>CM045758.1:32106620-33306620 GCA_025200525.1 Camellia lanceoleosa
AATATTATTCGTTGATTTTAATCTAAGAAATATGAAGTTGCGTGTTTTCCTTTCCTCAGTTTGGAATGCTAGGACAAACGTGTTCTATGTATATGCATATGCATAGTTAAAATTCTGTCCTGCAGTTTCATGTTCTAAAAAAACTTCTTCTAATATTATTTTAAATCTAATTCCTTTAAAAAGGAAAAATCAAGGGCCTTTCATTTTACAATTGTGAAAAACGTTGACAAATCTTTTTTTGCTTTTCATGTGATTTGTATAAGAAAGTTCATGTTGATTATATTTGCTACAACCCTAAGAATTTGGGATTTGGAGGCTTGATGAATTTTAGTTGTAGGTGGTGGGGGATCACTTCCATTTACCTGCATAGAATCTTTTCCTTTTTCACTTTCCCAGTTGGGATTGTAACTTTTAACTTCTTTTCTTTTGTAGGTTGAGAAGGCTCGAAGTTCAGTATGCAAATCCTCTCACTATCATCAGCCTGTGAAGCCGTGCAAGTAGAGATTGGCAATGCTGGGAACTTGTACATGGACGAACACGCACTGCGGTCTTTTTTAAGCAAGGGGTGCTTGCTTCTGAAGCTGCTGCAAAGGTTTCCATTTCTTTTCTGTTTCTATTAGATGTTACACATGTTCACTATAACTGGAGATTAAAAAGACCATCAGACTTCAGATCCGGCCAAACCTTAATTCAGCTACTTTAGTCAATGCAAAAAATATGTAGATGCTCAACAAAGGATTAACCAAATCAGTTATCATCTATCCTTGCTTTCCTTTTGAACTTGGTGTAGAACTTCTTTCAGAACTCCTAATATGCCAGCGTTCAAGATTTTTATCATTGATGGCTATAATTTGTTGTTGCTAGGAAGGTAAATATTTAGATTTTTTGGACTTTTGATACCCATATTCACCGATATGGGGTTGATGCTGTCCAATATATGATCGTGATCCCCGATGTACCTACACGAGCATGCATACTGACCTATTTTTAAAACTTGAAGCTTCATAAGCCCTTTCTTCTCGTTGATGGTTTTTGAACAGGACTCAGTGATCATTTTTTGGAAACAATATAGGATCATAGCAATTTGCTTTTATCCCCTATTGCACCAAGGTTATGCTTCTCAGAATATATATACCCAGCTTGGCTACTCAGAGGACCAGGCTCAATGCTGGTTACTTCCGTCTCTCTCTCTCTCTCTCTCTCACACACACACACAAACACGACATCGAGCATTTATTTGCATGTTTGTTAATCGTCAACGATATTTTTTACCAACTTGTTTAAATGATCCTATATCTCAGAGGACACCAAAATGGGGTGGATTGAAAGGTGGTCAGATCATGGCTCAACCGGCTCATTCGCTGAGGATCGAAATCCAGAAGGAAGGGGAAGATGAGATGAAAAGAAATGAAGTAAAGAGAAGGAAAGGATACTCAAGTCAGATTCTGGCAGAGGCCTAGAAAATCTGGTCTCAGCCAGATAACATAGTCCATTTTGTTACATTTTTTTTTTCTCTGTATTTGGTTCCTTTTTCTGTTGTCATATATATTTTTTTTCTATAGTCAACCAATTTTATGTTACAGACTTGATAACAATAACAATTGATGTTACAGTTTTTTTTTTTTTTTTGTTCTTTTCTTCTCTTTTCTTCATTAAGTTCGGTTAAGATAAATGGTGTATCTTGGGACTAAATTGATATTTGTAGTTTGGAAGTTGAGGTTTCACATTTACTTCTAGACTAGTTTGATAACATTGATCTTTATTCTTTAGAGTTATTTATTTATGTTTAGACTATAAGGTAAAAATTCGTATATATTTTTATTTTCAAAAAATTGTAAATAATAAATAAAATTTACCAAATTCTGTATAATTATTTATTTATTTTGAAGACAAAGTTTTCATTACTTCCACCCTTTACTATTCCCCCTCCGGCTACCATCAAGCCACCACCTTTGCCAACCACCACTTTCGTATGGCCAGCAACCACACCATAACCAACCACCTCCAATAAATTGAGTTCCACCCATTGTGATGTAACCTAATTCCTAAATTCTAATCGGTTGCATTAAAAAAAGTTGGGGGGAGAGAGAGAGAGAGAGAGAGAGAGAGAGAAGATATGGTGATCCTTGTTATCAGATAACACAGAAGGTTGCAACCATGAATCTGAGCTAACTGGAATACTGAAAGAACCATTTAAACAATGAATTGTGCAGGAGTCAAATTCTACCCTTCTACAGAAAATTTTATGAATTACATAACTGAAAAAGCATGACAATTGCACCATACAAACTGTAAACATGCAGCTTGTTTAATACCAAAACAGGAGAGAAGAATAAGAGATTAGCCAGCAATGAAAAATTTCTTTTTCCATATATTAATCAAATAAAGGACATAGTCCTAGTCTGCAAAATAATGAAAAACAGTTGCACAATTTATTCCAGATTGTGACATCTTACCCAAAAAGAAGAGGGAAAATAAACAAAAATAAGGCATAGAAAAACCAGATCAAGCTTCACTGGAAAATAGAATCAGCCAAATATCCTAGGGTTTTAAACTGTTGCTGAGTTCAGGCTCTTTTAGGGACACTAAGTCGCTGGCGGAAATCCTCCTCCATGAAGGGAAGGCCATCGCTAACTTGATCTTTTTGGTTCCCAACCCAACAACTCCTTTGCCTTGGTGATGTCTGGTTTTCTGGCGAGGATCATCAGGTGTGTTTTCAACGTTATGATCTTCACATCAGGATTGATAAGCTGCAAATCCCAATTCTTTTCATTTAGTTTCCTTTCTTTGTCTAATCATTATGTTTAGATACTATCCAGACAAAGGCATGGAAAGATATATGTATATTTAACATGTACCAGTAAGAGCATCTCCAATCTTTCATAAAATAAAAGTGTGCTCCAATTATTTTATAAAATCTGTAACTAATCAAGGAGAGGCAATTTTTCAACAAATCAAAGGATAAACCAAATTTTCACCAAATTTTCAACAGTTACATTTTCCTCAAATATAATGAAAATTTTAAAAAGAGTAACGATTAGATGGGTTTTTTTTCATCAAACTTGTTAAAATAGAGTAGGTTTGGAATTTTCAAGAAGATATGATGAAAAAAGAGAGTAAGGATTGGTGTGTTCTATATCAGATCAAGTTTTTAACCAAAATTTCACTCAAATTTGATGAAAAGAGAAAAAATTGAGATGCAATAATTGGGAAAAGCCTAAATGAGCAAGTTTAGAACTAACCTCCTTCACATTCTCGGCCAGTTCAAGCATTGTAAATTCACCTAAAACAACATAGTAATAATTTAGCATTATCCAGAGATTGAAAAGCACCATAATCCTTGTGTATTAATCAAGTCATATAATTACCTGATTGCCAATGTTGATTGGCCCAGTATCATTTCCTTCCATAAGTCGAATGAGGCCATCAACCTGCAAGTTTGAAACAAAGGAAGGGAAACAAGTAATTTTAGAACACAACTTTAGTCAAGTTGAATGGTTGGAAATCAAAATACTCTTGCATACCATGTCAGATACATAACAAAAAGCTCCGTGTTTGTGTTCCGGCAATTGAACAGTCAAAGGCTCATCACTGCATATCAATGGACGAGAGTAAGAAATGGATATGTTACTTAAAGTAAAAGAACAAAAATTTCACTACAAGCCCTGGTCAACTAATGGATAGAGATGAGGATGGGGATACAGATGTAAATAGGAACGTGTTCAGATTTTGCACAAAATGTAAGAATGGTGGTACTAGACATTACCGGATTGCTTGAGCTATGAAATTGCTGGACAACACGCCCATCATCAATGTTCATGCGGGGTCCATAAGTATTGGAGATTCTTGCAATCCGTATTTCTGTTATAGGTTCACCATTTTGGGATAGTAAGAACTTAATGAGACTGCACTGCTCTACAGAACAAAGTTACCCAATGTCTAGATCTTGGAGAAAGAGAGAAAGAGATGGAGAATTTACCAATTCCATGTTGCCTATGGTAATCAAACATCAAAGTCTCAGCCACTCGCTTTACCTCATCATAACAACTCCGAACACCTGTAATACACATTGAAAACATCATTGCGCTGCAATTCTAATACACGTTAGTTATTACAAGCAGGCTTGGCGCCAGAAACTGCTAGCTACTTCAAGCAGGCGAATTTGAAGGATAGAGCTATGTCGCTATAACTAAGTTAAGAACTATTCATGGGGTAAAATAATCAACTTTCAGACTCACATCAAGTTCTCAACAAACCCTCACAATAAATAAATGTAACTATATCCATTTTTGAAGTAATACTCCGCAATTAAAATGTTTGTATGGTAAATATACCTATAGGGTTAACATTGCCCCAGTAGTCCTCGGTCTGAGGATGCACAAGAGGATCTCCATAAACCCCAGAAGTTGATGTAAGTAAAACCCTGTTGGCCCACATAACGCTACCAGTGAAACGAGAATTCTATAAATAATTGGGATGAAGTTGTAGAAATGTAGCTGCCAACCTTGCTCCAACTCGCTTGGCAAGTCCCAACATGTTCAATGTTCCCATCACATTTGTCTTAATTGTCTGTCAAGTATCATTCGACATAAGTCAGAAAAACACTTAGCTTCACCAATGCACATTCGAGGAAAGCACACTTTTGGCAAGTGAGACGAGAGAACACTTTTAGTAAATGAAGATGCATCAAAAGCAATATTTGTAATGTCAAGCCATCAGGTTTGTTTTGCCCAATAAAAGAAGGGAAAATTACAAATCAAGTGTAGAAGACCAAAAACAATTACAAACACATTGGGTGCAACTTTTTCCATGCAAAGAAATCAGAGCAAAAATTGCACCACCCCACCCCCCCCCCCCCCAAAAAAAGGGCAATGACACCACTAATTAGAAAAGAGTTCTAATGCAATGTTATCATTCATGATGTTGGTTTTAATGGGTTTGGTTTCCACAAGGACCATGAGAGAGAGAGAGAGAAAGAGAGAGAGAGAGAGATTCCCAACTAGCAGATCTGCTCATGCATAGAAGAAAGCTATTCACAATAGAAGTATGTTACTATGATTATCCTCTCAATAGCATACCTTTACAGGATTGTATTTGTAGAAATTGGAGAAGCAGGACAAGCAAGATGATATATTTGATCAACTTCAACTAACAATGGCTCTGTGACATCTGCACCAAAGAAAAATATAATAACATAAGATGGCACCAGACTGAAATAGATTGAAGATAAAGAGAAAGAGGGTTGAGGTCATAGGAAACAAAACAAATGAAGGTCATTAGATTGTTACAGATTAAATTTATACTGAACTTACACTAGTTAGTGAAAAGGTACATATATGATATACCCAAACTTTGATCAAGGCTTGTGGTGTATGGATAACAAGTTGATTACTACATAGCTTAAATTATATTATTTTTTTGTAAAATATTTGAAGGCCTGGTTATCCCTAGCTCTTACAGAAAGTAAAACATGTCCTTATACTTCTGGATAGGTGTCAACTTTAGTAATTCATCTTGTCACACCCTTTCTATTTGCATTCATTTTTCTTACACAACCATCCACTTCAATTAATTAATAAAAAAAGCAAGAAGTTCAAAGGAAACCCCAATATAAAGTTAGTGCTACAAGAAGAATCTATGATCAGTTTTAGACAATTTAGAGCATTTACAGCTTACAAGTTATAAAGAGTAATACAAGTTATAAGACAATGGCATACCATGACGAATAAGCTCAAATCTTGGATGACCAATCCATTGTTTTAGGTTGTCCTTGAGCCAGTGAAGTAGTTATCCGCAACAATCACCTGAATACGATAAAGATGTGAAAACATGCAAATATCTTGATAAATTTTACAGCATGTATGCATGTTAACTAGCTGCTCCAGTGCTCCCTAATTACAAAACATCAGGAACATATATCATTAATAAAAGTAATGCCAAAAGGAGCATACCTCATTCTTCTCATTTTGCATCAATCTGTCTCCTAGGTGAGAGCCAATGAACCCAGCTCCTCCAGTAACCAAAATTCTCATGTTAGCCTGTGATCAATAGTGTGAGACTTCAAGATAAAATAAGGCTAGTACATTGAAACAAATTATAAAGAAAGAAATATCCATCAATAAGTCTCTAGAGGGAAAAAGGAAATTCCATTCAAAAACATATTTTTCAAGCCTTATAATTCTTCTCTAAACTGAAAACAAAAGATGGTGGATGTAGGTAAGAAATACACAACAAAACTGCAGTTCATATTATAGCCAAAAGGATCTCTAGATGCAAATCTTGATTGTATTCATTAAATAATACTATGGGTGAAGCCCACCCGATGGGTGTGCTATTAAATTTGTAAAATATAAATTTTGATTTTGAATGAGAAATATATGTAGTGTTTGTTGATCAAGTGGTAAGGGTGTTATTTTTCAAACTCAATATCTTGGGTTCAAATCTTGTGCACTTCACTTTATAATTTTTTTTATTTTATTTTTTGATATAAAAAAATTCACTTGGCAAAAAGAGAGAGCAGGCTTCAAGAGACTAAAGAGTATTGTTCACATATATAATAGTATAGATTAATGATTACCATTATTGCATCAACAATTTTGGTAAAGATCCAATTTTCATACATGACCAACAAAGGAACTTATCTCTCTGATCAGTGCAAATAAAATAACTTCTCAAGTTTATGGAACACAACATACAAAACAGAATGACTGTCAGCACAACTTCCAAAAAACCTTAAAAAGAACATATTTATGAAATCCTTAAGATAATGATTCAGGACTCAAAATGCTCAGGCCACTATAAGAACTACTCAGGGAGTTCACAACATTCTCACGATCACCCATTGAAGATTCTATTTTTTAATTAAAATTTTCTCTTTCCTGATACCATTGCCGTCCAAAGAGAACAAATGTTAACAACATGAGATCATAAGCTAAATACAACGAGGCCTCTCATAACAAACTCCATTACATATTACCTGGAAAAATTTGGCACTTCGCAATGGAGATGGGTTTGGTGGGGGTTTTGTGCTTTGCCCATTTGAAGCCATTGCTGATTTCCCTTCTCGAAGTTGAAAACCTAAAATTCACAATTAAAAATAAAATAAAATAAAAAACCACATATCAAACAAATTACAATCTAACTTCACCATAACTTGAACAAAAAATTAAACCCCAACTTTCAATTCAAACCTCACAATCAATACCCAAATAATCAAACACAAATTAAAAGTTAGAAACCAACAAAACAAGTCAGGATCACCTGATTGATCAAAACAATTTTTCTCAAAAACCCAGATTTCGCTTTGATGGAAACAATTATAAAGATTGGTGCTTTATATACAAGAATTGCAAGAGAAGACGAAAATCAAAAACCCAAAAAAATTATAAAGCTACCAAACTGTACCAACCAGAGAGAGAAAGAGATTGAAACTTGAAAAACACGAAAAGTAGAGAATAAACAAAAGCATCAATGTAATGAAAGTGACCCTCCACACACCAAATTGTTTCAGATCTAACTCGCTCACTCATCACAGAGGCTTTAATCAGAGTCTAATAAGCTTAAATTACGGGGGTTTTGAATTTACCTCAGAGAATTGAGAGAGACCCTTTTTGGAGGATTTACTATTCGAAAGATTGTGTAAAGAAATACAAATCTCGGAGAGGTGTGTGTATATATATATATAGAGAGAGAGAGAGAGAGAGAGAGAGAGAGAGAGAGAGAACGTGGGTGAGTAATGGTGGGAACTGGGAGGGAAGGATCGATGGGTGAAACCGCAACTCTCGGATCAAAAAAACGTTTCGGATTGAGATTACTTTTTTTTTCCTTTTTTTTGTTGAACTAGGATTGAGATTACTGTCTCCTCCTGTTTCTATCCTGGTTTGTCCTCTTCCAATTGAATGGAGCCACCTCATCTAATATTTTTCTCAAAAATTTCACAAATTAATTTGGTGAAAATAAAATTTTATTTTTTGAATAAAAAAAATTTAATAAAAATGTTAAATTTATTTTCTCATATGATATGGTAAAATTACCTAACAATTATACTTGTTTCAACTTGATTTTAATAAAAAAAATTAGGCAAGCATTTAAGTTCAAAGGTGGATAGGTTAAAATTATCAAAGTTAGAATAAAGTATTAAATTATGGAAAATTTACCTATAAGTCTTAATTTCTGAAAAGTTGAACCATTTAGTCTTAAAAATTTTCTTATGCTCCATTTAGTCCCATTTGCACATCAATTTAATGTTCGAAACATTAATCTGATGTTCGAAATCTAATGTTCGAAACATTAATCTGATGTTTGAAACATTGTAATGAGATCTTTCAGTCTATAAGAAAACTTTTAGGACTAAACAGTGTATAAGTTATTAATTTAAAATTTATTAGTGCATCCCCCTTAAATTATATTATTAAAATAATTATGTTTAAAATCAAGAATTTAGATGTGAAACTCTAAAAAATTTGACTAGTTGTCATCCCTTTTATCTTTGTTTTGGACGAAAATATTTTTTTAAAAATTCAAGGATAAATTTTTTAGTATTTATTTTTTGTCAAATCAATTCATAACCTTCTGAAAAAAATTCAAAAATAAAATTTATAAATTCAACCAAAATGCCGCTTACTTTTAGGTGGGTTTGGAATTTTTAATGATTTTTTTTTTATTACCCTTTTACGTGCTAAAAAAATTAATCAGTTTTTTTAGTTTGAATATTTTGAATTGACGTTTAAAAAATTGATACTTTTTATCTTTTATATTTTTTTGTTTTCACTGAGTTTTTTTTAATATTTTAAGTAATTTTTTTTAATTTTTAGATACACTTAACATAAATACACTTAAACAGTATAATATCTGTGAAAAAAATCACTAAATACCAAAAATATGAAAATTCAATATATTTTTTGTATTCTTGTGTATTTGTTAAATTTTAAATTTTTATAAATTTTTTACTTTTTAGATACATTTAAGTAAGGCATATCTAAAAAAGTAAAAAAATTATTTAAAATATTCACTAAAAATAAAAAATACTAAAAAAGAAAAAATTAATTTTCAAAAATTTAAACCAAACACAATAAATGTGTTTAAAATTTTACTTTCTTATGCGTAAAAAAAATTAATATGATATTTGACTTTTTTTGGTGACCCAAATGCCTCTTGGACCAATGCTTCCTTCTATTTATTAATTGCGCTTTTCTCATCGTTTCTAAATTTTTACAACTCGAACAACATCATTATCATTAGAATCTTGTTTTGAATATTTTATGGTACAAAATTATAGAAGCATGCTCCATCAAATTTAATTTTTGACTAACTATTTTAATTAAAAAATGATTTGGAACCCTAAAAATATCGTCCCTAATTCCTAATTTTCAATTTGGGCAACTTTTTCCTTTTTATTTTTATTTTTAAACTTGATATGGAAATTAGGGGATTAAGGAGGGAATTCGGGGATTTCAAAGCCCTTTAATTAAATATCAAATTACTAGTTACATATAGTTAGAAAAAGATGACTCAATAAATAATTTTAGATAATAAAATATTTAATATACTATATTATATTTATCTTTAATCAATTATTACTATATTAATAATAAACATGAGTGTTGGAAATCATTATACTAATGCAATTGTAATATATGAGATAAAAAATATAATTTGATAAATTAAGAAAAATTATTTATAAACAAAATTTGTATAAAAAAACTAAATCATAGTGATATAATTGTATTATTTTTGAAAATATAAGTTAAAATAATATGCAATTTAATTGAGATTAATGAAACATAAAATATCACATCATTTTATATAAAAATTCAATATAATTTTTTAAAGATAAATTACATTGATTTCTTTGAAGTTTGGATAAAACAAACTGTGATATTTTAGGAAATTGGTAAAAATTTGATTTTAGGACTTTTTATTTTTTTGTATAAAAAATAAAGAAATGATGTGATTTAAAAATATCAAAAGCTAAAAGGTTGGCTTTTTACCAACTTGCCAAAAGGCCCCATATGTCTTGAGATAATAAAATCAACCTTTTATTTGTAAGTTTTAAGGATTGGAATGAATGTATGTAAATGCTAAGACACGAAGATAAATAATACAAAATATATTTTTAATGTAAGAAAGATGTCAATAATTATTTTTTTATTTATAATACTAACAAATTATGGAGAAAAATAGGTTAAATGTTACGTGAATTAAAACTTTAAATGAATCTAATATAATATGTAAATTTGTGAAATTTATTATATTTTCTTTAAATTTTAAGAGATGTGAATGTAATTTATCCAATATTTTATTTATATATCATTACCCTAAACAAATGTGATTATTCATTATTTTAAGTCTCTCTTAAATATTAAATTTGGAATTGAATAAAAAATAAAATAAAAATATAATAGAGTAAAAAATAGAGAGTTTGTTGGAGAATATATTTAAAAGATGGTTAGCTAAAATAGAAAAATAGACATTTAGTTAAAGATCAACTAAAAAATTGACTATTTTGATGGTGATGCTCTAACATAAAAGTTAGGCTTATAAATTGCACCAATATGGAACACAACGGGTTATTTTGAAAAATTGATTAAAAATTAAATATAAAGAGGTAACATGACTAAAATAGGTTAAAGTTAAAAAGTAATTTTTTACTTTGTTACCTGAATTTGTTTAAATAATTTCAGTATTGTACATCAATTATTACATACGAATATTGCTACATTGGTTGAACTTATATTTGTAGGTTTTAGAGCATCCAATGGTTCAAATTATTTGTTAAAATGTGTATTATATGATAAAAAAATGATAAAAGTATAATCTAAAAATATGTGTTAAGGTGTGTTAAAAATTTGTTAATGTTAGAGAGTGAATGGTGATGCAATGGATGTATTAAAGTGTCTGTTATATATATAAGAGCATCTCCAACGGTAGTAGGTATTTTACCTATCTAAATATTATTATAAAGTATATATTTTATTTTACCTATCAACTGTTTTATGTTTTTACTCCAACCATGTTTTTTATTTTAGCTATTTATCTAAATACTATTAATTTTATAAAATGCCACGTCAACAACAAAGATGGAGGGAAATGATCCTAATGATTGAATGCATTTTGCCTAGCGTTGAAGGGCTAGCTACATGTAACTAGTGAATATGAGTTGAGCCAAAATGCCTAATCATATGCCTAGTACATTGGAATTGAAAAAAGTGAATCACACTAGACATTTTAACTAACAAGTATTATACGGTTGTAGACATTTTACCTATCTAAATATTACTATAAAGTATATATTTTATTTTGCCTATCAACTGTTTTATGTTTTTACTCCAATCATACTCTTTATTTTAACTATTTATCTAAATACTATTAATTTTATAGAATGTCACGTCAACAACAAAGATGGAGGGAAATGATTCTAATGATTGAATACATTTTGCCTAGTGTTGAAGGCTAGCTACATGTAGCTAATGAATATGAGTTGAGCCAAAATGCCTAATCATATGCCTAGTGCATTGGAATTGAAAAAAGTAAATCACACTAGGCATTTTAACTAACAAATATTATATGCCTAGTGCATTGGAGATGCTCTAAATAATAAATAAAATATAAAATAATTGAAAAGTACAGTGGGCCCCTACCCCACTGCACTCATCGACATCTTTCTCTTCTTCTTTCTTTCTTTTTCTCAAGCCTACAACTCTTCTTCAAATCTAATTGGTCATTTATAAAGAAATTCGACCGGCCAAAAAAAAAGTTGGCTGCCCAAATGCATTTAAAGGGGTCCGAACATCCAACTGGACGACTAGCCGAACATCCGACCAAACGATCCCCAAGACCGCTTTTCCTAATGTCTCTCTCTTCTCTTTCTATTAGCCGAAGCATTGCCACAATTAACACACAAGTTAACAACTGACACTAACACACCCCTTAACAGCTCCATTGCAGCACAAAATAGTATTTTTAGCTAGCAAAAAATTAGCAGTTGACACTAACACATCCATTGTAGATGCTCTAAGGTTATATCAAGCTGGTCATTTTAATTTGAGAGATTATTTAGGTTTGATAAGTCTGTTTTGAAATATATTTTGGTGATCTAAATTGTTCATTTTTTAGAAATTATTGAGTAAATTATTCATATAAAAAATCAAGATGATCGAATATCGATAGCTATATGTTTAAATCAAATTTATATTACAAAAAAATGGATGGCTACTTTTTAAATTATATTTATTGTCCATTTTTTAAAACAAATATGTTTTAAATATATAATTATCGATATCTAATCATCTTGATTTTTATATAAATTTTTTACTCAATGACTCTTAAAAAGTGAACGGTTCAGATCACTAAGATTGATCCTAAAATGAGCCTACCAAATCTAAAGGCTCTCTCAAATTGAGATTACAATTTGAGAAAAGTTAAACCGGTATTTATATTGATGATTAGGAGACAATTTAAAATAGAGTCAATTGTAATTGGTGGAAAAATATTTGTACTCAATAATTTTTTTTTACTAGTAATGATATATATATAAATAAGAATTTTATATACAAAAATTATACATCATAGATAATTATTAGGTATTTCTAGAACGTCATGTTATGTTGGTTATATATTATTTTGAATAATTTTTAAAATATTAAAGGTTCATTTGGGAAGTGGGTTGATTTTTTGACTATTTTAGTTTGGGGTTAAAAGTCTCGTTTGGGAAGGGTTTTTTGATTTTTTGTGAGAGAAAAAATTTAATGATTATGGATTGAATTGAACGTGATGTTTTGTCTTATTAAGTTAAAAAATATATATATATATTTTTTGACTATTTTAATAAATAAATAAAAAACCCAAATCTCAACTTGCCAAACGGAGGCTAAGAGTGAAATATGTTAATTTTGTTTTTCTTTTAAATTCTCTCAATGATATGGTAAATAATACCAATCAATTAACTATTTTCAAGTTATTTGCCACGTTATTAGGAAAATTTGGGGGAAAAAATTAAGGTGATGGAACGTATTTCTTAAGAGAAAACAAAACGCTAAAAATTATTTCTCAAGTAATTGAGCAAAAGCTCTTAGACATGTACATATCATCGTTTGATTTGATTGAATTATAAAATATGAAAAATTGATAGATGTAACATGATTAATTATAAAAGTGCTAGTTTAAGATGGGTATTTTTAGTCTGACTTTTTAGTCATTTAACATGACTAAAAAATTGTTGTTTGGGATAATTTTTTTTTTTTTTTTTTTTTTTGTAGTTAAATTAGTTATTGTAAAAGAAAAAAATAAAATAATTATAATTTAAATGTGATATTTTATTTTTTATTAATTATTTAATTATTTTTATATTTTTATTGACTATTTTAATTACTCCAATAATCGTCATCCCAAGCAAGAAGCTAAAATTGGAAGGACATGATGTCAATTGATTTGTGAGTGCAGTTTCATCATCGTCACCCTTTAAGAAGTTTTTTATTGTTTTTTACGGTGTTGATTTTCCCAATAATATAAAGAAAGTATAATAATACTTAAAACGCATGTTCAAAGAAACATATGAAAAACCCACTATCTTATAAAAATGAGATATTTCAAAATGTAAGATGGTACTAAGAAAATTATCAATAAATTTATCAAATTATTCACATGAATGCGAAATTTCCACTCATGTGGTGTCTCTAACATTATTATTTCAAAATTGACCTAGCTTATTGGAGTGAGTAGAAAAATATTAAACTCGGATTGAGAGTCACAACATAGACAGTAATGGTAAAAAATTATACAAATCTATGATAAACATCAGGAAAAGGAACGCCACACCAGCACGTCGGATAGAAAAGCATGTACCAATCAAATTAACATTTTTTTTGTTGTAATTTTATTTATATTTAATAAATAATTTTTAAACTAAAAAAATGAAACCTAAATATGGTTGAGATTTTTGGGTAAGAGTGAGAAGGACAAATAAATAATTGATGATTATTTGATAATAATTTGAAAGTATGGTCACGCCAGATTTCATGATAAGATGATTGGTGGAGAATGTGAAGTATTAATTTTTGTGTTAAGTAATTAATAAATATGAGGATATAATGAATGATAATTAATAAGCAAGCATGATGACATAATATTCTAAAAATACCTAATAATTTTTCATAAATATTTAGGATTGAAATTGAATATAGTGTAGGTGTACATGACGTGGTAGATAAGCTTCGTCAGTAGTAGTGTCCTAAAATTTCAAAAAATTAGGATGGAAATGGAATATAGTGTATGTGAATATGACGTGGCAGATAGGTTACATCAATATTAGTATTGTTTTAAGTTGGTAAAAAGTTCTGCTTTTTACCAAGCTTTTGGCTTTTTTTGAAAGCCGATTTGAAGTTGATAAAAGCTCAAATTTTTACTTTTTGGTTTAATATTTTTTTAAAGTGTCACATCACTCCAAAATGACTAAAATATCCTTACTTTTTTATTTTTAAATTAATTAATCAAAATTTTCTAGAGGGTAATTTGGTAAATTTAGGGGTGGCGTTTTTGGTCTTCCCAAATGAGAATTTGGGGCGTTTTTGGCAACTTGAGTTTTTAGCAACACACCAAAAACGTTGGCTTTTTGCCAACTTTCCAAAATGGCACTTAGTGTCGTAAAATTTCAAAACACTCCTTCGCTGGCTATGAATTGGCATCTCTTAAAATGGTACTTTTTTTTTATTTTTTTAATAATTTATTTTTTTATATTATTTTATAAAAAATCAAAAAATATACTTATGTAAATCTATTTTGGCAACTAGAAAAAAAAGTTAATTTATTAATTTATTTGAGTCACATTACCTCTTTATTTTTTTTTACGTATTTTTTATTAAAAAAAAAGACCTTAAAAATTGACTTTTTTTTTTTTTTTTTTTTTTTTTCTATTTCTCAAAATAAGTTTTAGATCATTTCAAACAACTTCTAAATTTTAGAGAGAATTACACATCAGTGTAGTGCATAATTTTTTGAAAAAATTACCCATAAATCCTATATGGAGTTAAACTAATCTTAAGTATTTTCTTATAGATTAATTAGCCTTATTTTTTTAGTAAATTTTATTTAGGATGTTTCTCACCGACGTGACGTCCTCACCGTCAATCGTAAGTACAGATGTCTTAGTGCCCACGCTTATTTGACTCTACAAATGTGTTGCAACAAGGTTTTCATTTTTGCTAGGGTTTGAGGGGATGTACAATGTTAATTAGGCAATGTAGAATCTAGGTCTAACACTACCAAAGTAGGCCTTGCACTCAAACATGATGAGGATCAACGTTAGAACATTGGGATGGAAACCTAAAAGGATATTTTTGATTTTCTGTGGATTTGAGGGGATGTATAATGCTAATTAGGGAACGTAGATTCTAGGTTTAATGTTGCCAAATCAGGTCTTGCAATCAAATAAGATGAGGATCAACGTTATAACATTGGGATGGAAACCCAGAAGTTTCCATTATTGATCATCCATTTTGTTTGAGATGGAGAAAAAGCAAAAAAATGTTATAGTATGCTTTTGAATATTTTCAGAACTACAACATTACCAAAAAATTATGCAGATTTGGAAAGTGAGTTTTACGCAGGTTTTTTTAGTTGTAGGATATTAGTAGATAATTTTTTTTTAATATTTGGGAAGATAGTTGGATTTTTTTATGGTTGGATGTGATGTTTGTGAGAGAAAAAGTGAAATAATTATAGAGTTGAATGTGATATTTTGTTTGTATTTTTTTTTTTTGGTTTTGCAAAACCTTAGCCTTTTAGTGGAAAAAATGAGAAAAAAATCTGAGAACTTGGTTCCCAAACACCACCTACATTTATCCCCCTCACACATACATCTCGCGTGCTGATTTCATGGGCTTCCATGTAATTAATATTGGAATGAGAGTTTTCGGTCTACAAAATAAAAGCCATGATTAAATGGTTCAACATATCTAAATTTGAAATTTATTGATACTTTACCCTAAATTTTTCTTACAAAAAAAATAAAATAAATAATAAATAAATATATATATATATAAGTTGTATTTTTCATTTTCTTATGTGGCACATTCTATACTAATTTTTTCCTAAAAAAATCACACCAACATGTTTTTTCTATTTACATATAAAGTCTTACACAAACTCAATTTCAATTATAATAATCAATTTTATAGTGTTTTTCCTTTCTTGTGTGGCATATTCTAAAAGTTTATTTTTTTTTTCCTAAAAAAATCACAACAACATGCATTTTCTATTTACATAAAAAATTCTACACAAACTCAATTTCAATTATAATAATCAAATTTATATAGATTCTATTTTAGAAATACTTATTTTTTATATATTTTTCATTAGACTTCTTTTTATATAGTTGATATTATTATTATAATATTTGAAAAAAAAATTATCATGATATACAAATAAACAAATAAATAAGACATAATGTCCTTATTGATATCTTAATATTAATTTATATTTAATTTTTTATTTAACATGAAATTATTTATTACAAAATATTTATATTTAATTTAAATTTTATATACCTATATACAATATATATGAATAATTCAAAAAAACTATTAAAGAAAAAATCAATGCTCTACATAATTAATTTATGTATTTTATCCAATCACAAATATTTATATTTAATCTTTTAAATAAATTTTATGTAATTTTATTTCTAAATATTTTTATTTTTCAAATAAAAATAAAATTAAATAATTAGAATCACCTTCAATTTTATATTACTAATTCTCTTTAGTGTTTTTCACTTTCTTATGTGACACATTCTAAAGGCTTATTTTTTTTTAAAAAAGTCACATCAATATGCATTTTCTATTTATATACAAAGTTCTATACAAATTTTAAAATAACTAATTTTATACGGATTCTATTTGAGAAATTCTTATTTTTCATATATTTCATCAAATATTTTTTATATAGTTGATATTATTATTATGATATTTGAAATAAAAACTATCTCAATATACAAATAAATAAATTTTGTATAGTTCTATTTCTATATATTTTTATTTCTCAAATAAATATAAAAGAAATTAAAATAAATAATTAGAATCACTTTTAGTTTTATATTACTAATTATCTTTCTAATTTAAATATTATTTCTAATATCAAAATGGGTATTTATTTTATTATCTTATAATTTAATGTGGTAGCCGAATAATTGACAAATATAAAGGAGGTATATTTCGAAGGCTTGACGCTAGCCGGCCTCTATCACACGAGGATAAGGGGCCGAATAGGATAGAGGGCCAAATATGGTCCATCCCTATAGCCAAATAGTAGAAAAGGTAATGATTGAAAAAGTAGGCCCTGGTCCCGAGGATCAGAGGAGGCGAGTATAAATATAGTGACAACGGACTAAACAGGGGATGCAAGAATTACTACTAACAACTTAGTGAGCAAGCTCTCTTGGGTGGAGGAACTGACTTGTACGTCGGAGTGCTAATTCCGGCACCCCCGACCGGAGTCTTTATATCTTCTCAGGTGACTAGTTGAGGATCATTGGCGTCTTCCAGGATCTGAAGAGTATTTCCAATCCACTTCCCCACAATTGGCGCCGTCTGTGGGAATACTCAAATATATCCATGGAAGGCGTGACTGAAGATCCTCCGATAGCCACCGACGAGATCGCACGGGAAGACAACCTCACCCCAAATGACATGCTCGGAAAGAAACTATCGCGCACGACGCGCTTTGAACTTTGATTCGCCAACAACTTCAAAGACAAGAAGCAATGCAGTTATCATGGAACAAGCAAAGCAGATCTAACAAAGGCTCGAAAACATGATCGCCGAGAACGAACGACCACAAGACTTGGCCTCGAGGTAGCAAAATCTAGAGAGGCCATGCGCCAGAACTGAGCAACTTCAAGGGCAGACGGACAAAGACCTCAGCCCACTCAAAGGATACCGATAACAACTCAATTCATTATCCACGAGTCCGACGCAAAGGGACGATCCAAGCCTCCAAATCTTCGAAAAGGATCCGCGAACAAGGAACAAGCGCAGAGAAGCAAATCAAATGAGGAAGACCAAAGACGATCCTTTCGCTCGACGGACGTAAGGCGCCCTTGCCCAAGAAATTCAAAGTCCGCTGCTTACTCTTTTTACGACGGCAAATCAGACCACCGATCATATCCGGCATTACAAATAAAGCTATGACCAGACGCATAATGAAGCCTCATGTGCGAATATTCCTAGCACTTAGGTCCACTAGCCGTCAGTGGTATTACAAGTTGGAGCCACTTCAATTAAAAGCTTCCGCCAACCGAAATCCTTCAGGCCAAGTTCATCACCAACGAGGTAACCGAACAGCCGACTCCTCCGGGCCATGCAAATCAATCGGGAGAGACGCCAGAGCGATTTCAAGACGATATTGGGAGTGCTTCAACCTTGTCGACGACGCCAGTAATGACTCCATGGCTATCACCGCTTTCAAAATGGGCTTCCATCCCGACAAGCTCACAGCGCCTTCCGACCCGGCCTCAAAACATTCGGCATTGATGAAGAAAGTTGAAGAATATTGTAAAGTGGAAGACGATGCCCGAGGATAAAAGCAGACAAATATCCAAAGAAATCTGCCCTTCCGAAATTGTTTCGACTAATCACCAGGTCGCCAAAGCCCTCGAACCCAAGAACGAACCAAGCGAGACAAAAGGCGGACTCACGATCAAGCGATCAAGGTTCTATCGAATGAACGAATACCATAAGTCGATAGCAGACGCCAAGGCGAACCGATAAGAAGTATAATGAGTTGACGAGCCGATCGCGACAATAATGACCAAAGTCCAACACCTTCCGTTTTCAAATGGCGACAAAGATGGTGGGACCTCCCGACACCTGGAGGAGGGACAAACGATGTGAATACCATAAAGATCACGCCACGAAACCGAGAGTCATTATGCCCTAAAGGATCATCCGGAGGAACCGGTTCAAGATGGTCGATCGATCAATACGCTGGGCAAGGAAGGCCAACCAAAGCATTAGCCTTGAGACATGATTCACCTCCGCTGTAATCCACGAATCCACGGCCCACCGGCGCCCCGACCGCGCATACGATCCAATCGCGCCTAATACCCCGAACATAATATGTCAACGAGCGTATACCAGAGAGGTTCGGCTAATTAAGTTCGATGACTCGACCTCATCGAACAAAGGCTCACCACGCCAATCCTCCGGTCGTCCGACACGCCAGACGCCAGCTTTAGCGTTGAACGCATTCTTATAGACCCAGAAGCACTTCGGAGATCTTGTATTACGTAACTTTTGTTGAACTCGCCTTAAAGAGTCGGACCTATCTCCATCGTCTCACCATCGCTCGGCTTCAACACGAATCCAGTACCCGCTGAGGGTCGTATACGCTCGAAAGGGATCAAAACGGTAGACGAGGATTCTTTGTTGTGAAGCTTCCGCCAGATAACGCCATCATGGGCGCCTCGTCGCACGCCATGAAGGCCGCCCCAAGCACCTACCATCGCCTTATGCGCTTCCCAATCGATCAGATTGAGGAGATCCGAGGCTCGCCGCAATCCGCTACGAGATTTTGTGAAGATCCATCCACTGACGACTTGTGGGATCTGGACATTTGTCGGTACCACATTTTAATGGAAGTCGATTTTCTTTCTCACTCCTTCAAGCCTCTTGGGCCAAATTAAAGTCTCCAGATTCGAGCGCCTGGTGCAGTCACCATAGGTAACAAGCCTCCGACCGAGCGCCTTCGTGGATATCACGATTGCACAAATTAAAGTCTCCAGATTCGAGCGCCTGGTGCAGTCACCATAGGCCAACAAGCCTCCAATTGAGCGCCTTTCGTGGATATCACGACACAAATTAAAGTCTCCGGATTCGAGCGCCTGGTGCAGTCACCATAGGTCAACAAGCCTCCGACTGAGCGCCGTGGATATCACGACACAAATTAAAGTCTCCAGATTCGAGCGCCCATTGGTGCAGTCACCATAGGTCCAACAAGCCTCCGACCGAGCGCCTTCGATATCACGACCAAATTAAAGTCTCCGGATTCGAGCGCTGGTGCAGTCACCATAGGTCAACAAGCCTCCGACCGAGCGCCTTCGGATATCACGACACAAATTAAAGTCTCCGGATTCGAGCGCCTGCCGCAGTCACCATAGGCCAACAAGCCTCCGACCCTTCGTGGATATCACGACACAAATTAAAGTCTCCGACCGAGCGCCCAGGATATCACGGTTATTACATTAAAGCCTCCGGATCCGGAGCTCATTTGTCAACTAATAGGTCCGGCGAGGGCACGCCGAGCCAACCCACGAGTAGTACGACTCCATTGTCAAACTCAGACTCGCCTAAGGCAAGGGCCGATAGCGAACTAATCAAACCATACTAAATGACGGTCATCATAAACCATTAAAATTTGGGATCAAACCATTATAATTTGGGATCAGAACATTCATTCTAAGATATCTATTTAGCAAAATAATAACAAGCTATCAAACCATACGAAATGACCGCTTCAAACCAAGAAACAAGAGACTCAGAGTAAGACTCAACTATATGAAACAACACTTTTATTTGATATAAAAATGTTACACGACGCAATCCGCTGTCAACATTACAATATCTATCTCTAACTTCAAGACAAATCAACCCATCACTTGAGCAACCATTGCGGTTCAAAACGCATTGATCTAATCATACGAATCAAGATGTCGCCGCCCCGACACCATCAACAATGTCAAGGCCAAGATCCAAGACAAGGAGGTTAGGTAGCGGTCGTTATGTTCCTTTCGGGCGATCCGCTTCAACGACTTGGAGGCCGACGTTTTCCAGCCTTTTAGCGTCCACCTCCCACATCGGAGAATCCTTCGCCAGAAACCATCGCGCCAGTGGTCGGCCGAACTTGAGCTCCTCAGAACTATCATCACCATCCGATGGTGAGAACTCTTGCCTATCCTCGCAAATATGTTCGACCGCATAAGGCACCGCCGCTTTTATTCTCAAGAATGGCCACAATCTCAATAACCAAATCCGAAATGATTTTATCAACACTAAACCCCATGAGACAAAGGCCGGTCAACATTCTCCATGACCTAGTCATTCAATGTTGGCTAAAACCCGCAGAGACTACGCAGGGCAAACATTACCTAGCCCAATCGGCCAGACACTTGGCATTCGAGCTAAGTCCGAGTCTCCGATCCTCGCTCACTACTTTTAAATTTCAACACACGCCAAAACGGCTTTATATAAAAATAAACGGCCACACATGTAGGCCGATCACTCCAAAGAGTCGCAAGACCGATTCGATATACCGAAGTCCGATTGATGTATTCACGCCTATCCAAACAATCCATGCAATAAAGTTAAACACCCACACTAACGCGGAGACAATTTGATACTTTCAACAAAGCGCCTTTTATTCAAAAATGAAGAAAATACATAATTGCGAACGCGACCAGCGTTCGAGCCTTACAACAATTAAAGTCATACTACAATTAAAGTCATACGGCGTCGCCCTCATCATCGCTCTTCTCAACTTCGAAAGCAGAAAACGGAAAGTCCTTCGTGGTAGAGGTGACGCCGAATTTATGCGACAAGTTTAAGAGATTCGGCGACTTGAGTTGCTTTGATCCAACCATGCTCGAACCCACGGTTTTCACATCGGCAAACCTCTTCAAGCTTCTCCTTGGTCTTTGATCCCAACCAAGCGCCTTCGTGGAAACCTTTTCATAAGACCTCCTCATGACTCAATGCTAACATGCTCGCCGCCGACGGCAAGGCGGCGCTTATAAGCGACTCAGAACCCTCTCTTCCACGATTGATTCACCGCCTACCGGTTGGCCGAGCCGCCTTGATCTTCTTAACTCACGCTCACCGCCTCCACGCGAGCCTCCAAACTACGGATATGCTCATCATTTTTCTCCATTTTCTACGAAAGCAATCGCGACGCCGACTTCATAGGTCAGATAGAGCCCTTTCACCGCCTGAATGCCCTCAAACACTTCAGAGTCCCGACGACCAACCATAGATCGAACTTCCGAGGAAATATTTGTCGAGCAAACTCGACCGCCACATCTCGATCTCGAACGATCGAGTCCGCTTCCATCATGGGCTTATTCTTCACAAATCGCAAAACTTAACGGGTCGGATTCGCTCGATCTCCTTCGATTGGGCGTGGCGATCTCCCCGGATCGCTTATCCCGTCTGGGCGACCTACTACGACGCTGAGGAGATTGACGCCTCTCGACCCATAGAACTCTTATTCGCGAAGACGCAAGCGCGCCACTTGTTCACTTCGATGCATATCACCGCCAAGCTCACCATTGCCTTGGCTTCCTCTTTGTTGAAGAAGAGCTTGTTTGACATTCGCGACAACAGATCTTCTCTCGTAAGTCTCACAGATACCTACTAGACTCTTAAAACTGCATCTTTGATATCATTTAACACTGCAGAGGCAAAGACGATCGAGGCAGTTCATTAATCGCGAAACCCAGCGCCCGACGCCGACTAAATTAACGGCAGATGTTCGGTTCGGCAGAGCAGATACATCAACTGCTCGCTAAACTACCAAAACGGCTCACTAATTGATCCCTTTGTCAACTGAGGCCCAAGATCAATAGGCGTGAAATTGCAAATGGTGATTTTGATGGACGTGAATCAATCTGCAGAACCCAGATATTGAACAATCTTTTTCCTCCCTACCCTCGGTTGGCATTTCGATAAATTTTTAGATAAAATCTAACTAAAGTTTGGCATAATATTCTACGAAGAATTCTAGATAAAATCATTCGTACACAAGAAAGTTATCCTACCACGCCAACTGTCGACCAAGTACCTCAAATTACCACAAGTCGGTTTCTCACTTTGTAATCTTTTATGAACCCCAAGGGCAAGGCAGATTCACAAATCGTGGTTTCCCAGGTATGCAACGCCGCTTTTACTAAATGCATCGAACTACGTAACTCTTTGATACAAAGTGCGTGTGGTAGTAACAAAAATTACGATTAATTACAAGATCAAAATTAAACCACGTAACTCTTTCATACAAAGTGCGACAACAAATTTCATTAATAAATTTATAAGGAAATTTTCATTAATAAATTGCCCACAAATGCCAACCAATTTATACATAAAAACTACCCTAAACCAAAACAAGAACAAAAACAAAAAGACGCTCAAAGAACGGCCCAAATCATTCTTTCTAAGATTCAAGCTGCTCAACATCCACCGCCATAAGGGATTGCAAATCCAATGTAGCCTCAATGCGGCCGAGGGCTTTGAGCCACCCATGTTTGAACCCGCGATTCTCAAATTTGGATACTTCTTCAACATATTTCGCCGAGGCGCCTCCCGCCTCAAAGGCCTTCGACTTTCCATGAGACGCCTTAAGCTCCTCTAATCGAAGCTTCCGCTCAAGTGCTTCTTGGAAAGATTGAGCGATTCTCGTCAGACTTGCCCTTCCTCAAGATCAACACGAAGTCGTTTTACGACGCGAGCCCTCTCTTTCTCCACTTCGCCCGGCGCTTCCATTTCACTCTCATAATTTCAACTCTACTACTTTTCTAACCTCCAAATTGCTTGTAAATGGTCACTCTCCCGAGAGCACCACGCAGGCGGTGGCCCAAGTCGGCAATCCTTCCGACCGTTTGCAAACCAAGTCGGTATGATTAGACGCCTTTAACAAACAAGACCGATTAGACGCCTCTAAAAAACAAGACCAATATGAAGGTAGCTTACCGATATGCCGATTGAGCAGCTAGGGCAACGACCAAAACATCAGGCACGGCACCAAAGGTTGGGTTGTCAGCCGTCAGGGAAATTGAAGCCGCCAGCTCAGAGCCACTACCGATCCTTGATGGCCGGGCCGGATAAAATCAGATATCCTCGATCTTTGGTCAATGACGAATGGAGCGACCACGTCCGGTTCTTCGCCGAGGCCGCTTAACGGGCCACCAGACTCTCCTCTCCTAAGACCACGGCTTTGGCCTTGTTCGAATCACCTGCTCGTTCGGCTTGTTCTCCACCTTTTTCAGATCAAACGCAAAGAATCTCAACCGCCCTCGAACGGCACTAAGGGCTTGATCGCTAGGGTCCGATAACGACAAATGATTCGCCTTCTTCGGCGCTTATCCGCCAGATTCCTTTTACGCCATCTGCGTTAGGCTTTCCTTCGCCATACCTCAAAGAAATCGCCGTAGATCCTCCAAGTTCGCAAAAATATCCCGAAGAGAAGTGCCGTCTCGACCCGAACGGTTCGGTGGCCTCGAATGACGAGCGACGCTTACGCCTTTTACAACCCTCAAGAATTTCCCACGGACGCAAGAATCACCAAGAACTCGTTCGGCCCTCCCGAATCAAGTGCGAGACCGACCGCTTAAGGTTTATGAAGTCGGGAAGATAAGGGCCGAGAATTGTTGATTGCCGATCGAATCGAATGTGATCTGCAATGAGAACGTGGTGTAAGTGGGCTCGCATCAAGGAGAATATGGGTGGCCCTCCTTGCTTTTGCAAGTTTGGCGCCGAAATAATCGAAAGTGCGCCTTGACCTCCTAAGAACCACGCCGTCAATCGGGCTTAACTTTCTTCAACCTATTACCGCAGAAGATAAAAAGCGATTTAGAAAAAAGCTTAATAAGAGATAGACCAACAAATATAAGGTATTGTGTGGCAACCGGGTCACCCTTATGTTCGAATAGGTCCAAGCGATCCTCCCTTCAAATAACTCCTGCTATTTCGACGGATTGACCATCACGTTGCCAACCCGCTACTGTATCGGCAAGCATAGTCACTAAGTGATGGTCAAGATCTTTGGTTCTAAGGAAATATCGCCTCACCAACTGTGAGGACTTGGCTAAGGCGTATGAATAGCGTTTAATGGCCTAATCCCAAGGTTAATCCTAAGGCGTTGATTCGCCTCTACAACCCCATGATGATCCGAAGAAATTTACATCAATGAAGGAATCAAGCCCCAATAACGGAGAACGGCCCTAAGAAGCGGGTGTAGGGGGAAACGAACCCCGCCCTCAGCAATGGATAAAAGAGGGAATACGATCGTGTTTTGATCTTCCCTCTCCATGTCGAGAGCGTTGTCCGTTACAAGGGATAAGTGGACGTTGTCACGAATAGAAAAATGTCGCCGGAAACCGGAGACACGATCCTCAGAAAGGAGGTCCTTCAGATGTTTGGCCATCTCAGCAGAGAACTAAATACTCGCCGAAGCCAAAATAGCAAACAGAAAAAATAGGATTACAAAGAAGGGATGAGGAGACTTACGAAGAGCAGAGGCGAGGAAGGCTAAGAAGTTGCAGAAAATGCGAGTCACGGAGAGATATGCAATCGCTGCTCCAAAAGCCCCGTAAAATCAACGAAACTCGAATTGAAAAGACCAAAATTTCAAATCGCAATAAATGCCGATATACGCATGAATAGAGCGGAAAGCGAATGATGGACAAAGAAGCGCGCCTCGACATGTATTGGGGAACGCGCAGCGTGATGATAAGCTTCGACTCAACTAAACGCCGATTGACTACCGTCAATAGGGAGTTCGGAGGGCAATTGTGGTAGCAGAATAATTGACAAATATAAAGGAGGTATATTTCGAAGGCTTGACGCTAGCCGGCCTCTATCACACGAGGATAAGGGGCCGAATATGGTCCATCCCTATAGCCAAATAGTAGAAAAGGTAATGATTGAAAAAGTAGGCCCTGATCCCGAGGATCAGAGGAGGCGAGTATAAATATAGTGACAACGGACTAAACAGGGGATGCAAGAATTACTACTAACAACTTAGTGAGCAAGCTCTCTTGGGTGGAGGAACTGACTTGTACGTCGGAGTGCTAATTCTGGCACCCCCGACTGGAGTCTTTATATCTTCTCAGGTGACTAGTTGAGGATCATTGGCGTCTTCCAGGATCTGAAGAGTATTTTCAATCCACTTCCCCACATTTAATATAAATCATATAAAATAATTATATAATAATTACACTTTTATAGCATAATAGAACTAAAATTATCAAAATAAATACATAATTTAACCAAATTTATTATATATAAGTATTCAAGTAATACTTTTACAGAATGATAAGGTTAAGATTATTAAAATAAATAATTAAAATTAAAATTTTATTTTAAATTAAAATTAATATTATTCTTTTGTAACACATATCATCTATATAATAAGGCAAGAGGCTTTTTGAAAATGTCTTAAAATGTATGAAAGATACATTTTGAATCAAGGGTTTAGATCCATTCTAATAAATATCAATGGTTGAGATGTGTTTGATTCCCGCCCAAACACTCATCTCTGTCTCACGCCCATGTCTGCCCAAACAGACGCCTCTCTTTACACGTTCTCTCTCTGCACATCTGGCCGTCTCTATACGTTCGCTCATCGCTGCCATTGAAGGGGAATATCGAACTTGGCTCCTTTCAAACCCATCGTTGTTGCAATTCAAACTGATTGAGTTCCGTGACGATCTTGATGATGAGATAAAAAACCAAATCTTATACACATACACACCTCTTTGGGTGTTTGGATCTTATAATAAAGAGCATTGCGACAACACAAGAAAACCCCAAAAAACCCTAGATTTCTCGATACAAATTCCAGGGTCTTCGAACCTTTCAAAGATCATCGCTTAGCACTACCACTGTTAAGGTACAAACTGATCAACAAAATCGATTGGTTTCCTCAAATTGATTGATTTTTTTGATCTTTTTCTCTGCACATATGCTTCATATGATTTCTTTTCTTTTTTTTTTCTTCTCCTTTTTAAGTATTTTTTCCGTTTGTTTTTTGCTTTTAGGAGTGATTGTTTTGATCATTGTCGCTGTTTATCTACATATCTGCCTATGATTATGGTTGAGCTATTTGATTTTAGCTATAAAATTTAAAAATTGTAATTTATTGGAAGGCCATTAGATTTTTTATTTTGATTTTTTTACTTCTATATTCATTGTCTGCTTGCTTTCTATAGAAGGTTTAAGGAACACTCTTAATCTGACCGACCGAATAAAATCAAAATGAAGAAGTGTTATAAGAATCAGTTTCCTTCTCTGTTAATTACTAAATATATTTTTCCTCATGTCATTACTTTTTTCTAGAATGTCCATTTACCTTTTAATGACATTGCTTTTGGTTTATTAGGTGGCTGGGCACTTCACTTATGGAGTAATGGCACTCTCTGCAGCCACATTTTTGTTCTGGAACCTTTTTGGTGCACAAATTTTACTAGTAGCTCTTCATCAAGGAAATCCTGTTTCATTGGCACTGCAGCTGTCTTGCAATGTTCTGGTATGATAATCAAAAGTTATATTAGAACTCATGATAATCAGTGTGTCCAACGCAATGTAAATTTAGTTAATATACGAAATCGTTTTGAGTTTGGTTGAGATTTGATTTATTGTTCAAGATTGAAGACCATGCTATTTTGTATCTCTCATTTTTTGTGTTCTTATCATTATGCTCCAGTGGTGTCCTTAAAAGCCTATCCTACTTTTTTGAGGCAATAGTTAAACTTTAATTTCTGATTGCAGGTTATTGCTAAAGGCACGGTAGAATTATTTAAAATCCCAGATAGAATTAACTCATATTCAAAATCAAATCCCAAGCATATTCAAAATGCCAAACAATATATTCAAGATTGAATTAACCTAGATAGAATAATTGGGATTTAGAATTAAAAACTAAACACCATATCAAAACTTCACAATTTCCCATATAGACTAAAATCATAATCATAATTCTTTATTTGTTTATTTATTTTTAAATTGATGAGGGGCCGGTATTGTGATTTATGGGTGGAAAATTGAATTTAGGAAGGTGAGTAATCATTTAGTTTGTTGATCTGACATTACAGTAATTTATAATCTGCAAGATATCTGAGAAATTATTGAGAGGAGTTAGAATTCCATAGAGAAACTGATGGATTCGCAAAAATTCTGATTTATGTCGCTTGGGTGAACAGGAAAGTAGGTACTTACAATTTGTACATGTTTGAAATGATTTGGCAATTCTAGACATAAGAGAATTTTTTATGATGGAGATTAATTTAGGTGATTAAATCTCTTACCGTTGATTGGAAAATTAGCACATTATTGAATTAAAATTGGCGTTGAGGTCGGGTTGCCGAGGCTGCAAACGCTTACTGAAGGTATGTGTATATCAGATTTCTGAATAGAGTGATGACACTGTTCTGAATTTATATTCTTAGTAGCCTATGAGAAAAATGTGCAGTGAAACATGTTTCATTCAGATAATTGAATTGAAATTACTAATGATATAGCTCTGATTGAGCATTTCTATAATTCAATATTATGCTGAATTGAATTCTTATAAATGTTTCATTTTATGTGTTGTGGAAATAAAATAAAATAAAATAAATTGAAAATGTGTAGTATGTAAGTGGGCTGACAAGTGTCTGGTTTATGTGATCGTTGGATCATGAATGTTATGTATATGTGAAGTTAGGATCAGGCTTAGTTGGATATAATTGAATTCAGTACATGTTCATTTTTGGTGTTTGGAAAGAATAGTTATAACCATTATTCTCTTTGATCTCTATTGATACAACATTGCCAGCTGTGATGTTGAAACTTTGTTTAAAATCAGGGATAATGCTGTTGAAAAGTAGCAGACATGAGTACAATACAGCTAAGTTGTCCCTTCTAAACCTTATCGGACAAGGGTGCTTGATAGGATTGACAAGGAGTTAGGATGCGTATAATGAAACTTATAAACAAAAATCGGCCGTCAGGATTTTTGATTTTCTAATATGGGAAATTGGGTATTCATAAAAATGAAAACTTTGACAAATACTTTTATTGGTAATAGAAAGGGCCACAACTTGCTTGCAATGGGAACCCTTTGTTTGATTGGTCTTTTTGTGTAGCAACTCTAGAGTAGTTTGCTTGCAATATGAATATCTGGTATTCAACTTGCTATGTCTCTGTGGATTTTGCATTTTCCTTTTCTTTTCTAGCAGTCAGATTGCTTTTTCACCTTAATAATTGTAATCTTCTGTTTTAGGAAAACTTGCTGGCCATGTGGGTTCAACCAAAAGAACTGGGCAATCTTCTTTCTTTTTTTCTTTTTTTTTTAATTTTCTTGATTAGTGGTTGATTAGTGCCTTTTTTTTTTATATCCACTGACTTCTTTGTTTGCTGCAATGTTGTCATCTAATTGTGATGATATAATAGATTTTACTTGCAAGAGTGATTATGTTTTTCATGTTGAAAAATTGTCACTCACTATGGAGGGTTGAAACAGTGATTGTATTTTATTTTTTCTTTTGGTCAAAGTGATTGTTATTAATTGCTATTTATTGCCTGTTGATGAGAATCATAGATGAAGGGAAAGATATGTATTAGATTAGATAATGGGAAAGACCAAGAAAATTTGAGATAATTGAGATAATTGAAAATTTTTTAGACTAAGCCATTGAAAATTTGTTTTTGCATTGCCTCTTTCTAGCATGCTTATTAGTAGCTGATTGGTGTACTTGGTTTAGTGTGTAGTATTTTGTTTTTATTTATTTATTTATTTATTTTTAGGGAGGGGGGAGGGGGTTTTTAATGCAGTTACCCTAGCAAGAGTGCTTGGTTTGTTTTTCTATACACTCATAGAAATTATTTTTGTGATTTTTTGGCACTCATAATTGTGGGTTGTGATGTCACATTTGTTTGGTTACTTATTAGTAATTGTAAAGAAGTAACCTCACTGTAAATAGATGGAGGCTTCCCTTCCCTTGCATTGTAAAAGGAAAAGGTGAGATAAATGGATAAAAAATTTAGCTTATATTTCATTGACATTTCCCTTACCATTTTTTATTTATTTATTTAAAATTCCTATCCAAATCTATGATCTATACTAATTTGGAACCTATGATTTTGTTTTTGTTGTTTTATAGGTGTAACCTATGTTATTTGGTTTGGTTTGATTTGATTTGGGTCTAAAATAATATTTGATCTTCATAAAATGGGTTTTGATTTTAGAAATGTATTTTTATTTTTACTTTGATTTATGAAATGGATTTAATTCCTTAATGGAAAATGAGTGTTGATTTTTTATTATTTTAATTTTTTTTTGGAAATGGGTGTTGAAATAAGGTTCACATCGCCACTTCCGCTTTGTGACTGTCCACCACCATTGAAAAAGAAGATTGAACAAAGAAAATTTTTCCGTTATGTTTTAATAATTTTATTTTGATTTATATTTTAATCTCATTATTAATTGTACCGTGCCTTCAGGCATGGACATATACTAATTTATATAATAAGGCAAGAGGCTTTTTGAAAATGTCTTAAAATGTATGAAAGATACATTTTGAATCAAGGGTTTAGATCCATTCTAATAAATATCAATGGTTGAGATGTGTTTGATTCTCGCCCAAACGCTCATCTCTTTTTCACGCCCATGTCTGCCCAAACAGACGCCTCTTTTTACACGTTCTCTCTCTACACATCTGGCCCTCTCTACACGTTCGCTCATCGCCGCCATTGAAGGGGAAGATCGAACTTGGCTCCTTTCAAACTCATCGTTGCTGCAATTCAAACTAATTGAGTTCCGTGACGATCTTGATGATGAGATAGAAAACCAGATCCTATACACACACACACCTCTTTGGGTGTTTGGGTCTTATAATAAAGAGCATTGCGACAACACAAGCAAACCCCAAAAAACCCTAGATTTTTCGATACAAATTCTGTGGTCTTCAACCTTTCGAAGATCATCGCTTAGCACCGCCACTGTTAAGGTACAAACTGATCAACAAAATCGATTGGTTTCCTCGAATTGATTGATTTTTTTGATCTTTTTCTCTGCACATATGCTTCATATGATTTCTTTCCTTCTTTTTTTTTTTTCTCCATTTTAAGTATTTTTTCCGTTTGTTTTTTGCTTTTAGGAGTGATTGTTTTGATCATTGTCGCTGTTTATCTACATATCTGCCTATGATTATGGTTGTGCTATTTGATTTTAGCTATGAAATTAAAAAATTGTAATTTATTGGAAGGCCATTAGATTTTTTGTTTTGATTTTTTTACTTCTATATTCATTGTCTGCTTGCTTTCTATAGAAGGTTTAAGGAACACTCTTAATCTGACCGACCGAATAAAATCAAAATGAAGAAGTGGTATAAGAATCAATTTCCTTCTCTATTAATTACTAAATATATTTTTCCACATGTCATTACTTTTTTCTAAAATGTCCATTTACCTTTTAATGACATTGCTTTTGGTTTATTAGGTGGCTGGGCACTTCACTTATGGAGTAATGGCACTCTCTGCAGCCACATTTTTGTTCTGGAACCTTTTTGGTGCACAAATTTTACTAGTAGCTCTTCATCAAGGAAATCCTGTTTCATTGGCAATCGCAATTGCCTTGCAATGTTCTGGTATGATAATCAAAAGTTATATTAGAACTCATGATAATCAGTGTGTCCAACGCAATGTAAATTTAGTTAATATACGAGCACTGTTTTGAGTTTGGTTGAGATTTGATTTATTGTTCAAGATTGAAGACCATGCTATTTTGTATCTCTCATTTTTTGTGTTCTTATCATTATGCTCCAGTGGTGTCCTTAAAAGCCTATCCTACTTTTTTGAGGCAATAGTTAAACTTTAATTTCTGATTGCAGGTTGTTGCTAAAGGCACGGTAGAATTATTTAAAATCCCAGATAGAATTAACTCATATTCAAAATCAAATCCCAAGCATATTCAAAATGCCAAACAATATATTCAAGATTGAATTAACCTAGATAGAATTATTGGGATTTAGAATTAAAAACTAAACACCATATCAAAACTTCACAATTTCCCATATAGACTAAAATCATAATCATAATTCTTTATTTGTTTATTTATTTTTAAATTGATGAGGGGTCGGTATTGTGATTTATGGGTGGAAAATTGAATTTAGGAAGGTGAGTAATCATTTAATTTGTTGATTTGACATCACAGTAATTTATAATCTGCAAGATATCTGAGAAATTATTGAGAGGAGTTAGAATTCCATAGAGAAACTGATGGATTCGCAAAAATTCTGATTTATATCGCTTGGGTGAACAGGAAAGTAGGTACTTGCAATTTGTACATGTTTGAAATGATTTGGCAATTCTAGACATAAGAGAATTTTTTATGATGGAGATTAATTTAGGTGATTAAATCTCTTGCTGATTGGAAAATTAGCACATTATTGAATTAAAATTGGTGTTGAGGTCGGGTGCCGAGGTCATGGATGCTTCATCAAGGTATGTGTATATCGAGATATCCGAATGGAGTGATGATACTGCTCAATTTATATTCTTAGTAGCCTATGAGGAAAATGTGCAATGAAACATGTTTCATTCAGATAATTGAATTGAAATTACTAATGATATAGCTCGATTGAGCATCTCTATAATTCAATATTATGTCAATTGAATTCTTATAAATGTTCCATTTTATGTATTGTGGAAATAAAATAAAATAAAATAAATTGAAAATGTGTAGTATGTAAGTGGGTGACAAGTGTCTCGGTTTATGTGATCGTTGGATCATGAATGTTCAGATATGTGAAGTTAGGATCAGCTTAGTTGGATATAATTGAATTCAAGACATGTTCATTTTTGGTGTTTGGAAAGAATAGTTATAACCATTATTCTCTTTGATCTCTATTGATACAACATTGCCAAATGTGATATTGAAACTTTGTTTAAAATCGTGGATAATGTTGAAAAGTAGCGCATATGAGTACAATATGCCTAAGTTGTCTCTTCTAAACCTTATCGGACAAGGGTGCTTGATAGGATTGACAAGGAGTTAGGATGCGTATAATGAAACTTATAAACAAAAAATCATGTGATTTTTGATTTTCTAATATGGGAAATTGGGTATTCATAAAAATGAAAACTTTGACAAATACTTTTATTGGTAATAGAAAGGGCCACAACTTGCTTGCAATTGGAACCCTTTGTTTGATTGGTCTTTTTATGTAGCAACTCTAGAGTAGTTTGCTTGTAATATGAATATCTGGTATTCAACTTGCTATGTCTCTGTGGATTTTGCATTTTCCTTTTCTTTTCTGGCAGTCAGATTGCTTTTTCACCTTAATAATGGCAATCTTCCGTTTTAGGAAAACCTGCCGGCCATGTGGGTTCAACCAAAAGAATTGGGCAATCTTCTTCTTTTTTTTTAATTTTCTTGATTAGTGGTTGATTAGTGCCTTTTTTTTTATATATCCACTGACTTCTTTATTTGCTGCAACGTTGTCATCTAATTGTGATGATATAATAGATTTTACTTGCAAGAGTGACTGTGTTTTTCATGTTGAAAATTTGTCACTCACTATGGAGGGTTGAAACAGTGATTGTATTTTATTTTTTCTTTTGGTCAAAGTGATTGTTATTAATTGCTATTTATTGCCTGTTGATGAGAATCATAGATGAAGGGAAAGATATGTATTAGATTAGATAATGGGAAAGACCAAGAAAATTTGAGATAATTGAAAATTTTTTAGACTAAGACATTGAAAATTTGTTTTTGCATTGCCTCTTTCTAGCATGCTTATTAGTACCTGATTGGTGTGCTTGGTTTAGTGTGTAGTATTTTGTTTTTATTTATTTATTTATTTATTTTTAGGGAGGGGGGAGGGGGTTTTTAATGCAGTTACCCTAGCAAGAGTGCTTGGTTTGTTTTTCTATACACTCCTATAAATTATTTTTGTGATTTTTCGGCACTCATAGTTGTGGGTTGTGATGTCACATTTGTTTGGTTACTTATTGGTAATTGTAAAGAAGTAACCTCACTGTAAATAGATGGAGGCTTCCCTTCCCTTGCATTGTAAAAGGGAAGGGTGAGATAAATAGATAAAAAATTTAACTTATATTTCATTAACATTTCTCTAACCATTATTTATTTATTTATTTAAAATTCCTATCGAAATCTATGATCTATACTAATTTGGAACCTATGATTTTGTTTTTGTTGTTTTATAGGTGTAACCTATGTTATTTGGTTTGGTTTGACTTGATTTGGGTCTGAAATAATATTTGATCTTCATAAAATGGGTTTTGATTTTAGAAATGTATTTTTATTTTTACTTTGATTTATGAAATGGATTTAATTCCTTAATGAAAAATGAGTGTTGATTTTTTATGATTTTAAAAAAGTTTTTGAAATGGGTGTTGAAATAAGGTTCACATCGCCACTTCCCCTCTGTAACTGTCCACCACCATTGAAAAAGAAGATTGAACAAAGAAAATTTTACCGTTATGTTTTAATAATTTTATTTTGTTTTATATTTTAATCTCATTATTAATTGTACCATGCCTTCAGGCATGGGCATACACTAGTAATATAATACACCATGAGTTATAACTAAGTCATAATTTATATATTATAAAATTTTTCTTACTTTTTAATTTTATTTTTATTTTTAAATATTTTGATACGAGTGAAATTCATGAGTTTTTGGTAAATTTGAATTCATGAGTTTTTGGTAAATTTGATTTCAGGTTGAGAGTACATTCTTTTTTAATAATTTTGAAATAAATTATTTTTATGAATCTTTTACATAGAGTCACATACAAACAAATTCATTAGTCGTCAATAAATCTGTTTGTATTTGACTTTCAATTATTAAAATTTTCTAAACATAAAATATTAAGAATCAAAATTAATTTAAAAATAAATTCCCATGTCTCGCATGGGTTACCTACTAATTAATAATTAAAATCATGAGCTTTTTATTCTTTTGTGAAAAAAAAATAAAATTCTACACCCCCCACTATTTTGGCAATTAAGAAAAAAATCATTTTATTGATTTATTTAAATCACATCATTTCTCTATTATATATATATATTTAAAAAAAAATTAAAACAATTAATTTTTATTTTCTAATTGCTAAAATAGGCCAATATATAGGGACAATTTGAAAACTTACTTAAAAAAAGTTAACTTTTTAATTTTTATACACAAAAAAAAAAATTTAAAAATTAATTTTTACCAACTTTTGAAAACACCACATAACTTTCCCATTAATTCCACTGTTCCCTAACTACCCGTGAGTTGTATCTGACGTGGCTGAAGAAAACCTCACACACCGTACCTTCTTTGGTTTGAATGGGTTTTATTACATCCCCGAAATTGGGTTCCTAATCCCCTGAATTTCTATATCAAGACAAAAAAAAAAGAAAAAAAAAGTTATCCAAATTAGAAATTAGGGGTATTAAGGGCAGCAGAATTAGGGGCACAAACCATTTTTGGATTTGAATAATGCTAAATTTTTTTAAAATTTTACCGAATGTTTCATATGAGAATAAGATCCGCACAATATGAGCCACAGATATTTGGTATACCTTTAGTAGATTTTTTTGGGTCTCTAATATTTTTGCTTTGGTTTTTCCTTCCGGTTTAGTGAGCCGGATCCAATACATTGGCTTGTTTTGAGAAGTTAGCTTTTAATCACTTTTTTTGGTTTGTAGCAAAAGTTAAAAATTAGTTTTTTTAAATTTTTTTTCATTTTAGAAGTTGGTTTTTAGCCAATTGTGAAATTATAATTCTACCCCTCATAAGTCAAAATGTGTTACACGAGTGAAATTGTAAATATTTTAAACTAAATGAAGATAGTTTTGTCATTTTATTATGATTTAACATTATAAATAATTATTAATCAAAAAAACTAAAAATCATTTTTTATCAACTTCCTAAATCATTTATCTAAAATAATTAAAAATTTAACTAAAAATTAAAAAATTACTTTTTACTACCTTTTCGAAATAGGCCATTGACTGACCACGTGAGCCACACCCCCGGCCATCATCTTCCGGCTTGAGAAAACGACAGATCAGACAGGAAAATTATTTGGTGCTCTGTGGACACCCCCGAAATCATATCACTAGCCAATCACATATTGCCAAACTTCCTGTTTTTGGCTAATTTCCAACATATATTCGAGTTGACACACAACATAGTTGTGTCCTTGCAGCATTTAATAACTTCTCAAGAACCCTATAAATTGGTGTGCCCTCCTCTCCCACTGAGCCCTCTCTTCTTCCATTATTCTCTTTCTTATTCCTCTTTCAATGGATTTAAAGCTTGGTTTGACATTTCTTAAAAAAAATTAAGATGTCAAAAAGTTACTATCTTATTTAAATCACATCATTTTATTTAAATCACATCACTTCTCTATCATATTATTTCAAATTCAACTTATATTTTATAAAAAGTTAAAAAGTACATTTATTTAGAACATCCTAAACAATCCCGGAGCATCTCAAAGGGGATAGTTAAACAAGGCTTGTTAAGCATTTTAGCCAATGTAAGTCTAATTTTGAGCTCCAATGGGCTAGCTACTTTACCATTCTATTTTTTTGGTGGCTACAATTGAAGAGCCCTAGAGGCTGTCCAAACAATTATGTATGTATATATTTTAAATTTTTGTATATTTATGTCTTGGATTTGGGATTTTATATTATATATATATATGTGTGTGTGTGCGTGTATGTAGCAATTTTATATGTTCCTTTAATTCTGTTTGATGAATTACGAAATAACTTATTTTGTATTTTGTATTTTGTATTTTTTTTCTCCTCATTCTACAAGTTTTGTATGTTTGTATGGGAAAATTTATTATTATTACAAATTTATATTAATAAAATATCAACAATTAATATTTTTTATTTTAAAAATTAATTAAGTTAGTTTAAATGAGTAACTAAAACAAAGAGTATGATTGGAGAACACAATAATTAAACTAATTAAGTAAAATAAAGAATATATTTTTTTTTTTACTTTAGCTATTGAAAAATAGAGAATGTGATTGCTCTTAGTTGAGAAATATGGTATCAAAGATTTGATGACATTTTAAGAATTCAATCATAGGTTTCAGTACCTTCAATTTTCAGAAAAAGAGCTTTTTCTATTGAACTATCAACATTTATTTTTTTGGGTAAAGTATGCAGGTACCTCTTGATGTTTATATTTATTACAGTTCTTTCTTTATCTTTTAGAAATTATATCTCCTCTCAAGTTCAAAGTATTATTATAGATACTCCACTCAAAGAATTTAATTTTTAAATATCAATTTTACTCTCATTGGGTAAATTACATTGACACCCTCATATTTTTAGAATTACATTCCTCTCTAAGGTTTAAAGTAGCATTACTAATTGCCCCTCGGTTAGTATTAGTTGGAAAAAATTCATTGAAAAAAAATTAATTGGAAAAAAAATTAATTGAAAATTTTTTTTGTTAGTAAAATTTTTAAATTTTTGTTTAAAAACCAGCGTAAACTCATTTTTTGCATTTACGTTTTTTTTTTCAAATTTACAAATTGAAACAAACCATTTATAAACAAAAAAAATTATCAAACAAGTTTTTATGACAGTTTTTAAAATTTTTGTAAATATAAATTGAAAACTGAAAACGAAATGGCTACTAAACAGGTCTCAGATAGGAAAAATGTCATAAAATTAACAAATAATTAAATAAATTACCAACATAAGAAATGACTTGTCAAATTATTCTTAGGCTATGTATGATTTGATTTTTAGAATTTTTTTTAAAAAAATTAAAAATTAATTTGGTTAAGAAATAAAAAATAAAAAATAATTATCATTTAAGGGTAAAAAATAATTATCATTTTAACTTTTTTGCAGGTTATATACATACGTGGAGTTGTTTCAATTTAATTTGTAAAAAATTATTTCTAACCACTCGAAAGATAAAAATTATATAAAAATGATAATTATCTTTTTATTTTTTATTTCTTAATCAAATTAATTTTTAATTTAAAAAAAAATTCTAAAAATCAAATCATAGATAGCCTAAGAATCTTTTGATAAATCATTTCTTATGTTGGTAACTTATTTAATTATTTGTTAATTTTACGACATTTTTACCATCTGAAACCTGTTTGGTAACCATTTCGTTTTTAGTTTTCAATTTATATTTACCAAAATTTAAAAAACTTCCATAAAAACTTGTTTGATAATTTTTTTGGTTTATAAATTGTTGTCTCAGTTTGTAAATTTGAGAAAAGAACGTAAATTCAAAAAATGAGCTTTCGTTAGTTTTTAAACAGAAATTTAAAAATTGTACTAACAATTTTTTTTTCAATTAATTTTTTTTCCAATGAAATTTTTTTTTTCCCAACTAATACTAACCGAGGAGGCAATTGGTAACATTACTTTAAACCTTAGGGAGGAAATTGTAATTTTTAAAATGTGAGGGTTGTTAATGTAATTTACCTAGTGAGGGCAAAATTGGTATTTAAAAAAATTAAATTGCTGAGGGGAGAATCTGTAATGAAACTTTAAACCTCAGGGGGAGATGTAATTTATAAAAAGTGAAAAAAATTATAATAAATATAAATCTCAGTGAGGGTCAGTGTAATTTTCCCTTATTTTTTTTTACCAACATGGCATATAGGTATGGATTTACACCTGCACCCATTTATCTTGTTAATAAAAAAGTTGATAGATTTTGGGTAATACGTATATATATATATATATTGTATAAAACATACAAATTTAACAAATTATTTTTACTCATTTGTATATGCAATAATAAAAATTGAAAATAAATTTTATTACAATAATTTGATAGCTAGCATCAACTTATTTATTTTTTGATATAAAAAAATAAATAAATATACTCCATATATATCTGTTAGAGAGTATTGTTTCTCAATATCACATAACAATTTACAAGAGACCTCACCATACATTTGTTAGGGACGAAACTAAGGTGTCATTGTGTGCTCTGGACGGTGAAGAGTAGCTAAATAATTAGGAGATCAGTTGTGATTTGTGACACTAAATTCAGGGGCATTAATGCCCCGAATTTCTATATCAGGTAAAAAAAAAATAAATAAATAAAGTTATCAAAACAGGAAATTAGTGCCATTAGTGCTCAACAAATTAGTGCCACAAATCATTTTTCTTAGGAGATTTGAACCCAAGAATTGAGCAAGGAGGATCTGAGTATTTATCCTCTAAACCAACCACATTATTAAGTCAAATAAATTTTAAATTTAAGACTGAGTAACAAGAAGTGGCTGTAGTTTAGTGGTAAGAATTCCACGTTGTGGCCGTGGAGACCTGGGCTCGAATCCCAGCAGCCACAGCGGAATATGCTTTTCCAATATTTTTTTGAGAAAATATTTGAGGGCCACAATGGTTTAAAATTATCAAAACTTCCAATACTTTTTGGAAAAATGTTTGAAGGTCACAATGGCTTAAAATTATCAAAACGATGTCGTTTTGGGTAGGGCCACAATGGCTCAAAACTGTCAAAACGACGTCGTTTATATTTTTTGGAAAAATGTTTGAGGGCCACAATGGCTCAAAACTATCAAAACGACGTCGTTTTGAGTAGGGCCACAATGGCTCAAAATTGTCAAAACGACGTCGTTTTGATATGTTTTGCACCCAAAACGACGTCGTTTTGACAGTTTTGAGCCATTGTGACCACAAAAATTGTGACCCTCTAGCATTGTTGTATTTTTTTGGCATATTTTCTTTTGGATAAATTATACTTACACCTCTTAATGTTTAAGTTTAATACATATCACTCATGATGTTTAGAAAATTATACTAACGCTTATTATCGTAATTATTTAAACGGAATAAAGACATTGAATTCATGCACTCTCTCTTTTTATACTTTGCTATATTTTTTCTTTTTTTCCCCTTTTCTTTATTTTATTTTTTTTAATGTAATTTTTTTCTGTTTTTTATAAAGAGTTGTGAAATGAGACTATTAACCACCAGGGTAAGAATGTAATTTCTAAAACATTAGGAGTGGGTAGTAATTGGACCAAACTTCAAGAGGTGTCAATGTAATTTATCCTTTTCCTTTTAAATTTTGTTTGCAGAGTTGCCCTTCTTGTTTTCTTTATTACATTGATATCCTCTGCAAAAAAAGCCCTTCAAACCCTAATCCCTTGGATCTGAAAACAACTCGATACGCTACGGTACAGAAGAGTTTGATCGCAATCCGAATCAACTTCCACTTTCTCTTGGATCGCCATCTTCATTGATCTCTCGTATCTGAGATTTGATCAGCAAAAAGGTAAGTAATTATCTTTCTTTCTCTGTTTCTGACCATGTAATGTGTCCTAAATATGCTCTAGAGAAGAGAAAAAAATGAAATAAAATGGAGAAGTGGAGGAGAAGATTTTGTTGCATAAATCACTCTGATAAGCTTGAATTTTTGACTGAATAAAGGAACAAAAATTTAATACTACTTTGTTGGATTTCAAGTTGTTTTAGTGCCAGTGTTCTAACTATCTCAAGGTTTGATCACTCTACTTGGTAATCTTTTAAGCACTGATATGATATGTTGGTATTGAATCAATTGAGGAACATTGTTTCTAGTATGCTTTTGCATTTGGGTAATGCAGTGCTTGTACTCTATTCAACTTGAAGAAAAAGGAAACTGTTTGAAACCAATGAGATTAGGATGAAAGGGCTTTCTTTCATTAACATTTAGTTTAGTGAAGGTGCATAGCTTCTTTGAATTCCCCATTGATTGACTATTACATTTAGGGATGGGACTGATCCCGAAAGAAAGATCTTTCTTTTTGGTTATGAAATTGCTTAGATTGAAAAGCAAAGCAAGTCAATGATGTATTGATGCCTCATTGAATCAAGGATATTAGCATCTTAATTTGTATGTTAGAAATTGGTCATACATAACTAGCAGAATTGATACACTTTGACACTTCATACTTGGTTGTTAATATGGTGATTATTGACTCATATGCTTTTGTGGCGATCGTCTTTATTTGATCTCATGAAATTGTTCAGAGAACTTGGATGTCTTGGGAAAGAAAATTTATGTTGCAAAATTAGTAAATAAGGGAAGCTTGTATCTAGGTAGAAGGAGGAACAAGTTACATGAGTTTATTTGTACGGGTTTTTATTTTCCTTATCTGGCAATTTGGTTTTTTTTTGTTTTTAAATAGCACTGTCGAACTATGTCTGTACTGATTGAATATGAATCCTAGAGAATTGAGTAACAGAGATAAAAGTGCTTCTGACATTATCATTTCTAGACATTGAGGATTTTCTTAGGTTGGGGAAACTTGCAAGGTGAAGAGTGCCACCATCAAGTTGAATTTTTTAATGCATCTACTATGGGAAATCGAAAAATGTCAGCTTCAAGAGTTACTGATTCTGTAGGGGTAGGGCTATGTGTTGTCCTGCTTGAATGAGATTTAAGGTGTTGCTGATATGTGAGGATAAAAAATGGGTGATTTGATCCTATGTTATAGAGGAAAAAATTCAGAATAAGAAGGAAGCTGCTGGTTGTCCCTCATTTTATGAAGGATGAATAAGTAATCTGTAGTAAGATGCTAAACCCACCATCTGTCAAGGACCATCAGTTGAACAAAATCCACCTTCACTGAGCCGGGTATCTATCAATTTGTGCAGGAGTGGAACTTAAATTTCCAAAAGACAATTTTTTACCATATATTCCTATGTTAAATTTCCAAAAGCTAATCTTGTTAGATCCTTTGTTTTTGTTGTGGAAAGTACAATTCCTGCAAGCCTTTGTTTTGTTCCTCTTCTATCTCTTGTTACAGTTACTATAATTTTAGTTAATCTGATAATTTTACTTTTGGTATTTGATAGAGTTATTTTGGACCGTGGTACTTTCCTTTCCTTTTTTTGATAATCGGGTGCTTAATATGACGAATTCTTTGTGCTTTGGCAGATGATTGATGATCAAGACTTGGGATTCTTTGCCAACTTTCTTGGCATATTCATATTTGTCTTGGTGATTGCTTACCACTATGTGATGGCTGATCCCAAATATGAAGGGAACTGAAAGGGCTCGCAGTTTTCCCAATACTTTTTCATTTCATGTGAACGTTCTTATGTTGGAATTTTGATACAGTGATGACCTCTGATGTGGAATTTCACATTTGCAGCTCTCTCTATCCCCTGATCTCTTTTATTATTATTATTATTATTATTTTTAATTTACTTATAATGTCAGGGAGCTTAGTGGGTTGTGGTTGAAGCCACATGCGTTCCTTTCTTATTATGAATAAAGTTCTTACAAACCCAAAAAAAATGAAAAAAACGAAGAAGATACGTTTCCCTAATTATTCTGATGGGGCTCCATTTATGCAGCTTTTGAAAATCATTCCTAGGCTAGTGCTGTGAAGCTAGAGCAAGTATTTGGTGTAACTGGTATTATCACAGTGATGTAATCTTTATCTCACATATTTATCGGCCCCGTTTGTTTTCCGCTATCATAGTCGTCCACTCCGGACTGTGATAGATGAACAGTGAAGATGACTCATGTTTGTTTTGGTTTTGGAGTTCCGGATTCATAGTCCCTTTGGACTACGCGAGGCCTTGGTGAGGGGTAATAGTAGTCTGAGTTGAGAGATGGTGTTTGCAGAATAGTTCGTTCGGATTGGGTGTTACCGGAAGTTCAACCGGTCAATTGTAATTTTTTTTTACTTGTTGGGCATTTTTTGTTTAAACATTAATGTTAAATGTTTTTGTATTTTTTGTTAGGTAAAAATCTTGTTTTATTATTTTATATAAAAATAATTTAACAAGCTCTACACTAACAACTATCATCAAAACAAATACAATTTTACTAATTCTCTAACTATCAATCCCTTCAGTATCAATCTTTTTCATTTTACCTCTGAAAACAAATCGGGTCATAACATAAGCTCTACTATTATAATAAGTTCCTCATTTATGAGAGAAAGGTACACCATGGTGGTGTATTTGCCCATTGAATTCACCTCATGAGGCTAAGAAGATGTTTTGAAATTCTCACCGCAAATGCATCCGGGATCACATGGTGCAGTTAAAAATAACCAGCAAAACATACAGCTGATGCCATCACCATTAAACCTTTTATTCTTCTCTCCGTGATCATGAAAAAGACCACACTTTGTTTCAGTCGTCAACAGAAAAAAAGTTAAAACAGGCTTACTGGGCCAAAGGGAAAGACCCAAACCGATTCAGCTATACAAAGTCAACCACCAGTCTGCGTCGCGAACAACTAGCTTCCAAATAAACAAAGAGAACTCGCTCATGGACCACTGTGCCATTTCAACAAAGAGAGATAATCTGGGTATTGCTTTGCCAAAACAAAAGCGATAAATATCCACATCATGAGGATGCTGATAATCACAATCCTCATTATTTGATCGCTGCCCTGATTCACCCTGTTCCCAGTAAGATTACGTGATGCCGGTGAAGGCACATTCTCATTATTTGCAAGACGCCCACTTGCTCTCATCAGAACGATCTCTTCATTCATATTGTGCGTGACAACTTGGTCTGAACATTTTAGGCAATAATACTTACCGCCAAGAAAGGAAGGGAGTGACTGAAGGTACTCCGAGAGAACCTTCTGGTAGTTTTCTCCAACAATCCGAAATTTTTGCAGTGTGGTGGGTCGCATAACCTGCACGATCCATATTTCAAAAAGTAAGTCCTCATAGTCCCAGTAAGGTTCCTATTGCGTCCCCTATGGAAGAATGGTGTGAAATTTCTAATTCTTGTTGTACAAGGTTTTTTCTTCTATAGAGAGGGATGGAATTCTTGAAAGATTAGGAGCCAGAGTTAGCAAGTCACCACCCAAGAGGCAAAGACCTATGGCTATGTTTGGATGACAAGACTGGAACAGCAGGAATGCAAATTCTATTACCAGGAATTCCATTACTAGTAACAATATATACATATCAATGTAATTCTAGTGCTTCGTTTGGTTAGGAATCTTCTATAATGAATAAGATATAATTTAAATTTTGTGGGCCCATTTATTGTTTTATTCTTAAATGAGTCACATTCCTGTTCCCATGGGTGGAATTGGATTCCCACAAGTGTGGTAATCTCATTCTGCCTTGGGAATTGAACTAAAAATCACATTTTCATTCTTGGATGTATCCAAACAACGAAATGAAAGACACTTGGAATGAAATTCCCACTACGCCTCTCTATTCCTGCCATCCAAACATGTTAGGAGTCCACTGAGGGAGGGTGTGATGGTACCTAATTAGTTCTTTGAAGTTATAATGCTATAAGTCACCACATGCACTCGTGTATTCTTTTTTCTCCCTCTAATTTTTGCCATTGTTTGGTTTCATCTCATGATTGAAGGGAAGGATGATACCTCTAGTGTTAAATGTAAAGAAAGATGGCCAGCTTGTTAAGCTAAGTAACAGTCTAATAGAAATCATAAGATTACGATATAAACACTATAAAGAGGAGTGACATTCGTCTTTTTCTAGAGTAGGTTACTTGTTGGATAAAGCTGCCAAAATCAAATATGACGATAATTTCTTCATTCAAAAATCATCTTTTCAACGTCAAGGTGCAGCAGAAATTGGAAAGTCACACGACATAACAAGTCCAAAAAAAAAAAAAAAACTGAGGCTTGAAGAGATGGAGCTTACTTGAAACAAAGTTTGTGTAATCACTCGGGCAACTGTAGGAAGCTGTATGATAATCAAATAGCCAAGACAGTTTGGATAATGATCTTGCAAAAGGAGAGCACAAGATCTCAACATTTGCATGGGGAATCCAAAAGGAGATAATCCTTTACAATCCATCAAAACTGTAATTTGAGGATTTTTGACATTAACCAAGTGCATTACCCCATGCTCTACCTGGGAAACTGAAGAAGAAACATATAGAGATGTCAACAATTGTGTCAGAATAATCAAACAATGAAAGTGAGAAACAAATTAACTAATGACAGAGGAGCGGCATTGGTATAGAAGTATGGAGACAATCAAGGTTTATATAAACATACAAGTATTAGTGTATTCAATCAGCTTAGTGAATACACTAACAATGGTGAATGATGATTCCATTTGCAGTGTATTTTTCATCATTTTTTAGTGAACCAAATGTGAGATTGGAAATTCTAATGGAATGATCATTCCATTCCACCTTCATTCCAATGAACCAAACACTACCTAAAATTTAACCTTTTTTTTTTGTGGCCTCGTATCCAAAATGAAATTTCATATTAAAAACAAACAAAATGTAACTGCCTTCAGTCACCATCTGCAAGTACTACCTCTCCAATTGGGCCTTTGTGCATTGGTACCTATACTGATAGTAACAAAGCTTATATTACCTCTAGATTGGAGAAGTGATTAAGAGGTAACCCAAATCAAATCAAATCAAACCAAAATTAAGCCTTGTGTCTCAATCAAGTGACCAAGAATAAAAAAAAAAAACTACACCCAATTTAGTCATTTGATGGAGCTTCTGTAGGGATAGATTGGGTATAGATCTAACCTTTGGCTTAATTTTCACAAAGTGGTTTGCCTTCAGGTTTGAACCCACAACCTCAAAGTTAGTAGGCCAAGTTTTAACAACTGAACTAGTGCCCCCTTGTTTAAGAGGTACATAGACATAAATTTAACAGAAACAAATGTGTGTACCAATTGCTTTAGCGAAGATAGGTCTGTTGTTGGATCTCAAGCTAGAGGAAGCAAGACCTAGTCGAACAATGAGGCAAGGCCGTAGCTGTACATCATATCCATGCCAAAAGACCAAATGCGACCAAGACTCAAGCTCTTGTGGTGAAAGAAAAGTAAAAGTCTGCCTCCAATGAATTGTCTTCTTGATTGATGATAGCAACCTTGAAAACTCACCATTTGCAGCAGTGTAAAATCTATGAAGCTCATCATCATTAAGCCTGTAGAGATATTTCAATATCATATTTCACTAAATTTACCTCAAAGGCAAGATAAAATTTCCAATTAAATGAGAATTCAGTAATTACAAAAATGAGTATCCTGAGACCTTGATTTTTTTTGTTGTTGTTTACTATTAGAATTATATAGGCATACATAAAGAACTAGTACAACAGAATTCTTAGAATAAAGATGTACAAATGTGAAGAAAATAAAAAAAAGTTCTGATTCAAATTTTCCAGGAAGACATGGCCAGAACATGGTAATGGTTACCTTTCTGGTAAAGTAATACCCAGCTTCTCAAGCTCTTTGTGGAGTTGTTGCAACCAATTTTCGGTAGATAAACTTTCAGGGACTGCATCACAAGACCTGAAAATAAAAATAATTGAATTATGACTTAAGCATAAAAGAATAAACACAAGGCTAACCAGGACAAAATGGCAATGCAAGATAAGAAATGGAGCATTAACAAAAATGTTAAACCCATATTTATACGATCATAATGGTAATCAGTAAAGTGGGCTGTTATGCTAGAATATTCAATGACGGAAACAAAGATGCCTAGCAAACCTGAAACATAAGCTATAGGATGTTTGTGTTAACCAAATAAGTGGATTAGTACCGGTTCATTCCACTGTAACAAGTTAGCAAAATATGAAGTACCCCAAAAAAAAAAAAGTAATAAAATGAAAGTTTCATAGATTGACACAATTTGCAATTTCCAACCTGGCTCACACTAACCATTATACTATTTCAGAAGGAAGAAACATTAGCCTGTCCCTGGCACCATCTTCCAGCCCTCTTTATTGGACAACATTTTATATGTGAGGACTGCCATGACTTTAGATAAAAATAAAAATGTGGCTGGTATTTAGGGAAATTCCAGGAAAATATAAATTGCCAGTCTCTAACAACTAGGCAGAAGGAGAAAGGCAGATGATTTTTTACAGAATAAAATTTAAGGGCTAACATGTTGGTTGAAATGGGTTAAGAACCTTCTGGACCAATGTCTAACCATTGACGTTAAGTCAAGTCTTGGCCAGAGTCACACAGCAATATGAAAGATTTTTTACAGCTGAAATTATTAACTCGATGAACATTAAATATCTATGTTGGATATGCATATAATACAGATTAGCTTCATAAAACAATGAACCCAAATGTTAAGTCTGTAATAGTAATGCTTTCCATAATTAAACATAAGAAAACTTGTATAAATCAATGAACAGAAAAGAAGCAACTAAGAATCACCTTGAGTCTGAAGTTGGCAATTGTGAAGATGTCTCCTGTTGTGAGTCAGAATATGCTTGAGAATCATGTGAACTATCCACTTTTTTTGTTGTACACGCCGATTGATCAGAGAAAACTGTTGCAATTGTGAGGACTAGTAATGGCTTCGACAAACTCTAGCAGGAATAAACAAATTATCAATACTATGAAAATCCCATGACTAAACATTGTTAAATGGGAAACAGAAGAAAGAGAAAAACCCAAAGAAAAGAAGAAGAAGAAGAAAGAATATGACTAAATGACTAACACAATGGTGGATATCATGAACAAGCCAAGGATCTTTAAATCTTGAAAGCAGTTAAGAATTAGCATTTCTCTCACATAATTCTATGACAAAAAAAAGAGGTTTTGCAGTGTTAATAATGCTTGATGTGTGTTCATGTCACATTTTGTGGGGCCAAGTGTGCGTAGATCCTCACATTTTAGAGTTTTTCATGTCCGAATTATGCAATCATTCCCAAATCAGTTTCCTTGCAATATAGTCTAAATTAAAATTACATCGAAATCACAAGATATACATTGTACAAATCAAAGAAAATAACACATCCAACATAGATATGTTCATATAAATGTGTCTATAAAACCAACCTGCATGTATTTAAGCAAAGCTTTAAAGGGTGTCCATCTTTCGATCCACTTAAATGGTGGATAGCAGAGAACTTGCAATGCCTGAAGGCCATGCCAAACAACAGGACACTTGGCGCTTGTGTACCTCCGTACAATCTCAAGGGCTGCAGTTTTTACTATAAAGAGTCCTATATCACCAACAACCCCATTTCCGATTAACCCATGTTTCGTTGAAGTCATACATTGTAAAGTCTTCTGAGAGAAACCCTTTGATAAAGAATCCGCAGGCTGATTTTTAGTAGTGAGAATGACCTTTGGCTCCAACTTCTTACTTGAACAAAATAGACGTAAGGAGTCTCCCATTAGGCCGACTGGAAAAGCTCCTTTTCACACCTTCAATCAGTCAATAACGTATGTAGCAATGTATCACATCATTCCAACATTGAATTTTTCATTTTGAATTACACTAAACAAAAACCTGTGATTCTTACTGAAATTGCTCAACTTGTTTGGCCAAAAACCTGCAAAGACCATTAAAAAACACAAGCACAAGGCCAACTTCAGTGTAATGTTCCAGCTAAAAAGGAAAATTTATTCAAAATTTGAAATGCATAAACAGTGTGTAAAAGAAAATTACTTAGATACTCCCGAAATACTAGGTGTCATCCATTAAATTTTTCGCTATGTGATTGGTTGGTTTGACTACTGAATAATTATTCTCTAAAAAATTATGTTAAAAAAAAAAAAAAAACTAATGAAAGACAGCAATTGCTTGGCTTAAGCTTGGTTGTATGAATATACATACAATACATACAAAACCATTAAAAAAAAAAAAATCAAAATACGAGCTCCAAAAGATCGAAAGAATCAATTAACAAATTGGCATTTATTTGGAGCTAAATCAAAAGGTTAAACAAAATTCCATATTCAACACGAAATTATGACATTGATTTGAGCTATTCAAATCAATAAAACGAACGCAGTATATGCGAGTTATTACCTTAATTGCGGCATAAAATCTGCAAAAACATTTGACTAATTTCAATGTTTAAACTTCAACGCCATCGTTTTCTATAGGATGAATCGAGAACGAGGGTGGAGGGTTAGGGTTAAAGATTGAAATTGTCAAGAGAACACTCTCCAACAGAGTCTCCGTTTGGAGAGAGAGAAAAAGAGAGACAGAAAGAGAAACGGTTGTGAGAGGGACAGGAAGAGGAGGGAACTGCCACGTAACAAAACCATCCTCCTGTCACTCTGAAACGGGCCGATCCGTTAAATATTTCGGGTCGGATCTCCTAACCCGTTTCATCAGTATACATCCATATATTTTTTTTTTAATAAGTCGAAGATTAATTTCACCGTTCATTTACAAAGTCTTGATTAAAATAAAGACAAAAATACCGTATAACTTGATATTCGGCCCGTTTCATTTATATATACTTACAAAGTGTTGATTAAAATCAAGACAAAAATACCGTATAACTTGATATCTAGCCCGTTTCATTTATATATATGTTACGAAATTGGACAAAAAAAATAAAATATTAAACTCTCTAAATTTGTTTTTGATGATATATTAGAAATAATGCCATGGAAATATGGACATAATTTATTAGTTTTAAGATACATGTATAAAAAAGTGGAGTGAAAATAAAAATGCTTTTAAAAAAATAAAGGTAAGAGAGATAGGACAAAAAAGAAAAGAAATGAGTGTGGTATATTTTATTTTTGGATTTTTTCATTATTAGATAGCCGGAGATAAGTAATTTTCTGAATTTTATTAAAAATTATAAAAATAAATATATATATTTTTATATTAGACAACTTCATCTTATTCTTTCATCCTCATTTTAAAATAATAGCGTTAAATTGTATAGTTTACGTTTTGAAATGACACACTTTTACTCATTAAATTAAATTTTAACAAATAATGATTTGGTCGATCATTTTTAATTAGACCACATTCGTTGAAATTGAAAATTTTAGTGACTAAATCAATAAATTTGACAAATATGATAATAATTGAAGGCATAAAATTGAAATTAACTATAAGAAATATGGTTACTAGCTAGTATAATTATCTTTTTCTATTCTTATTTATAATCTTCATCCTATTTTTTCTTTTATTTACTTTTCAATTTTATGAAAATGAATTTTTTAAACAAGTTTATCACAATCAAAATGGTTCGCTGCCCTGATATTCAAACATGTTATTGGCCTTGTTTTGGTATAACTTATTGAGGTTCTTTTGTTTGTTTGTTTTTTTTCATGTTTTTCAAATTGTACAAGTGTGTTTGGTGTAACTTTTATTTATAATTATGAAATATAAATAATTTTAAAAATTAGAAAAAAATGAATTGTCAAAACGATAGAACTTGAGAAAAAAATATTTTTAATTTATATTTTTTATTATTAACTTTTAACTTTAAAAAAATTAAAATATTAAAAATTAAAAATAATTATAAAAAATTTTACACAACACTCAAAATTTAAGGATACAACCAGGGCCCATTGTTGTAAAAAAAAAAAATAGGGCCCATAAATCCAATGTCATACTAATTTCTTGAGCTATAACTCTTTTTGAACACCCAAAATGATTATACAAAAAAAAAACACATGGTTTTTTTCATCATACTTACGTGCATTATTGACCATTCGAATTGAACAGTGGGTACTAATATTGCGGATCAACAATGATAGAAAGTTCTAATTTTTGTGGCTCAAATGGCTCAAATTTATCAAAACGACGTCGTTTTAAGTACAAAACAACATTAAAATTGTCAAAAATAACGTCATTTTGACAATTTTAAACTATTTAAACCACAAAAATTAAGACCCTCAAATATTTTTCATTGCGGATTGGTGTATTTCAGTTAAAAGACCAGCTTTAAGCTTTTTCAATTGTCGTTATGATTAATATTTTAACATGATATCCAGACATGTCACGTGAAGCATATGAAGTCTCAAGTCCAATGGCAAAGAAATTTAATGCAAGACTCATGCCATCCCACCAGGGAAGAGAGGAGAAAGAAGAAAGTCGGCACAATAAAGTCAATTAAAACCAAAGAAAATTTATTATCCATTCCACCAATGTGATTCATACAAGTGTGCCTTTTCGAATTAGACTATCCAATAAAAAGTGAATCCAATGCCAAAGTATCAGAACCCACAAGTCAAATTTATAATTAAGCTTTCGTTTGCTTACTATATATTTTAATTAAAAAATTAAAAAGTTAATATAAATTATTACATCATTTTTTTTATTTTTTTATATATTTTTTTTATAAAAAGTAAAAAAATTATTAAAATAACATATTTTCAAATGATACCTAAAGATTGTTTTGATAAATAAGTTAAAAGTCAAATTTTTGACTTCTTTTAATTTTTTTTTAAAAAAAAAGTGTAAGAAAAAAAAAATGATATGATCCAAAAAAAAATTAAAAATCAAAAATAAAAAAAATTACTTTTAATCTTTTTACTAAAAGAGGCCTAAGCTATCTTAATCGTGCGCATGTCAAGTTTAATAATCTTTGACACAATTTGAAAGTTTCACTCTAGTAAGGACATCTCCAATGGTGCATTACTTTTTTCACCAAATTTGAATAAAAACTTTATTTTATATCACCTGCTCTAACGGAGAGATTTGACTTTTTATCAAACCACCGATTGATCGACCGGTCGACCAGTCAGTACAAAAAATAAAAAAATAATAGTTGAATTGTAGGTGCCCTGAAGACAATATACCCATTAGATAAACAAAGGAGGAATAAGTGTTGAGAGCAAACTCAATAAAAGGATATGAAAAAAAGTAACATAAAAGCATCCCTCAGCCCAGGCCTGCAAATCCTGACCTCATCAACCAAAGTGGTCATCAAGTAAATCAATGAAAAGGAACCTAATCCTCACCACCACAAACACACACACACACACACACACACACACACACACAAAAGTTTAGAACTGACATTTTTTTTGATTTTTTTATGATTTGGTGATGTTGATTTCTTTGAACTAATATTTTTTGGTTTTTTGGTTAATTTGGGAGGTAATCAGCATGCAATAGCTTATATTGAAGGAGACAAATACTATGGAGCAAAAGCAACCTTAAATGTGTGGGAACCCAAAATACAGCAGCCTAATGAGTTCAACTTGTCTCAAATTTGGATATTGGGTGGTTCTTTTGGTGAAGATCTCAACAACATTAAAGCTGGTTGGCAGGCATATTTTTCTAACTCAAATTCTGAATTTACTCATCACCTTAAAATGGAAATGCATTCTTTTGATTTGATTACATTTTTTGTTCCTCAATTGAATTAGAGTCTGATTGTAGAGTGAATATGATTTCAGGTCAGCCCAGATCTTTATGGTGATAACAACACAAGATTGTTCACTTACTGGACTGTAAGCTTTCAAAAAATTCCCACTATGGTTTTGGGTTTTTGTCACAAATTCCCTCATCTGTCACTTTTAATTTTAGTGTAAATTCCCTCATCAGCTCTATGTAATGTGAAATCTTTTATTACTATATATTGTTGTTTCATATAATTGAATTTTCATTAGAATACTTTGGAGTTTGTAGACGAAACTAGAGACGAATTGAATTTGAATTCGTTCAACTATCTGTTAGCACCATAAATCTGTAATTTTTATTATTTATATAATTGTAGGACACGTGGCATTCTCTTATTCATTTGGAAGTTAAAAGAAGTTATAAAGATGATGGAGAATATGAAGGACAAAGTGGATGAGTGGAAGAACACATGGCAAGACAAGAATGAAAATGGAAGAGTGGGTAGTTTTAGGTGGTTATTGGGTAGTTATTGCTGGAAGTTTTTTCCTACAAATATTTGCCTATAAATAGCCATTCATGGCTACATTGTAAAGCATCAAGAACTCAAATCAAAGACAGTTGATTTCAATACTTCTTGTCATTTTCCTTATCTTAGGAGTAGTTTAACATAGATTTATATTTCGAAACATTTATTTTCATGCACTTCCTTTTCGAAGCATAGGAGTAAAGGTAAATAATTGTTACTTTGATTGTTCACTCAATCATCTTTCTCCATCTCCCTTTCTTCTTTAATTTTTCTTTTCTCTACACTTTGGCAATTTTGAAGTCCTCTTTGTTGAGGCAAAAGAACTGTCAACACAATCGCTTGATAATTGGCTTGAATTTAATCTGTAAGGATTTTTCAATCCTTGCTGGCACGCTCGCATTTATAATATTTTCCTTCGTAAGAAAAATAAGCCAACACTATCGTATTGTCAAAGCCTCTTTCAGAGTCAATTTCGCATTCACTTGGAAAATGGTTTGAACAACCAATAGGAGTGTCAAAATGGCCTGTGGCCTATGGACAGCTCGGATGGGCTTGAGTCTGAGCCTGAGCCTGAGCCTTAGCCCGAGCCCCTGGGCTTGGGTCAGAGCCATCATTTTAAAGTCCGGCCCGGCCCGGCCTGGCCCGTGGCCCGACCCATCGGCCCACGTAAGGGCTGGCTCGACCCGAGGCCAAATGTCTTTTTTAGTGAAAAATAATAAAATTTTGATAAAAAAATTTTAAAAACAAAAAAAATTAGTTAGACCCACCTAAATCGGCCCAAGCTTGAGGCCCGAATACCCTTGGGCTTGGGCCTAATTTTTCGGTGGTGGGAGCCAGTAAAGCCCGACATGGGCCTAGTTCAGCCTGAGCCCAGATGGGCCGGCCCGGGCAGGGTCAGATTTACACCCCTAACAACCAAATATACCAAGTGAATCACCACTCGGCAAAGAACGCGTTTCCACCCGGATACACCTCAATCGATGTTCGGGGCCCATTTGAATTTAGAGCTATTTTAGGAAGATGATTATAATCAGCTTTTTGTGAGAGAGAGAAGTAGGAGATATTCTATTTCCACACACTCTTTCATCTTTGTACACATCATATCTCAATTTACGCACTTATCAATTTAATTATATATTATTCTCATTCCACATACCATGTGTTTCAATATAACCCTAACTTAAATATTGTATACACACAATCTAAATAGGTTTCCACCCACCTTGAAATACAGCCACACATCCATCCACGATGAAGACCCATCTTCTACTAACTCCATTAAAGACCTATCTTTTAAAAAATTGATATTATAGGCATTGGATAATCTAATCCTGTAATTAATGTCGACGAAATACGAAATCAAGTTCTTTACTATGCTTTGATTCTGCAGTTGTTTTATTTGTTTTTTTATTTTTTATTTTTTTGGGTAGGAAAAAAAGGGAAGATGAGAGGGAGAAAAAAGGGGATTTTATAGTTCGAATTCAAAAATGAATTTGTACATAAGATATTATTGAAATGTGAACTTCACAAGTGAAAGTGTATTGATTCATTGTAAATTTTAGGAATAATTAGTTAGCTTACAACAAAGGGGCAAAAGTGCAAATCTTTCATCACGAAGATCAAGAATAATGGTCATATCTAATGGAACAAAGGTATAAATAATAGAATAAAGTAATATCAGATTAGTGTAGGCAAACAATCGATAGAGTGTAACAACGAAGTAAAAAATAAAGTGTAACATTGGAGTGTAGCAAGCAATGGAAGATAATAGAGTAAGTGAAAAAAATATGGGGAAAAGTTTTAGTTTTAGTTTTTTTAAAAGATGTGCATTGAGAACTATCGTTTTTTAAAGATATGCATAAAAATATTTCTAAATTTAATTTGTAGTGTGTGTATTGATATTTATTATTGTCATTTTATTTTATGGTATAATTGTCATTAAAATAATATTTCATTAAGTGTATATACAGAAGTAAGTAAGTGTGTGATAATAGAATTTTCTGAGAAGTAGGTTATAATTTGGGAAGTGAATTATAACTCATTTCCCAAAAGACTCCTTAGGTTCAAAGTTAGTCAAAAGTCATGGTTGCACAAATTAGTTTTCCAACACTCTCTGTTATTTATTTTTGTGAGAATTGTTCACGGAAGAGGATGATCGGGGGACATTTGGTCGAACGTCTCGTTCGGTGGATCCCATCCTCAACGATTATACACAGTAAAATGGTAAAAAGTAGTCTAGATGTTTAGTTTGGTGAAACATTTGCTATATTCTTAATTTGATATAAATTTGATAAAACTATTGACGTGTAAAAATAAATTTTTTTTATCAAATTTAAATTTAATAATAAATTTAATGTAGCGTTAAAAATGACCTATCAGAGCATCTCCAACGGTTCACATAATTTTTCACCAAATTTGAGTAAAAAAATGACCATTTTCTCAATCTGATACAGAATGCTCCAATGATTAATTTTCATCAAATCTGCTCCAGGGACAATCGGTTGCCCGACCGGTAAGGCAAAAAAAAGTTTTTTTTTTTTTTGAATTGTTTGAACCTACCTACTTGAACTGTTTGAACCTTTTAGTGGTCGACTGGTAAGGCAAATTATTATTTTTTTTTTTGAATTATTTGAACCTACTCATTTGAACAGTTTGAACCTTTTAGTGGTCGACCGGTTGGTCAACCGACCGGGCAACCGGCTGGTTGACCGGTTCCTCTTCTCCAACAGTCACAAACAATAATTTGCTGAAATTTGTATCCAGTTCTCAGTTTGATAATTTTTTTGTTCAATTCTTAATTTGATACCAGTTTGGTGAAACCGTTAGAGTTTTAAAAAATATCTTTTTCACCAAATTTCAAATTTAATGTCAAGTTTGGTGAACCGTTGGAGATGATCTTAGGCCTATTTTAGAAAGTAGATTATAATTCACTTCTTAAATTATAACCCACTTTCTCTCTCATAAAAAAATAATTATAACCATCTGCTCAAAATAATGCTTAATCACTTTAGAACCAATATGGAGTAAATGACAAATACTCCATCACCAAATAGTACAAATACTCTATCACCGGATAGTTGTAACAATCAGTTCAAAAAAATAAGAAATAAAAAAATTGTAACAATCTCTTTGAGTTATTCACCAAAAAAGAGATTAGGGAAAAAACAAAGAAGAAAAATTACACGAAAAAATCGGGTCTGTTTGGAAGAGCTCTCAAATCACATTTCAACACCTGAGTTTGAGTATGATTTTTGTTTAGGCTTCTGAAATCAATTCTCAGGAGCTCTGCAGAGAGCTCTGTAAATCATCTGTGAATCAGCCGTTGTTCAGGGAAAGTTTTGCAAAGGGGGACAACCATGTGGTTGTTCATGGGGACTTCCATGGGGACTTCCATGGGGACATCCAGCCGGATGTCTCTGATGTACAGAATTTTTTTTTTTTTTTTTTTTTTTTTGACTTATATAATTGGGAAAAATATTTTCTGTAATTTTTTAAATTTTTTTATGTGCTTTAAAATAATTTTGAATTGTATGTTTAGTTATGAGTTGTAAATTTTTGTATCACATATCAAATGTCACATCAACAATTCCCTACTCAAATCAAACATCTTTTCCAAAACTATTTTCAAAACTCTTTACCAAACAAATTTTCTACACTCAAATCATAATTCTACAACACACAAACTCAAAATACAACTCATACTCTCAAATCACATTTCCAAAACTCTACCAAACACTACCTCAGTCTTGGTCACAGCTCTCCCAATAGCATACGCACAAAATTGAAGTGAAGACAACACAACAGCCTGGAATGAACTTACTTTTAACAAACCCAACCCAAATCAAATCAAATCAATCAAGCTTACACAGTACGGTGCACAGCCAAAAACGAATACTCTCACACATCCAAATAAATACTCTTCGTCTCTCAAACAAATCAAAACCGTTCATTATAAATAAATAAAGGGCTCAGATTCACTGATTGTCTAGCCTAGTCTAGTCTAGAGATGAAAACGAGTTCCGTTGATAATGAAACAGACGACCCGAAATCCCGAAAGCAGCGAGGAAAGCCCCAAAAACAGAAAGCCGGCGTATCCCAAGGCGATGGATATGTCGGACTGTACGCAAAACGCGTTGCTGGCCGTACACGTGTCCCCCGCCTTCAGCGTCCGAGCAAACTCCGTCCCCGCTGAGCTCGCCGACAGTAACAGGTACGCGAAAACCTAGGAGAGACATTCATTCCATTCAGACCATAAAAGCAAAGAATGATCCAGAGAGAGAGAGAGAGAGGGAAATTGTTTCAAAATTTGAATGAGAGACAGAGAGAGAGACCTGATCATGGCCGTAGTCGAACCAGACCTGAAGGATCTCAGGGAGCAAAGTGACGCCTCTGGAAATCTCCCAAACAGAAGCTCCCATTTCGAACAATGAATACACAGCGACTATGGCATTGGCAGCCAAAACGAATCTGCAAAGATATCCTACTTCAATCTGATTTCCCCCATTTTACGATGCCAAACCTAGCCCTCTGTTTGGTCACCGAGAAAATAAACCAAAATAAAAAGAAATTCCTTTCTGATCCTTCAAATTAGAAACCAATTTAAGCTCAAATTTAAACATTTTCTCGGCAACCAAACACGGTTAAATAAAATTACAGCAACATGAAGATATTTATGTGTACCTGAAGGCGGAGAAATTGTACCAGCGAGGCGAATCGGAGCTTCTAGGGTTAACGAGCATGAAAACGGAAGCAGCGGTGGAGAAGCAAAAAGTGCAAAATCGGAAGACGAAAATGAGGGTGTTGAGGCGGCGGAGCTTCTGTACGGAGACGGTGGAGTGGAAGTGAGGAGATTGGGTTTGGATTCGAGGGCGAGGAGAGGGGGTCTCGCCGCCGCCGTTGATGAGCGGCTGAGGGGACCGCATCTTCCGCCGCCGAAGTCAGAGAGAGAGAAAGTGATTGCGAGGAGGAGAGAGAAAGTGAGGAGAAGCCATGGGTGAAGAAGAAAGTAAGAAAGTTAGGAATTTAGGATATCTTTATTGTGGAAAATTCGATTTGATTTTGGTTTGAGTTTGGAGTACGGGACTTGGGATGAATTCCATGAGAGACAGAGATAAGTCTGTGTCCGTATATGTATATATATATATAGATAGATACACAGGAGAGAGAGAGAGAGAGAGAGAGAGAGAGAGTGAGTGGGAAAAGGGTTTTAGAGAGAGGAGAGTGAGGGGGAGAGAAATTAGATGGAAGGTGGGAAAAGGGTTTTAGAGGCCTTGTTTGGCCAAGGCTATTTTTTTTGTTTTTTGAATTAAAATTTATAAAGATAAAATATATTAAAATAGTTAATAAGATAAAAGTCATATTAAATTTATAATTATTTTATTATTTCTCTCATAAATATCATATATAATTATCAAAAAAATTTAACTATCTTTTTAAATATAAAATTTTAATTTATTAAAACTGTCAAAAATTAAAATAATTTATTAAAATAAATCACTTTCCAAACGAGGCGAGAGACATAAACAAGAATAGCAAACAGCAGCCAGACAAGAAAGAGAGAGAGAGGGGCTTTATTTTGCTTTTCTTTGTTCTTTACAATCTCTTTACCATTTTATTTGTTTATTTGTTTGTCAAAAGATAGAATCTTACATGTTAGTAAAGTTAATTTACAACTTAAAAGAGTTGTTACTGTTATATTAATTTAAATTCTAAATTTTTCATTCGCTGTCACTTAAGGCGCAATTATGGTCTCGTTTGGAAAGTGATTATTTTAGTAGGTTATTTGATTTTTTGGTTATTTTAGTAGGTTATTTTAATTTTTTATTTAGGAAGATGAGATGAATTTTTAGTTGAATTGTTGTATTGGAAAGTGTATTGAAATGATGTTTTAATTTAAAATGACAAATTTGTCTCTATACATATATTTTTTAAAATTAAAGTCAAGGGGTAAAATCGTCATTTAGTCACTGCCGGGGCTGTGCAGTCCTATTTTTTTTTTTTTATTTTAAAAAAGCTTGCAAAAAGAGAGCTTTTTGGCTAAATTTTTTTTTTAGGCTATAATAGCCTTTTTAGCCCCTTCCCAAACAGCGCCTATATGTCAACCGGTTGTTGTAAAAATTATGTAATTAATTAAACTAAATAGATTCATATTTAAGAATTTGAATTTCAAAATAAGAAACATGTTGAAATTACAAGTAGATTGAATATGAATACTCAATAAATTAAAATGGCAAAAGAAAAGTAAACCGAAATCTGTACTAGACAATTTCCTTAAAATAGATTCGCTGCCTCACTAGTTGGGTGCTGGAGGTTTTTCAATATCTGTTTCCTAAGATACGACGGTTAAACCAGCTACAATAATGCACTTACTATGTAGCTTCGACGAACAGAATTACAGCAACATTCTTTCACTAGGAATAATATAAAACTGGAGAAAAACTTTGAAACATAAAAGCAAATTTTCTTGGTAGAAAACTGAAGGAGAAGGGTCTCTTTTTATACACAGGGAACGGAAGAGAGGAAAAGCTTCTTGCAACAAATGCAAAAATAAATCTCTGCAAAACTACCCAACAAATGGAACAAAACTGATGGGACTTTAAGTGTGTGAGTTATACACTTCATGTCTGCAACCATCAACCTGGCTTGGCCCAAAAAGATTAGGTTGGTGGACCACCAACTCGGCTCAGCCCAAACCTAACCTGTTCCAACAAGTCTCAAGCCCAAGATCCACGACCCATGGACCCAAACCAGGCCCGATTTGGTCCGAACGGGTGGGCGACGAGCACGTGTGACAATTTTTGCATAACTGTAACAAGCCCGCGGGGGACCTCGTTACAGTTCGGACTCCCTTTTTGTGTTACGGTTTGTAATCTGAACCAAAGAGTCCAAATCCGGCAAATCGTTTTGAGAAAAAACTGATTTTTGAAAAGAAGTGCCAAACATGGACTACTTTGCCAGATACAGAGTCGCCACCTAAATATTTTTTAATAGGAGAATTTAGGAAACCCTGACTCGGTGCCAAAGGCCACGTGTCCGTCATCACCAAAGTTGTCTCAGCTCGGGAACTTGGGTACGACTGGGGAAGGTCAGCTATGAGCACCCCCTCTCGCCCGATCCGAAGATCGGCCTCTACTAACCGTGATATCCAATTTTGAAAACGTTATGTGTTCTTATTCCGGTTATTAGCCTAGAATTACTATGTTATGCGCACAGCAAACAAGTATAGAGCAAATCGCCTAAATTGGAACAAAACACTACATGTTTGTTTTGAAAATGGTTTGCTACTCGCAAGTAGGCTAAAATGCAGGTTTTGCCACCCTCAAGTGGGCTTTTAGAAAAGACAGTTTTGCCACTATCTGGTGGGCTTAAAACTCACAGTTTTAATGCATTATTCCGATCTAGGTAATTTGACCTCCATCCACAGGCATTCAAACAGTTATATCACATAAGCACTTAGCCTCATAGTAGTCATGCTATTATGGCAACACTCACACACGTGCAAGGATGCTAAAGCATAAAAACTCACCTAGTACTCCAAGCCAAAATAGAAGCTCATTAGAAATCCATGCATGGATCTAAGCATACTGAAATGTCTAATGCAACACATGCAAAGATGTAATCTAGGCTGACTCGACTATCCTAAACATGGCATGTGGGATGCTACAAATAACACGTATTCAATTTGGAATTGAAATACAATGCATGTTTGTATGATGTACCAAGCCCGATGCATGTCAACAAATGCATGGGTGCACGCATGCATTGCATAAGGTATGCTAATTTTAAATATGCCCTAATTCTACCATCATAAGCAGGTAAATAAAAGGGAAGAAAGAAATGGGGGTTGGAAGTCATACACACACTCACCCACACTTATTACAAATACGCCCTTACTCGGAGGGACCGAAAGAATATACAGTCCGAAAATAATACAGTCCAAATACATAATGAATTATTACAGAATTTCTAATTATCAAATTAAATTCAATGTAAAAAGAAAGGGGCCTCATCCCTACCTCGGGATGCGCGAATGATGCATGCTCGAATCCGACTTACCCGGAAACCCGCGCCATGGCACTACTGCCTCTGTTTTTACTGCTCTGTCTCTCTAAAAATTGTCAAAGTCCCAGAATGCCTTCCTTTCATGCTGCTGTATACCACCGGCTGGAGGAAATGTTCACCGGCCCTCCAAAATAGCCACCGGCTGTCCATGAGGTTAACGGCCACCTATATAGTGCCGGTCGGCACTATATACTGCCGGTCAGCACAAAATTCCTGCAGAGGACAGTTTGACAGCAACAGCAGACAGACAGTGCATGATATGGGGTTTTTTGAGCAAATATAAGCATGGCCAATGCCCCCTATCATGTATGGGACTCAAGGAAGCATGACCCTTGGTTCTTGGGCCATCAATTATGCATCTTGATGCATGATAACCCAAAGAACCAAGATTGCATTTCAATGTAAAAATGCATGCAACATACAAAATGAGAATTAAGTCCCTATCATGTCAAGATCAAGGGCCCTAGTGACATGAGAATTGAGGTGTGTTTTGTCACTTGAAGTACAAACACCCCTCATTTCTCACACTTGGTTTGACACCCCCAAACCAAGTAATGCAATGCATGTTATGCAAACATGGCTCAAATGGTGCAATGTGAGATGAAATGCAAAAACATACCAAATGTAATGCAACATATTATGACAAGTATGCAATACTCGGTATGCAAGATACCAAGTGTGATGCAAACATGGGCACTTAAGGCAATAGGATTGTCATATGTCAAGACTATATTGACCAAGCATACAACAAGCATCAAATAAATGTGCAATGGTGGACTTAAACACAATAGGGCAAACCTCAAACCTTCCCAAAACAGTGGCAAAATGTGCCCAAAATGGTAGATCAATACTTATGCAAGCATGCAAACAAATGGGCCTAAAACCAAGGCATAAACAAGGGGTATTCCACCACCACCAACATGACCACTCATGGCACATATTAGGCATATGAAAACAGAGTTCTAGCATAAAAAAAATACACCCAAATCCCTTGATATGGCAGCCCCAAAATGCTTTAAACATACAAGCATCCATAAGGCCTATTCCTAGGCATAAAAGGGCACACCCTAAAAGCATGAAATAAGCCACTTATGCAAACATACAAACATGATTTATGGACTGAAATAGGATCCTAAATGATGCCAAATCAAGAGGATGACCTAAACTAAGCATGCTAGAGGCCGATACAACCAAGGCTTACAAGCCAAAACACAAAGCAACTATACTAATCATGCCAAACATGACAAAATCAGTGGCCAACAGACCTAACATATGATAAATCATGACTAAAAGCTTCAAGAAGCTAGGCCAAAACATGAAGATACGCAAGGCTAAACACATGACACATTTCTAGGTAAAATGGAGGATTTACAAAGCAAGTATACAAAGCATGCTAAGGACTACAAAACCACCATTAGACAGAGGTTAAACATGCTCTAAAACACCCAAAAAAACTCTAAAATGAAGCCAAATGCAACTACTCATGCATGCTACCCTTTTGGCCAAAGACAAAGGCAAGAAAGGGACAAAGGGGAGAGGGGTGTCCCTCCCCTATACAAGACTTCAAAACACTTCCCTCAACACTAAAAACCCTCTGATTTTCAGTGATGAGAAGACAAAAACAACAAAGAAAACAAGGCTTCAAAGAGAAGCAACCAAATAGGCCAAAATAAGGTTTAAGAGGGTGAGTTTGCACTCAAACCATAAAACAACCTTAATGAAAGTTCAGAAGCAAGAAAAAATAAGACTTTTTTCAGTTATACACAAAGCCTAAAACACAAAGCAAGATAGGTAAAAACTAGTTGCAAAAATGGAGAAACTAAAGTAAATAGCTCACCCTTGAAGAACACTTAAAGAACAGGTGGTGCAGCCCTCCTCTAGTGATCAAAACCAGTCCAAAAACTCAACAAACAACCCTCAAAGTCCCTCAATCTCGAAATAAGGTGTAATGGTGTGTGTATTAGTGCAAAAGTGAGGTAAAAACACACTATTTAGGCTCAAAACACACACACAAGGATGAGAGAGAGTGAGATATATAGAGAGAGAGAGAGTACAACACAGATATATAGGTATAGAAGCTCTGGCTTTGTGTTGAAAATGGCTAACCCCCCTCAAAGGGAGAGGGGTGGTGCTTATATAGGCCAAGGCAAGGCCTAATTTAGTGGCTAAGCAAAGGAAAAGGTTCAAAGGGGGGTGCAAAGGGGTCTTGGCTTCTTGGAGAAGCCAAGACAGCTGGCCAAGCTTCTCCAAGAAGTTTTGGCCAAATGGTCAAGCTTCTAGAAGCTTAGAGGGTTCAAGGGTGCAAAGGGTGCAAAATGGCCACACACTGCAGTGGGAGTGTGGTGCATTCCAGGGCACACCGGTGCATGCACCATGCCTCAGAGGTGTATAGAATGCACGCCGGCCACAAAAAAAGATCATCGGCACAAAATAGTGCCGATCGGCAACATACAGTGCCGACCGGCCAAAGATTTTAACAAAACAGTGCCGGTGGAACCAATGTGTAGCCGGTGATGGTAGGGGAGGGCCGGTGGTGTGTGGGGATGGCTAATAAGCCATTCCCTGCCCTTCCAAGGCAAAACACAAGTGTTTGGTGCAAAACCAGACACAACACGGTCAAGTTCGGAGATCCTGAGGCAAGGCGCGTAGCCGAGCCCCCCGGGAACTCTAAACGAACACAAACATGGATAATCACCGAGTGTTCAAACGGTTATGTCCAAGTCTTGAGGACAGTCAAAAATGGGGTGTCTACAATAACCAATTTGGACTATAGTTTTGGTCTAAGTCAATCCTTGAAGCATCCATAACTCTTTTTTTCAAAAAATTTGGATACTCTAAAGGGCTCACACCCTTAGGCAAAAAATGGGAATTAAATACCCATTAATGCACTCCTCTACAATCAATGTGGGATAGAAGGTTACACACATTTCCCAACACCTCTTTCATGAGGCTAATTTAATGAGTCAATTTCTCATTCAAATCTTAATGATTTTTTGTCATTCTTTTTGTGGTGTAAAGATCTCATTACAAAGAATCTAAACCTACTTTAATCCACCTCAATTGAGGATTGACACTCATTTTAATATCGCATTAAAATCACCAAAAAATCATTATTTTCCAATAATCCCCCACATGAATAACAATTGACTGAATAACAACAAACAAACAATGTTTAACAACAAAGACTCAGAGAGAGAGTGCAACGGAATAACCACTGCATCGGAAAAGGTAGCTTTTGACTTTGAACCCCTCATAGTGAAATCTATCGGATTTCCTGGTTGCCCAATGAACAAGAAGTCTTGAACTGGTCTGTCGTTTATGTAAACCAAAACAACAGACCTCACACAGGTATTACTTCAACCATTGTTTTGTTCTCACTGTTATGTCCGGTTTGGTCCTGAAACACTAGCCTGGTTCAATGAGTGGCTTAAAGAATTCGACCTTCTTAATTCTTATAGAAGCGGCCCTACTTCACATTCACATAGGTGACTCTACTTGAGTATCCTGCTATACTTAGCTCAATAGCTTAACACGCCAGAGTCATTAAAAGCTCAGCTTAACTTCTATACTTACAGGTATCACTGATAAAAGGAATGACTGGAGGTTTAATGTCGCGACCCAAACCCGCCCCTATGGGTTTAGCATCAGAATCGCCAAGAATCGAGATTATCAAGGCTTGCTTAACAAAGAAACAAGAATATAGAGTGGCGGAAGCCAAAACAGTAACTAAAAGATATCCAATGAGTTGTGACAGTCTGTATGCAAAAAGACTTTTCATATCAAATTTACATTCAGTACTCAAACAGTATGCACAATATATACAAGCATTCAGGTTATGGATCAAACCCCTACCATCACAGTACAGTACAAAGATCATTCAGTCTATACATTATTACAAAATGAAGGCAAAAAAAAGAGGAAAGATCTAAAACACCCCTAGACAGCCTTGACTTGAACAGTTCTGGAACCTCGTAGTGAGGCACAAAGGTTGGCTTGACAAAACTGGAGTTTACCTTGATGCTCCTAGCAACAGTCCGGTGCCTGAACACCCACATATATATATGAGCAGTAAGCTAAAGCTCAGTGAATAACATAATGCGTAAAGAGGTTAAGAATGAATGTTCTTTCAGTATTGAAAACAGTCATTTATCAGTATAATAGTTATTTGATCATAGCAGTCATAAGTGGTACATCCAATAGCAAATAGTACAGTAGGTCTTAACAGACCGAACAGTCAGTTGATGGCCATCATATCAATAAACAGTAGTGGTTCCAAACATGGGAACCGACAGAGATCTCTCAGATCAAGAGCAAGACAAAGATGATGAGGTTGCTATGGATGTCACGAATATAGTTCACAAATAGGACATCATTCATTCAGTAACAGTATCATTTCAGAAAACAGTACAGTTCAATTGTTCAGAAGATAATCATTATTGAACATATCTTTACAACATCGTTACTCACAGAGTTCTGGGCTACAGATAAGCTAGAGCGTCCTTTGATGCTAACCCTACACAGTTACAGAACGAACACACACTAAGCTACACAGTTGGGAAATAATAACTTAATCCCTAATTTGCCTCGGTGTGGTTCTACATCAATATCCTCATTAAGATGCCTTAAACTAGGCCTAGGAATGCCTAGGATGGAATGAGGATGTAAAGATACACTTTAAAAACATTTTTAGAATTTTCAAAAAAACAGGGTCTCGCTCGAGCGTGTCTTTTCCCGCTTAAGCGGACATGCTGACCAGTGAGCTCCGCTCGAGCGGACTGCAAAAGTATTAGATGCATGAAATTCATGCTCGACGGGCGTTCGATCCTCGCCGGCGTATGACTCAGCCCAAGACGAGCGAATCAGAAACATGCAAATCTTGGATACACATTTTACGCCGAAGGCCACTTTCCGCCGAGCGAATTGTATGAATTCAGTATGTACGCTAGAGTGTGGAATCCCCCGCTCGAGCGCTAGTGCAAAATCTGAAAATTTCAGATTTAAACCTCAAGCTCAAAACTCAATTTTAATGCACCAAAATCGATCATCTTGGGCTAATTTTCTGAAAAACACTTCAAAACCCATAATATTGTATGATTCAAAGCTCAATTTGTAAAATCAAAGCCCAAAGGTGAGTCAATTAAATACCAATTTCAAACCAACTTTCATGAACATGATGTATATGCAACATGCATGAATTGGAACAACTTCAAAGCTCAAATACATCTCCTAATGAGCCAATTCTTCTCAAAACATGGTGAATTCATGGATTTCAACAATAATATCGACATGTATGCAATAATTTCCATGAAAACAACTCTAAACTTCAAGATATGCACATGTATGCAAGGAATGAGCTTCAATTCAACAATCTAAACCAATTCTAGGCTCAACTCTTCAATTTAGCATGAAACATGCAAGAACTAACTTAAATACACAATCAAGAAGGTAATTACTCTACCTTAAGTCTCCAACTCCAAGTCTAGAAGCTAAATTTTGCAATTATCTTCCAAATCCCCTAAGCCTCCAAGCAAATTCAAGATGAAAACAAGTTTTCTCCTTTCCCTCTCTCTCTAGTCGGTTATAGACTCAAGATGGCTGATGAAATGTTTTGTTTGAATGTAATAAGGCTCAAATGTGTTTTGTATAAAGTGGCCACTAAGTGGTAGTTTGGTAAATAAGTCCAACTATTGCAATTTAACATTATTGAATCTAATTTAATCATACCAATTTAAATCTCAATTAAATATACCATAAAATCACATTAATCCTAATTAGCATAAAACATTAATCAATTCCAAATTCGGCCGCCGATAATGTCTTCAATTCACAATTTAAAGTATAAAACACGAACAGATCATTTAAACGACAAACAGATAGATATACAAATAACACAATACGTTCATGCAATTAATTCGAGATTTCAGTCTAATCAGTTACTTATCCAGTTTAGTCACAATTTAGCAGTGGTCTTATCAGTAAACAGTGGTGAGGGTTATTACATTTAACCTCCTCAATGACATACCACTGTTACACGCAATTAGGTTATCCCATTGAACCTAAATCTTGGAATCTCCAGTTAACTATGTTAGGTTTCTATTTTGGTAACACCTTACACTAAAGGCTTTAAACCTAGTCTTTCTTATGACTTCTCTACTAACAATCGATTTAACCCTTTGGTTAGCGGATCTGTAATGTTATCTTATACTTCACATAGTTTAAAGTGACAACTCCGTTAGAGAGTAATTGTCTTATGGAATTATGTCTACGACAGATATGTCTAGACTTTTCATTATATATATTACTCTGTGCCCATACAATAGCTGATTGGCTATCACAATGAATACAAATGGCTGGCATAGGTTTTGACCAATGTGGAATATCTTCAACGAAATGGCGAAGCCATTCTGCCCTTTCTGTTGCTTTATCCAATGCTATAAACTCCGATTCCATCATTGATCGTGAGATACACTTTTGCTTGGAAGATTTGAAAGACACGACTGCCCCTCCAAGGGTGAACATATAACCACTAGTGGATTTCGAATTCCTAACATCAGATATCCAATTCGTATCACTATAGCCTTCTATTGCTGTTGGATATCTGGTGTAATGCAGTCCATAATCTTAGGTGAAACGGAGATACCTTAACACCCGAACGATACCCTTCTAGTGAGTGGCATCAGGGTTGCTTGTGTATCTACTAAGTGTAACTGAGTAGGTTATATCCGACCTTGTACAACTCATCAAAAAATCCAACTCCCAATGATTCGAGAATATTTTAGCTGAGATACACTCTCACCATTGTTCTTTGTCAAATGTAGACTCAAGTTTACTGGTATCATAGACACACTTGTATCTGATTTACCAAACTTTTCAAGTATCTTATCAACAAAGTGAGATTGAAAAAGTACAATACCATCAGATATTTTGGTAATCTTAACACCCAAAATTATATTTGCAAGGCCTATATTTTTCATGTCAAACTCAGAGTTTAATAATCTCTTAGTAGTTCTAATCATCTCATCATTACTACCAACAATGAGTACGTCATCAACGTATAGACACAAAATGACCTAATCTTTTTCAGTGTCTTTGACACATACGCATTTGTTACACTCATTGATTTTGAGCCCAATTGACAACATAGCGTTGTCAAATTTCTCATGCCATTGTTTAGGAGCTTGTTTCAAATTATACAATGATTTAACAAGCTTACAGACTTTCTTATTTTGTCCTGGAGCTGAAAACCCCTCGGGTTGCTCTATGTAGATTTCTTCCTTTAAATCTCCATTTAAGAAAGTTGTATTTGCATTTATCTGATATATCTCCAGACCACATAAAGCTGCTATTGCAATCACCATATGAATGGATATAATTCTTGTCACAGGTGAATACGTATCAAAGTAATCCAGGCCTTCTCACTACCTGTATCCTTTGATAACTAGCCTAGCTTTATAATTATCAATTGATTTATCCGCTTTCATCTTTCTTCTAAAGATCAACTTACTCCTCAAGGCCTTATTGCCTGGGGGTAAATCAACCAACTCCCATAAGATGGAGTCAATCTCACTCTTAATTGTTTCTTTCCATAAAGAACTTTCAGGTGAAATCCCAGCTTCATAGAAAGTTAGAGGTTCTTCCTTTAACATATAAGCCAAGAAGTCAGGACCAAAGGACTTAGCAGTCCTAGTCCTTTTACTACTTCTTGGCTCATCTATTTCCTCAGCTTGATTATCGACTTGATCATCTATGTGATCATTGTCACCTTCAACTTCTTTCATGGAACCCAGGAATCCCTTCTTGGAGACGACAAGGAAATACATCTTCAAAGAAAGATGCATTTCTTGATTCCATGATAGCATTCTTGTGTATATCTGGAATAACAGACCAATACACAAGAAATCAATATGTACTGCTATTATGTGCATAGCGAATAAATATACAATCCATTGACTTCGGGCCTATTGGATCTGCTTAGGTGTAGGCACCGCCACTTTTGCAAGACACCCTCACATTCATAGGTATTTATATGAAGGCTTGTGGCCTTTCCACAACTCATATGGAGTCTTGTTCACTTTCTTCTAAGGTATTCTATTAAGAATGTAATTCGCAGAGAGAATTGCTTCTCCCACAAGTTCTGTGGCAACCTAGAACTTATTAACATTGCATTCATCATTTCTTTTAACGTCCTATTTTTTCCCTCAGCAACACCATTTGACTAAGGGAAATAAGGTGCTGTGGTTTGGTGGATAATCCCAAATTAAGTACAAATCTCAGCAAATGGGGATTCATACTCACCACCATGATCACTTTTTAAAGCCTTGATCTTACGGCTTAGTTGATTCTCAATTTCATTCTTAAAAATAATAAATTTATCAATTGCCCCATCTTTGCTTTTACGCAAATATACATAACAATATCTAGTGCAATCATCAACAAAAGTGATCAACTAGTTGTTGCCACCACATGATTGTCCGACTTTCAAATAACACATATCGTTATGCACTAAATCTAAAGGTTCGTTACTTCTTTTAATAGAATGAAATGAAGTCCTTGTCAATTTTGCTTCTACACAAGTTTCAAACTTGTGATTTGGATTAATCTTGAAAGATGGTATGTGATCTAACTTGATTAATCTACGCAAAGAGTCAAAATTTACATGATCTAGTCTACTATGCCATAAATACGGGGACTCATGCATATAAGCAGAAGAAGAAGCTTTCTCATTAATTTTATGAATAATAGTCATTACATTGAGTTTAAACATACCGCCCGACATATACCCCTTCCCCACATAGACCCCCACTCTTGGTCAACATAACCTTATTTGTAACAACTTAGATTTTTAATTATTCTGTAGAATTTATACTAATATTATTTAATCTCAGTTAAAAAAATATATAATTTATTATATATTATTATGTGTAATTTTGTAAAATAATATACTTATTAAAAGTTTAGGGATCAAAATATAAATAATAATAATATAGATAATATAAATAATAATAATAATGGGTGTGATATTAAAATAAATAATTAATTTTCTGTTAGTATAAGATAAAGTGCAATTTAATTAAGAATTATTTTATTTATATAATTATATTAAGATATTGGGTCAAAGGGTAATTATCTAAAATATTTATTAAACGATAAGATTAAATCTACGTAATTAATGAATTGAATCCGGAGAGACACGCGTGGCTGGACACCTGTTGGCTCGGGATTGGGTTTTCGTCCGTATATATGGGGAAGACTGATCAACCTGGAGAAGAAGAAATAGAAAAGAAAGAGAGGAAAGAAAGGGAAGAGAGAAAGGAAAGAGTAGTGGAAGGTAAAAGAGTCTTTAACAGTTAAAAGAAAGAGTAAGGTATCAATGATAAGGTGAGTTATATTATACCTTGAGTCACCAAAATGTATTTTATGTATGTTTTGACTTACCAAAACCTATTTTATACAAGTTATATTTTATTAATATATTAATAAAAGTTATGTTTTATAAAGATTTCAGTTATGTGGTTTTATATCTGAATCCTATTTGCTTAAAAGGAAATCCATGGATATGTTTGTTTATATTTTAAGGAATATTTGGCTATGACCTTATATACACTTATGTTTTGTAAGTACCACCACGGGAGTCCCACGCCTTGGGGGACTTAAATAACCATTGGCCTCTGTTTGACCACTTTGTGGTCCTCTGTTTGTCATGGATCCATTGACCTCTGTTCTGTGCGAAACAAAGTGCTGTGCAGAGCTAAGTGCTACACTATTGTGGGAGCCACCTCTAGGATCCGTATGAATCACCTCTTGAATCCGTACCTCGATTACTTCGTGACCTCTCTGCTCGCTCGCTTTGCATCGTGGTTATGGTTATATATTTATATAATATCTGTATTTCAGTTTCTGCTATTCAAATGATTTGTTTAAGTAAATGTTTTAGCCTAACTAGCTATCCATGGTTATTTTGTGTCCCTTATACTCTTGGTATAATATTTCTCACTCTGCCATGTGCTTATAGTTGTTTATCAATTTTCAGGAAATAGCTTTTGAAAAGTCTTAGATGCGGGGCTGCGGAGTAGACACACACGGCATTTTTATGATATTTCTCTATGTAAATAACGACCTTTTTGGTTAATATAATTTTGTAATAAAAATAGAAGCTCCAGTGATTATTTTGGTACCCTTATTTAAATATTTCTTCCGCTTGCGTTTATTTATTGTTTATGAATTGGCCGTAGGTAACTTCAGTTACTGGCCATCATGATACTTAACCCTTGGGTACGGGGAGCGGGTCGTGACATTATTAGACTCAAATACTATGCAGAAGCCATACTTACTTAAGAGCGATCCCAAGACAAGGTTCTTACGAATGTCCTACACATATAGGACATCATTCAGAGTTAGCTCTTTTCGTGAAGTCATCTTCAGGACAACTTTGTCGTTACCCTCAATAGTTAAGGTTGCAGAATTTCCAATGAACAACTTCTCACCATTTGAAACCGGTTCAAAAGTTGTGAGCATCTTCTTCTTAGCATAGATGTGGCAAGTAAACTTAGTGTCCATCCACCATTCCTTTCAATTGGACCCCACCATATTCACTTCAGAGACGACAACCAATGTTTTAAAAATTGGACTGATAAGCGAACCGAAAAAGGGATTAGGTGGATGGGTCACGGTTGAACCGGAATTGAACCGTGACGTAATAAATATATTAATGTTATATTTCAATAAAAATATAAGTAATAAAATTAAAAATTAAAAATATTAAATTATCTTAAATATTTGCCCTAATATTTTTTATTGAAAAATAATATAATATATTTTAAAATATTATTAATTTTAATTTTAGAAAAGGAAATCAAATATTTAATATTCTCTCCATATGATTTTAATTTAAATAATTTGATTGAAAGAAGAACAGAATTTTTGAAGGGATATTAAAATTTCAAAATTCCCTTCAATACATTTAATTGAATCTCACATGAATTTCTTGTGTACATATCACAAATGAGAACAAATCTGAGACCATTGGAGCAAATCAGAGGAAGAGGAAGTGAAAGAGAGGCTTAACAGCAAAGAGAGAGAGAGAGAAAAAAAAAAAAAAAAAAGAGATCCAAAACGATGTCATTTTGGACCGCCGCAGGAGGCGCCGCAAAAAACCACGACAGACGATCTAGACTTAAATTTTATATCATGTATTCTAGAAACCCACGGCAGCATGCATATCATATTAATTTACAATCATGTACAGTGATATAAAAGAAGCAGTAACCTTAATAAATAAAACAAAATGAATCTGTGCAAGTTAAGAGTAGCAGATTATTGGGACAGTGCACTGTTTAGTTACTGCTCACACGAAGAGATGCACTTGAGGACAATTAGAATTTCTGCGCATAAATTACATATTTGTCTAATTACATATGAATTTATTTAATCAATTTTATAAAAAAGTATATATAATCTATATTAAGATTGTCGTAAAAATTGTGTAATTAATTAAAACAAATAGATTCATATTTAACAATTTAAATTTTAAAATAAGAAACATGTTGAAATTATAAGTAGATTGAATAGGAATACACAATAAAATAAAATGACAAAAGGAAAACAAATTGAAACCTACACTAGACAGTTTCCTTAAAATAGATTCCCCGCCTCACCGGTTAGGTGTTGGAGGTTCTTCGACATCTGTCTTCTAAAATATGACGGTTAGACCAGTTACAGCAATGCACCAACTGTGATCTACGACAACACTCTCTCACTAGGAAGAATATAAAACTGGAGGACAACTTTGGAACACAAAGAGAGCAAATTTTCTAGGTAGAAAACTGAAGGAGAGGGATCTCCTTTTATACACATGGAGGGGGAGAGAAGAAGAGCTTCCTACAATAAATGTAGAAATAATATCTACAAAACTGATGGGACTTTAAGTGTGTGAGTTATACACTTCATGTCTGCAGCCACCAACCTGCTTTGGCCCAAAAAGATTAGGTTGGTAGACCACCAACTCGGCCTATCCCAAACCTAACCTACTCAAGCCTTAGCCCAAACCCAAGATGCACGACCTACGGACCCGGCCCCGGCCCCGGCCCCGGCCCAGGCAAGTGGCATGCACTTGGACCATAATTTTGGCCTGAACCTATCATTGAAGCATCCATAAACTCCTTTCCTTCGAAAAATTTGGATGTCTCAAAGGGTTCACACCCTCAGGCAAAAAATCATATTTAAATACCTATCAATGCTCTCCTCTACAATCAATGTGGGATAGAAGGTTACACACTTTTCCTAACAACTCTTTCATGAGGCTAACTTAATAAATCAATTTCTCATTTAAATCTTAATAATTTTTTGTCATTTTTTTGGAGTGTAAATATCGCATTATAAATAATCTAAACCCACTTTAATCCACCTCAATTGAGGATTGACACTCACTTTAATATCACATTAAAATCACCAAAAAACTATTTTTCAACATGGGCTACAAGGGCCTCAACCCTTTATACTTGTTCAAAATATAAATTCTTAAAAATAATTAAATATTTTTGAAAAAAAATTCATTTAAAAGAGAGCAAGATGATTATGTACGAGTTTTGATATTCTTGTAAAAGTACAGCTCGACAATTTATGAGAAACACTATGGTACACACTTATGCATATTGTAATTGAAAATGAAAATGAAAATGTGAATCATAATTTTAAAAAATATAAAAAAAATCATAATTAAATATAATATGAGGTATAACTAAAGATCTCATAAATTATAACTAAAATAAGATCATAATTAAAAAAAATTAATTATAACTAAAAAAAAATGACATAATTAAAAATGTATATAATAAACAACAAGAGATGTATACATCAGATTTTTTCATAATTTAGATTTGTTTGACAGATAGTTTCAGTTGGAAGAAGCTCAAGTCAGTAACATATGTTTAATTTTAAAAAATGAAGCAATAGTTTGTTTTGATGTTAAAATTACTCAAATTTACCTCCGTCTTTTCTATTTTTTTAGTTGTGTCATTATTTACACATTGTCTCTCATAAAATATATTTTAAAAAATGATTTAGCTATTATTTTGGAGTTTGCAGATCTCTGTGTTCAGCGACATGACAAGTGTTCTACTGATCTCGTTATACTAATCATATCCCCAATACATTTTGCCCTGTTTGATTGATAGAATTAGAATATAAGATTGAGATTATTAATTTATAAATTTAATAATTTTATATTTATTTTAAAATTTTGTTTCAAGATTATTAGTGTGTGAGTGATTTTCTGACCACACTGCCCGCTTAGTAGTCAACTGGAGAGCACCGGCAGAATAGATGTCACCTGGCTGATCTGTAACAGAAATATAAGAATCCCGCGGTGGTTCGTCCACCCGGGGGCACTCCGACGATCAAGTCAGTATATCTCTCAAAGATAAATCAAGTGCTAAACTCACAAGTTTGAGCATAAAAAAGCATACCTTAGACCCATGGGGGTGCCTCTCTTTTATAGCCAATACAATCCTAGTCCCAATAGGAGCCTGGCCCTAATGGACTTAGGATTACTGCTAATCTGGGACTCCCAGTGGGATCAGGATAAACTCTCTAAGAGTCTTATCTTTACCCAAACTGAAGTCTTCTCCCAATCTAGGACTCTTGTCCATATCCAGGTTGAGTTCCCTCTTCATTCTAGGACTCTTGTCCCTACTCCGCTTATCTCGGATTCCGATATCTTCGGAGATAACCTCGGCCTAACCGAGATCACCTCGGCATCACGACCAGGACACGTGGCACCTCGGCTGACACGTCGGCGTCACCTTGCCACGTGTTGGTACTCTGAAAATATGTCCCCACAACTGCCCCCTAGGTTCTATTACCTCGGTATTCTGAGGTGATGGAACCTATACTGTTCGTTCATCTGTGCCCCTCTGTCCGAGATCAAACTCGCCGACCTCAAAGTTTCCTGGACTCTACTGTCTACTTCTGTCAAGTATCAAGCTTCATGCTTTCCAAGCTATTCGAGATCATACCTCCTAGCCGAGGTTCTGGTTCCATTAATTCGTAAACTCCAAGAGCTTTGCAACTGCTCCACTCACACTCTCTGGTGAGTTCCCGATTTCCAGTCATCTATTTGACTATGGCGATCTTCATATCGGCGTTCACTTATCTTGGTAGGTTCATAAACTCTTTTATTAAGCTCAATCTTTCATAACCCTTCTGAATCCGTTTACTTGCCCTCTGTTGCCTTCTATTTTCGTCTGTTTTTAAGTTTTGAATTGTTTGAATGCCTGGCACTGTTCTTGCCATATCCACTTTCTGTTGCTAGCATCGTGCCTGGGCCATTACTTTCTTGTTTCTTCATTTACTTACTTAGTGCCTGTGCACTTGGCTTTATCTTTGAACTTTGTCATCCTCTTGACTCTGATTTTTCTCTTTATTCAATCCTCCGCTTTTTCTTTCTAGCTCTTTTGCTTAAATCCGTCATTGTTCCAAGCTTTCAAGCTTTGCAACTGTCTTCGTTCCTTTCCGCCGGTGAAGCTTATGTCATTCTGTCATTTTCGCATCCGTCGTCAGACTTCGGCAATTCTCATTCCGGCTTCCCTCTTTCTAGTAAGCCACTGTTCCTCCTGGTTTTTTTATTTCTTGTTGCTTTCCAAGGAGCTCTGCTTCATTTGTTAATCATCATTACTGTTTTACCCATTGTTTCCAATTCATCTTCTTGAATACACACTGTTCACACATCTGTTGATTTTTGCCACTGTTCTTGGCTTGACACACCTGTGCAATATTTTTGTCTTGATTTCCTGATCGCTTTATCATCATTCTTGATTACGAATTGTTTTCTGTGTCTTTTTCCAGATTCTTGTTTTCTATCCTTGCCTTCAAACTCTGAGGTGCCAATTGCCGAGAAGAGCTTTGATCAAACTCTTCGGGAGATCGATGCTGAGCTCGAGGCCGAGAAGGCTGCTGAGAAGTTCTTTCCAACTGTCTTTTGCTGATGCCAAGTTTTGCTTCTTTCTTGAAATTGATGCCGAGATAACGGTAAAGAGCTTCTCAAATTGACTGCCGAGGCTAAACCATCGTCGTCTGTCGAAGCAGATCAGTCCGACGTTCTTGCTTTTAGTCCCTAATTCTTTAAGGTCTTCATTTCTGTACTTGCTAACCTTCTCAGCTCTTAACAAGCTAGTGGGTCATCTCGGATGATCATATCTCGGAAACGTCTTTCAGTGTTATCTCGGCTATACCAAACTTGTAAATTGCTTCAAATTTTAACAAGTGGTAGACTTCATAATCTTCGGTTAACTCATCTTGGAATTTGCTCAAAAATTTCAACAAGTGTTATCATTCCTTGCTCTAGATCTTCTTCGCCCCTAATGTGAACATAAGTTGCACTTAGGATCACATTAGGAAGTTGGCTTCGTCCGTAATCACAAACCCGATGTGTTCTTCTTTCACGATGTATTAAAACTTCTGGTATTTAATTCGCCCCCTTTAGACCCTCTTTCTCTTGGCCTTTGCAAACTATCATCGCTGTTTCTTGAAGTATTTATTCCTTTCACAATTCTGGTCACCACTTCTGGCGTGCACTTAGTGGTTCTGTTCTAACCAAAACGACGTTTGACTCCGATGAATCTTTTGCCGACATTTAACTTTGTGCACTCTTTAACTTGTAAATTCTCTTAGAATTTCAACAAGTGTTTAAGCCATTTCTTCATTCTCGATTTTAACTCTGCTTGTAAACTTTTCTCGGGTTTTAACATCATCTCGGCTTAACTTCGGTTAAGCATCACCTCGCTTAACCGGTTAAACATCATCTCGGCTTAACTTCAGTTAAGCATCACCTCAGTTTAACTTCGGTTAAACATCATCTCGGCTTAACTTCGGTTAAGCACCATCTAGGCTTAACTTCGGTTAAGCATCATTCCTTCCTTGTCATTTGTACTCTTGTACCTTTAGACAATGTAAGCTCTGCATATGGCCGATGTGCCCTTTGTTCTTGAATGTCTAATTCAACTTTCCTTCTCTGAATGCTTGTGCTTTTGTCTTTTCTTGATTGCCTTCGTATGATTCTATACTTTGAATATTCTGCGTGCCTTTCATTCTTTGCCTTCTTTGTGCAATCTTCTCGGGGTTACATACCTCGTATAATAACTACAAACTTTACTTCGCAAGAATCTTGACACGCAAACTTTTCATGAATTTCAACAAGTATATATACTTATAAACTTTTCTCAAATTTCAACAAGTATTTAAACAAATTTCTCTTTAACTCAGAATTACTACAAATTTTAACAGACGATTAAAATATCATATATCGCTTAACTTCACCTTTGCTACAAATTTCAACATGTAAAAACATCACCTCGCTTAACTTCGGTTAAGCATCATCTCGTTTTTAACCAACTTGTAAATTGCTACAAATTTCAACAAGCGATAGACAATGATCTCGGTCTATCTTCAACTTGTAAATTGCTACAAATTTCAACAAGCGATAGACAATGATCTCGGTCTATCTTCAACTTGTAAATTGCTACAAATTTCAACAAGCGATAGACAATGATCTCGGTCTTTCTTCAACTTGTAAATTGCTATAAATTTCAACAAGCGATAGACAATGATCTCGGTCTATCTTCAACTTGTAAATTGTTACAAATTTCAACAAGCGATAGACAATGATCTCGGTCTATCTTCAACTTGTAAATTGCTACAAATTTCAACAAGCGATAGACAATGATCTCGGTCTTTCTTCAACTTGTAAATTGCTATAAATTTCAACAAGCGTTAAGGAATGGTTTCAGCTCAACAACTTGTAAATTGCTACAAATTTCAACAAGTGTTAAGGAATCTTTGTCAGCTTAACAACTTGTAAATTGCTACAAATTTCAACAAGCGTTAAGGAATGGTTTCAGCTCAACAACTTGTAAATTGCTACAAATTTCAACAAGTGTTAAGGAATCTTTGTCAGCTTAACAACTTGTAAATTGCTACAAATTTCAACAAGCGTTAAGGAATGGTTTCAGCTCAACAACTTGTAAATTGCTACAAATTTCAACAAGTGTTAAGGAATCTTTGGTCTTAACTTCGGTTAAGAATCTTCTCGGCTTAACTACTGTTAAGCATCTTCTTGGCTTAACTTCGGTTAAGAATCTTCTCGGCTTAACTACAGTTAAGCATCTTCTCGGCTTAACTACAGTTAAGCATCTTCTTGGTTTAACTACTGTTAAACATCATCTCGGCTTAACTACAGTTAAGCATCTTCTTGGTTTAACTACGGTTAAACATCATCTCGGCTTAACTTCGGTTAAGCATTATCTTTGGATTTAGGCCGGGGTTTTCAACCCGGCCAACTTTAGTCTGATCTTGTGTGTTTCCTTTTTATCCTCTGGGATCTTAGATTTGCTCATTGTGCTCTTCTCTTCTCGGACTTAAGCTCCGAGATCTTATCTTCTTAGATCTGCTCACTCAGTTTGAGCTCTTCTTTTCTCGGACCTACTTATCTAGGCCGAGATCATGTCTTCTAGGATCCGGGATCTGGAGTCTGGAATCTGCTCACTTAGGCTGAGCTCTCGTCTTCTCGGGCCTACTCATCTAGGCCGAGATGATGTCTTCTCGGATCCGGGATCTGGAATCCAGGATCTGCTCACTTAGGCTGAGCTCTTCTATACTTGAATGTCATCTCTTTGGGAGTGCTCATGCCCCCTGTCTTTGCATTCCTTCTGGAAGGGTCTTCGTTCATCCGCAGGTATTTATCCTTCCATACCTGGAGGTCATCTTTGTTGTAGTATCCGCTTCGATCTGTTGTCTTTGATGCGTCACCTTCCTGGCCGGCGTCTTTTACTCCGTGACTCTGGTCACGAGTTTCTGTGTTGCGGTCGTCCCCTTCAGTGTCGAGGTCGATAGGTCTCCCACTCCCAGCAGGTGTGTTTGTCTTCAATCCGATCCTTCTGTCCGTCATTGGCCATCTATTCTCCTTTCTTTCCCACAGACGGCGCCAAATTGTGTGAGTGTTTTTCTGACCACACTGCCCGCTTAGTAGTCAACTGGAGAGCACCGGCAGAATAGATGGCACCTGGCTGATCTGTAACAGAAATATAAGAATCCCGCGGTGGTTCGTCCACCCGGGGGCACTCCGACGATCAAGTCAGTATATCTCTCAAAGATAAATCAAGTGCTAAACTCACAAGCTTGAGCATAAAAAAGCATACCTTAGACCCATGGGGGTGCCTCTCTTTTATAGCCAATACAATCCTAGTCCCAATAGGGCACGGCCTAATGGACTTAGGATTACTGCTAATCTGGGACTCCCAGTGGGATCAGGATAAACTCTCTAAGAGTCTTATCTTTACCCAAACTGAAGTCTTCTCCCAATCTAGGACTCTTGTCCATATCCAGGTTGAGTTCCCTCTTCATTCTAGGACTCTTGTCCCCTATCCGCTTATCTCGGATTCCGATATCTTCGGAGATAACCTCGGCCTAACCGAGATCACCTCGGCATTACGACCAGGACACGTGGCACCTCGGCTGACACGTCGGCATCACCTTGCCACGTGTTGGTACTCTGAAAATATGTCCCCACAACTGCGGCCCTTCCAGTAAGCATCAGAATGGCCTTGATCTGATCTGGGCTGGCTTCAATGTCCCTTCTAGTCACCAGGTATCCCAAGAACTTACCGGATCCGACTCCAAACGCGCATTTTGATGCGTTTAGTCGGAGCCGATATGTTTTGAGTTTGTCAAAGACCTCTTCTAGGTTAGCAAGATGATCCTTTGGTTCCTTGGTCTTCACGACCATATCATCAATGTACACTTCTACAGTTCGGCCAATCAAGTGTTTGAACATCTTGGTCACCAGCCTTTGGTAAGTTGCTTCTACGTTCTTCAACCCAAAAGGCATGACTTTGTAACAATACAAACCTTTCGGAGTGATGAACGCTGTCTTCTCTTCATCTGGGGGGTACATGGCTATCTGGTGATACCCCCTGTATGCATCCAAGAAGCTCATCCTTCCATGTCCAGATGTGGCGTCTACCAACTGGTCAATCTTTGGTAGAGGGAAGCTGTCTTTGGGTCAAGCTTTGTTCAAGTTTGTAAAATCTACGCAGACCCTCCACTTGCCGTTCTTCTTCTTTACTACCACGGTGTTGGATAACCATGTCGGATAATTGGCTTCTCTGATGGCCCTGGCCTCTAGAAGTCTGGCTACTTCCTCTTCCACTGCTTCGACGTGCATCAACGTTGGCCTTCTGGCTCGTTGTATCACAGGTTTGCCGACACCATCGCGTTAAGTCTGTGACATGTGACCTCGGGGTCAATGCCAGGCATTTTGTAGGGCGTCCAGGCAAACACCTCGATATTTTTCCTGAGAAAGGCTTCCAACTCCCTTTCTTCTTCTTCGACTAATCCTGTGCCGAGAAGAAAGAAACGTTCCTCATCGCCCTCTTGGACGAAGATTTTCTTCAATGCTTCTTCACTTTTCTCGGTCGGCTCCTTGCCGACGTCATCTAGGACCTTCATGTTCTCTTCATCAACTTCTGCTTCCTCTGGTTCTCGAATGTTAACCTCATTGCTACCATGGAGCAATTTTTCGCCTGCAACTGATCTCCTCTGACTTCCTCGATCCTATGTTCTGTTGGGAACCGTAGCAGTTGATGCAATGTTGAGGGAACTGTCCCCATTGCATGCAACCACGGCCTCCCCAGGATGATATTGTAGGGCGAGGGCGTATCGATCATAATGAATTCTGTCTTGATTTTCTTCGTGCCAGCTTGTACCTCTAAGCTTGTTGCCCCTAAAGGCCATGTCGGCGTTCCATTGAAGCCGACCATCGGACCGTTTGAGTGCTCCATGTCATCAGGGTGAAGGCCTAACTCCTTGTAGCATATGACATACATGATGTCGCAGGAGCTGCCTTGATCAATCAAGATGCGTTTCACCTGGCACTCCCCAACCTAGAGGGATACTACCAGGGCATCATTGTGCGGGTGCTGAACCATGTCAAGGTCGGCCTCTGTGAAGGTTATCATTGGTCCTTGACAATCTTCAGGCCGAGGTCTTTTCAGTCCGACCTGGTTGACGTGCTGCAGATGTTTCACCCTCTGTGTCTCCCCCCGTATATCGTTTTCATTCACCTTTGAGTGGATCACATTAACCACCCGAGGTCCACCTGCTTGTGGTTGCTGTGCTGGGGGAGGAGGGGCTGCTGGCGCTTGAGGCAATCGTGCCTGCTCTTCCCTGGTTCTGGCTTCATCCACAAGATCTCTTAGATGGCCTTGCCTCACCAGATCTTCCAAGTGTGCTTTAAGGGCTCTGCAACCCTGAGTTGGGTGACCCTGCTCATTGTGGTAGGCACAATGCCTACCAAGATTTCTCCCCATAAATTCTCCTTGTGCTCTTCTGCGCATACAAGTAGGGCTGATTTCGAATTTGGTCAAGGACTTTTTGGACCGGAATTCGGAACACCGTCGTCACTGCTTGCTTAGCCCTCAACTCTGTCTCTTGTTTGTTCTGCCCATTGTTACCTCGGCCTCGCTTCGGTGAGCTGTTGCCTTTTTCTGTCCTCGTCTCCTTGTTCCCCGAGGTATCTTCCTCGGCTCGTGCGTACTTCTCAATTCTCGCCATCAGTTCTTCCATGCTCTTTGGCAGGGTTTTCGCCAAAGACTTCCGCAATGGACAGTCATCCTTCAGGCCGTTCTTGAAAGACACGACCGCCACCTCCTGGTTGCATTCAGGTATTCGATTGAACACCTCATAGTACCTCTTTGCATAAGCCCTAAGGCTTTCGTCTTTGCTAATTTTTAGAGCCATCAATGCATCCACCCTCAGTGGCTGCAGTTTGTTTGTTACGAACCTGGCAACAAACATCTCGGCCAGGCCTTCCCAGCTCTTCACGCTCCCCTTCGGTAGTTTGTGGAACCAGTCTGATGCAATCTCCCCGAAGGATGAAGGGAACACTTTGCAGAGCAACGGCTCGTTCCCACTGTACAATGCCATTGAATTAAAAAATAATCCAACATGGAAGTTAGGGTCCGACTTACCATCATATATCTGGAGCCTTGGCATACTGAATCTTTTCGGTGCGACGAATCTATCCAATTCTGCCGAGAATGGAGTCCTCGGCTTAACCGGGGAAGTTACTTCGGCTCCGGCATTCTCCTGTTTCCTCTTGAGGTAATCTCTCAAGTCCTCTTTACTTCTTCCTACAGCCCGGCTGTCATTGGGCTTCAGCCTTTTCGACGCACTACTTTCGGCCTCATGGTGGCCCCTTTTCGATCCTTCTCCGCAGGACGCATCGAAACACAATATCCGCCCCGGAACATGCCGATGTTCTTTGGGGTCTGCTTCCTTCTCGCGATATGTCCTTCGGGACTCTTCTCTTCTCGGCTCTTCTCGGCCGACTTCCCTGGAGGGTCGGTGAAAGTACCTTCCGCTCCTCGTGTGCTGAGGGGCTTCGGGGATTTCTTTCCGTCCCTTCTTCTGGGCATTTGCTGCTGGTATTGGTGTGTCTTGCAGTGGGTATGGCGGCTGCATGACATTATTCTGCATCATGAAGTTGATGACCGATTGAAGGTCTGCCAACTTATTTGCCATCTCCTTTACTTCTTCATCACTCCTCAGACATCTGTCTTTCCATGTCTGGAGGTCGTCCTCGTTATAGTATTTGCCCCTGTCCGCTTTCTTTGATGTATCACCGTCTTGGCTGACGGCGTTCTCTGCGTGATTCTGATCACGAACTTCCTCGTTATGATCTCCTCCTTCAGCGTTAGGATCGACGGGTCTTCCACTCCCAGTTGGAGTGTCATCCCCAATATTTTCCTTCTGCGCATTACTGGCCATCTACTCTTCTTTCGTTCCCACAGACGGCGCCAAATTGTGTGCGATAAATTCCGATCACACTGCCCTCCTTAGTGATTCAACAGTAGAACACAGGCAGAGTAGACGGCTCCCTGTAACCTGCACAGAAAGAAAAGGCTCCGGCGGTGGTTCTTCCACCCGGGGGCACTCCGACGATCAAGTCAGTATCTCTCAAAGATAACAAGTGCTAAAATTACTGCTCAAGACTACAAATTGCGTACCTTAGACCCGCCGGGGGTGCCCTTCTTTTATAGTCTCTCTTTATCCTAGTCCCACTAGAAGTCTTACTTCTATGGACTTCAACTCCAGATCTATTTTGGACTCTTCAAGAGATAAGGATAGACTTCCTAAGAACGCTATCCTTATCCATCTTGTAGTCTTTCTTCTTTCTAGGACTCTTGTCCCTTATCCACTTATCTCGGACTCCAGTTTCTTCGGAGATATCCTCGGCAACCCCGAGATTACCTCGGCGTATCTGTCAAGTCACGTGGCACCTCGGCTGACACTTCGGTGTCACCTCGGCCACGTGTTGGTGCTCAGAAAATACATCCCCACAATACCTGATATTTTTTACAAATAAAAACTCACAATACAAAAATAAATGAGGCATTTGTTATCTCCCAATTACCGAATAAAGATAACCTAATCTATAATAACTCACAATATAAAAACTTTCATTGATATTATTATAATTATATTTGACTAGTAGTTGACCAGTGCAATGCACAAGTTAATTTTTTTGGATAATATTTTATAAAATTAAATTAAATTATTTATATATGTTTATATATAAATTATTTTTAGAAATATTTTACAATCTATGCATTACAAAAGAATATTAGTTTTATCATAATATAAAATATAACATTAGTAAATGTATATAATAATTTTAGTTAATTATTTATATATATATATATATATCTATGTGTATATATGTATATAACTATTAACATGTAGTGCAATTTTCGCTTCGTTGGACTATGAAAATGTATTTTAAATATCTATGTGTATATATGTATATAACTATTAATATGTAGTGCAATTTTCGCTTCATTGGACTATGAAAGTGTATTTTAAATATATATATATTGTGTGAGTGATTTTCTGACCACACTGCTCTTCTTAGGAATTCAGCTGTAGAACACAGGCAGAATAGATGGCACCTTGCTGTCTTGCACAGAAAGAAAAGACTCCGGCGGTGGTTCTTCCACCCGGGGGCACTCTGACAATCAAGTCAGTATATCTCTCAAAGATAATTAAGTATTCAACTCATAAGCTTGAGTATTAAAAACGTACCTTTGACCCATGGGAGTGCTTCTCTTTTATAGTCAATACAGTCCTAGTCCCAATAGGAGCCTAACTCCAATGGATTCAGGATTATTGCTAATCTGGAACTCCCAATGGGTTTAGGACAAAACTCTCCAAGAGTTTTACCTTTATCCAAACTGAAGTCTTCTCCCAATCTAGGACTCCTGTCCTTTATCCGCTTATCCCAGATTCCGATATTTTTGAAGATAACCTCGGCAACTCCGAGATTACCTCGGCATAACTTACCACGACACGTGGCACCTTGGCTGACACGTCGGCGTCACCTTGCCACATGTTGGCACTCAGAAATATATCCCCACACACATATATATATATATATATGATAATAAAATAAATATTAATTTTAATACTAGGAATAGTAATTAAATTAGAGAAAAAAAGTTATTTAAAATTAAAGAATGATTTTAATTATTATTTTGATAATTTTAGCTATATCGTTCTATAAAAGTGTTACTTAAATATATATAATTTTATTTTAATTATATATATGTATTTTAATAATCTTATCCCTATCGTACTATATAACTAAAATAAATATATATAATAATTTTATATGATATTAAATTATAACATAATAAAATAAACATTCATTTTGACATTAATAATAATAGTTAAATTGAAAGAAAAATTGATAACATAAAATTAAAAGTGATTCTAATTTTTTAATTTTTCTAATTCATTTAGAAATAAAAATATGTAGAAATGAAAATTATATCAAATTTATTTTAAAAAATTAAATATAAGTACATTGCGATTGGATTAAGAAAAAACAAATAGATTAATTAATTATGTTGGGTATTGATTTTTCTTTGTATATGATTACATATATAGTTATATAAAATTTAAATTAAATATAAATCTTTCCTAAAAAACAACTTCATGCTAAATGATAAACTCAATATAAATTAATAATAAAATATGAATAAGATAGATGAAAAAAAAAGAAATATATATTAATTTTAATATAAAATTTGAATACTTGAAAAAATAAGTGAGACAAATAAAAAAAATAATTTGTAAAATATTTTTTTAAAAATATAATTTTATTAATTTTTATTTATGTGTAGTTTAAATTAATTACAAGTCTTTTAAATATTAAAAATAATTACTCCCTCCGTCTCAAAATATTAGTCCCTTATTCCATTTTTTATTGTCCCAAAATATTAGTCCCTCTTCAAAAATCAAGTACAAAAATAATATAAATTTCTTATTTTGCCTTTCTTTTAAATTAGGGCAAATTACAATCACCCCCCTCGAGGTTTGGTGAAAATACAGATTCCCCCTTGAGGTTTGAGAAATTACATCCCGCCCCCTGAGGTTTATATTTCCATAACAAATTGCCCCCTGAGGTTTTTATTTTCATACAGATTCCTCCCTAATTTTTCCTAATTTGTTATGAAAATTTGACTCTCAGAGGGCAATTTGTAATTTCTCAAACCTCAGGGGGGAATTTGTATTTTTACCAAACCTCGAGGGGGTGTTTGTAATTTGCCCTTTAAATTAATAAACAATATAAAAAGTACAATTATGACATTGATATTCCCAAAAAATGTACTATCAAAAGGATAATTTTGAAAAATCAATTTTTTTAAAATACAATAATTGTACTACTAAAAAAAGTTAAATTCCCCAAAAGAAACCATTATTTTGGGACGGAGGGAGTAGTACATTACACTTTAAAAAAAAGATGAAAAGAGAGACGCGCCATGAGAAAGAGAAAAATTTTAAGGGTCAACAATATAATTTGTAATCAATTGTATTGATAGAAATTTTTTTTTTTTCAAGAAAGTTATGTATTTAAAATTATTTTACAATAAAATATACGAAAAAAATTAAATTTAGAGTTTTGCTACATCCCCCATTTCATTACCTCCAATTGCACTTCTAATGAGGCGGTAGTAGGAGTGTAAAAATAGCCCGCAACCCATGGGCGGTCCAAAGCCCACTCGCACCTTGAAGTGGGCTCAACTTGGTTAGGCTCAGGCCCGAGCCCAGCCAGAGACCCTGGGCCTGGGTCGTTATTCTGAAGCTCGGTCTAGCCCTTGGGTTCGCTCAAGGCCCATTCAAAATCCGGCTTTAGGCCTGTCTCGCCTGGGGCCCAGTGTCATGTTTAGTGGAAAATAATAAAATTTTGGTAGAAAAAATAAAAAAAACAAAAAAAAGGTTTAGGCTCACCCAAGTTTGGCCGAAGCCTCATCTTACACCTGTATGAACCCGATCCATCCATAGATGAAGTTCAAAACAAAAAGAAAAAAAAAAAAAAAAAAATTGAACTGCTAACAAGTAACAAAATAGAGTAGAAATAATAAAATATATATTTTGTGAAAATGAAAAATAATATTTTAAAAATATGCATGCATGATGCCATGGTCTATTATAGACAAATAATACATATATTTTTCAAATTACTAGATATTGGAGATTACAAACTTTATGAATTATAATTTTTAAAAATGCCCAAAAATTGTAAAGTTCAAACTGGTAAACCGATCGCAACCATCCGTCAATTCACACGGTCCGCTCAATCTGCATCCGCCAAATCAGTGGATGGATATGGATTAATTTTTTTCAATCTGCCTAATTTTGGACAGATGGTGGATGGAATGCCACCCGAACTAACCCGATCCGCGATCACCCTTAGTTTGAGGGGAGTTGATTAATTGATATTATTTGTCACCTCGTTAGAGGTGCAATTGGGGTGATGAAATAGGTGATGAGGCATTTCTTTTAAATTTAGGATTTTAGGTGGTTACTTTGGTGAGAGCACAATAACCACTATTGTGCAGCCGAACAGGCTTATTTTGAGGCACATTTTAATAATTCGAACCTTTAATATTTTAGAGTATATCGAGTAAAACATATCTGTAAAAAATTAAGTGAATCAGAAATTGTTAACTCTTTCACCCCACTCACATTTGTATTTACAAAAATAAGTATTAAAATGAATAAATAAATGACAATTATGAGTGGATAAAAGGGTTAACAATATTCAATTAATTTGATTTTTTGCAAGAATGTTCTACTCGATATAATTTAAAATCTAAACGGTTCAAATTATCAAAATAAACCCCAAAATGAGCCCATGGGGCTGCACAACAGTGGTTGATGTGCCCTAGCACAACAGCCACCCAAAATGCTTAAATTTATCATAGTATAAATTACATTTACAATAAATTTTGTTGCATACAATTTACTTTTAATATTTATTTTTAAAGGGTTTGATTTCTTTTAAGGGGATTTTTTTTAAGGCCAATGGTATTAAGATTTTATAGTATAAAGGATATCTAATATTTTATAATGTTTAAGGTCCCTTAACATCGATATAAAGAAAATTCGATCTAGAGAAATTTTCTGGACTTCCCGCTCTCCAGAGAAATTCTCTCCAGAGAAATTCTGGACTTATCAGAGAAATTCCTAACTCAAGCTTTCACGATCTTCTTGCTCCAGAGCAATTTCTCTCTAGAAAAATTCTGGACTTCCTAGAGAAATTCCTAACTCAAGCCTTCATTATCTTCTTTCTCTAGAGAAATTCTAGGAATCCAGAAAAATTCCCTGTTTATTTTGTTCTTATCTTATGATGTTGCAGAGGTGAAAGTGAAAGGTAGGCTATAGCATTTATTTTGTTCTTATCTGAGCATGATGTTGCAGAGTATAAGTAGTAAAAGTGAAAGGTGGGCCATGGATGTATGGATAAACACTGTAATCTTTACAGAGCTTTGCATAGGCTTTTGGTTACCCAAGACCTTTTGTCAATGGCCATCTGTTCTTCTGTGAACAAAAAATCAACTGCCATTGTTGCTTTTTTTTCTTTTTTCCTGTGTTTGGAGAGAAACAATATATAGGGGATTCAAAAACAAAAAGCACTACAACGAGCTCGAAGAGGTAATTTGATGAGGAAGACACTAATATATATACATTCAAAATTAACACGCATCGCCATCAACATCAACATTAACATACTTGATCATCTTCAAACAATCTCTCAACGAGCAGTTCTCTCCCAAGCTTTTCAACACAGCGTCAATTCCTTCATCGATATCAATTCATTCCCACATTGATCGTACAAATCTGACGCATCGCGAAGCTCTTTGCTACTGCTCTCATCACGTAGTCCGATCATCTCCGGTGAAAATTGGCGAACTCGTGGAGATCACTGAATCCATCGTTGTCGATCTCTGACATTACTCGCTGGACTTTCCCCGGAGAAATATCAGATCCAAGTGCATTGAGCACCGCTCGGAGGCGGAGATCTTTCCGTCGCCATTGGCGTCGAACTTTTTGAACACTTTTGCTACTTCTTCTATGTTGCCTAGCGCCGTCACTGAATGTTTACCGTTGCTTGAACTCTTCACCATCGTAGAAATAGAGTAGAAGAAGAGAGAGGACTTGAATTCATCGGTTGGTTCAGATTCAACATTCGAGTTATGCATTCTGCAAATCAAGGTCATGTATGAATGAATGAATATCAACAAAATTAAATTGATATATCTAGAGAGCGAGAGAGAAATACCGGTCTGTCTTTGTCAAAGATTGAGTGCCATGGTTGAGAGAGTTAAATTTCTCTGTGATATATGAGTGTGGGGTTGAGGGACTTTAGATATCATAAAATAATATTGTGGATCTCTTACATTACTAAAAATGAGAGAGGGACCTTAGACTAATTTTTCCTTCTTTTAAGTTGTTATCTCAACTTAAGAGATTTTGGAATTGATTCCGGTGATCCAAACCGTTCATTTTTTTGGATTTGTTGAGTAGAATATTCGTATATAAAATCAAGATGATTGGACATTAGTAGTTATATATTTGAATTATATTTGTTTTAAAAAAAATGGACGACAAATATAATTTTAAGAATAACAATTCATTTTTTATAATACAAATTTGATTCAAACATATAACTAACAATATCCGATCATTTAAATTTTTTATATGAATATTCCACTCAACAAATTTTAAAATATAAACAATTTAAATTATCAAAATGAAATATGTAATAGACTTTATAAACCTCTTAAATTCTCTCATATTAAAATATAAAAATGAGAGAAACTTAAAAATCTATTATATTTTCGAAATTGGTTTCTTTCCCTTTCCACCCACTAATAACTGATTCGAATCATCTTTGATTTTAAAGTCTCTCATCGTTTTCCATGGGGTTGTTCCTTTTGGAAGGAAAAATGCTTGGAACCCTCTTTTTTTGGAGACCTCCACAACCATCTTTGGATCTCCACCATTGATGCATGTGTGGGACCCACTCATGTATGAATGAGGCCTACATTATGAATGGTTGAGATCCAAAGGAAATTGTAGGGGTCTCCAAAAAAGGAGTCTCAATCATTGTTGTTTTGGAAGTTCACAATTTTTTATAAGCAAAATGCTTCATAGCTCGAAATACTTGAGGCTCAGTGGCCCAAACAGTACAAATTTTCTCTCCGCTCTCTATCTCTCCTCTCGTCTCTATCTCTATTCTTGAAACAAAAATGCATTCAAAGCGAAAAATAAAATATCTTATCCCTCTCAGCAAATGCTCTCATCACTCCCACCTCTGTTCCCGCTCATCCCTCTCATCTCCTAGATCCTTTTCATCCTAGATTTTTCTCATCCCTCTCATTTCTGTTAAACCTCCCTCTGATCATTGTTTGATGAACGACCACGAACGATGGATGATGAAATACCAAAAAAATAAAATAAAAGAGAACACAAGCTTTGTTCTGCTTCCATTGCAAAGACCCATTCCCCAAAACATAGCCAGAGATCAAGAAATCTCAACTTATGCCCTCAGTCAATTGCAAGGCAAAAAAAAAGAGACCCACCAACAGCAAACACAGAAACACAAATTTTCAGCTCAAAATTTCATTTAAAACCTAAATTAAAGCAGAAAGAGCTCTGCCCTAAAACAGAGGAAACACAAAAAAATAAGAAAGACTACATTGGGAAATTGAAATTACAGAGAAAAACAATGACCTAGATGGGGGTTTTGGGGAGGTGAATTGGGTAGTGGGTAGAGTATAGAATCGTCTCTCCTTCCACCTATGGAACAATCAACTACTTTGTTTTTTAATCTTAATAGCCATGGAAGGAATTGAATTGAGTGTGTCGAAAAACAATGAAGTCTTTTACTATACTCTAGAAGGAAGAGAGAGAGAGAGAGAGAGAGAGAGAAAAGAGACAAAAGAGGGTTTGAAATACAACAATGATTCATACCACTAAAAAAAAGACCACTAATAGCACTAATGCATTGAGAATGTCAAAAAAAAAAAAACAAAACAAAACAAGGCATAGGTGTTATTAGAGTACCACTTTTAGTCTTTTCAATCATTTTTTTTTGAAATACAAGAAAGAGTAATGATTCATAACTCTAAATTTGGAATTCTAATAATGATTACTAATAATGTGACATGAAATCAAAAAAATATATGATTAAAGCTTTATGTGCTCTTAAACATTTTTGTATTAGGAAACTGGCTGTCATGGATATGGACATATATAAGATACATTTAAAAACTAAGTTCAATTGAGAAGAGTTGAAAAGTCAATTCAGGCCATTCGAGTTTTATGAATTTCGAGTTACTAGTGGTTTTTTTTTTTATAATTTAAAAATGTTAAATGAGCTAAAATTTTTTATAAATGTTACTAATAAATTTATAAAAAATTTTACTCCGTGAGGTAGGTTATAATAATTAAAATTTAAAATTTAAAACAGAGCACCTTACAAAATGTTATAGATGTCACATAAATTAATGAAAGTAATTTATAATTTATCTATATAACATTATTTTCAATATTTTTATTATTTCTATTTATTTTCTTTCAATCGAATTGACCGGATTGATCAATGGTTTGCGTGTTGAGACGGTAAGCCCTTGTGGCCTCATTCAAGGTGACTTTGACTTTGACTGGATGATATGTTTTTCAGAAGTGCTACAGAGCGCACGACCCTGACGTACTTGTGAGAGAGAAGAAAAAATAAAAAAAATAAAAAAAATGAGTGAGATTTTCAATTTTAATCTTCATGACTCTTAAAATGATTTGGGTCACTAGTGTGTTTGTTTGTTTTTTTTTCTTATCTCTCTCGCACGGATGGTTTGATTTTGAGGCCTCGTTTGGGAACATGCTAATTTAGTAACTTTTTGGCTAATTGGCTAAAAAGGTTGGTAAGAAAAACCTGTATGTTTGGGCCAACTTTTTGGCTAATTACGAAACGACGTGCAAAAAGTAGAGAGAAAAGGGAATCTTTGACTTTTTGGTATGAGTTGTTGGCTTTTTGGCTAAAAAGGTAACTTTTTGGCTAATTGGCTATTTTAGCCTCTTGCCAAACGAGGCCTGAAAATCGTAAGAGTCTCCAAATTTAAGAGTAAAAAAACATACATAATGAATGGCACTATTCAATTGGGGGCATGAAATCACCCATATCTATGTTTTTGGATGAAAAATTATTCATTTGAGAGTTGTTTGAGATGATCTAAATAAGTGCACTTTTTATCTTTTTATGAAAAGATGTGCAGAAAAGTAGAGAAATTATGTGATGAAAAAAGATAAAAAGATGAATTATATGGGGATGCCAAACTTGGCCTTGGTTTCATTTTTGAGAATATTTTTTTATAAGATACTTAATAATAATTTGATAAAAATAAATACAAGAAAAATATGTTACAAAATTTTGTACAAACAAAATGTGAAAATATGAGTGGTTTTAAATCTTTATTATTATTATTATTTGTGTGAGTGAATTTCCGATCACACTGCCTTCCTTAGTAATCCAGTTGTAGAACACAAGCAGAATAGATGGCACCCTGTAATCTGCACAGAAAGAAAAGGCTTTGGTGGTGGTTCTTCCACCTGGGGGCACTCCGACGAACAAGTCAATATCTCTCAAAGATAAACAAGTGTTTAAATTACTGCTCAAGACTTAAAATTGCGTACCTTAGACCCGCCGGATGTGCCCTTCTTTTATAGTTGTTCTCTATCCCAGTCCCACTAGAAGTCTCATTTCTATGGACTCCAATTCTAGATTTACCTTGGACTATTCAAGAGATAAGGATAGACCCCCTGAGAGTATCACCCGTATCCATCTTGCAGTCTTTCTTCATTCTAGGACTCTTGTCCCTTATCCGCTTATCTCGGATTCCTGTATTCTCGCAGATAACCTCGGCAACCCCGAGATCACCTCAGCGTAACGACCACGACACGTGGCACCTCGGCTGACACTTCGGTATCACCTCGGCCACGTGTTGGTACTCAGAAAATACATCCCCACAACTGCCCTCTAGGTTCTATTACCTCGGCATTCTGAGATGATGGAACCTATATTTGAACTTCTTTCTCGTACGTCGGCTTAGGAACTTTCTAGCCGATGTCATTCACTTCAGGCCGATACATCCTCTTTTCAAGAACAAGAATTTATATAAACTCTCCCACGTGTGTGAGCTGTCATACACCACTTCTTAACCGTTTCACTTACGTGTTTCGCTTCCGTTGGCTCGTGCGATTATGCTTTAACGGCTTTTCGCGTGTGCCGCTCGACGATATCGTTGCTCAGTGCAATAATTGTAATCAGATTTTGTCATTGCTTTCAAATTTTTGACAAAAGACCCTTCATTCTTCTTTTGGCTCTTCACTTTTGCATTTGACTACTTTACATTTTCTCTCTCTAAAGCTCTTTTCTCCTTCGAATCTGCCATTGCTCCAAGCTTTGAACTCTGCATCTGTCTTCCATCTGTCATTCCTGCGAAGCTTTCGCCACTGTTGCATCCGTCGTCTGACCTCGGCGAAGCTCATTCCGGCTCTATTTCCCTGGTAAGCCACCGTTCCCTTCGCTTTCATTTCTATCGATATTATGTGCTCCCATTTTTCTTTCAAATCTTGTGAGTCATATATTTGAAAGTATTCAAGTGAATTTGATTTCTGCCCACACACTGTTCACCACTTTCTTGCACTCTTGTCACTGTTCTTGATTCTGAAACATCGCTCTTGCTTTTCTGTTTTCTAGATTTCTACCCTCCATACTCATTCTTCGTAGATTTAGGTTTGGGATTTGTCTGTAGGACCTTCATTTTTTAGGAAAAACTGAAACAAACTTTACCAATACATACCTAGGTTTAAGCCGAGGTCCCAAGACCCCTTAAGGAGTATCCTGTCTCTGTAGCCAAGTACCTTTACACCAAAATTATATGTATATGGAGAAATAGGGTTAACACCCAAACCAAACTAGAATATTTCAAGCAGGAGTTCTCCATCCCAGATGATGTCCATCTGAGACTAGCTGGTGATGATGACTCCATTATGCCCAAGGATGATTCCATGCCTTTTCCCATAGTAGCTTTCACTGAGTGTGGACTTCGGCTGCCACTTCCTACCCTTTTTCGTGAGGTTCTTCATTTCTACAAGTTGAACCCTATGCAGCTTACCATTAACTCTTATCGAATAATTAACGGTATCATAGCCTTAGCTAAGCAGGAAGACGTTAGAATCACTCTAGCCGACATTCAGTACTGTTATACCATGTGTGCCCTGAATTAGAAAGAAAAAGGCTATGTGTACTACCTTAAGTCGAGGTCCACCGAATTCAAAATTGTAGCCGACCTCCCAGACTCCAACAAGGGAGCTGGAGAGGACTATGTCATTGCTTCAGGAAATTGGGAGTTTGCCCCAGACGAAGATGTCCATTTATACCCTCTTCCTCGAACTGTTAAGGAGGACAAGGGTAAGAGCCCACTGTTAACGACTTGCTTCTTTTTTAGGCCTTCAAAACTTTGTCTGTTTCTAACGCTAGTTTTCTTTTGCAGATCTGCATCAACCACCGAAAAATTTTCGCCAATTCTACGCCCCCAGTGAAGACTTAAAGAAACTTCTAGATCTTCCTGTAGCCAAAAAGAAGGCTCCTTTGTTGCTAAATTTCATCCCAACGTACAAGTCTGTTTTGCCCGACGTCCCCAAACGAAAGAAGAAAAGTCACTCTCCATCGTCTGTCACAACCCAAACTGCGTCCACATCACAAACAGACCAAGGATCAACGTCTGACCCAGTGGATTTGCCATCTACCTCGGCACCATTCTTGGTACCCATTCCTGAACGAAAACGTCGGCGACGACTTGTCAAAACAGCCGAAATGGTTTGCCCAAGGCCAGTCGCCCAAGACCTCCTGGCCGACCTACCGACTGATGCTGATGCCATTCCAACTCAAACAGTGCCTCCGCCAAAACCAAAAAGAACTAAGAAAGCTCAGCCAAAGGACAAAGCAACTGAGGCCGAGGCTGAGGATGCCATTCCTATCTCCCAGTTGGCTGAAAGCAAGAAGACCGCTTCTACTTTGGTCAAAAGGTCTGCTGAGACTCAACCCTCAGAGTCCCATAAATCGAAAAAGCCGAGGTCTTCCTCTGTGAAAACTTCAAAGTCCAATATACCAAGTGTCCCTTGGGCCCCCAAATTTACCTTGGAAGACAGGCCAATAATAGCGAATGAGAGTGCCGACGACATAAATGTCGGCGTGGCTCTCAGTACTGCACTACTTTTGCCTGGCGATTTGGAGCGAAATGCTGGGAATAGTGAGTATGAGAACTACGCTTTAATGCTCCAACACTCAGTTCAAGTAAGTGCGTCAGTTTTAGTACTCATCTTTTCTTTTTGTTTCATACTTTGAATCTTTTTCTAACACTTCTATTTTCTGTCAAGCTGTCCAATACGCCCATTCCTTTTCAATGCAGTCATTTGAAAATCGGGAAAAGTTGGCCGAGATGAAGAGGGAGTTTTCTGCTCTTCAGAAGATTAATAAGGGCCTTCAAGCCAAAATGAAAAAGTTAGAAGACTGCATCGAGGTCGCTACCAAGGCCCAAACCTTGGTCAAGAAAAGTCAAGTCTTGGCCATAAAGAACGTTGCTGAGGCGTAGAAGAAAGAGACTGAGGAAAAAGTGGCCCAGGCTGAGAAGGAACTTCAGAAAGCCTTGGCTACAAAAGAAGCCGAAATCAAGGAAGCTGATGAAAAGGCTTACGCCCAGGGTGTAGCCAATGTCACCGAAGATTACAAACTTCAAGTCAGGCAGGCATGCAATAGGGGATTTTCCCTGGGTTGGATGTCCTTAGCCAAAAAACTTGATCTTCCTGCTGACTCACCCTGGCACAAGGCTGAAGCTATTCCTCTTCCGTTCCCTCCTCCTCCACCTCGTGGTCAGGCTGAGGAAGAAGCTGAATCTGAATCCAAGGTTGGAGATGAGGATGAAGGCAATGACGAGGCCCTAATAAGGAAGCCCAAGGATGCCAGTGAGACCAAGTCTCCTCCTGGGGGTGATCAAGTCCTGGACTTAACCCAGGATGAGGACATTGAACAAGTGCCCAAGGAAACTGACATCGGTAGGCTATCCTCTGACCTTCTTTTGGCTGAGAGAAGTGTTGAAACAACTCTTGCTGAGATTGATGCCGAGATTGCGGCAGACAAGGAGGGCGAGGTTGTGGTGCAAAAAGATGCCGAGGTCGTGCTTCCAGAGACTACCGAGGTCCAGATCCAGAATGTTCCTGAGGCTGAAGAATCATAGCTTTTTTCCTTTATCTTTTGTACTTTGTTTCTTTTCTTTGTTCTTGTTGATGTTCCCTGAACAATGTAAGCTTTGTATATGGCCGATGTGCCTTTTTCCATTCTGATGCTAGATACAACTTTCCTCTACTGAGTGTTTGTACTTTTATATTCTTATGACTGCTTCTGTATGATTCTATACTTAGAATATTTTGCAAGTCTCTCCTCCTTTGTACAATCTCCTCGGGGATAAATACCTCGGGTATGTTTACCTGAAGATTTATCTCGGCTAGGACTTCACCTGTAAATTTTTCATAAACTTCAACAAGTATAAAGCATATAAACTTAATTTAACTTCATCTTGTAAATTGCTACAAATTTCAACAAGTGAAGATAAACAATGATATCAGCTTAATTTTAACTTGTAAATTGTTACAAATTTCAACAAGTAAAGATAAGGAATTTATCTCGGCTTAACTTTAACTTGTAAATTGCTACAAATTTCAACAAGTAAAGATAAGGAATTTATCTCGGCTTAACTTTAACTTGTAAATTGCTACAAATTTCAACAAGTAAAGATAAGGAATTTATCTCAGCTTAACTTCGGTTAAGCATAATCTCTGTTTAACTTCGGCTAAGCATTACTACTGTCTTCTCTCTGCCCCCAATGTGAACCTAAGTTCCACTTGGGTTCTCATTATTCAAAAAACAACATCATGCATAGTGTTATAAGTTCTGAAAAATTCTGCTAAGATTTTATTGATCATATTGGCAAAAAATCAAAGAACATCTAATGATAAAAAAACTTTAAATTACAAGTGTTCCATGGTCTAGGCAATGCTTTGCCCTCATTATCTTCGAGCCGATATGCCCCATTTCCTAACACCGAAGTAATTCTGTAGGGTCCTTCCCAGTTTGGGCCAAGCTTGCCCTCTTTGGGATCCTTTTTATTGCCGACGACTTTTCTCAAGACTAGGTCGTTGACTTGAAAATCCCTTGGATTGACCTTCTTGTTGTAAGCTTTGGCAAGCTGTTGCTGGTATGCTGCGAGCTGGATTGCAGCTTTCTCTCTTCTTTCTTCTAGTAGATCCAGATCTCGGGCTAGGAGCACATCATTAGTCCCGTTCTTAACTCCCTAGGTTCTGATCCCTGGGATGCCGATCTCCAATGGAATGACTGCTTCTGTGCCATAAGCCATGGCAAAGGGGGATTCCCCTGTTGATCTTCTCGGTGTAGTGCGATATGCCCAGAGTACGTTAGGCAATTCGTCTACCCACTTTCCTTTTGCTGCCTGCAGCCTCTTCTTTATCCCATCCAGAATTACTTTGTTGGATGCTTCGGCTTGCCCATTACTTTGGGGAAAGCTTGGTGTTGAAAAGTAATTCTTTATCTTGAACTTTGCACAAAAATTCTTGATGAGTTTGCTGTCAAACTGTGTTCCGTTGTCGGCGACGATTGCTTTTGGAATCCCAAATCTGGTGATGATGTTTTTCCAGATGAAGTTCTTCACATCCACATCTCGGATTTTGGCAAGAGGCTCTGCTTCTATCCATTTTGTGAAGTAGTCTGTCGCTACCAGTAGGTACTTCCGCTACCTAGTTGCTTGGGGTAATTGTCCAACGAGATCCATGCCCCATTGGGCAAATGGCCAAGGGCTGGAAACAGGGTTTAGCTCAGCAGCTGGCTGATGTATCAAGGATGCAAACCTCTGGCATTGTTCACACTTCTTCACATAGGCTTCTGCATCTTTTTGCATATAGGGCCACCAATACCTCTGGGTAATGGCCCTGTGAGCTAACGATCTGTCCCCTGCGTGGCTTCTACAAACTCCTTCATGAATTTCATATAAAAAGTCTTCGATCTGAAGAGGGTGTACACACCTTAAAAGAGGTCCAGTGAAGGATCTTCTGTAGAGATGTCCTTCTGCTATCAGACTGAATCTTGCCGACTTCAATCTGACCTTGTGTGCTTCCTTTCGATCTTCTGGCAGCTTTCCCTCTTTTAGGAATGCAATAATTGCATTCATCCAGCTTGGTCCCATGTCCACACATAATGCCTCTTGCATTGTGTTCGGTGGCTCTATGCTCGGGCCTGATAGGTAATCGATCATTATTGTCCTCGTCTTTCTGGTTTGCATTGAACTTGCTAAATTGGCCAACGCGTCGGCGTGGTTGTTATCGTCTCTACCGACCAAGAAGTCGGCGCTAAAACATGTCTGCCAGCCTGATGACTTCTTTTGCGTATGCCGACATCCTTTCATCTCGGGCAACAAATTCTCCTGTAGTTTGATTTACTTTAAGTTGTGAGTCACAAAAAACTATTACCTCATACGCCATCGCCTTGCCACCAAAGAATCAATGCTTCATATTCCGCCTTATTGTTCGAGGCTTTGAACCCCAGTCGAATGGACTGCTCCAATATCTCTCCATCGGGGGATATTAACATTACTCCTGCTCCTGCCCCCTGCCGGTTTGAGCTCCCATCAACAAAGAGTTGAAAGGAGTCACCGATGTAAATGCTGCAGGGTCTGAGTTTTTCCTTCCTTGGTTCTTTAGCCTTTGGCCGGGCTTCTCCTTCCTTGTTTGGACATCGTTCATCTCGGCTCAACGGAGCCCGATGTTCGATGTATTCTGGCAAGAACTCGGCTACGAAGTCGGCCAAGACTTGGCCCTTAATTGTCAAGTATCTACCAACTCCAGGTCATATTGGCCCAAAACTACGGCCCATCTTGCTATTCTTCCAGTTAAGTCTCCTTGTTGCAACAAGGATTTTAGTAGGTGCTCTGTTAGAACCACTATCTTATGAGTCTGAAAATAATGGTTTAGCTTCTTTGAGGCCATTACCAAGGCCAGCATTAATTTCTCCAGTGGTAGATACCTTGTTTCTGCATCGGCCAAGGTTTTACTTACATAGTAAACAGCCTTCTACTCTCCCTTCTCTTCTCGGATTATCACAGCACTTACTGCGTGCTCTAAAACTGCTAAGTATAAAAATAGTTCCTCCCCAGGTTGAGGTGTTGAGAGGACTGGAGCCGTGGTAAGATATTTCTTCAGGTCGGCCAAAGCGGCCTCACATTCCTCTGTCCATAGAAAATCCGTAGCCTTTTTCACCAGATTGAAAAAAGGTTTACACTTGTCCGAACTTCGACTTATGAACCTGTTTAGGGCTGCGGCCCTTCCAGTAAGCATTTGAACCTGTTTTGCCGATGTCGGACTCTGTAATTCCAGAATGGCCTTGATCTGATCTGGGCTGGCTTCAATGACCCTTCTAGTCACTAGATACCCTAAGAACTTACCGGATCCGACTCCAAACGCGTATTTCGATGCGTTTAGTCGGAGCCGATATGTTTTGAGTATGTCAAAGACCTCTTTTAGGTCAGCAAGATGATCCTTTGGTTCCTTGGTCTTCACGACCATGTCATCAATGTAGACTTCTACTGTTCGGCCAATCAAGTGCTTGAACATCTTGGTTACCTGTAATAACCCCCTCACGTATAATGATTAGTACTTGATTAATTAAGAGGATTTGAAATTTAATTGCTGCGTATTATAATTTATTTGGGATTTACGAGAATTGTGGAATCTGACTCGTATATGATTTTAACGAAGGTATATTTTGGAATTAGTAATTAAGGGTCCAAATGGCTTAAGGAAGTGAAATTGAGAAGTTAATCAATTTAATTTTAATTACGGACCCATTTGGGAGTTTAATTAAATATTCGATTCAGTTTAGTGAAATTGAGATTCGATTAATTTAGGTCCTATTTGGAGTTGATTAAATCATGAGGATTGAGGATTGTGGTTATTATAAATTAAATTTAATTATGGTGTGCCCAATTTGAATATGTAATTTATTGATAAAAATTCGAGTCTAATCAGAAATTGAAGACCTAAATGATTTGGGAAATCAAAATTGATAATGGCAATAAGTTCGATTTATTATTTGGAACATTTTAGGAGCTCGATTAAAAATCTGGTTCAGATTGATAAATTTAATTATATTTAATTAGGTTCTAATAGAAATCGATTAGATTAATTAATTTATTTGGGATTGTGATTAATCATGATTAACTAACTTGTGTATTCATTAAGATTAATTAAGATCAAATTGTGTTTAATCAAGTTAGTTGATAATTATAATATAAGTTAACTCAAATCATAAATTAATCTGAGGAAACTTCCTGATTGTGCAAGTGTGTGCACGTGTCTAGAGGTGCACAAGTGTGTGTTGTGTGTTGATAACTCTAAGTCAACAAGTGTAGATGGACTCTTCCATGTGTTCTGCTGGGTTGGCAATGAGAATAAGAAGAAATGTAAATTCATGAGTGGAGAACAAAAAAAACAGAGAATAACCGAGAGGGAGAGAGAAGCAGTTTCGGTCCAAGAAGAAGAAAATTAAGGGAAGAAGAGCTAGGAAAGGTGAGGAATAGAAGGAGGGTTCAAGAACTCATCAAAAATTCAACCATTGGGAATGATAGGTAAGGATTTCAAACTTGATTCTTGTAGATCCATTGTCTAATAATTAAAATTAAGAGGTAATTAGGTTCAATTACATGGAATTTGTTAGAAATTAGCAAGAAGATGAGGAATAGTAAACTAATTTCCACATCCATGGTTGCATGTCTCCTAGTTCATCATTGTGAACTTGGTTTTGAAGATCTTGTTTAACACAAGAGTGTGTATATATCTTGCATGTTTAATCAAATTAGGTTGAAAATATGAATTATGGTTCTTTAAATTTGTTATGTTTGAGTTTGATTTTGAGAATCATTCATAAATTGGGTTCTATAAATTACATGTAATAAGGTTTATTAAAGATTTGGTTCATGCAAATGGGTTAGGTTAGTGATTATGGAAATTAATTTAGAAATTAACAATTTTTATATGAATTTGAATCTTATGGTTGCATGCATGTAATTTAGAGAAACTAAAGAATTAATTCATGAACATTGTGAGCTTAATTTTGAGTTAAAGGGATTTTGATGTAGATGGTTTAATTTTGATTATAATTTCACACATGCAAATACTTTTCTAAGAGTTTCATAATTTCAATTTCATAATTTAAGGTGATAGAAAAGAGTTAGAAAACCAATTTTATGGGTTTGGAATGAAATTGATAAGAAAATGATGAAGTGGAGTTAAAATCAAGTTTATGAGAGTTAAGTTAGAAATTAATTATCTTTGGCTTGATTTTGTAAAATCATCCTCTAATACTTGAGATTTGAGGTTAAATTCATGGAATTAAGATGAAATTGGGTTTTTATCTAATCCATACGTGTGATGTGATTTAAGAATTTTATTTAATTTGGATACATTTTAGAACACCCATGATTATGAATTAAATATTTGGTTAAAAATTGAATTAAGTTGATTTTGTTATTAAAAATAAAATTGGACTTATTTGTATTGCTTACATCATGGATTTTGAAAGATTTGGATGAATTCAATCTTATATTTTGAAGAGAAAAATGAAATGTTTTATAAACATCAAGTTTATGGAAAATTAGAATTAATCCTAATGCTAGATAAAGTGTTGATTTAATAATTAGATTTTAACCCATACTTGTAATTTGAGATTTTATTTAAATTAAACATATTTTGGGGCATCTATGGTTATGAATTAAATTGAGGTTATAAATTAAGCTAAGTCCAAGATTATGGAAACTAGTTGAAAATTTTATAATAATAGAAAACTAGTAATTTTGATATCAATTTCATGCATGTGAATAATGTTCTAAGGAATTTATGACTTAATAAAGAATAATAAGTTACTAATCAACATAGATTAGTTAGTTAAAGAATTAATCATTGATCTAGTGGTAATTGTTTAATAAGCCAAGTAAAGGATCAATCTATTTGGAAAAGAATGACTTAGTAATGAAAGAATATGCGGAATGAGAACCCGATTCATTTGACTAAAGAAAGAATAAGCATAGTGGACCTTCGAATTATTCAGAAAGAAAACAAGAAAAGTCAAATTTGATCAAGGGAGTAATATGGTGTTACAATGTGTATATGTTATGTGATTGTGTAGGTCACGCGCCTTTGTCTGCCAATTTATCTGATATATCCAGTTTGTCTGATTTGCCTCTGCAGCCCTCTGTGAGTAATAACTTTGTAAAGTTATGTTCAATGTTATGTATTTTCAGTATACTATGATACGAAATGATTGATTCTTGAAAAGCTATGATATGTTGGAAATGAATGAATGAATGAATGTCCAGTTTTCTGAAAAGTATTTGTGGCACCCTTAGTATCTGGCCCTTACCCGGGGGATATAATACCGTGGATCTGGCCCTTACCCGGGGGATATAATACCGTGGTTATCTGTATCTGGCCCTTGCCTGGGGGAAATAATACCATGGCTACTTGCGCGCAAGTTATGGACCTTCCTGGTCGTTGGTACCAACTCTGTCTGTGGTCTCTAGACCAATCTGATCTGTTAGCTAATGGGTGTACCACATATGATCTTATGCAAAATTTGATTATGAATATGAATATGAATATGAGCATGTACCTGAATCTGTTTCTGATTTGAAATCTGAAAATGCATAAGACTCTATTTCTGATAAGATTATGTTTCTGATATAAACTCTGATTTCTAACTCTGTGATGGACATCATTCATTAAAACCATTTACTCTGTTATTATTCACTGGGCTTTAGCTCACTCTATTATTTATGTATGTAGGTGATCAGGCGCGTGACCAGGCTTAGAGGCATCTGTCTAGAGTCCGTTCTGTCAGCCAACCTATGTGCCTCCCGTGGAGGTTCCGGTTATGTTAAGTGTTGTCGTTATGTAATTTAAAGTTTAAGTTATGTCTTCTTGTTTGGTTCTTCAAGTCTTGTGTATATATGTAAATAAAAAGTTTAAAATTTTTCTGTCTCATATAAGTTGGCACAGCTCAATGGACGTTATATATTATTATTTGCTTCCGCTAGCCCCTAATATTTTGTTAATCTGTTCAGAGGCCGTAGGTAATCCTTTGATTACTGGCCGGTTACGGTGCCAAACCTATAGGGGCAGGTTTGGGTTGTGACATTACCAATCTTTGGTAAGTTGCTCCTACGTTCTTCAACCCAAAAGGCATGACTCTGTAACAATACAGACCTTTGGGAGTGATAAACGCTGTCTTCTCCTCATCCGGGAGGTACATAGCTATCTGGTGATACCCCCTATATGCATCCAAGAAGCTCATTCTTCCATGTCCAGATGTGGCATCCACCAACTGGTCGATCTTTGGCAGAGGGAAGCTGTCTTTGGGACAAGCTTTGTTCAAGTTTGTAAAATCTACGCAGACCCTCCACTTGCCATTCTTCTTCTTTACTACCACGGTGTTTGATAACCATGTCGGATAATTGGCTTCTCTGATGGCCCTGGCCTCCAGAAGTCTGTCTACTTCTTCCTCCACTGCTTCGACGTGCATCAACGTCGGTCTTCTGGCTCGTTGTATTACAGGTTTGGCCGACCTGTCAACGTTGAGTCTGTGACATGTGACCTCGGGGTCAATGCCAGGCATTTCATAAGGTGTCCAGGCGAACACCTCAATGTTTTTCCTCAGAAAGGCTTCCAGCTCCCTTTCCTCTTCTTCGGCTAATCCTGTGCCGAGAAGAAAGAAGCGTTCTTCATCGTCCTCCTGGACGAGAATTTTCTTCAGTGTTTCTTCACTTTTCTCGGTCGGCTCCTTGCCGATATCATCTAGGACCTTCATGTCCTCTTTTTCAACTTCTGCCTTCTCTGGTTCCCGAATGCTGCAGGTTAATTTCATTGCTGCCATGGAGCAATTTTTTGCCTGCAACTGATCTCCTCTGACTTCCTCAATCCCATGTTCTGTTGGGAACCGTAGCAGTTGATGCAATGTTGAGGGAACTGCCCCCATCGCATGCAACCACGGCCTTCCCAAGATGATGTTGTAAGGCGAGGGCGTGTCAATCACAATGAATTCTGTCTTGATCTTCTTCGTGCCAGCCTGTACCTCCAAGCTTGTTGCGCCTAATGGCCATGTCAGCGTTCCATTGAAGCCGACCATCGGGCCGTTCGACTGCTCCATGTCATCAGGGTGAAGGCCTAACTCCTTGTAACATCTGACATATATGATGTCGCAGGAGCTGCCTTGATCAATCAGGATGCGTTTCACCTGGCACTCCCTAACCTGGAGGGATACTACCAAGGCATCATTGTGCGGGTGCTGAACCATATCTAGGTCGGCTTTTGTGAAGGCTATCATCTGTCCTTGGCACTCTTCAGGCCGAGGTCTTTTTAGTCCGACATGGTTGACGTGCTGCAGGTGTTTTACCCTCTGTGTCTCCCCCCGTATGTCGTTTTCATTCACCTTTGAGTGGATCACATTAACCACCCGAGGTCCACTTGCCTGTGGTTGCTGCGCTGGGGGAGGCGGGGCTGCTGGTGCTTGAGGCAATCGTGCCTGTTCTTCCCTTGTTTTGGCCTCATCTACAAGGTCTCTCAGATGGCCTTGCCTCACCAAATCTTCTAAGTGTGCTTTAAGGGCTCTGCAACCCTGAGTTGGGTGCCCCTCCTCATTGTGGTAAGCACAACGCCTACCAAGGTTTCTTCTCATAAATTCTCCTGGTGCCCTTGCCGGCGCCCTGAAGTAGGGCTGATTTCAAATTTGATCAAGGACTTTGTGGACCGGAATTCGGAACACCGTCGTCACTGCCTGCTTAGCCTTCAACTTTGTCTCCTGTTTGTTGGGTCCATTATTACCTCGGCCTCGCTTCGGCGAGCCATTGCCTTTTTCTGGCTTTGTCTCCTTATTCCCCGACGTATCTTCCTCGGCTCTTGCATACTTTTCAATTCTCGCCATGAGCTCTTCCATGCTTTTTGGCAGGGTTTTTGCCAAAGACTTCCGCAGTGGACAGTCATCCTTCAAGCCGTTCTTGAAAGACACGGCCGCCACCTCTTGGTTGTATTCAGGTATTCGATTGAACACCTCATAGTACCTCTTTGCATAGGCCCTAAGGCTTTCATCTTTGCCGATCTTCAAAGCCATCAATGCATCCACCCTCAATGGTTGCAGTTTGTTTGTTATGAACCTGGCCACAAACATCTCGGCCAGGCCTTCCCAAGTATTCACGCTGCCCTTTGGTAATTTGTGGAACCAATCTAATGCAATCTCCCCGAAGGAAGAAGGGAACACTTTGCAGAGCAACGGCTCGTTCCCACTGTATAATGCCATTGAATTAAAAAATAATCCAATATGGAAGTTAGGGTCTGACTTACCATCATATATTTGGAACCTCGGCATACTGAATCTTTTCGGCGCGACGAATTTGTCCAATTCCATCGAGAATGGTGTCCTTGGCTTAACCGGGGAGGTTACTTCGGCTCCGGCATTCTCCTGCTTCCTCTTGAGGTAATCTCTCAAGTCTTCCTTACTTCTCCCTGCAGCCTGGTTGTCTTTGGACTTGACAAGACTACTCTCGGCCTCATGGTGGCCCCTTTTGATCCTTTCCGCAGATGCATCGAACACAATACTCGCCTTTAACATGCCGATGTTCTTTGGGGTCTGCTTCCTTCTCGCGATATGTCCTTCGGGACTCTTCTCTTCTCGGCTCTTCTAGGCCGACTTCCCTGGAGTTTCGGTAAGAGTGCCTTCCACTCCTCGTGTCTTTGAGGGCTTCGGGATTTCTTTCGTCCCCTTCTTCCGGCGTTCTTGTCTTGGCATTGGTGTGTCTCAGAAGCGGTATGGCGGCCGCATGACATTATTTTGCATCATGAAGTTGACGATCGATTGAAGGTCCGCCAACTTGTTTGCCATCTCCTTTACTTCTTCATCCCTCCTCGACATCTGTCTTTCCAGATCCGGAGGTTGTCCTCGTTATAGTACTTGCCCCGTCCGCTTTTGATGTGTCGCCATCTTGGCCGACGCTTTCTCTCGTGATTCGATCACGAGCTTCTTCGTTGTGGTCTCCCCCTTCAGCGTTAGGGTCGACGGGTCTTCCACCCCGAGGAGTGTGTTGTCCCCAATCTTTTCCTTCTCAAGCGTTCGGCCATCTACTCTTCTTTCGTTCCTGACGACGCCAAATTGTGTGAGTGAATTTCGATCACACGCCTCCTTAGTAATCCAATTTGTAGAACACAGTGAGAATAGATGGCACCTCAGAATCCGCGAGAAAGAAAAGGCTCCGGCGGTGGTTCTTCCACCCGGGGGCACTCCGACGAACAAGTCAATATCTCTCAAAGATAAACAAGTACTTAAATTACTGCTCAAGACTTAAAACTGCGTACCTTAGACCCACCGGGGGTGCCCTTCTTTTATAGTTGTTCTCTATCCCAGTTCCACTAGAAGTCTCACTTCTATGGACTCCAATTCCGGATTTACCTTGGACTATTCAAGAGATAAGGATAGACCCCCTGAGAGTATCACCTGTATCCATCTTGTAGTCTTTCTTCATTCTAAGACTCTTGTCCCTTATCCGCTTATCTCAGATTCCTGTATTCTCGCAGATAACCTCGGCAACCCCGAGATCACCTCGGCATAACAACCACGACACGTGGCACCTTGGCTGACACTTCGGTATCACCTCGGCCACGTGTTGATACTCAAAAAATACATCCCCACATTATTATTATTATTTTTCATAAAATAAATTCTCAAAATAAAACTAAACAAGTGAGTGTGCTTTTCAAGTTGAATTAATAAAGCCAAATTTAAAAAAAAAAAAAAAAAAATCTAAGTATCAATCCACACCAGTTGTATATATGTTGAAAAGTATTTAACTAATAAAATGTGTCGGATAAATTTATTCTTGAACTTTCACCAAACACTTTATTTTTTGATTTTTTGATTTTTTTAGAATCTTCTTCAAAATCCATTTGACAGTGCATAATTTTTATTTTTTATTTTTTTGTATTTTTTGTATTTTTGGACATTTAGTACAACAAAAACAAACAAAGTTTATTTGGAAGAAAATATTTTTGATTTTTAAAAAACAAAAAATGATTTTCTAAACTAAAATCTTACTAATACCATCACATTAACACTATCGCTACTACCATTGCTTCAACCACCACACCACCATCGCCATTGCTTGCTACCGCGTTTACTGTTGCCGCCACCCCTCTACATCCAACCCTTCACCATTGTTGCCACCACCACACTACATTCATCTCTTCACCACTGTCACCACCACCCCACCATTATTATTACAATTATTAATACAACAATTTTAATGACTCAACCAAACATAAATGCATATTTTTTTCCAAAAAAATATTTTGGAAAAGAGTTTCATGAAAAGTATTTTTTGTTTAAAAAATATTTTTTATCCAAACAAACTAAACATTAGTTGGTATCTTAAAAAATATTTTTTGACAAAACAAAGGCCCTGTTTGGTAGAGCTGTAGGAAAGTGCTTATAGCTTATACCTTAACAGCTTATAACTTATAACTATAAACATAAGCTGATTTCTGACTTATAAATTAAGCTTCTCCTGTCCCACTCAAAGAATAAGTTGATTTCTGACTTACAAAAAGCTATAAGCTATATTGTTAAGCTAAACCAAACACATCAAAATAGCTTAAATTAAGCTAAAAGCTGAAATTAAGCTGTACCAAACAGGGCCAAACTCAACCTTGGTAGCTTTTCCATCAATCATTTGTAAATCTTGCAAATCCCATTATGCCTTTGTTTGGGATGTGAGTTAATTTTTTAACTTTTTAACTATTTTAGTCTGGGGCTAAAAAAGTCTCGCCTGTGATAGATTTTTTGGCTTTTTTTATTTTTGTGAAAGAAAAAATAAAATAATTATAATTTGAATGTGACATTTTATCTTATTAATTTTCTAACATATTTTGTCTTTTTAAAACTATTTTAACCCAAAACCAACATGCCAAACATATTGTCCACTACAAATGAATTTAAGTTTCCATTGTAAACATTTTTAATTTTTTTTTTAGGGGGACTATGATTTTTTTAATACTGTGTTTGGTTGAGGGATTTGAGGAGAGATTTGGAAAGGGAAAGAAAAAATGTGTGTGAAACTAAGTGAAATGTAAGTATATATTATTCACATTTCACCAAACTTTTTTTTTTTTTTTTTCTAAATCCCTCTTCAAATCCTCAAATCAAACACAACGTAAAGCTACTCTTATATATATATATATATATGAGTGCTTGAGTGTATCATGTGAAGTCTCTTGTTCTTTCTTTAAAAACACGTTAAAAGCAACTAAAATTCTCTACGCTTGCTTAAACTAAACAGGGAAAGAAGTAATAATAATGTGTTTTCATCACAATAATGTGCTTTATGGTCTAAAAAAACAACCAATGTGGGGCTTCTCCATCATACTAGACAACAGCTTTCACACTAAACACATGTTTGGTTTTATTTTTTAAATATTGTTTATTTTTTTTTATTTTTTAATTATTTAAAAAAAAAACTTTTTTGATGCAATTAGTTTAGATTTATTTTTATTTTTATTTTAATTGGAAGTTTAGATGTTTTTAAAGTCGTAAATAAAAAATTGATTACATTATGGAAAAAATTTGCTAAAAACATAAGAAAATCTGAACAAAAAAGTTTGTATTTTTAGACGAATTTTCTTTCATCTTTAGTTAATTTCTTTTCATATTTATTTAATTTATTTGTTAGATGCTTTTAAATTAGATGCATTTGAGTTTTTTCGGGTAAGTTTTTCATTTAAAAAAAACAAAAAACAGAAAACGAAAAAGATACGTCAAACTCAAAATTGCGTTAACCAAAAAACTCGAGTGGCTGCTGTATAGCCAAATAGGTTCATTTCGGAGTCCACATTGATTATCTGAATCATTCACATTTTAGAATACATTGAATATAATATATCTAAAAAAAATCAACTTAATCGAATATCGTTAACTCTTTCATCCACTTACATTTGTATTTACAAAAATAAATGACAATTGTGATTTAAAATATTAAAATGTAAGTAGATGAAAGGATTAACAATATTCAATTAACTTAATTTTTTACAAATATATCCTACTCGATGTGTATTCTAAAATGTGAACGGTTCGATTTGACTGCACAGCAATGACTGTAGTGCTAAAATCCCTCTTGAGGTCTCCATTGAAAAGGAATATGAACCCATTAGATAGTGTTACCCAAAACGCATTCCTCATCAAGTCAATGATTTGTTTTTGAACATTTTAAGGTTTATTATTCATTAAGTCAATGATTTTTCTTGAAACATTTTAAAGTTTAATACAAGATTGTCTGTTTACTTTGATTATTTGAATTATTCACATTTTAGAACATATTGAATATAACATATCAAAAAAAAAAAATCAACTTAATCGAATATCGTTAACCATTTCATCCACTTACATTTGTATCTACAAAAAGAAATGACAATTGTTATTTAAAATATTAAAATGTAAGTAGATGAAAAGATTAACGATATTCAATTAACTTAATTTTTTTACAAATATATCCTACTCGATGTGTATTTTAAAATGTGAACGGTTCAATTTGACTGCACAGCAATGGCTACTGTGCTAAAATCCCTCTTGAGGTCTCCATTGAAAAGGAATATGAACCCATTAGATACTGTCACCCAAAACGCATTCCTCATCAAGTCAATGATTTGTTTTTGAACATTTTAAGGTTTATTATTCATTAAGTCAATGATTTTTCTTGAAACATTTTAAAGTTTAATACAAGGTTGTCTGTTTACTTTGCAAAAGATCTATATTATATTTCTTGGCTAGACAACGGCTCTCGTACTGATATTTTCCATAATATTGTCTCTGGTCTTCCTTTTCGCCCTGTTTCCCCGTTCTCACTATTTTCGAACATCATCACAAACTGTAACTAATCTTTCCCTAAAGAAGCTAATCAAAAGAACAAAACAACACAATACAAAGCCGTATCGGTGGGCCATTCATACTATATGAAACAATGAAAAAGAAACTGAGGAATAGGTTAAAACTTGCAGTAGAATCAAATGGAGTGCTTGAGGAGAGCTTGACACCGAGTACTAGGTTTGAAGTGAGAAAAAGATTGATAGGAGTACACAAAAGTTTCATACAAACTAGCATAGTGCAAGTAAGAAGAGTCATGAGTAAATTGCATTTCCACATAAATATCTTAAATTTTGTAAGTCCAAAAAGAGCATAGATAATGGATTGAGAGTGACAATTTTATGGGATTCTACATGGAGCAATAAATGATCCGATCGATAGACAGTTCCTTGCACAAGATTGAAACATGATGCCAATCTCTTTGGCGTACAAGTAGGAGAAAGCGGTGTGAGGGTATCAGTTTACAGCATCTCTTGTGACTTTCTCACGCAGCGACTGACTTTCTTCTTAAATTCATCCCTTCTCTCTCTCCATTCTTTCTGCAGTTAGACAAATCAAACATGGGAACATGGGTTAGAGATCAATTGAGGCAAACTGAAACAAGAAAAGTGAAAACGTATCATGGCACAGAAAACCAATCAACGAGCAGAGAACATTTTACAGAGAAAGCTATGATGTCAGATCTTAAAGAAGTACGACAGATCACACATGAACGATGCAAGTCCAAAGTGTCATAGGGTACATTTAGAGGCATGTCCAACACGTGTCACACAAGGACATGGCATGTAAGGAGGTATGTCCATGCTTCCTAGCCCTTGTACAAATATGAAAAATATTTCGGAGTACTCACTGCAGCTTCCACATTTGCTGGAGACTCGTCATTAGGACTTGAAAGCATTGATATGATGCTCAAAACTATGCTCTCAACCTGCACAGTAGATTCTCATCAATCATTCTACATAATGCAAGATACAATAGAGAAAAATCAACAACATAATGGTAAATGTATTTACTAAAAAAAAAAAAGAGGTAGCAAATCATGTAATAATCTGATCAAACAAGCAAGAAAATAACTGGAATAAGCTTGCTATAAGTCACAACAAAGCAAAGTACAATACAAAAAATATTGATGGATACCTCAAAAACAAAGAAAAATAAAACAAATAAATAACTATGTGGAGTCTGAGTAATGTGTGCACATAATGTATTTTCCCAAACGATAGAAAACTCACTAAACCCTAGATCCAAGCATTGGAGAGACACTCCAAGGGCCCTACTCGCTGAACCCTAACACCTTCTGCTGTGACAATGAAACAGTCACAACCATTTGGAGAGATATTAATTCCAGTTAGGAAACATTTAGCTTCTAACCAATTTTCAGCAGTTACTTCTACAAAATAGAACCAGAGAAACAAGACAGCAACAGAATCTACAGCAAATGATTCCAACAGAATTCATGCCCACGCTTCTTTAGAATTTTATGACTCCAGCAGGACTTAAAGTGTCAATTAGCTGTTATTAATCAGCAGCAGATTTACGGGATAGACAATCAAAATCGACACTATGCACTATTTCACCTGAAATCTAAATAGTTGTAACTTGTAATAGAAACATGGTGTGCCAGCAGCAATATAACATGGAACATTGAAAGCATTTAGAGTAGGCTCAATAAGATTGATCAATCAGACTATAAACAGCTACTCCCAATAAATCGATCAATGGTTTTCCCTTTCAACCTATTTAGTTTAAATTTTTATATCTAGTGGCACACACCAAGTTTCTAACCACATCATGTATTCAAATAAATATTTCAATAGAAATAAGAACATGAAACAAGGAAAAAATTCAAAGGAATTATGAATAAACCCTCAACTTAAGGTTATAAATTATAATCAACAGCCTTTTAAATCCAGGGGCCACTGGGAGAAACTAGGTTTTATTACACCACACCTAACAATACAATGTGCCTGTTTGGTGCAGCTTAAAACCTGTTTATTTCAGCTTTCAGCTTAATTTAAGCTATTTTGATGTATTTGGTTTAGCTTATAGCTTATAACTTATAACTTTTTGGAAGTCAGAAATCAGCTTATTCTTTGAGTGGGGCAGGAGATGCTTAATTTATAAGTCAGAAATCAACTTATGTTCATAATTATAAGCTATAACCTGTTTAGGCATAAGCTATAAACACTTTCCCACAGCTCTACCAAACAGGGCCAATATCATACAGATTTCAGACAAAATTGCTAAAGCAATTAGGAGGATCTTGAATAAAGCATTTGAAGTACGAATTAAACTCTATGTGGGTGTCAGTGTTGGTGGGGGGGAATTAGCAAGGAATGTCAACCAGAGACCTCCTTTAGTATAGCATTAAGATGACAAATTAGTTCCCTTTCCTCTAGTAAGACAGGAAACAACTTCAACTTTCATTAAGGGTTTATTCACTACTTAATGGTTGTAATAAATTAAGTTTTAGCATCTAAAAAAATTTGAAAATAAAAAAGCTCCAGTTTTCCGTGCACCCATGGGACAAGGCATAATACTACAAATATAACTCCAACCCCAACTCAACTCAAGCAGGCACTTCTAAACTAGAGTTGTGCTAGGGTTAGAAATGAGCACCTCAATATAAGCTTGAAATGAATCCCACAGAGGCATTGCACGGTTTAGTCCAGCCCAATTCTCAATATTCTGCCCTTATACTTGGCCATCAAACCAACTTATCTGGTCCAAGTTGCACTGCCAAGTGTCATCGGATGGAAAAGTCATTATGTGAATGCAAGTCACCATATGCATATTCCTTTATATAATTATTATTTTTCTATGCAAACCACGTATAATTCAGGATGGAACTGCCACTATACGAAATCACTTGCAGCCCTCAAGACAAGGTGTCTGATACAACATGGGCTGTTTGGGAAGTGAAATTTTAGCCTAATTTAGGCTAAAATTCACAAAAAGACAAAATAGGCTAAAATAACCAATGAGACAAAATATCCCATCAAACCCATAATCATTTCACTTTTTTTCTCACAAACATCACATCCAACTACAAAAAAATCCAATCATCTTCCCAAACACAAAAATTTTAGCCTATTAAAATAGCCAAAAACTAAAATAACTTATTAAAATAGCAACTTCCCAAACACCCACAATATACAAATTATAGTACACATACCATGAACATTTCCGCAGATGTGCCTATAAAAAATAAATGAAGTAAATTATGAGGCCAAAGAATTGGTAAGTCACACAAATTACTTAAACTTACTGGTTGGAGGAAGCAAAACAACTCAGCAGATCTAAAAGGTTCAAGGAGAAGGGGAAAGAAACAAAAAAAAAAAACGACTAGCAAACAAACCAACTAAATCAGGTAGACAGAAATTGATACAAATGAGAAAAGAAAAAAATCAAATGCCCTGTGAATTTTAAAATAATGTGCAACCAGTATATATAACATGACACAAACAGAAGATGCCGCAGAAACATGTTCTCATTCTCATAATACCGTATGAACTGGCGTCCATCGCTCACTTGCAAGTTCATAGCCATTTGGGTCCTCACCAGGTGGATGAAGAATTGAAATGCATACTTTTCCATCGGTATAAACTGTAATCATACATCAAGCTTGAAGCAATCAACCAACATAAAGAGGGCACAATAAGTACATAAGACTAAAAACATAATGAACCACTAACCATTTGGATGCCATACATCTGAAGTAAACCTCACTGTTGGAGGGCTATTTGGATAATTCAATGGGAAGGTCATGATTGCATTAAAGAATCCTCCTTCACTTCAAGATTTTGGCAAACACAAAACAAAATGAGAACACACTTTGTTCAGAACAATATGGCTACTTTAACAAAGAGATCATTGCTAGTCTAAATTAGGGTAATAATTGATTAAGAAAATAGACGGAATGAAAAAACATCAGCAGGAGTGTTCATGGGTAAGTTTGGTTCGGTTTGACACTAAATTTAGAACCAACTCAATCATGATCAGTTCCAAGTTTTTGGATCTAGAACCAAGTCAATCATGCACTAGATCCAACCCCATCCAACCCAATGTAGCTCGGGTTGGTTCGGGTTAGAAACTATGGTTCCATTATATTAAAAATAAGTGAATCAATCAATAATAAATCATTAAAATAAACAAGTCTTTAAAATTTAAACATAATACAAACAAAAAGCAAAATATTGTTTAATACAAGGCAATACAAATTAAATTCAACTCAAGCTTAAACATAAGCTGTACAAATTAAATCCAGTAATACAACCGATATAAATTAAATCAACTATGAAATCCAATTCAAACTTCTAGTACTTATTTCGTTCACCTAATAATTCTTATGTGAGATTTATTAGGTGCAATCAAGTCCATTGTGATAAAGCAATTACGTGAAAACTTGTCAATATAAATAAAATTTTAAAATATATTAATATTCTCAGTTCTCGGATTGGTTCGGTTTAGGCTTTGGTTGATGATTTGAAAACCCAGAACAAAACAAATGCACTCAAAAACCAAACCAACACAACCCAAAAAGGTCGGTTTGGTTCAGTTCTCCGGTGCACTAATGTCAAGGACCACTCAATTACTACTTGACAAATAACTTCTTGAGCCACTAGTTCGAATTGGGAAAACCAGTACACCACAAACAAACAGAGCTTAAAAATATTCTAAAGAACGATATTAATTGCCACAAACGAATGAAATTATCTGCCTATCTGCTTTAGAGGCATCAATTGTACACTGGAAATCAAATAATTTGTAAGGGAAATGATACATTATCCTGAACCAATGCCTAAAAACCAACTTGGCAAAAAAAATCTAAATTCGAAGTTCAAAAACAAAGACAATCCATAGTGATTTACCTATAATGAGGGATTCCGCAATTAAATGTACCCCTAAATCCCCAAACCAAGCACCCAAATCAAACAAAACCACCAATATTTACCATCGAAAAAAAATCAAAATAACCCAATTTTGATAATTAAAAACAGCCCAAAACCCAAACTGAGAAAATAACAGAAACCCTCAACCCAATCATTCAATCTACCAAAACCTAAGCGAACAAACATCACATTCAAACAATCAAGACTCTCAATTGCACTCACAAGTAACAAACAAAAAGCAAGATCCAATCTTTAAACAATTGAGCAATAAAGAGCACTCACTATAAAGTATCCGGAGGTCCGATAATGGTAACACTCCATTCGAATAAATTGTTTTCATCAACCAAACCGGCCGAGAATCCATCAACTGGATTTTTACAGAGATCTGCGCGGACATAAAAACCGATCGATGAATTGAATAATTGAAACCCCAAATAAAAACCCTAGAATTGAATCAATTGAAAAATTGATTGGTACCTTTGAGCTGTTTCTGGAGGAGGAGGATTGCTTGAGATGGAGAAGCCATAGGAAACACTAAAAAAAAGGAGAAATTCCAGAAAGAAAGAGAGATTCTTGGGTGGCAAAAGGGATGGGAGGGAAAAAAACAAGAAAATCAAAGATTAGCTTGTTGTGTGTAGGCTTTTATATAATCATACAATTCTTACATATATATATATATATACAGAGAGAGAGAGAGAGTGGCGTCTCACTGTCTCTCTCTGTCTAGGGTTATGAGGAAGAAGGGTAGCTGTAAAGGACAAATTATTCAATTCTCCTTGAGTATGTGGTTTTTGGAAAGAATTTTTTTTTAATTTTTTTTTGTTAAAATAATATTAAAAAATAAAATAAATAAAAATAATTAATAAAATAAAATATCACATCAAATTTATAATCATTTTATTTTTTTCCTTACAAATATTACATCTAACTATAAAAAAATTTAATTATCTTTCTAGATATAAAAATTTTAACATTTTAAAATAACAAAAAACTAAAATAATTTATTTAAACAGCAACTTCTCAAACAGCTACTATGTTTAGTTGATGTTTTAAATCAGCAGTAGTTATTGAAAAAAATAGAGCAATGCTCTGAATCGTTGAATAATTTCTTTCGAAAAAGAGGATGGGTTTGGATCTTTATTAAAGGTAAAAGAAAAAGGAAATAAATATAAAGTAGTTTATTCTCTTTTGTGCATAGTGGTGGTGGACAAATATTGGTCGGGTCGACATGAAGTATGAATGGTTGTTATTTTTTTTTTAAAAAAAAAAATATATATTTAAGAATAAATATGTGTTATAAAAGAATAATTTAAAATTAAAATTAAAATATGATTTAATTGTTTATTTTAATAATATTGGCGCTATTATTCTATAAAATTATTACTTGAATATTTATACTTCCTCCATTCTAAAATAAAAGTATTTTTGGGAGAATCTAATTTTTTTATAGTATAATTATTGCACTTTAAAAATATTAATTTCCTAAAATTACCCTTTGTATTATATTTTTTTGAGAATATCAATTGTCATAATAGTATTTTTTGTGTTGTTAATAAACTTAAAAGAAGAGCAAAATAGAAAATTTATATTATTTTAATTCTTAATTTTTGAAAAGTGACCAATATTTTGTAACAATAAAAAATGAAATAAGGGACTAATATTTTGAGACGGATGAAATATATTAATTTTATTTAAATTATTTGTGTATTTTGATAATTTTAGTTCTATTTTATTATAAAAATATAATTATCGTATAATAAATTTGTATGATATGTATTAAATTATAAGTTATTAAAATAAATAATTATTTTGATATTAAAAATAATAGTTAAATTAGATGAAGAATTAGTAATATAAAATTAAAAGTAATTATAACTATTTAATTTTATTTTATATTCATTTGGAAAATAAAAATATGTAGAAAAAGAAATTGTTTAAAATTTATTAAAAAAATCAAATATATATATATTTTTGGTTACAGGAAAATTCTCTCACTCTCCTGCAAGTTCAGAGCAGCGCCTCTAATAGAGATCACCAATGTATCATGTTGTTCGTTTTGAATAAGGCGACTATAACTTGAGAATTTGTTCCAACCTCCCAAAACAAATTCCGCTTAAGTCAAGACTCGCGTAGCGGGAAAGTATTAGGCCCATACCAACTGTTGTGGTAGTAACAACTTGAGATTAACCTTCTAATCAATTGTGTTATGCCTAGGAGATTGGCTTAAGGGGTTTTGAACTTGAGATCAGGGGTCTTAACCCCCAAGCTTTTACCAAACACCCTTGGGTTAAATATAAATATGTTATAGTTGGACTATCATATAATGATTTTATATGATATATATATATTAAATCATAATATTGTAAAATAAATATTCTTAATTAAATTAAAATATCAACTACATAAAAGAAATTCAACAACGACTAATCAAGAAGAATCACATAACAACATCTAAACTCAAAAAGAAAAAATAATGGACACATTCAAACGATAGATATATCTCAGTGTATAAAGTGATTAATTATCTATAATATGATGTCAAAATATAAAAGAACTTACTGTTCAACAATTAAAAAAATAACTCAGTTAGTAAATCCAAACTTTAAAGATTCTTCGGAGAGTATAATTGTTGTACAAATTTTTTCTTATGTGAGTTGTGATTATACAAAATAATATAGGGAATAAAGTATAATTTCATATATAAAATCACTATAAAATTTAAACGACAAATTCATAATATAGAATTAATATTGGATATAGCATAACGTACGAAAAAATAAGAGAAAAAAGAAGACAATTTAGCATTAAAAAAAATCCTAATACCCTGAAAAAAATTAAGAAAAAAAAAACATGAAATGCACAATTGGTATTATGTTTGTGGATAATCTCAATTTATCATGAAAAAAAAAAAATATATATATATATATAAATATTTGTGAGTCCATATAAAATAGGTAAAGTTAATATAATTTAAATTATGTTTGGATTTGTGTAGAACTCCATATATAATTAAGAAAATATATGTTGACGTGACTCTCTTAGAAAAAAAATAAATCCTTATAATGGGTCACCTAAATATGAAAAAACATACTACTTTTAATAATATATATATATATATATATATGATATATATACCATTTTAAGTCTGTTCTGATTTGATATCAATTTTAATTTAATCATTTCAAGCTTAATTTTTTAAAAAAATCTAAATATTAAGTCTGTCAATTTAACCAATTGATATGAACGATTAGTGTTTTTTTTTTTTTTTTTTTTAAGAACTATTAATTTTTTTTAATAATTATTTGAATTTAAAATATTAATAAAATTTAATTATAAAATAAATATGACATTTTAAGGAGTGCTTTAACTTAAGCCATAGAAAGAAATGAATATATATATACATATATATTTTTTCTTTATCTCTTTTTATTTTCCTAAATTATTTTGTGACTACATGATATAAAAATTAAAATTAATATTTTCTAAATGGGCAAGCTGGATTAAAACTTTTATCTCAAACCCAATTTGAATATTAAATGGATTCAAAAAATTCGTCCAATCCGACTTTATGGGCCAAATATTTTTCCCAAACCTTAAAATGTTTGGGCGGGTCATTAGGTCAATGGCCATGAATTGATAGCCCACCCAATCCGCCCAATTCAACTTGATATTTTTAGGGTTTTGGAAAAATATTTAGTTCATAGAATTGGATTCGGTTGAGATTTTGTATTTATTTAATATTCGAGTTGAATTTGAGAAAAAGAGTTATAGTCTTGTCCGGTTCGTCCATTTATAAAATACTAATTTTAATTTTATATTATTTTAATTATAGAATAAAGTAAAAAAAATTATAAAAGACAATATATATAATTCTTTCTAAGGCTTATATGAAAATATATGTTAAAAGATCATATTGATTTTATCATTGGATTTTGTTAATGTTTCAAATTCAAATAATAATTAAAATGATCTAAATATGTCTTTAATATTCTTCAAGACAAAAAAAAGAAAAGAAAAGAAAAAAAACTAATAGCCTATATTTATTAGGTTAAATGGGTGGCGGATTTCTGATGGCTAGATTATGTTCGATGTTGAGTTACGTCAGATTTGAAATGACACATATTTTCTTATTATATAATACGAGCATAGCTTAAACTCAACCTGACCCGAGATTTGTCCACTCCTAATGTATATACAAAAGTACTAGAGATTTTGAACATTCTATTCAAAATTTTGTCACCATTCACATGGGAGTGGCAGAATCGGCCATAGGCTAAGGTAGGGGTGAGCAGCGGATATACCGATCTGCCAATTTGGCAGATGAATGGCGGATTTGAGATTCCTTTGACCGCAACCGAACCGCCAAACCGCGAGCACCCCTAATAATTTATAAGACTTTGTGTTTTCAGTTTGTTTAAATATTTTGTTTATGTTTTCAATTAAAAAAGAGTTTAAATATTATGTTAAAATTTTTTTTCAACTTGAATATCTTTTTTGAATTGAAAAAAATAAACGTATTATTTATCTACATTTTTTAGTTTTTAAATCTATCTCTAAAAATAATAAATAGAAAATATGATATATATTGGTTGATTTTTGTTTTTAAAAACAAATATAGATGTAACAATACAGAGACATACAATCTCTACTATTGCTCTGTTCATAATTTTGGTGGTTTGAATTATTTTTATATTTTAAGAACCACAGATTGTAATACTTTATGTGGATGAGGCATGCAATGATTGTAATATTCTAAGGTTTTAAACATTTTGACTTTGAATGAGGCATGAAGTGATGGTAATATTTTTTTAAGTCATTGACTGTAATATTATTTTTTTTTTTTGGAGGAAGTGCACAAGTTGAATTATATTGAAAATTTGTAAAATTTGAAACCGCTAAATCGATTCGCATCCATCTGCCAAACCGCTCAATCTACATTCGCCGGATTGGCAGACGGATGCGGATTGATTTTCTTCAATTCGTCAATTTGGCGGACGGATGGCGGATTGAAGGTTCCGTGGCCGCAACCAACTCGCGCCCGCCCCTAGGCTAAGGTCATTGAGGTTTGTGCCTTAGGCTTAAAAAATTGGCCTGAAATAAGGCCTCAAATTTAGTAGTGTGTATATTACAAATTCATGTAGGCCCAAATTATTTTTGTTACTTTAGGGCCCGTCTAAAGGAACCCAAAATATTTTGTTGGGTTCATATGAACAAAAATTATTTTACAATTGTGATTTAGCCCAATGGATATTAAAACATATACAAACAAGTATTGATTTGGCCCTTGAATCAGAACACCACTACCACAAATTCTGTGAGCTCTCTCATCTCTCTCTCTCTCTCTCTCTCTCTCTCTCACACAAACGAAGCACACTAGAGAACCAAGCAGGAGCAACGCTGGTAGCCAAAAATTGGTGACGATCAACTGCGACTCGGCGAGTCACTTTCTCTCATTGTAAAGTCTTCTCTCTCTCAAATTATCAAATTTTAATAGAATAAATAAATTTATCATAATTTTTTTTATCTTATTTCTTTATCAGATTTTAGTATAATAAATAATTTTTTTTTTTTTTTTTACCTAGTCTTTATCATATTTTAATTGAATAATTTTTTCTTATTTTTTATTTTGTTTCATTAAATTGTGTTCCATAATTTATTTGTTATTAGATATGAAATAGTCAATAGATTGTGATTTGTAGATTGGATTGTGATTATACTCATGTTTTCTAAGAAGAATAGTTTTGGGAATGAAAAGAGAAAGAAGAACCTGAAAGTAAAACAGTTAATTCAATCTCAATTAGGAGCACATGATAAATATTTTGGTATAGATTATTATTGAGTATTCAAGTTCTGTTGTCTCTGGATAAATAAGTTTTACAAAGTTGAAATTCATCAAATCCTACCTTCGGTCAACAATATCATAATAAAAATTGAATGGATTAGCTATATTGTTTATTGAAAAGGATTTGGTAGATAAATTAGATTATACAAATTTAATTAGTAATTTTGCAACTAAAAATGCGAGAAGAATAGTATTTAAGTGTTAATTGGTTTAATTGTAAATTGGATATTACCGAATTATAAGAAAAATGCTAGGAATCCATCCTTACGGATCCCGAATTACCCTGAATGAAATGTGTAGTCCACATATGAAATGAATATAAGTCATTGATTTTTTTTTTCCTAGATAAATTTTGAGTTGATTAGGGTGAATTTGTAATATTGTTAAAACTATAAAGCAACGAAATAATGTTTTTTAGTTTATCTGCATATTTTTTTATTAAAAAAAATATATGTAAAAGCGTCTCCTTTTTATAGTTCGCTCTTAAGCCTCATGAATCTCATATAAGGTTGAGTAAGGAATCTGTGAAATTCGTAATCTGATCCGGTCTAATTTAATCCGATAGGTTTGGATTGATTTTTTGAATTCGTGGTTAAGTTTCGGATTAAAAAATTAAAAATCCGTAATCCACGGATCGATTCCGGATTGAACCCCACGGTTCTGGATTGGAACCGATCTAGACCATATATAAATAGCCTATATTTATATTATACACTATCTCGCATAGTATATTCTCTTATTCCATATAAAACCTAAACCTAAACCTAAACTCGCATAGTATCTTCTTTTATTGCCTTTGTTAGTTTTTAGTTTTAATTTGTAATGGTCTAAATACTTAAGGTGGAACTAGTTTCCTTACGGTTGTTTAAATTCTAGAACAGTATGTTGCTATTATAGAAAAATATGTTACTATTGTGAAACTAATATGATGCTATGTTTATATTTTTATGAAATTAAAATGATCTATATATTTTTTTGTTATTTAATCATATGAATCCGTGATCCTAAATTGATCCAATCTGTATTTAAATAGATTTGTTCAAATTGATTCTATGATTTAAATAGATTAAATTAATTTTAATTTTTTAAAAAACATAAATAATAAATTAATCTTAATTTTACCATAATCCGAACTATTTACACTCCTAACGTCATAGTCAGAAATGTCGTGTGGGTCATATATAAGTGTGGCTTGAAAGATTGGCAAAAGTGACATTTTAAATCACGCCAAGAGTTGAAAGATTGGCAACTTTTTGAATGCACTAAAAATGAATTTAATACAAAGAAAGTGACCTGGCCTATTTGGTCCATTTAGATTGTAGGATGGCAAAACAAAGGATTGTTTTTGAAAAGTTAGTTAAAAATTAATTTTTTAAATTTTTTTTAAAAAATACGTATAAAAAATATGAGAGATAATATAGTTAAAAATGAATTTAAAAAATCCACTTTCCAAAACAAAAATGTTTAAAAGATTCATGTTTGGATGGAAAATGGCTTAAAATCGAAAACTCAGAGCTTTGTGACGATGTAAAGCTTTTTTCTGGCAAATTTCATAAATTAGAACCTCAATTGTGTGATTTTTTCGTTTATGAAAAGTTTTGTTTAATGTATTTTTGTTTTGGTTGTCGTTTATTTTAACATGTTTATTTAAATATCGATTATTCAAAAGTTTTCTTAACTCAAATTTATTATTATTGTTGATAATTTATTTAATAGCAAAAATTACTTTATGTAATTATTTTCTAGTATACTTAGAGCATCCTCATCAAATTAGTTAGTATATTTTTATTATATTTTGGTTTAAAATTTACTTTTGTATTTTGTCTATACACATTTCAAATATACTTTCTAACAAACTATCTATTCTTTTGCCATATTATTTAAACATTATTTTTATTAATTTAATTTGAAATTAGTTTTTATAAACTCTATGCAACTAATTCTAAAATAAAAAATGCGCCGGACCCCCAGTAAATACCACCCCCAATGACCCCCAGTGCCACGTGACATTGCGGGATTGGAAGGAAAGAAAAAAAAAAAAAAACTGACCAATGGCACTGCGCCACGTCACTAGGGGTCGGACCTCCAGTGGGGGTCTGAAGCAGTGTTGTTCTAAAATATCAAAAGTAACATATTTTAATCTTTGACTGGTTCAAACCACTAGCTACATTTGTTGAGCCAAACCCACAAAAATTAAAATAGTCAACTTAATAGCACCTAGTTTGATGGAATTAACATTTAATGATTTACTCACTATTTTAACTAAACACAAAATTAACTAGTTTGATGAAGATGATCATAGGACTTTACTAAAATAGGTTATTTTAGTAAATTTTTTTTAAAATTTTTTTGACTAAAATATAAGATGAAAAAAATTAGTTTGTTTTGAATAATTTTTTGACTTTTTACAAAAAAAATGTGCAAAAAATAGAAAGAAAAATCTTTTTAACTTTTTTATATAGTTCTTTTAATTTTTTAATTTTCTTAGTGACTTTTTAACTATTATTATAACTTTCCAAACTTGCCCTAAATTTAAAGAAAAACTTGCCCTAAATTTAAAGAAACATCATGTAGGTTTGGAATTATTTAAGTTAATTGGGCTAATTTAATTGGCCAAAAAAGTTTACTTTGGGGTTTAAATTTTAATTATCCAAACATATGTAGTGTCTTCTAAAAATGCTAACCCCCTACCCAAGGACAAAAATTCTATAATTGCCAAAGTGTGATTTTGAGAAAGTAATAAAATGCCACGTGTTATTTACCTGGCAGATTTTCTTAATAAACTATAACAATGTTAGAGCATCTCTATCAGCTTATCTAATTTTTACCCTAAAATATTATGAAAAAATTTATTTCTTATTTTAGGAATTATTTTTTCATCTACCTTTCCTAACAAATTCCCTATTCTTTCTCTAATCTATTAAAATAATCTTTTTAATTATTTTTAAATTTGAATTTTTTCTAATAATAAAATAATTAAACAATATAAAATAAAGTAAAAAATGAGGCTCAAAGGCAGTGCTTGAGCATATGAGAGAGAGAGAGAGAGAGAGAGAGAGGGAGATGAGGAGTGTGAAAGCTTAAGCAAATGAGAGGCCCCAATCCCAAGTCTCAAAGGAAGTGCTTGAGCAAATGGAGGCTCAAATCTGATAGGGATAATTACAGAAGAAAGCAACAGAAGTAGAAGTCAGGGGCTGGATGTCGGGATGGACGACCGGTTAGGTCATTTTTGAGCATTTTTCTTCTTTAGTTTCAGGATACTCACGGACATCCAGGGAGATGTTCGATGAGACGTTCGGGCGGACATCTAGGGGACTTCTCCTTCACGCCTAAAACGAAATAAAATAAGAATTTATCAGATATATGGAAGTTGCAGTGACTCCCAACAAATAAGGAGTCATTGTAGTAATCCTAAATTTAAGGGTTGGTATAAAGGATCTATTGGGAAAGAATTTGTGAAGAATTAACCCCTTATAATTGCAAAAAGCTATTATAAGGGAACTGATAGGAATGCTCTTAGTTGTTGTTGGTTAGCAAGTAGATACAAATTGATTTGATAGTTTAAGTTTTACTATTTTATGTATTTTTTTTAAACCAATAATTTTTTAAAATTATTTTGGACCTTATTGCAGTATAAAACTATTTATTCTTCATTCTTTATAATTAAAATAAAGGTTAAATTTTCATATTTTATGAATAATTAATATTATTACTAAATAAAATATTTTTTTTAACATACTTATAAAAAAACATAATATCATTTTCTTAGGAAGGGTTGGTGGATTAGATTGGGTTGGGTTGGGTTGGGTTGGGTTGGATGACTTCTCATTCTCCATCCGTCCGAACATAGACAAATCTCTATCAATATCTGCCCTCCCATAATATCAAAATTGTTTAAAAGAGGTGGATTGGGTTAGATCAATCAATTTTGGAAGATCAATCGGGTTTGTGAGCACCTCTAGTTGTTGGAGCAAATATGTGAAATTTTGGTTACTTGAAATTTTTTTATATAGTAAATCTCTTTACATTATGGCTCATTTGCATTTTGTCTCTTTAAATTTCAAAATTCAACAATTTATTCCCTCAAAGTTTTATCTTATTACAGTTAACTAGTTTGTTAGAATTTTGTTAGGAATTTATACAAAATTAGATCATGTGTAAATTACATGACATTTTTATTGAATTCTTAGAACAATAATACAATTATTGATTGTTTTACAATAATAATACTACTCCATTATTTGGTGATTTTATTTGCATTTTGTCGCCCTTATCGTAGTGGCAAAGTGTAAATAAAATCATTAGATAAAAGTGTTATTATCTAAAAATTCAATAAATGTGCTATGTGTTTTACATATGATTTGATTTTTTTTTATAAATCTCTAATAAATTTCTAACAAAAAGGATTAATTGCTGAGTTTTAAAATTTTAGGAGGACAAAATACAAATATATCATAGTTTAAAGGAATTTACTATAATTTATATATAAAAAAAAAAACCTTTGTAAAAATTTTTCAAAATTATTTAACTACGGATTACTCGTCAGATATGACTTATTTGTTTTAAATGAAACAAAGTTAAGTGAGTAAGTCAAAGGGCATTTGGTCTAGTGGTATGATTCTCGCTTAGGGTGCGAGAGGTCCCGAGTTCAATTCTCGGAATGCCCCCTTTTATCATTTGGTTTGATTACTTTTTCTTTTGTGGACTCGACCAGGCCCAGCCCAGCCCAGGCGACTCAGCAGTTACTGGCCATACCCATCTGCACTGCTCATTAACCCAGTGTAGTCCTATCAAAACATGAAAAATTCGTTTTTATTTTTTATTTTAATTAAAAAAAGAGACTAACCACAAAAGGTTGGTTTCAAATTTAAGTTGGCAATGAATTTTTTAGTTGGTTTTTTTTTGACTTTTTAAACTATTTTAGCCTGTGACTTTTTTGGTTGTTTGGTTTTTTTGTTTGGATTTTTTAACTTTTTGGCTTTGGAATAATAATTTTTTTTTTTTTTTTTTGTTTTTTTCATTTTTGTCCTTTTGTGATTTTTTGACTTTTTTTTTTTTTTTATCCTTTTATGATTTTTTAGCCAAGAGAAAAAATCAAATGAGTACTTAGATCTCAAAACAGTTGGTCTTGTATAGAGCTTTCTTCCATCTATTTTAAAAAACACACTTGTCACGTAACTTTTTTTAATTTTAAAACTAACCCAAATTAAAGGTCTTACTCTCTTAACTAATGTAATTAACGTCCTTTGGTTAGCTTAAACCAAAAAAAAAAAGAAAAAAAAGGAATAGATCTATGAAGAAGCTTATTCAGTTTAAATCTTTGCACCAGGATTGGCCCTCGGTTAAGGCTAGTGAGGCCTGCGCCTAGGGCCCCTAAATTTTGGCCCAAAATAAAGCCTCAAATTTTGAAAATTCTTTATACCATTAAGTTTTTTCCTAAATTTTGGCCCAAAATAAAATCCCAAATTTTGAAAATTCTTTATACCATTAAGTTTTAAAAAAAGCCCAATTATTGTTAGAGGCCCTTCAAAACAAAAAGGCCCCACTAAAAAAAAGACTCAACCATGTCTCAAGAAAGATTGAATAGATTAGCTCTGTTATCTATTGAAAATGATATAGTGGATAAATTAGATTATACAAACTTAATTAGTAATTTTGCAGCTAAAAATGTAAGAAGAGTAATGTTTAAGTGATACTTTAGCGTAGTTGGTTCAATTTTTATTTGGTATTATAGTTTTACATTTTTTTTTTTTATTGTAAACTGGATTTTGCCACTTTAGATTCTTGTAACGATTTCTTCATATCTTAATCCATATAAGTAAATTTTTGTATTGATACTCCCAAATAATAACTTATACATTTTTGCTATTTATAATATTACTCAATTTTTTTTTTTGATAAACATGTATAAGCGCCCCTCTAAAAACTTCGCCTAGGGCTAGGGCCTGCCTGCTTTGTACATTCCTGAACAACTCGTTTTTGTTAGAGGAATTATAGAAATTATTCTATGCTCTTGGAGCAAATTTAGATGGTGCTTTAAATTGAAAGTGGTTGGTCTAATGTAGTATATATCTTGTTGGATGGAGATGATGTGAAATATGTCAATTAATTAATGAAATAGACTCTTGTAATATTTTGGAAGTATTAATTATAATCCTAAAAGTCATTGTTTCTAGACTTAGATTTTTTTTTTTTTTTTTTTTTTTGACTCTTTGAAATTTTGTAATCCGCCTTGAAGATTCACTTCATCATCCAAGTAGTCGAATGTCTACATCAATTATTGGCATCTCAGAAGAAAAAGACAAAATTTGTAGAAGATAAGACCTCTCTTCAACGATCAGAAAAATTCACGCGAAGAAAGGACAATAGATTCTGTTTGTAATTATTTGCGTCTGTTAGTAGTAAGGCTTCTCCTTCACTTACTACTTTAATAAGGCAGATGACTCCTACCCTGCTCCATTAAAGAAAAGCTGTGAGAATTCTTACGCATATCTTATAATAAATTATAGTGTCGAAATGGGGGGATTGAATGATGTGCAATGGGCCCCAAAGCAGTACCCGACATCATTATCCTAATCCTTTATTTGTTTTTATCCGTGTAGGAAAATTGTAAAAAATATGCATATAATTGTGTACAAAGTCCTTGTATCCAATATATGTCATCATATGTAGAAATTTTTGAAAAAGCTTATGACTAGGTCCTAGGTCTTTAGACTAGGGATGACAATGGATAATCTACCCTGTTAGTATCCATGGAGACCCAATCCAAATACATGGGTTTTCCCCTTTTTTTCTTATCTATTGGATAGGGTAAGTGATATTCTTTAAATATTCACAGGGATGTGTTGGGGATGGGTACCCACTAATTTCCCCATATGTTTTTTTTTTTTTTTAAGATTCACAACCAAAACTAAATATACATTCAATCTTTTTTCTTTTATTTATTTATTTATTTTTTTAGGTTCACAACCAACTTTTTTTTTTTTTTTAAAGATCCACAACCAAAGCTAAATATACATCCAATCTTTTATTTTTTATTTTTAAGGTTCACAACCATTTTTTTAAAATTTTTTTTAAGATTCACAACCAAAGCTAAATATATATTCAATCTTTTTTCTTTTGTTTTTTTTTTAATTTTTTTTTAAAGATTCACAACTAAAGCTAAATATACATTTAATCTTATTTTATTTTATTTGGCTCAACAATAAAATCAAATACACATTAATTAACATTGTCACATTATTCTTGCCAAATTTTATGCATATTTAGAATTTTTTAAATTTATTTAAAAAAATTAAGGACACTGTCTAGTGCAGGTTTCGGTTTGCTTTTCTATATTATTTTATTTTGTTATGTATTGTAATTTTCAGAATGGTTTGCTTGTTCTGAAATTTCAATTACTGAGTATGAATCTATTTGTTTTATGTTATCACACAATTTATACAACATATATATATATATATATGTGAATGTATTTAAAAATAAGGAAATTGTAGAGAATCGAAACAAGCATGAGTCGTGATTGGTTAGAAAGCATGGGTACAAAGATTTATTTGCTGGAAAAACAAAAAGGGGATATAAAGTCTTACTAAATAATTTTGTTTTAAAATAAAATAATTTTTCTTAGTTATGAACATATTTAACTGAAATCAGCTTGTTTCCCAATGTTATGCTTCATTTATTTAGATAGAAAATATTTTTTAATGAAAAATATTTTTTATAAAAAAAATTAAAAATATATTTTTTTATATTTGGTGGTGGTGATGGAACGAAGGTGAAAGTAGAGATTGTGACATAGTGGTGGGGTGATGGCGGCAGTGATGATGGTAGTGGCTATGGTGATGGTAGTGTGATAGTGAAGGTGAGAATAGTGGTGATGGTGTTGTGAAATTAGTACAAATTTAATTGAAAAAATATTTGTTGTTTTTTAAAAATAACAAACAACAAAATTCGTGGGGAACTAAAGGAAGAAGATGAAGGATGGATTGGGTGTGGTAAGACATAGATATCTTAAAATGAGTGGTTTAGATTTGTTAAAAGGTATAATTAGATTTTGGATAAATTAAAATGAATGGTTCAAATTTGTTAAGAGAAAGATGGTTTAATGTCTAAAATGTCCGTGGTTAAGAGATCAACAAACAATTCCTTGTTTATGCTCTGATGTAATTTAATATGGGTCTTATAACACTTTCTTCAAACAGGTTCTTTCACTTTATTTCTTCAAACAGGCTCTTATAACATTGTAAACAGGTTCTTATAACATGTAGGGGAGAGAGTGAGAGTGAGAGTGAGAGAGAGAGAGATGGTTGTAATTTTTTTTTTAATCTTTCACGTTCTTCCACATTTTTTTTTCAATTACTAAAACTTATTTGATTGTCTCAAAATTATATATTTGATTATTATAAAACAAACTTTTTAATTAATTAATTAATGTGTATTTGATTTTATTGTTGAACCAAATAAAATAAAATAAGATTGAATGTATATTTAACTTTTGTTGTGAACCTTAAATATTTAGCTTTTGTTGTGAACCTTAAAAAAAAAAAAAAAAAGTTGTTAACATTAAATATATTAAAAAATAAAGAAAAAGGATTGAAGGTATATTTAGCTAAAACCTTAAAAAAAAAAAGAAAAAAAGAAAAACGAAAAAAAGAAAAGTTGTTAACATTAAATATAATAAAAAAGAAAGAAAAAAGATTGAAGGTATATTTAACTTTTGTTGTGAACCTTAAAAAAAAAAAAGGTTGTTAACATTAAATATATTAAAAAAGAAAGAAAAAAGATTGAAAGTTTTTGTTGTCAACCTTTAAAAAAAAAAAAATTGTTGTTAACATTAAATATAAAAAATAAAATTGGGGATTAAAGTGGGTTGGAGAAAATCCAAACCCATTAAGAAATGGGGAGGGTGGGGAATGGGGAAAATTTATTATAGGGGAATGAGAATGGGGAATTAATATCCACCCCATTAACCTCCATTGCCATCCCTACTTTAGACTTTTGTGAAAACGATTTGTCGTAAGTTTGAAATAGGCATTAAGTCTAGGTCTTGAGTTTTGGTTTTTATCCTTCTATTGTATTGTATAAATTGGCATTTATGCCAACGGAAGAAGCAATGAAAAATTTCCCTCCACTCCTCTTCGCAAAAATTTCCAACTCATCTCAAAAATTCTAAGTGTCTGAGTGTTTCCGAATTTCAAAGCATGTAACACAATCTTTGTAAGTATATTACATATTAATAATATGAAGTGTGAGTAGTCTCTCTTTTTCCTTAGATATTTCGAAAGGGTAACTCTTATATTATAAAATTTATTTTCTTTTTGGAAAAAACTAAGGCTCCGTTTGGTTGTGTTTTGAAAACATAATTCTACACTTACATTTGAATATCATGTTTGGTAGGAGTTTTGGAATCAGTTTTCCAAAACTCTACAGTGAACTCTGTCTCAGGCGCGCTTTTCAGAATTTTTTTTTTTGTGCAAATTTTGCCTAACCGGTTGTTCGGCGGTTGACCGGAATAGTGAATTTTTAATTTTTTTTAAATTTTTTTTTGCAATTGATATGTTAATTTTTATATAATTGAAAAAAATATTTTCTGAAATTTTTAAAATTTTTTATGTGCTTTAAAATAATTTTGAGTTGTATATTTGGTTATGAGTTGTAAATTTTTGTATTAAATATCAAATGTCACATCAACAATTCCCCACTCAAATCAAAACTCTTTTCAAAACACTTACCAAACAAATTTTCCACACTCAAATCATAATTCCAAACCTCACAAACTAAAAATACAACTCATACTCTCAAATCACAATTATAAAACTCTACCAAACGCAACCTAAGTTTATGGAATGCTTGCTTGCTCATTAATATTACATGCTTTGCACCTTCATAGTATCTGTTGTTTTCTATTTTATTACTGAGTTACCTTAGCTGAAGAGTTCGTGTGAGCCCTGGTTAGGCGTTTGAGGGCAAATTGTAGGCAGAAAGGGAAAGGTAAGGAATAGAAAATAAAAATATACTATGTAGAAGGAGGCTTAGCTTCAAAGTGGGAGTACATGTAATGAAAGCAAACATTGTGTAAAAATAGTTTTACTAAATAAAGAAAGAGAATTTTAGAATACAAGGAGAGCAACCTGAGTAGAAATATCAAGGAAATATTTTATATAAAAATTTTAAAATCAAAATTTTATGCCTTTAGAAGAAGAACTTAGAATTAAAATCAAATATAGTAGTGAGCTTATACAAGAATTAGAAGATCAAAAATTGAGATATCAATTCCTGTTATCATTGGCCTCCGAAAAATCTCTAGAACATTATAGTTTGAAAATCACACAAATAAATAGACAGATAACTATAAGACAAGAAGCCTTACAGCTAGCCATACAACAGCTTGAGGATTTATTTGCCTAACTATAGAATTAATCAGATAATTCTCAGCCCAGTTTCAAAATAGTGGTAAACCACTAACTCAACCCCCAAAATTGGTATCAGAGCAGTGTTCAGTTTTAGGACAGTTTAAGTTAGTTTATGCATTTTGCTTATGGAAATAGAGTAGTTTTTATTTTTGGACAATTTAGTTATAAATTTCATATTCTAGTAGCTTTTAATAATTTTAAAGTAGGATTTAATTTTGTGTATGAAAAGAGTAGAATATTTAGATTTAGAACTCAGCAATCATAACCATCGTCTTAATATAGATAAAAATAAATTTCGTTGTAATGTTGAAGGTACTTTTACACATCAGCTTCATAGTGAACATAATTCTCAGTTAAATAATATTATAGATCATCAGATTAATTTTGCAGAAAATATTAAAAAGGACGTAGATAAAATTAGTAATCTCTTTACCTCATCTATAGACCATCTTCGTAATACTCACAGTATAATTAAAGATCAAGACAAAAAATTAGATTATATTCAAGACCAGTGTAGTTCAATCCTACAAAAAAAAGAATAGATTTAAATTTAGAAAAATTTCCAAATAAGCTAGAAATAGAAACTCTAATATCAGCCATAAATATTAATAGCTTGAAGCAAATAGAGTTAGAATTTAAGCAATTAATTGAAAAAATTCATAGTCACATAAATCAAATAGCTAGACAAATATAACAGATCAACCAAATTCAAGATAATTTAAAACAAAAATTAGAAATTTTAGAACAACTAATAAGATCTTAATTTATGAAGAGTGATAAAAAAGCTAATAGAGACTACCAGATTATCTTAAAACAAGTAGAAGACTTTCATAATAACCCAGAAGGAATTAGTAGCTATCAAGGAATAAATCAGTAAGATAAAATTTTTGTAAGACAAAATAATATAGAAATTTTATTTCTAATTCGGTTGTGTGAAAAATTTGAAGAATTATCAGAACAACTACATAGTTTAGAAAACCGCTTAGCTTCACTAGAAAGATCGGTACTTCAAAAAGGAAAAGGAATAGAAGGACAAGCAAACAAACCCCAATCTCAGATAAACGAAGAAGATATAGCTTGAAAAAACTAGAAACCCTAGATTTTGATTTGTCTAGAAACCCTAGATGTTGATTTGTGATTATGTACCAATTTTAAGCAGAATATGACAATCCCAATCAAACAATAAAAGACAAATCGACACAACGATTTTACGTGAAAAAACCACAATTGGACACCTCCAACTGTGATTAAAAAATTACGGGCAACAGCCACAAAACAATCCACTAAGAAGATTTAAAGGAATAACACATGTATACTCTCAATTACCTAGCGAATCCACGCCTAATTGAACCAACCTCTATGTGCCTCTTCCAACCCCGTCTTCACCTCGGAATTGTCTTTACGATGAGCCACTCCAGAATCCACCGAAGCTTCATGCTCGAATTCTTCAAAATCCACCGAAGAACAACTCTCTCTCTCTTGTGTATAACAAACAAAACCTTTGATGTACTCTTTTTAAACCATGAGTTGAATACTCAATAAAACATTAAAGAAAACTAACAAAATATCTCCAGATATAAACCTTAAGAACCAAAAAGAAGATCTGAAGGAATTAATTTAGTTTTGGGAGAAAACCAACTACTTATAGAAAACAAAAGTACTTCTAGTTTTGAAAGAAAACTAACTTCTTAAAGAAAACAAAAGTAATCCTAGTTTTGAAAGAAAACCAACTTCTTATAGAAATCATTGTCAACCGGGATTGCCAAGAATAAAACCTAACAATCTCCCCCTTTGGCAATGCCGTGACAAGACACACCTAACAAATAAAATCCTAATCACCCCAACCCATAACAGCCAACAAAAGCCAACTTCTATCTTAAGGTCATGATCTGCAAAACAGTTATTAGTGCCACAATCTCCAAAACAACTATTAGTGCCACAAGAGTATATGAAAAAAATAATAAACATATGACAAGATTATCTTGAAGCATGAGATGGAAAACATGAATAGATACGACTTAGAGATATTAAGAATATGTAGCATGAAAATATAAACAACACCTTTTTGTCACGAATTGACAAAGGAAGCTCAATCAACTAAAGAAGCCAATGCAAAGCAACATGCGAACCAACTAATGCCAATTTCCCGTACCAAACAAAACAAAGTGTTCGTGCTAAAAAACTCTTGCAATGAAAAACCAAACTCCCCCTTACTAAAAGTAATGAACAAGAAAAAAAATGACAAAAATAATATGGTGGAGCAAGCAAGAAATTTCAGATTTGTACTTTGAAACACACAAGATTATCCAAGAAGCACAATTACTTGAAAACACAATGTGCACAGCCTTTAGAAAATTCCTCATAAAAGAAAGTGATGCATTATGTGAAAAACATAGATCCCATGAAAAAAGTGTGTGTGTGACTCTTGGGGTTCGACAAACACTAGATTCAAATCCTACTAGTGATATAAAAGCTGGACCTCTGACAAAAGAATCTAAGCACAACTAACGTCAAACCATTAGGAATCAAGGGGTATTTGGTGAGTAAAGACGGAGGCTCCCCTTCAATCAATGAGTCTTTTTTTTTTTTTTCACATTTTTTTCTTTTCTTTCTTTTGCACATTTTTTTTTCTTTCTTTTGCACACTCATTGGCGGTTGACACGCTCAAGAGCATGGAAACCGAACCAGAGAAGCATGGATATAATAAGGATGGCTTGGTTGGTGACTCTGAGGTAGCCTTTTCCTCATGCCTGGACTACAAAGAATAGAGGGGAAAGCCGTGGAGGTGCAAAAAGATGGAAGGTGGTTAAGAGACTCAACATCACCCATGATATGCTAGTTTAGGTCAATTCCTCTAGAAAAGCAAAAGATACAATGCCAGAAGTCCATAGAAAAAAAATGGATCACTAAGGCAGAAGGCTCCGATATTTGCTAATCCAAGAGTGTATACAGAATGAGACATACTAATCAAAAAACATACACTCCAAAATGAGTAAGGACCATAGAAAGTACACACATATCAACATGTAATGGATATTCTTATCAATTCCAATATGCACCAAGGACCACTCAAAAATTTCAAGCTTGCAAAACCATACTAAGGAAATCTTTTTGGATTTTTTAATTTTTTTTCTTAACCAAAGCAAGACAAAAAGTTGAACATGCACACATTTTTTTTTTTAAACAAAACAAGTCAGAAAACGAACAAGCACACATAAACCAAAAAACTAAAACAAATAAACAAATTAACGCAAGTCAAGTTTTCTCACCCAAACCGCTTTAGTATAAACAAAGTTGTGAGCATTGCGGTTTTTGGGTGGTGTCTTGACGTTATGGTTCCCTTTGCTTTCAATGGGAACCCGTCTCGACTTGGTTTCCAACTTTCTATTCATAGGTCTAGGCAAATACACTCTCCTATGCAACTTATAACAATAAGGGCGAATATGACCATGCATACCACAATGATGACAAATAAAAATAGGATGTACAGGGTGTACCTTTTTTTTCTTTTACCTTACCAACTCTAGGAAGTTTGAGAAGTCCATCCTCATGTTGAATTTTTTGTTCTCCGTTTCCTTGAGTTCTTGTATCATGAGATGTAGATGCACTCTGTTTTTGCTCTTTGTTATCACCAAAGCCAATGCCACTCTTGTCAGAACAAATTTGTTGAGACCCAATGACATTGTCCAAAGTCTTTGATCCTCTGTTCCAAAGCCCAATGGTAGCTATAGCACACTTGAGTTCTTCCTCTTTCTTGATCATTAGTTCTTCTAAAGTAACTTGAGACATCTCGAGAGTTTTAATCTTTTCTTCATATGTTACATAAGTTTGCTGTAGCTCATTCCTCTCTGTCTCACAAATCAAGAGTTTTGCACAAAGAGCTTGTCGATCATTAGAAATCTTAAGGGCATCATTCCTAGCTTCGGAAATCTCTTTTTTTAACTTGACATTCTCACTTTCACATGTTTTGAGTTTCTTTGTGAGTTTGTCATTCAATTTGAATAAGTTAAGAGACTCCTTATACAACTTTTGATATACTTGCTGAAGTTCTTCATCTTCACTCCCCGAGGATTCGTCAAGTAGGGGTGGTCGAACCATAGAATTTCCCTCACGAATTGAATCCATTATCACAAATCAAACAAGATCTCGTTCTAAAAGAATTTTTTTTGAAAAAAAAATAGAACGACCTACTCTGATACCAATTGAAAAAACTAGAAGCCCTAGATGTTGATTTGTGATTATGTACCAATTTTAAGCAGAATATAACAATCCCAATCAAACAATAAAAGACAAATCGACACAATGATTTTACGTGGAAAAACCACAATTGGACACCTCCAACTGTGATTAAAAAACCACGGGCAACAGCCACAAAACAATCTACTAAGAAGATTTAAAGGAATTAAACAGGTATACTCTCAATTACCTAGCGAATCCACGCCTAATTGAACCAACCTCTATGTGCCTCTTCCAACCCCGTCCAACCCCGTCTTCACCTCGAAATTGTCTTTATGATGAGCCACTCCAGAATCCACTGAAGCTTTAGGCTTGAATTCTTCAGAATCCACCGAAGAACAACTCTCTCTCTCTCTCTCTCTCTCTCTCTCTCTCTCTTGTGTATAACAAACAAAACCTTTGATGTACTCTCTTTAAATCATGAGTTGAATACTCAATAAAACATCAAAGAAAACTAACAAAATATCCCCAGATATAAACCTTAAGAACCAAAAAGAAGATTTGAAGGAATTAATTTAGTTTTGGGAGAAAACCAACTATTTATAGAAAACAAAAGTACTCCTAGTTTTGAAAGAAAACCAACTTCTTAAAGAAAACAAAAGTAATCCTAGTTTTGAAAGAAAACCAACTTCTTATAGAAATTCTTGTCAACCGGGATTGCCAAGAATAAAATCTAACATAGCTAAATATTTCAAAAAGCTTAAATTACCAAAGAAACTTGCCTGTAGAACTTACAAAAAATAAAAATATTTAAACAGCTAGTAAAAGGAAGTAGCAGTAAAAAGCATAATGAGGATGACGATGTTAAAATGGAAGAATTTATAAACGTAGAACAACAAACAGAAAAATTTAAGAAGGAAAAACTATAGTTAATTCCAGCTAAATATGTATATAAGTTAGAAAAAATTCATAAAAAACAATATTTATTTAAACACCAAGGTGAACAAATGATTAGTGTAACTCATGAAGATGAAAAAATAGAGCTAAATTTAATAGATAGAGAAAGTTATAAATATGCTGTAAATGAACACCTCAAAATGACTCACTTAGGATTAGTTGTGATAGGAGTTAAGTTTTTAACTAGAGAAAATTTAGGAGCTAAAGTTTTTGTATATCTTTATGATGATAGATTTAATGATATAGGACAAAGTATCCTAGGCAGCTATGAATTAGATATGAATTCAAAAGGAGGAATAGTTTATTTTACACCAGATTTCCTTTTACCAACCTCGACCTTTCATAAAAAGTAAAAATAGGAATAAAAAGTAGATGATACAAAATGAAAAAAGGAGAAAAGAATTTATTAGTTTGCACAGGATTTTTAGGCTTAGCAGTCTCAGAGAGCAATACCCATTATAGACTTTCAAATGATCAAATAGTTAAAATATTAGGCACAAAAGGAATAAAGGCACTACCAACTAAAAAATATAATTCTGAAGATAATGCAGCACTAGATTGGAATTTAGGAGATTTTCTAGGACAAAAGATGTTAGTCCCTCAAGATAACTTATTATATCAAAAAGCAGATGGAAGTTATACAGTAAGATTTACTCAATACACTTATGTAGCTCCAGAAAAATCCCAAGATGATGAATTTAGTAGCATAGATAGGGAAGAAAATCAAGATGATCATAGTGACATAAATCAGCTTATGTAATGACAGAAGAAAAAACAATATCACAAAATAAGATATATAATATTGATGAGATAGATTTGGAAAATTTCACCCTAAGTGATATGAATAAAATATTAGATACTAGATACTATGAACATATAGCTAGAGGAGATACCTATGATGAAGTAGTGTCATTTTTAGACCAAGAATTTCATACCGAATATGTAGACGATATCATAGAAGATAAAATACATCCTAGCAAAATATTTAAAATACCAAAACAATTTAACTTAGAAGACACTTTTTATATGAACACTCAAACAACAGAAAGCACAAGAACTAGTAACCCACAACATACGGTAGAAGATCCAGTAGAACCAATGCATTATGTACTAGGAGGAAGAAGACCATTAACCAATACAGGACGTAGTAAAGCAAATCCAAATAAAAGTTATAGATTTCATGGAAAGCGCAGACAACCAGATATGAGTATACAATTACAACCAGCAAATAACCAAGGAACCCTTTTAGACCTAGCTAGATTCGATCCTCAAATATGGCAAGAAGTAATAGAAAAATGGGAAAAAGATGCAGTAAATGCATGAATGAATAATCCTTTTGAATTAATTGACATATGGGAATATATGGAAACACTTTTAGGAGATTCAGCTTTTAACATATATTTAACTTTTAAAGGAAAATACGAGGAGACTATTAGACAGCTTAAAGAACTAGGAGATAATCCATGGAATTTTACTAGCTTTATAAAAGAAATGCTTATAGGATATGACCCTTCTAGAAGAAATGATTATACTCAAAGCATAACATTAACTGAGTTAGATCAAATATCATTAGGAAGTTGGAAATATGTTGTACCCTTTAGCAAAGAATATTTAGTCATAGCAGCTAGAACTGGAAAAAGTTTTGACGAAGAAATAGGAAATAAATATTTTAGGGAATTACCCAGAGAATTAGGAAGAGAGATAGAAAATAAATGGTTAATTTATTCTGCAAACTTACCAGCAAAAATAGCATCAGGAGAAGTAAGCATAAGAGGAGCTTTAAGAATAGGACCTAGAATAGTTTTTACATTCCATAGACTTAGAGAAAAATGTATAGAAGTTAAAATACAAAAGGATTTGAAAAAACAAAACTATGGTTTCTGTAGCAGTATAATATATACTCCTCAACAATATGAAGATAAATATAATAGGAAAAAATATAAAAAATATGGAAAATATAGAAAAGAAAAATATTGGAAGAAAAAATATAGGAAACCATGGAAAAAAACCAAAATTCATTAGAAAAAGTAGAACTTTTAATAGGATAAATTATAAGCGACTACCTAAAGAAGAGAAAGATAAAAGAAAACAGAAATATGTTAGAAAACCTGATAGTAAAAAATGCAATTATTTTATATGTGGAGAACCCAATCATTTTGCAAAAAACTGCCCAAAAAGACAAAGGCCGAATACTAATAAACAGATAGAAAGACTACATATTATAAAAGATTTAGAAGAAGATATAGTTAGTATAAATAGTGACGATTCCGAAGTCTATAGCATAGTCAGTGATTATGAGTACCAAATAGAAGCCATAAGTTTAGATAGTGATTCAGATGAAGATAATCTTTTAGGACAACTTAACCAAGAAATAGGAATATCTCCTTCTCATGACAATTTCTTTATTATGGAATGCAATGTAGATACTGAATGTCGGCATAATTTTCAAATAGGACTAGGATTTGATACCACTAGATTCAGTTATTGTAATTGGTTTCTGGCTAAAAAGAAGAGAGCTCAATGTTTATTATGCAGTATAACCTATTGTATAGTTTGTCTAGAAGAATTAAACATGACACATAAGATAACATTAGGAAATAACAACGAGATGCTAGAAGATCATAGTATAGAAAATAGAGAATTACATCTAATAATTAGAGAACTAGAAATACAAGTAAGAGAACTTAAGCTACAAATACGAGAGGTAGAAACTAAGGCTAATTTTGATATAGAATGTTTAGAAGCAGAAAATAAACAACTTAAACAGCCGTTAGAACAATTTCAAGCTAAATACCCCTTAAAAGATAAACTTGTTGAAGAACATATGAACTCTTTAGAATTAGTCAACCTAGCTGATTCTCAACTCTTTAGTCAATACTCCTAAGCACAGTCAAATAATACATACTTATCATTTAATTACCCTGTTATACCCAAATCAAATTTAGTTGAGATTTCTTGTGTCATTAAATTTGCAGTAAAAACTCTTAGTATAGATGCCTTGATAGATACAGGAGCTAGTAAATCATATATTGAACAACACATAGTTCCACCAGGATGGAGCACAGCTTTAACAACCCCAGCTTTAGTCAGTATAGCCGATGACACTAAATAGACATATACACATTGCATTAATGGCGCACAAATTAGTTTTCATCACGTAAGTTCTCAAACTCAGGATGTAGAATGGTTTCCTTTACCTCAAGTTTGGATTGGAAATACTCGACAAAACCATCCCTTCATCTTAGACTTAAGTTCATACTTAGTCTACACGGCGGCATGTTTATTAGCCAAAGCAACATCAGTTTCTTCAAACGAACCATACATACACCCACAACTTATGCTCTTAGCACCATTGCCCATTCATCAGAGTTGCGTGCGAAGCGTAGTGGTACCATAGGAGTAGATTCTGTTCCCACTAGTTTTTTATTTCCTAGTAGAAACATTTTTCCTGAGCTAGCCCAAAAGTATATACCAAATGAAGAGATAGCAAATACTTCTTTAAATTTAGACATTGAAAATTCTGAATTAGAAGATATAGAAGATTTTGAATTTGAAGAAAAAGGGGGCTATTGGAACTTAGAGGATTTTCAACAAATTGTTAACCTAGAGTTAATTTTTGCAAAAATAGGAAAATTGAAGAAAAAACCAGTATACAGAAGAACAGAAAATGATTTAGATGAAATGATAAGATTAGCTGAAACAACAGAAATTTTAGGTGAACAGCCCATGAAATACTGAGAAAGAAATAAAGTTTTAGCTAGCTTAGGCATAAAAAATAAAGATTATAGGATTACATCAGCACAAATAGACCATACGCCAATAGATGTAGAAGAATTTAGAACACAAATTAACGAATTGTTGGATTTAGGAGTAATTCGACTGAGTAGTAGCCCACATAGGAGCGCCGCATTTATGGTTAGAAATCATGCAGAAATAAAAAGAGGGAAAGCAAAAATAGTTATAAATTATAAAAGATTAAATGATAATACAAAAGACGATAAATAAAATATACCAGATAAAGATCAACTCATAAACAAAATACAGATAGCAAAAATATTTAGCAAATTTGATTGCAAATCAGGATTTTAGCAGATAAAAATGGAGAAGCAAAGCATACCATGGACAACCTTTTGTTACCCACAAGGACATTATGAATGGCTAATCATGCCTTTTGGACTAAAAAATGCACATTCCATATTTCAGAGTAAGATGGATAGTATATTTAATAAATACAATTTTATACTAGTATATATAGATGACATATTAGTATTTAGCCCAGATAAAAATAGTCACATAGATCATTTATATATAGTATTAGAAGAATTCATAAACAATGGAATAATAATAAGTAAGAGAAAAATGGTATTAAATAAACCCCATATAGAATTTTTAGGAATGGAGTGAGGAGATGGAAAAATCAGGCTACAACCTCACATAGTTAAGAAAATTTTAGATTACCTAGATAAATTAGAAGATACAAAACAACTTCAATCATTTTTAGGAATTCTAAATTATGCAAGAATGTACATTCTTAACCTTAGTAAAATAATAGGACCTCTATATAGTAAGACTACACCCACAGGACAAAAATATTTTAACCAACAAAATATAGCCCTAGTAAGAAAAATTAAAGATATTTGTAGAAAATTTACCCGATCTACAGCTTCCCTTAGAATCAAAATATATAGTCGTAGAAACAGATGCAAGCCAATTATGATGAGGAACAATATTATTAGCCAAACCCAGCAAATATGATAGTAAAAATAAAGAGCACATTTGTAGATATATCTCTGGAAAATTTAAAGAAAAAGATACAACCATGACCAGCTTAGACTTCAAAATATTAGGAATAGTATATGCAAAACACAAGCCCTTTACAATTAGAACAGACTGTGAAGCTATAGTCAGATTTCATAATAAACTTAATGAGTGTAAATTTAGTACTAGAAGATGGGCGAAATTTTTAGATTGTATAGTAGGACAAGGATATAAAGTAGAATTTGAACATATTAAAGGGAGTGATAATAAATTAATAGATTGGCAAAGTAGAAAAATTTATTTAGAAAAAGAAAATAACCAGTTTAATTTTTGTGCAGATAATGGAGAACAGCAAAACAATGAACTTTGGGGGATTTGCTCTTTCCATTTATGAAGGCAGAAACAAATTCAAACCATTAACAGGAATCGAACTAGACCCAGTTCAATCGTGTCTTTTAGATAATCTTTGGAACAATTTCAATCACCCAGCTAAACGTTTGTCAGCCTTAAACTCCCTCAGTATATATTTTTCAAAAATCCAGAATAAACCTTTGTCTAAAGGCTTTTCTTTCTATGTAGTAGCTAAAGGAACCAAGCCTGATATTTCCCATGACTGGGTAGAAATTGAACCTTTAGTTAAAAATTTTCCCATACTTCAGTTTAAAGGATTTTATGATTTCGAGTCAGCTAGCACCTATGCCTGCAGACAGATAGGAACCAGTTATTTTATCAACCAAATAGCTAAAGATTATCTGGACACATTGGGCAAGATGTAGTCAACTATTTTTGCTACTAGTGGAGTCCCAGTTAGCCAGATAACAGGAAGCAGTAGTACTAACCCTCAGCCAGATTCTCAAAACCCTCTCCAAATGTGCAGACAGTGTAAAGGCCTTACCAGAAATTTCAAGAAAATTATGGATAAAGGCAAAAAGGTCAGTGAAGAGTTAGACCAGCTCCGAGACAAAGAAAAACAATTGAGAGCTACCATTCGGACCCTAACCAAGCCAACCAGCTTAAAAAACTAACTCCAGAAAAAGCACATACTCCATTTCCTGACCCAGAAATCAAACAACTTACCAGTGAGGAATTTGAACAATTGAGTGCTAGAATGTATTTCTTCAGGAATTCTATCATTCAATCTTTTTGTGAAAAAAGTCGAGAAATAGAAGACCTTAAACCATATATATACACCTTAGCCGAAGATAGCAGAAATAGCGAGTTAGTCACTATACAGCAGTTTCTTCAGGGCCTCTCCATAGCAGGAGTTCAATGTCCTGGTATGGCTTATCAATGGACTTATCTCTACGAGGGTGAAGAGCAACCTTGTTTACAAGAGAAAAGATGTATAGATAGGCCATAATATTTTGATAGATTGCAGTGTAATTTAGATTTTAGCATCTGCCTTTGCCAAATAAATCTAGCAACGTTCAAGCCATTGGAGATAGAGATTACGGGCAAAACGCGTTATCTAACAGCCTCACAATTGTTAGATTACGGCTTTGTCTCTAGAATAATTTTCTCAAATCTAGATCAAACAGATAATTTTGGAAATAAACTTGCTCATTCAATACTTTGTGTAATGGAAGAGTATCATTCATTTGTAGAAGCATTAATTGATAAATTTTCTAATAGACTACGCTAATAATTTTGTAATGGAAAGGTCCTGAAGAAACTGCTATATAGTGACTAACTCGCTATTTCTGCTATCTTTGGCTAAGATGTATATATATGGTTTAAGGTCTTTTATTTCTCGGCTTTTCTCACAAAAAGATTGAATGATAGAATGCCTGAAGAAATACATTCTAGCACTCAATTGTTCAAATTTCTCACTGGTAAGTTGTTTGATTTCTGGGTTAGGAAATGGAGTAAATGTTTTTTTCTAGAGTTAGTTTTTTAAGCTAGTTGGTTAGGGTTCGAATGGTAGCTCTCAATTGTTTTTCTTTGTCTTGGAGCTGGTCTAGCTCTTCACTGACCTTTTTGCCTTTATCCATAATTTTCTTGAAATTTCTAGTAAGGCCTTCACAATGTCTGCACATTTGAAGAGGGTTTTGAGAATCTGGTTGAGGGTTCGTACTACTACTTCCTGTTATCTAGCTAACTGGGACTCTACTAGTAGCAAGAATAGTTGACTACATCTTGCCCAATATGTCCAGATAATCTTTAGCTATTTGGCTAATAAAATAACTGGTTCCTATCTGTCTGCGGGCATAGGTGCTGGTTGACTCGAAATTATAAAATCCTTTAAACTGAGGTATGGGAAAATTTTTAACTAAAGGTTCAACTTCTACCTAGTCATGGTAAATACCAGGCTTGGTTCATTTAGCTACTACATGGAAAGAAAAACTTTTAGACAAAGGTTTATTCTGGACTTTTGAAAAATATATATTGAGGGAGTGTAAGGTTGACAAACGTTTAGCTGGGTGATTGAGATTGTTCCAAAGGTTATCTAAAAGACATGATTGAATTGGGTCTAGTTCAATTCCTATTAATGGTTTGAATTTGTTTCTGCCTTCATAAATGGGAAGAGCAAATCCCCCAAAGTTCATTGTTTTGCTGTTCTCCATTATCTGCACAAAAATTAAACTGGTTATTTTCTTTTTTTAAATAAAATTTCCTACTTAGCCAATCTGTTAATTTATTATCACTCCCTTTAATATGTTCAAATTCTACTTTATATCATTGTCCTAAGATACAATCTAAAAATTTCGCCCATCTTCTGGTACTAAGTTTATACTCATTAAGTTTATTATGAAATCTAACTATAGCTTCACAGTTTGTTCTAATTGTAAAGGGCTTGTGTAAAAATAGTCTAAATTTGTTTATTGCATATATTATTCCTAATATTTCGAAGTCTAAGCTGGTCATGGTTGTATCTTTTTCTTTAAATTTTCCAAAACTATATCTACAAATGCGCTCTTTATTTTTACTATCATATTTGTTGGGTTTGGCTAATAATACTGTTCCCCATCCTAATTGGCTTGCATCTGTTTCTACGACTATATATTCTAATTCTAAGGGAAGTTGTAGATTGGGTAAATTCTACAACTATCTTTAATTTTTCTTACTAGGGCTATATCTTGTTGGTTAAAATATTTTTGTCCTGTGGGTGTGGTCTTACTATATAAAGGTCCTATTATTTTACTAAGGTTAGGAATGTACATTCTTGCATAATTAGAATTCCTAAAAATTATTGAACTTGTTTTGTATCTTCTAATTTATTTGGGTAATCTAAAATTTTCTTAACTATGTGAGGTTGTAGCCTAATTTTTCTATCTCCTAACTCCATTCCTAAAAATTCTATATGGGGTTTATTTAATACCATTTTTCTCTTACTTATTATTATTCCATTGTTTATGAATTCTTCTAATACTATATATAAATGATCTATGTGACTATTTTTATCTGGGCTAAATAATAATATGTCATCTAATATACTAGTATAAAACTGTATTTATTAAATATACTATCTATCTTACGCTGAAATATGGAAGGTGCATTTTTTAGTCCAAAAGGCATGATTAGCCATTCATAATGTCCTTGTGGGCAACAAAAGGTTGTCCATGGTATGCTTTCCTTCTCCATTTTTATCTGCCAAAATCCTGATTTGCAATCAAATTTGCTAAATATTTTTGCTGTCTGCATTCTGTTTATGAGTTAATCTTTATCTGGTATATTATATTTATCGTCTTTTGTATTGTCATTTAATCTTTTATAATTTATAACCATTCTAACTTTCCCTCTTTTTATTTCTGCATGATTTCTAACCATAAATGCGGTGCTCCTATGTGGGCTATTACTAGATCAAATTACTCCTAAATCCAACAATTCGTTAATTTGTGCTCTAAATTCTTCTATATCTGGCATATGGTCTATTTGTGCTGATATAATCCTATAATCTTTATTTTATGCCTAAGCTGGCTAAAATTTTATTTCTTTCCAAGTATTTCATGGGTTGTTTACCTAAAATTTCTATTGTTTCAGCTAATCTTATTATTTCATCTAAATCATTTTCTGTTATTCTGTATACTGGTTTTTTCTTCAATTTTCCTATTTTTGCAAAAATTAACTCTCAGTTAACAATTTGTTGAAAATCCTCTAAGTTCCAATAGTCTCCTTTTTCTTCAAATTCAAAATCTTCTATGTCTTCTAATTCAGAATTTTCTATGTCTAAATTTAAAGAAGTATTTGCTATCTCTTCATTTGGTATATACTTTTGGGCAAGCTCAGGAAAAATGTTTCTACTAGGAAATAAAAAACTAGCGGGAACAGAATCTACTCCTATGGTACCACCACGCTTCGCACGCAACTCTGATGAATGGGCAATGGTGCTAAGGGCATATGTTGTGGGCGTATGTACGGTTCGTTTGAAGAAATTGGTGTTGTTTTGGCTGATAAACATGTCGCCTTGTAGACTAAGTATGAAGTTAAGTCCTAAGATGAAGGGATGGTTTTGTCGAGTATTTCCAATCCAAACTTGAGGTAAAGGAAACCATTCTACATGTTGAGTTTGAGAACCTATGTCATAAAAACTAATTTCTGCGCCATTAATGCAATGTGTATATGTCTATTTAGTGTCATCGGCTATACTGACTAAAGCTGGGGTTGTTAAAGCTGTGCTCCATCCTGGTGGAACTATGTGTTGTTCATATATGATTTACTAGCTCCTGTATCTATCAGGGCATCTATACTAAGGGTTTTTTCTACAAATTTAATGACACGAGAAATCTCAACTAAATTTGGCTTGGATATAACAGGGTAATTAAATGGTAAGTATGTATTATCTGACTGTGCTTGGGAGTATTGACTAAAGAGTTGAGAATCAACTAGGTTGACTAATTCTAAAGAGTTCATAAGTTCTTCAACAAGTTTATCTTCTAAGTGGTATTTAGCATGAAATTGTTCTAACGACTGTTTAAGCTATTTATTTTCTGCTTCTAAACATTCTATGTCAAAATTAGCCTTAGTTTCTACCTCTCGTATTTGTAACTTAAGTTCTCTTACTTGTATTTCTAATTCTCTAATTGTTAGATGTAATTCTTTGTTTTCTATACTATGATCTTCTAGCATCTCGTTGTTATTTCCTAATGTTATCTTGTGTGTCATGTTTAATTCTTCTAGACAAACTATACAATAGGTTATACTGCATAATAAACATTGAGCTCTCTTATTTTTAGCCAGAAACCAATTACAATAACTGCATCTAGTGGTATCAAATCCTAGTTCAATTTGAAAATTATGCTGACATTCAGTATCTGTATTGCATTCCATGATAAAGAAATTGTCATGAGAAGGAGATATTCCTATTTCTTGGTTAAGTTGTCCTAAAAGATTATCTACATCTGTATCACTTTCTAAATCACTATCTGAACTTATGGCTTCTATTTGGTATTCATAATCACTGACTATGCTATAGACTTTTGAATTGTCACTATTTATACTAACTATATCTTCTTTTAAATCTTCTATAATATGTAGTCGTTCTATCTGTTTATTAGTATTTGGCCTTTGTCTTTTTGGGCAGTTTTTTGCAAAATGATTGGGTTCTCCACATATAAAATAATTGCATTTTTTACTATCAGGTTTTCTAACATATTTCTGTTTTCTTTTATCTTTCTCTTCTTTAGGTAGTCGTTTATAATTTATCCTATTAAAAGTTCTACTTTTTCTAATGAATTTTTGCTTTTTCCGTGGTTTTCTATATTTTTTCTTCAAATATTTTTCTTTTCTGTATTTTCCATATTTTTTTATATTTTTTCCTGTTATATTTATCTTCATATTGTTGAGGAGTATCTATTATACTGCTACAGAAACCATAGTTTTGTTTTTTCAAATCTTTTTGTATTTTAACTTCTATACATTTTTCTCTAAGTCTATGGAATGTAAAAACTATTCTAGGTCCTATTCCTAAAGCTCCTCTTATGCTTACTTCTCCTGATGCTATTTTTGCTGGTAAGTTTGCATAATAAATTAACCATTTATTTTCTATCTCTCTTCCTAATTCTCCAGGTAATTTCCTAAAATATTTATTTCCTATTTCTTCGTCAAAACTTTTTCCAGTTCTAGCTGCTATGGCTAAATATTCTTTGCTAAAGGGTACAACATATTTACAACTTCCTAATGATATCTGATCTAACTCAATTAATGCTATGCTTTGAGTATAATCATTTCTTCTAGAAGGGTCATATCCTATAAGCATTTCTTTTATAAAGTTAGTAAAATTCCATGGATTATCTCCTAGTTCTTTAAGCTGTCTAATAGTCTCCTCGTATTTTCCTTTAAAAGTTAAATATATGTTAAAAACTGAATCTCCTAAAAGTGTTTCCATATATTCCCACATGTCAATTGATTTAAAAGGATTATTCATCCATGCATTTACTGCATATTTTTCCCATTTTTTTTATTACTTCTTGCTATATTTGAGGATCGAATCTAGTTAGGTCTAAAAGGGTTCCTTGGTTATTTGCCGGTTGTAATTGTATACTCATATCTGGTTGTCTGCGCTTTCCATGAAATCTATAACTTTTATTTGGATTTGCTTTACTACATCCTATATTGGTTAATGGTCTTCTTCCTCCTATCGTATAATGCATTAGTTCTACTAGATCTTCTACTGTATGTTGTGGGTTACTAGTTCCTGTGCTTTTTGTTGTTTGAGTGTTCATATAAAAGTGTCTTCTAAGTTAAATTGTTTTGGTATTTTAAATATTTTGTTAGGATGTATTTTATCTTCTATGATATCGTCTACATATTCGGTATGAAATTCTTGGTATAAAAATGACACTGCTTCATCATGGGTATCTCCTTTAGCTATATATTCATAGTATCTAGTAGCTAATATTTTATTCATATCGCTTAGGGTGAAATTTTCCAAATCTATCTCATCAATATTATATATCTTATTTTGTGATATTATTTTTTCTTCTGTCATTACATAAAACTGATTTATGTCACTATGATCATCAGAATTATATTTTTTAGTTGGTAGTGCCTTTATTCCTTTTGTGCCTAATATTTTAACTATTTGATCATTTGAAAGTCTATAATGGGTATTGCTCTCTGAGACTGCTAAGCCTAAAAATCCTGTGCAAACTAATAAATTCTTTTCTCCTTTTTTCATTTTGTATCATCTACTTTTTATTCCTATTTTTATCTTTTTATGAAAGGTCGAGGTTGGTAAAAGGAAATCTGGTGTAAAATAAACTATTCCTCCTTTTGAATTCATATCTAATTCACAGCTGCCTAGGATACTTTGTTCTACATCATTAAATCTATCATCATAAAGACATACAAAAACTTTAGCTCCTAAATTTTTTCTGGTTAAAGACTTAACTCCTATCACAACTAATCCTAAGTGAGTCATTTTGAGGTGTTTATTTATAGCATATTTATAACTTTCTCTATCTATTAAATTTAGCTCTATTTTTTCATCTTCATGAGTTACACTAATCATTTGTTCACCGTGGTGTTTAAATAAATATTATTTTTTATGAATTTTTCCTAACTTATATACATATTTAGCTGGAATTAACTCTATTTTTTCCTTTTTAAATTTTTCTGTTTGTTGTTCTATGTTTATAAATTCTTCCATTTTAACATTGTCATCCTCATTACGGTTTTTACTGTTACTTCATTTTACTAGTTGTTTAAATATTTTTATTTTTTGTAAGTTCTACAGGCAAGTTTCTTTGGTAATTTAAACTTTTCGAAATACTTAGCTATATCTTCTTCGTTTATCTGAGATTGTAGTTTGTTTGCTTGTCCTTCTATTCCTTTTCCTTTTTGAAGTACTGATCTTTCTAGTGAAGCTAAACGGTTTGCTAAACTATGTAGTTGTTTTTGATAATTTTTCAAATTTTTCACACAACCGGATTAGTAATAAAATTTCTATATTATTTTGTTTTACAAAAATTTTATCTTACTGATTTATTCCCTGATAGCTACTAATTCCTTCTGGGTTATTATGAAAGTCTTCTGCTTGTTTTAAGATAATTTGGTAATCTCTATTAGCTTTTTTTTTTTTTATCACTCTTCATAAATTAAGATCTTATTAGTTGTTCTAAAATTTTTAATTTTTGTTTTAAATTATCTTGAATTTGGTTGATCTGTTCTATTTGTCTTGCTATTTGATTTATGTGACTATGAATTTTTTCAATTAATTGCTTAAATTCTAACTCTATTTGCTTCGAGCTATTAATAGTTATGGCTGATATTAGAGTTTCTATTTCTAGCTTAGTTGAAATTTTTTCTAAATTTAAATCTATTCTTTTTTGTAGGATTGAACTATACTGGTCTTGAATATAATCTAATTTTTTGTCTTGATCTTTAATTATACTGTGAGTATTACGAAGATGGTCTATAAATGAGGTAAAGAGATTACTAATTTTATCTACGTCCTTTTTAATATTTTCTGCAAAATTAATCTGATGATCTATAATACTATTTAACTTAGAATTATGTTCACTATGAAGTTGATGTGTAAAAGTACCTTCAACATTACAACGAAATTTATTTTTATCTATATTAAGACGATGGTTATGATTGCGGAGTTCTAAATCTAAATATTCTACTCTTTTCATACACAAAATTAAATCCTACTTTAAAATTATTAAAAGCTACTATAATATAAAATTTATTTCCATAAGCAAAATGCATAAACTAATTTAAAAACTACTCTATTTCTATAAGCAAAATGCATAAACTAATTTAAACTGTCCTAAAACCGAACACTGCTCTGATACCAATTTTGGGGGTTGAGTTAGTGGTTTACCACTATTTTGAAACTGGGCTGAGAATTATCTGATTAATTCTATAGTTAGGCAAATAAATCCTCAAGCTATTGTATGGCTAGCTGTAAGGCTTCTTGTCTTATAAGTATCTGTCTATTTATTTGTGTGATTTTCAAACTATAATATTCTAGAGATTTTCTGGAGGCTAATAATAACAGGAATTTATATCTCAATTTTTGATCTTCTAATTCTTGTATAAGCTCAGTACTAGATTTGATTTTAATTCTAAGTTGTTCTTCTAAAGGCATAAAATTTTGATTTTAAAATTTTTATATAAAATATATTTCCTTGATATTTCTACTCAGGTTACTCTCCTTGTATTCTAAAATTCTCTTTCTTTATTTAGTAAAACTATTTTTACACAATGTTTGCTTTCATTACATGTACTCTCACATTGAGGCTAAGCCTCATTCAACATAGTATATTTTTATTTTCTATTCCTTACCTTTCCCTTTCTGCGTATAATTTGCCCTCAAACGCTTAACCACGGCTCACACGGGCTCTTCAGCTAAGGTCACTTAGTAATAAAATAGAAAACAATAGATACTATGAATGTGCAAAGCATATAATATTAATGAGAAAGCAAGCATTCCATAAACTTAGTTTTTTCCAAAAAGAAAATAAATTTTAGAATAGAAGAGTTACCCTTTCGAAATATCTAAGGAAAAAGAGAGACTACTCACACTTCATATTATTAATATGTAATATACTTACAAAGATTGTGTTACAGGCTTTGAAATTCAGTAAGACTTGAACACTTAGAATTTTTGAGAGGAGTTGGAAATTTTTGCAAGGAGTGGAAGGAAATTTTTCATTGCTTCTTTCGTTGGCAGAAATGCCAATTTATACAATACAAATAAAAGGATAAAAACAAAAACCCAAGACCTGGACTTAATGCCTATTTCAAACTTTCGACAAATCCTTTTTACAAAAGTCTAAAGACCAAGGAGACCTAGTCATAGGCTTTTTCAAAAATTTCTACATATGCTGACATATGTTGGATACAAGGACTTTGTACACAATTATATGCATATTTTTGACAATTTTCCTACACGGATAAAAACAAATAAAGAATTAGGACAATGATGCCGGGTATTGCTTTGGGCCCCATCGTACATCATGCAATCCCCCCATTTCGACACTATAATTTATTATAAGATACGCATAAGGATTCTCACAGCTTTTCTTTAAAGGAGCAGGGTAGGGGTCATCTGCCCTATTAAAGTAGTGAGTGAAGGAGAATCCTTACTACTAACAGACGCAAATAACTATAGACAGAAGCTATTGTCGTTTCTTGGTGTGAATTTCTCTTTGTTGAAGAGAGGCCTTATCTTCTACAAATTTTGTCTTTTTCTTTTGAGATGCCAATGATTGATGTAGACATGCGGCTACTTGGATGACGGAGTGAATCTTCAATGCGGATTACAAAATTTCAAAGAGTCAAAAAAAAAAAAAAAACCAAAAAATCTAAGTCTAGAAACAAGGACTTTTAGGATTATAATACTTCCAAAATATTACAAGAGTCTAATTATGGAGTGCACTGTTTTTTTTTTCTTTTTCACCCATACATTCTATCTAAAAGATCTTTAAGATCTATTGCTGAGAGTTGATCGTAAAAATTATCCCCATTATCTGGTTTATTCCTCCATTGGTTATCTTGGTAATCTGATGATGTAAAATATGTCAATTAAGTAATGAAATAGACCATTGCTCTAAGAGTAATGAATAATTTCTCTTATTAGCACACCCTTGTCATATAGAAAATTATGAATTTTTAGGATAAAATTTAACGACTACGATTTGTTTTATAATTATGCCATGAATATTATAATTATTGTTATTTATTTATTTTTTTTGGGATGATGAATAAAAAGTCATATTTTGTACTAAAAAAAAAGGTTATGACATTTTATGGTTCATGTTACAAATTTATAAAGAAGACGAAGAGATTTTCTCGCAAATATGATTGCATTTATATCATTTTTTCTATAAAGAACTGTTTATTGCACTACAAGAAATAACAGTTTTGCTGACCAAAATATTAGTTGCCAAAGGTCACTTTTTTAGTCGATGATACAATTAGCGACTAAATTTTTTTGTCGCCAAGTTAGTCGCCTAAACCCTGTCGGCGAATGTTTTAGCGACTAAACGTGTGTTTGGTTGCTGAAAGTGAAACATTTGGCTACTATTTTATTTAGTCGGCAAAACCTACTTTTTAGTTACTAAATTTGAGTTGGTCGGCAAAGGGCCAATGTTTGGCTACTAAATTATTGGTCGCCAATAGTCAATTATATTTTTTTAAATTGTACATTTACCGATCAATGTTTTAGTAGCTAATACTCAAGGAATCGGTGACCAAACCTTTTAGTCGCCAAAAGGTCATTCGTGAAAAAAAAAATTACACTCTGCTTTGTGGAGATTTGAACCATCAACCTCCCACGTCATAAACCTTATACAACACCCTCTTTCCACTCTGCCTCTATAACACCATATGATTATGTATGCAACATATATTATTTATATAGTACTAGACCCATATTAATATAAAAGTATATATATAAAGATAATTATTTTTTATTGAACATAATTTATGTAAAAATAAATTATTTATTAGAAAAAAAAAGGAGACCACTTTTGGTGACTGAACATAATTTTAGTCACCAATTCTATACTTTTGGCTACTAATAAATTTTTAGTCGTTAAAAATAAAGTTCCCGCGCTAAAATTACTACTTTTGGCGACTAAACTTCTTTTTAGTCGCCGAATGCCTCACTTTTGGCTACTAAATCATTGTTAGTCGCCAAAAACCCTTACTTTTGGCTACTAAAATTTTTTTAGTTGGTAAAGGTCTCACTTTTGGCTACTAAATTTTTTTTAGTCGCCAAAGGGCCTAACTTTTGGCTACTAAATTTTTTTTAGTCGGTAAAAGCCTCACTTTTGGCGACCAAACATCTTTTTAGTAGCCGAATGCCTCACTTTTGGCTACTAATTTTTTTTAGTCGCCAAAGGGCCTTACTTTTGGCTACTAAAATTTTTTAGTTGGTAAAAGCCATATATCGGCAACCAAACAAATTTTTAGTCGCCAAAACCTATACTTTTGGCTACTAAATTTTTTTAGTCGCAAAAAATCTTTACTTTTGGGTACTAATGCTTTTTTAGTCGCCAAAAGCTATACTTTCAGCGACCAAATTTTTTTTAGTCAGGAAATTTGGTCGCCAAATGTGCTTTTTCTTGTAGTGTTGAGAATACAAGTTTAATCTCCTTTTAGATTAAGTTTGGTGAGGATGAAAGTGAGGGAAATAAAAAAAAAAAACAAAAATATTAGAGATCTCAAAAATTCTATCAAAAATTCTACCAAATGTCTCATGGCCCCATGAGATATTTGGTAGAATTTTTGATAGAATTTTTGAGGTCTCTAACATTATTCATAAAAAAAATTGATTTTGTTTAGCATGAAAGTGATAGAAATTAGAAGAAGTTAATTTTCTTGTACAATCTATGATAGTATGATAACTAAATTTTTAGTTTTTTGCCCAAAAAATAAATAGAGAAAATATAAAAAAGTTTAAATTTGTTTATAAAAAATAGTTACTTATACTTTAAATTCCTATTTTATCTCTATTTTCTTTCCAAATTACAAGAAATTTTGTTTTGTTTTGTTTTTTTTCTTTTGCTTTTGTTTCAACTTTTTTTACTCTTTATAATCAAACAGACCTTTAAAATAAGTTTCAAATTGTTGGAGATCAAGTTTTTTAGGGTCTCGATCATTCTTTTCAATTTTCTTAGACTTGAAAACTTGAAGAACTATGAGTGTTTGATTCAAAGAACAAGCTAGTGCTTAAATTCAAACCTGAAAAGGAGATCAAATCAACGATTCACCAATTATAACAGATTGAAATTTAGTTTTTGTCTAATTAATAAATTTAAAATTCATCCACTTGGGCCAAGGGAGGAAATGTTTACTTGTTGCTTATAAAAATAATGTTTACTTGTTGCTTATAATAATAACAACTAATTAATTTCATCCACTTGGACCAAGGGTTATCTTGTACAAAAAGTCGTGGACATCCCCAAACTGGCCAGTTGCTTTTGGTTCAGGCATTTACTGTCGTCATTAATTATAATATTTTTTGATAGTGACCATTAATTGTAACTGATAAGTTAAACTTTTTCCATGGAATTAACCGGTGATGACCACATGTTAACAAAAATCTATTTAATATGGAAGATCAATGCCATATTAATTAGTATATTAACAGTAATTAACAGATGATATATTAACATAATTTTAAAAGTTTTGAGTATTTATATTTTGTATAATGGATAAGATTATAATTTTGAAATAATAATGTCATAATATATATTGATATATTAATTGATGTACTAATTAATACACGTAACACCGTTGTAGATAAAATGGGTCTAGTTAACGTGAAAGGCACAAATGTAGAGAAGCCAATAATACAAATATATGTATATATATACAAATGCATAAATACATGTGAAATATTATAAATTTATAGTGAGATAGATCTTTTATCCTTATATTAAGTGTGATGATTTGGTCATCCATACCTTTCAAGTTTCAATCAGTAGATAAATCTTTCATCCTATAGATATATATATATATATGTTAGACTTCATTCATATATAAAATTCATATAAAAAATAGGCGCACACTTTCTCTCTAGTCCAAATTAGATTGGAAAGTATTGTTGAGTTTTTGTAAATTCACCAAGGAGTCCGCATCGATAATCTGAACTATTTAATGTGTAAGGCTCGTCGAATATTTTATCTCTATAAAAAATCACGTTGATCGAATATTGATAGTTACTTGATCAGATCATAGCGTAAGTATGATTTTTAAAATAAATTATTTATACAAATTGGATTTGATCAAATAACTATCGATACCTGATCAATATGATTTTTTTACAGAAATAGAGTACTCGACAAGCCTTACATATTGGACGGTTCGGATCATCGATGTGAGTTTCATGGTAGACCCACAAAGGCTTAACAACACTCTCTAGTTGAGATACTTAACTGATAAGGAGCCTCTCCATAAAAAATATTACAAAAGGATGTGATAGTGTTGATGTTGTAAATATAAATTATTTTTATAGGTATTTTATTTTAAAATGAAAGGTCACTAATAAGCCACATCATTAATTATGAAAATCCTGTATGAATTTTCTATTTGTATTTCATTACTCTCTCTAAGAATGTGTTAGAAGGCCAAAATTGAATTAATTTGAGAAGTTAGAGGGTTTATTTTAATGAAAATATTGTTTAGGGGTTTAATTGAAAAAAGTAAACAATTTAAGCGCTCCTAATGTAATTTACTCTATAATTAAACCCACAGCAACAATTAATAAATAAATACCTTAATTTTTAAATTAAAAGAGAAGAATATATTTATTGTAAAAATAAAAATAAAAATGAAACTTCTAAAAGTTGAACTTTGCATTGCAAATATTAAAAGGTCATGAACGTTGATGTTTAATTGAAATATAACAAAGTAAAGTTGGATAAGAAGGTAAAATATTATTATTATCATATTTTTTTTTTTTTTTTTTGGGTCTAGTCGCTGGATCTAATTGAAAATTATTACTCATTCCGTTTCAAAATATTAAGAAATTTTGGCGTTGACTTGCTTGAAATAATAGTTTTCTTCCGAACGGAATGGAGATTAGAAGAAGAATTATTGATAGCAGCGTATGTGAGCTTTGTGGGCATTGTGATGAATCTACCCTCCATGCTTTACAAGATTGTGTTTTGCCAACGTTCATTTGGGACAATCTGGTCAAGGTCAATCGGAGAGATGATTTTTCAATTTGCCATTACCAGAATGGATTGACTCAAATTTGTGTTGTGACTTGGTCTAGCGTTGGGGTGGGACAATGGGCTATGGTATTTATGGGTGCTATTGAGTTTATTTGGTTTTGGCATAATAAACTGTTTAAGGATCTGTCATTGGCTGGGCTCAGCAAATCGATTGAAGATATTCTTCAAGTGGTATTGGAAGTATACACTTCGCTAGAATTCTTTGGCCAAAGAATGGTTGCCAGGTGGGAGTTGGAAATGGTACTCTCTAATTCCCTTGGGTAAAAGTCATTGTGGATGCAGCGGTCAAAAACGGAATTGACAAAGCTGGAATATTGGTGGCTCAATTAGGGACTACTGCGGGCTCTGGCTTGGGGGCTTTTTCAAAAGCATGGTTGGAGTTAGTTGTAGCAGCGGAGCTGTGGGCAATATTCCAAGGCTTATGGTCAACTTAGGAACAGGGCGTTAGAGCTGTTTTCGTGGAAGAATAATATTTTAGGGATTATGAAAAAAATATCATGAAATATATTATAAAGATTTTCTATCATTTGATTAGTGTGTGGTATTTTAGGAAAATGTTTAGGATCCCTACAAAAGAAGATCCCCATAACTCCTACTAATGTATTGATCATTGATGTGTTTGAATTTTTTTTGAGAATTGTGTCTGACAGTGACATAAATGGCTCAGATCATTTTGGGGGTTGTTGAGATTGTGTTTTGTAGGGGGTCTTTATCATTATTAGGTATTTTAAAGTATATATAATCAAAAAATAGAGAATTTTTCATAATCATCTTCATAATATTTTTTTCTTAATTCTTAACATTACTCTTCGTAAAATCTAATGCCCAAGTTGCCATTGAGCTGATTGAACACCCCAATTGACTGCATTCGGAGCACAATGTTGCGTTGGAAACAAGGAGGCTCATGGCAAAGAATTGGAACTGCTCCTGGTGCGTCGGGAAGCGAACGTTTGTACGGATTCAATGGTGGCGGAAGGCCTTAGAGCCACAATGGAGTTGTAAGTTATTCACACCCCTCCCTTATCAGTTCGACCCCTGCTGGTCTGGGACATAGCCGATTGGGCCTCCTCTAGGGGGTGGTTTTTAGTTTCTTCTTGTTGTGTCTTTGGCTTAGGGTCTCCATTCCACACCCAAAAAAAAAAAAAAAAAAAAAAAAAAAAAAAAAAAAAAAATCTCTTTTGGAGAATTTAATTTTTTTTGATGGTATAATTATTATACTTTAAAATAAAATAGTAATTTTTCAAAACTATAATTTGGTAGTACAATTATTACACTTCAAACAATGTTAATGAATTTAATTGAAGGACAAAATAGGAAATTTATAAAATTTTAATCCTTAATTTTTTAAAAAGGACTAATATTTTGGAATAATAAAAATGAAATAAGGGATTAATAATATTTTAAAACGAAGAGAATAACTACAAGTTGGTAAGTATTATATGGTGTTATCTACGTAGTGTTTTCGACAAATGAAAAATTACAACTCTCTAGCAAAAATGAGTTACTATATTCCATTGGTAAACTTTTCTTCGACACCATTAGTTTGAACAATTACATTAATAATGTCACGTAATACTTCAAGAATATATAATAATTATCTATTCTAGTTGGGAAAAGACTAGTTGGATGTGTACCATATATACCTTATAACTAAAGGAAAAAAATAGTATAATTATATATTTCTTGAGTCATAGCTAAAATAAAAAATAACAAAAATCATAATCAAATATTACATGAGGCATAATCAAATATTTTATGACTCATAACTAAACTAATGTTATAACTAAATAAAAAAATTGGTCATAACTAAAGCAGAAAATGACATAATTAAGGTCACATTTGTTTGGCTCTATACGATGGAGAGGACTAAGAATACGGTGAGATTGAATGAGGAGATTATTAATATGATGGTATTATGTTGGAGATATAAGATAAAAAGTGTTTGTTTGTACGCCATTGAATTAGTAATATTATAGATGTTACTATTACATAAAATTAATATTTTTAAATTTTTAGTATTTTTTTAATATCATAATTTTTTTTAATACTTTTTAAATCCACTTAATTTAGAGACACTTAAAAAATATAAATTTTGAGTAAAAATCATTTAAAATTTCACTAGATATAAAAAATTTAGTATTTATTAAAAATTTAAATATTTCTTTTCAAAAAAAATTATTTGAAATAAAATACAATTAAAAATATTTTAATTCATCTTATTTAATAAACTAACCAATGCAACTTTTGGGACCAAAAAAAAAAAAAAAAAAACTACATGAAATTCCATAAATACCGTCATTCTACCATTCTATTTGATGTAAGACAAGTGGCATAATGGTCTTTCAACCATTAATCTCATCACTAAATTTCTAATCTTATGTATTTTCCTTCCCTGCTAGTCCAACTATGGAGGGATTGCTAGTCTCCTCGGAGTGTTAATCCCACTACAACCATCCACAAACAAACACTTTCTATGGGATTCTCTCTCACTATTGGTCTAATTCCCTTACTCATGGAGCCAAACAAACATGGCATAAGAATGCATATAGTACATCTTTTTCAAGGGGTATATATTAGAATTTCCCAATTCTAGGTGGGCATTGGTGCGTAACTAAGAAAGCAACTACGCTTAAGGGGTTATTTGGGGTGTCATAAATAAGTGCATTTTTTTGAATTTTTGGACTAAAAAGTTGAGGAAAAAAATATGGTTGTTTGGGTTAATTTTTTGATTTTTTATGAAAAAATGTGTATTAAAAAATTGTATAAATTAATGTGTAGGAGAAGATTTATTTTTTGGTTGTACGGCTGTCCTTCATGCGCAGGTTGAATAGATAGTAAGAAATAATTGTCTACTTTTCAGGCATTTCACTGGATGGTGCTTTTCGGTTGGTGGGAGCCATCACAGGTCTCGTTTTGATAATCTGAACCGTTCAATGTGTAGCACTCGTCGAGTACTACATGCTTTTAAAAAATCACATTGATCGGATATCGATAACTATCTGATCAGATTTGTTTTTTTTCCAACCGTTAACTATAACACTATCATTTTTTTTATATACAAAACTGATTTGATTATATAGTTATCGATATCCGATCAGCGTGATATTTTACAGACATATAGTACTCGACGAGTTTTATACATTGAACGATTCAGATTATCAAAAAGGTACCCGAGATGGGCTCCCACGAGTTGAACAACAGTGTGTTAAAATTGCATCCCAACTGTGCAATTTTTCTTTTGAATCGCAGCACAGATCTGGCTTGGTGAGTTGATGAGTTGTATAATTGTGATTGATGAGTTGTATTTTTGTGTAAAATTGATTTTTTAATTTTTTTTTGGTGAATAGTGATAACTTTTTAACTTTTTGAGTAACTTTTTGACATTTTTGATACATGCCAACTTGGCCTTTGTCTAATTGACAATTGAGGGTGGGAAGACTAACTCCCATAAGTGTTAAATTAACAATTGATTTTCGCTGACAAAATTTTTTTTTTTGGTGCGTGACTAAGGCCTCGTTTGGGAAGTAACTGTTTTAGTTTAAAAGTCAAAAAATTACTAAAAAAATCAAAAAACTTATAACTTATACCAAAAAATCAAAGATTTTATTTTCTCTTTACTTTTTGCACATCTTTTTGTAAAAAATTAAAAAATCATCTTAAACATACTAGTTTTTTTTAATCTCATATTTTAGTCAAAAAGTCGAAAAGTTACTAAAAAGACCTGTTCTTAACGAGATCTAAGAAGATAGAAAACATTTTAGATATAAAAAATTAGAACTGTAAATGAATCGAGTAGTAAATTTTTTAAAATTAACTTTACAATTTAATAAATTTTAAAATATGTTAAAGTCTAAGAAAATGCTGTACCATATGCACCTTATTGCAAAATGTATATTTTTATCACAAAATTTCTTAATATTAATTACAAAATGCGTAACCTTATAACAAATTGACGTAACAAAATGTCCAAAATTTGTGATTAATATTTCAAAAGTTTGTAACTTAGTCACGATATTTTTTGTTATGCCAATTTGTGATAAGATTACGTATTTCATAATTAATATTATGAAATTTTATACTAAAATTATACATTTGATGGTCGAAATGTATATGATATATCCCAAAAAAGATGCACACTATAAAAGAATTATAAAATTTAATTGATTTATAAATATTCTTTTTATAATAAATATAAAATTATTTAATTTATTTAAATTTACCAAACCGAATAGATTCTATTAAAGGTGGTTGCCGCTCGCACAACTATACACGTCTCCAAGCTGGATTGTCATATGTCAACCAAAAAAAATATTAAAAAATAATAATTTTACATATACTACACTACACCTGCTATACCTCGCCGCCCACCACACCATAAAAAAATAAAACTACTAACTCCACATGAGACAAATTTTTTTTTGTATATAGTAACGACTGTCCCTTGTCCACCATCATTCCTAATTTCCTATGTAGTTTACCATGGCCTGCCTCTTCTTCCAAATTCAGCTCGTTCCAATCCCACCACGACCACGACTACCATCATGGCTAGCAATGACAACCACAACTCCTTCTCCAACCACTTCACCATCCTCCTAATCGCTGCCTCAACGGCCGCTATCGTCATCGTCCTCTACCACTGCTTCAACGCTTGTTGCTACAACCGGAGAAACCCCCTACGCCACCACCGAACACTGGTTCTCCGACAAGGAGAGATTCCGGGCCTCATACCGGCCCACAAGTATGAAAAGGAAACGAAATTGGTCGGAGAAAATCGGACTTGTGTGGTTTGCTTGAACGAGTACGAGGAGGGTGAAGAACTACGTACGTTGCCTGAGTGCTTGCACTCTTTCCACGTGGCTTGTATTGATATGTGGCTCTATTCCCATTCCACTTGTCCGGTTTGCCGGACTGATACGACGCTGTCTCCGTTTGAGTTTAAGGTTTGTTTGGAGCCATGTTTGGATGGATAGACCTCTCAATTGCGGTGTGCAATTAGGGGTTTTATGATAGTAACAATGATAAAGACTCTAAAAAAGCTCCTAAAATTCCTAAAGTGATTCACACTATCTATGATGTGAGTCTTACACATACATGAGTGGTATGAATTACTTTACGATTGTGATGATCTCGAAAAAAAAAAAGAGGCACTCATTTTCCTTATGATAGTGGAAAAGGTTTGACCATTTGTCTAGGCTCCTTTTTTTTTTGTTTTCAAAAAAATATATGTTCTAGTGGAGGTGTTATTAGGCCTTGTACAACAATAATATAATAATTTAGAACAATTTATTTTGTTAGAGGCAGGTAGATTGTTGATTAAAAAAATTAAATTGATTTGATAATTATAATTATATATTTTATTAATATGTTTTTCTTTTTGTGTGTAAAGAATGGACATAAAAGATAATTTTAAACATAGACATTATTTTTTTAACAAAAAAATATAATAAAATATAAAGTGATTATCAAAACAATCTAACTTTTTTTCATAAATAATTTATAAGCATAATCTAATAAAATGAATATTTTAAATTATTAAAATGAAATTCATGATAAAGCTCGTAAAGCCCAACTTCTCAAAAAACAAAAACTTATCCCTTTCGGAAATAATTTTATTTGGTTATGACTTCAAGACTAATATACTAATAGTTGTATTGTAGTGAGGGTGTAGCGAAGTGTTTGAGGGGGGAGGGGCTGGTCTGGTGTGGTGAAGATGGGTGGCGGGGTTTAAAATTTTAGGTTAAAATATATTTTCTATTTAAACAAGTGGACCATTAACCTAGCATCATTGATATGATGACATGAGTGAAATTATTGTTGTAAACGATGATCACTCAACAATTGTTGGAAAAGAGGTAGGCAATCAATCTTGACGTTGTGTTTGATTATGAAATAGGATAAGAGATTTAGAAAGATAAAAAAAAAAAGTGTGTGAAATTAGATAAGATATAAGTATATTTTATTAATATTTTTTTTTCTCTTTCTAAGCCTGTTTTGGAAAAATGATTAAAAGCTGTTTTTTGACTTTTTTTAATTTTTTTGTAAGAGAGGAAAGTGAGTTAAAAACTGCGAAGTAATTTTTAACCAACTTCTCAAAATAAGCCTAAATCTCTTACCAAATCTTCTAACCAAACCTAACATAGCTGTGCTTTCTTTCATGAATAATACAAACCAGATCTCAACGAGGTAGAGAGCTGGTGAGGGCGAAGCCACCCTTTTGCAGCAATTTAAAATATTTTTAATAAGAGACGATAATTGATTTCTATAAAAATAAAGGTGTCATTTTCGTATATTGTCTTAACATAAAAAAGTGATTTGGCGCCCAATTGTTTGGTCAAAATTAGAACTGTGTAATTATTGAGTAATCCTAATCAATTGGGTTAACTTAGGTTTCGTTTGGCATTGATTTTTTGAATTAAATTAGTCACAAAAAGATAAAATAGATTAAAAAGTTAATAAAATAAAATATTATATCCAAATCATAATTATTTTATTTTTTCTTTCATAAAAATTAAAAAAACTAAAAAAATAATCTGAACGAACTTTTTAACGAAAGCTAAAATAGTCAAAAAAATAAAAAAATTAACTAAAAAAGTCACATGCCAAATGACATCTACTTTTGTATAATCTTGTTAGTTAATGTGTCAGAGTCCGGATCCTCTCCAGCCAAATTCTCTGGCCCTTCCTCCGGCCAAGGGCCAGGATTTGGCCACGTCGCTTAAGGAAGATCTACCGTTCAGATGCAAAAAAGAAAAAAGAAAAAAGAATTTGTCAGCAGTTTCCCTCCTTATTCGAAGCTTGGGAAACATTGGGAAACCCCTTGGATTTGAACTTATAAATGTACTCATAAATCCATTCACTTCACGTTTTCCCTCCCTCTTTGAGGCTTTGGTAAACGACGATCGGCGAAGTCGACGGCGAACATCGATGACGATCGGCAGCGAACAAAAAATCTGCTATGTTCAAAGCATTTTTTCCCAAATAATCTGCCATGTTCAAATAATTTTTGATAATTTGCCATTTTCATTGTTTAAGAGGCCCAAAAAAAAAAAAAAAAAATATATATATATATATCTATATATAATGTAATCTATAATGTGGTTGTGCAAAATCATTTTCTGAAAATAGCATCAGTTGTTAAGTGATGATGTTCTGAAAATAGCATCAGTTTGGGTGTGGAGAGGGCCATCGAAGCTGCTGCTCAAAAATAGCAATGGGTGAAGAAAGAGCTTGGTTGGGTGGTGGATGAGTTGGAGTTTGGAGGTTGAAAAATAAGAAGCAGTGGACAAGATGGGGATTTCTGGTAATGTTGAGACAACTTGTTCTAGGAAGATGATGAAGAGAGCAATGGAATAACAGACTTGTACAAGTAGATGATGATGATGAAGATAGAGAGTGGAGTCTATGGAGCAAGGACTGAGAGAGTGTCGCTATGGATGGATAGAGAGAGAGAGAGAGAGAGAGAGAGAGAGAATCGGAATGAAGCTTTGCCTCTGTGTTGAATGAAAATAAATTCAGATTTTTTTTTTTTAAAACCAAACTTCATGTGAGCCGTAGGATCCAGCCCTGATGACGTGGCAAAATCCTGGCCTTTGGCTGGAGGAAGGGCCGGAGACTTTGGCTGGGGAGGACCCGGACTCAATGTGTCAATCCTCACTTATGGCAAATATTGATTATGTAAATTATTTTTTGTGATGATTGTTGGGTTTGGTGACAGTTGATTTCTAATTATTGTTCTGATATTTGTAACAAGCATCCTATTGATGACCAAAAAAAAAAAAAGAAATTATTCAGTAATTTGGAGTACTATGTAGATAATACTAGTATACTACATAGTATTATGGAAATATTTAATAATTTTCTATTAAAGCCACAAAAGCAATTAATAGATTAACTTTTTAAATTAAAAGAAGAAGAAAATATTATTATTGTGAAAATAAGAAACTGAAACTTAAAAAAATTGAAATATAAAAAAAAAATATAATCAATGGTAATGTTTAATTGAAATATAACTACTTTTATTTTTTTTTATTGTTTTTTAGAAAAAAAAGGAAAACAACATAAATAAATATATATTTTTTGGGTGTTCTGGTTGGTCATTGGCTCCTGTAATTAAGAACATAGAAAATATTTCAAAGCAGAAAAATCTATGTAGATTGACAATAAAATATATAATTTAGATTGAAATTTAATATGGTGTTAACGGAAAAAAGAATGACAACATTAATAAAAAAAAAAAAAAGTTTTTTTTTTTGTGTGCCGGTTGGTTCATGGTTCTTATAATTAAGAGGCTTCAAAATATTTCAGAGCAAAAAAATTAATGTGCGTACATTATTAAAAATATGACTTTTTACATTTATTTTTTTGCAACTGGTTATTTAACCGTCGTGAAAAAAATTACATTTTACATTACAATCTATTTTACTTGACCCAATCGTGGTCTTAACCAAAAAAAAAAAAAAAAAAAAAAAAAAAACAAAACAAAACAAAACGTAAAGCTTGACCCATGTCCCTTTTTTTTTTTTTTTTTCCTTATTTCCCAAATCTGAACTCTGTCTCTCTCTTTCTCTCTCAAAATCTGTCTCGCTCAAGTCTCTCGCTCGACAGTGAAGATTTGATCGATTCATAATCTTCTGTTGATGAAGATTTGAAGATTTCAATCTGCTGTTGATGAAGATTTTGATTGATTCATAATCGAGATTTATAATCGGTAAGCCTAAACACTTCTCTTTGTCTTTCTCTGTGACGTTAGACACATCTTCATCGCTCGAATCTTACTCTCTGTAATGTTTGACATATCTTCATCGATTAATCTGTAATGTGTGAATTGAAAATGAATTACTCTCTGTAATGGTTGATTAATCTGTAATGTTGGAAGGTTGATTGAATAATAATAGAATAAATCTCTCTGTCTCCGAAGGTTGATTGAATAATAATAATAATGTTGGCAGGTTGTTCCAGATTTCCAAGTTTTGAATCTAAAGTTGCTAGCCAATGATGACATATCGTAAATTGACCGAAATGCAAGTTTTTAATATTTGTTGTGGTGTTGAAATTCTTGAACTAGGATGGTCTGAGGCCGAAGTATGACTAAGCATTATAATGTTAGTTGTGAAACAAATAGCTAACTAGTAAAACTCAAAGGAGTTCTTATTTCCAAGCATGTTCTATTCTGCCATCAAAATCCATGGTGAAAAAAGGAGGAACTTTCAAATTTTAGTGCTACGATTTCCAACCTATGGTGATAAAAAAATAAAATAAAATAAATTCATTTCTATATCAATGTGTTGAGTACTGTACTAGCTATAGTATTGTTTTTATTACTAGTACAGTATGAATTGATACCGGTACTTTTCAAATACTGTTTCAGATTTATCAATGTATTATATATTTGTCAAAATATTATATTTGTTTATAAAATTTGATGAATAGACATTATTTAGTTTATTGGACTGTTCTTTAAATGAATTCAATATTCCTAAGGTTGCAGTAAATTTAAAATTAAAAGCTAATTTGCACCTTTGTCATTAAAGATGAAACCCAACTTGCATTTAAAAAATAAATAAAGTTAAAAGAGTTGGTGTATGTTTCCAAAAGTTCAAAACCCGTCTCTCTCCATTACCTGTTCAAAGACTCCAAAGCATCCCAATTTTATTTTCAACACTGGCCAAGTACAGTTTGTAAATGGATGGAGATAGAAGAGTTGTGGAGCAATGTCCAGTGGTTGAGATGGTTTTGCTCTAGTTGTTAAAGATGGAGAGATTGAGCAGCTGAAAAAGCCTTCCCAATCTGACAAATGAAATACCAACTGTGTAGTTAATTCACGAATTCGGATCCTCGGTGGCCCTTTCATGCGGCACACTCTGTAGCTCTCTAAAACGACGTCGTTTTTGAGGGCTTTTTTTTTTTTTTTTTTTTTTTTTTTTTTTTTTTTTCTGTAACAGAGGGGAGGGGAGGGTAGGAGAAGAAGAGAGAGAGAGAGGAAGGGAGAAGAAGAAGGGTGGCGGGAGGAGAGCCGCCGAAGCCGTCGCAGAAGAGGGAGAGGACGGACGGGAGGGGAGAAGAGGGAGAGAACGGACGGGAGGACAAGTTCTCCTCCACTTCGGCCGGATCTGGAGCCGCCATGGTTGTTCGGGGTTGCTCCTTCGACCTCACCACCGCCATGGCTGCTTGGGGCTGCCCGGATCTGGAGCCGCCATGGCTGCTCGGGGCTGCCCTCTTCCTTCTTCTTCCCTCCCTCTTCCTTCTTCTTCCCTCTTCTTCTCCCTTCCTCTCTCTCTCTTCTTCTCCTACCCTCCCCTCCCCTCTGTTACAGAATCAAAGAAGAAAGAAGAAAAGAAAAAAAAAAAAAAAAAAGCCCTCCAAAACGACATCGTTTTGGAGGGCTACAGGGTGTGCCGCAGGAAAGCACCACCGAGGATCCGGATTCGTTAATTCACCTTCGTTCAAGTCTGAAATATTCTGCTTCTCATTTTTCTTTTTATTTGTAATCGTTAACACTCCCAGAGGTTGATATGGCAGGAGAAAAGGCAAAACTTTGCAGTATTCCTCAAATGGTCCGAGATAGGCCTGGAAATTTTCGAAAACAAAACTGATAGTATAGGGTTTATTTGATAAACTGGGTTGTACCTTCTGGTACAAAACGGTATTAACAACTTTGATCTGTATCCATTGCTTAATTTTCTGTTGAGAAAACCAGGCACAAGAACAGAAGATACAATGAGACTTGTACGTAGCTGATAGTCGAAGAGACTTTAAATTTTTTTCATTTCCTTTTTGTGGTATTTACTGCATTTTGTGTGAATATGAGTGGGCCTACTTTTAATTTCATAATCTAATGGTTCTTAACTATTTATGTTGTCTGTTATGATTCTTTTTTTTATTAGCAAAAGAAAGCTTTATTGATGAAGAAATATATAAAGTATGGGAACATACATTAATAAAGTGGAGGGTGCAAAATGTATGACAGTGAAACACGAAGATCCCAACTAGGTTGGCATCTTAATGCATACCAAATCATTTACCAGCACCAACTCCAAGCTCTAAGTTGGTGAGAAACCAATCATACAGAGCAAACAAAAAAACAAAACTAAAAACACAAGAAAACACAGAGTTGCAACACCAGAAAAATCACCCTTTGCAACCAGAACAAAACTAACCAAACACAACCTTCTGAATCTGCTACTCACACCAGACAAGCATAACAGATCAAAGCCAAGCATAACAGATCAAAACAGAATCTGCAAAAATAGCCAAAATCAGATCAGCAAAAAGGCCAAGCATAGCAGATGGGGGAACCACCAGATAACCAACAGCACACAAGAACTGATCAAAGCAAATACAGCCAAGCAAATATAGTCATTCAACCAAACACACAAAACTCCAATGCATTATTCGTTGCAACAGCTGCCAGCAACAGCACAGAAGCACCAAACTAGAAACACAGCCACAACAATACCACACTTCCAACACCCTTCATCAAGCAGCAGCAACCACACTCCAATACTAGCCAGACAGCAGCAAGAGAAACACCAAAAAAACCAACACAGCAGCTTCTATGAGCTAGCACTCCACCTGATTTGGTGCAAATTGGATACACTATCATGAACTGAGTAGTCCACCTTCAAGTGCCACTTGGTCCACAAGGCTATCTGCAATTTAACCTTCTCACAAAAAACTTGAAAATCAGGGTGGGTTCCCTTGAACAAACACTCATTCCTTAACTTCCACACAGACCAAAATACAAAGGAGGGGATAATCTGCCAAATTTTCAGCACCCAAGACTTGAACCTAAACTTACCAGCAGACCACCAATGTAGCAGCCCTGCTACTGAACCTGGAATAGCCCAGACCAGCTCCCACCAGTCCACCAATCAAGACCAGAACTTCCACACCAGAGGGCAGAGCAGAAATACATGATCGATCGTTTCTACCTCAGCTTGGCAGAAAATGCACAGAGTGTTTGATTCAAAGAACAAGCTAGTGCTTAAATTCATACCTGAAAAGGAGATCAAATCAACGATTCACCAATTATAACAAATTGAAATTTAGTTTTTTTTTTTTCAATTGATAAATTTAAAATTTATCCACTTGGGCCAAAGGAGGAAATGTTTACTTGTTGCCTATAAAAATAACAAAAATGCATGAGATCCCAGAAGGTGTTGGGAGTCCCTTTTAATTGGCTTAAAAATTGATATTTTTATTTTTTATTTTTTATTTTTTTTACTTTTAGCCATTGATAACACCCCACGTGGAGGTGAGGATGCTAGGGATTACCCCCACTGGGATCCCAAGCATTACCGTAAAAATAATGTTTACTTGTTGCTTATAATAATAACAACTAATTAATTCATCCACTTGGACCAAGGGTTATCTTGTACAAAAAGTCGTGGACATCCCCTAACTGGCCAGCTGCTTTTGGTTCTGGCATTTACTGTCGTCATTAATTATAATCTTTTTTGATAGTGACCATTTGTAATTGATAAGTTAAACTTTTTCCTTGGAATTAACTGTGATGACCACATGTTAACAAAAATCTACGTAATATGGAAGATCAATGCTATATTAATTAGTATATTAACAATATTTAATAGATGATAAATTAACATAATTTTAAAAGTTTTGAGTAATTATATTTTATATTATAATGGGTAGGATTATAATTTAAAATAATAATATCATAATATATATTGATATATTAATTGATATACTAATTAATACACGTAGTACCATCGTAGATAAAATGGATCTAATTAACGTGAAACGCATGAATGTAGAGATGCCAATAATACAAATATATATATACAAATGCATAAATACGTGTGAAATATTATAAATTTATAGTGAGATAGATCTTTTATCCCTGTATTCTTAGAGTATCTTTAATCCTGAACCAAAATTTTCATCAAATCTGAGTAAAAAAATGACTTTTTTCTCAATCTGATACCGAGTGTTCCAACGGTTGATTTTCATCAAATCTGTGCCGGGACAACCGGTTGGTCGACCGGTTAAGCCAAATTTTTTTTTTTTTGAATTTTTTTTTTTGAACTGTTTGAACCTTTTAGTGGTCGACCGGTAAGGCAATTTTTTTTTTTTTTTAACTGGTTAAACCTTTTTTTGGAATTGTTTGAATCTTTTGGTAGTCGACCGGTTGGTCAACCGGCCAGTCAACTGGCTGGTCGACCGGTTGGTCTCCCCCAACGGTCATGCACAGTGTTTTGGTGAAATGCGGAGCCTGCCCTCATTTTGGTGAAACGTTTGGTGAATTCTCGATTTGATATCAATTTGGTGAAACCGTTGGAGCTCCAAACAGTGCTTTTTTCACCAAATTTCAAATTTGATGCTAGGTTTGGTGAAGGGTTAGAGATGGTCTAAGTGTGATGACTTGGTCATCCATACCTTTCAAGTTTCAATTAGTAGATAAATCTTTCATCCTATATATATATATATGTGGTAGACTTCATTCATATATTAAGTTCATATAAAAAGTAGGCACACTTTCTCTCTGGTCCAAATTAAATTGGAAGGTATTGTTGAGTTTTTGTAAACTCACCAAGGAATTCGCATCGATAATCTGAACTATTCAATGTGTAAGGTTCATCGAGTATTTCATCTCTATAAAAAATCACGTTAATCGAATATCGATAGTCACTTGATTAGATTGTAGGGTTACTATGATTTTTAAAATAAATTATTTATACAAATTGGATTTGATCAAATGACTATCGATACTTGATCAGTATGATTTTTTACAGAGACAGAGTACTTGACAAGCCTTACATATTAGACGGTTTGGATCATCGATGTGAGTTTCGTGATAAGCCCACAGAGGCTTAACACCACTCTCTAATTGAGATATCTAATTGACAAGGAGCCTCTCCATAAAAAATACTACAAAAAGGTTGCGATAGTGTTGATGTTGTAAATATAAATTATTTTTATAGGTATTTTATTTAAAAATGAAAGGTCACTTTTAAGCCACATCATTAATTATGAAAATCTTGTATAAATTTTCTATTTGTATTTTATTACTCTCTCTAAGAATGTAATAGAAGGCCTAAATTGAATTATTTTGAGAAGTTAGGAGGTTTATTTGAGTGAAAATATTGTTTAGGGGTTTAATTGAAAAAAGTAAACAATTCAAGGGCTCCTAATGTAATTTACTCTTTAATTAAACCCACATCAACAATTAATAGATAAATACCTTAATTTTTAAATTAAAAAAGAAGAATATATTTATTGTAAAAAAAAAAAATGAAACTTCTAAAAGTTGTACTTTGCATTGCAAATATTAAAAGGGTCATCAACGTTGATGTTTAATTGAAATACAACGAAGTAAAGGTGGATAAGAAGGTAAAGTATTATTATTATCATTATATTTTACTTTGTTTTTTTTTTTGGGAGTAGTCGCTGGTTCTAATTAAAAATTATTATTCCTTCCGCTTCAAAATATTAAGAAATTTTGGCTTTGGCTTGCTTGAAATAATAGTTTTCTTCCGAACGGAATGCAGATTAGAAGTAGAATTATTGATAGCAGCGTATGTGAGCTTTGTGGGCATTGTGATGAATCTACCCTCCATGCTTTACAAGATTGTGCTTTGCCAATGTCCATTTGGGACAATCTGGTCAAGGTGAATCGGAGAGATGATTTTTTCAATTTGCTGTTACCAGAATGGATTGACTCAAATTTGTGTTGTGACTTGGTCTAGCGTTGGGGTGGGACATGGAGGCCGGATCCCCTCCTTACAACTCTTCCTTGCAATTTTTCTTGCAATGGCTAAGATCAACCGTTACAACATCTAACGGCCATAAAAAAATAAAAATAAAATAAAGAAATTGAAATCAGCCGTTGAATGTTGGAACGGCTAATCCCAATCGTTACAAGAAAGATTGCAAGGAGAAATTGTAAGGAGGGGATCCCAACTCGGGACAATGGGCTATGGTATTTATGGGTGCTATTGAGTTTATTTGGTTTTGGCATATTCTTCAAGTGGTATTGGAAGTATACACTTCGCTAGAATTCTTTGGCCAAAGAATGGTTGCCAGGTGGGAGTTGGAAATGGTACTCTCTACAATTCCCTTGGGTAAAAGTCAATGTCGATGGAGCGGTCAAAAGCGGAATTGATAAAGCTGGAATTGGTGGCTGAGTTAGGGACTACTATGGGCTCTGGCCTGGGGACTTTTTCAAAATCATGGTTGGAGTGTTAGTTGTAGCAGCAGAGCTGTGGGCAATATTCCAAGGCTTATGGTCAGCTTAGGAACAGGTCGTTAGAGCTGTTTTCGTGGAAGAATAATATTAGAGATTATGAAAAAAATATTATGAAAAATATTATAAAGATTTTTTTATCTTTTGATTAGTGTGTGATATTTTATTATACATATAATCTAAAGTAAAGAATCTTTCATGATATTTTTTTTATAATCCTTAACATTACTCTTCGTGAAATCTAATGCCCAAGTTGCCATTGAGCTGATTAAACACCCCAATCGAGCGCATTCGGAGCATAGTGTTGTGTTGGAAACTCGGAGGCTCATGGCAAAGAATTGGAACTGCTCCTTGTGTGTCGGCAAGGGAACCTTGTGCGGATTCAGTGGTGGCGGAAGGCCTTAGAGCCACAAATTAATGGAGTTGCAAGTTATTCACACCCCTCCCTTACCAGTTCGACCCCTGCTGGTCCGGGACTTAGTCGATTAGGCCCCCTCTAGGGGGCGGTGTTCTAGTTTCTTCTTCTTGTGTTTTTGGCCTTAGGGTCTCCATTCCACACCCAAAAAAATAAAAAAATCCCTTTTGAAGAATTTAATTTAATTTTTGGTAATATAATTATTATACTTTAAAAATAGTAACTTTTCAAAACTATCATTTGGTAGTACAATTATTACACTTCAAATAATGTTAATGAATTTAAATGAAGGACAAAATAGGAAATTTATAAAATTTTAATCCTTAATTTTTGAAAAAAGACTAATATTTTGGGATAATAAAATGAAATAAGGGATTCATATTTTAAAATGAAGAGAGTAAATACTAGCTGGTAAGTATTATATGGTGTTATCTACGTAGTGTTTTTGACAAATGAAAAATTACAACTCTCTAGCAAAAATGAGTTACTATATTCCATTGGTAAACTTTTCTTCTACACCATTAGTTTGAACAATTACATTAATAATGTCACATAATACTTCAAGAATATATAATAATTATCCATTCTAGTTGGGAAAAGACTAGTTGGATGTGTACCATATGTACCCTATAACTAGGGGAAAAAAATAGTATAATTATATATTTTTTGAGTCATAGCTAAAATAAAAAATAACAAAAATCATAACCAAATATTACATGAGGCATAACCAAATATTTCATGACTCATAATTAAAATAATGTTATAACTAAATAAAAAAATTGGTCATAATTAAAACAGAAAATGACATAATTAAGGTCACGTTTATTTGGCTTTACACGATGGAGATGACTAAGAATACTGTGAGATTGAATGAAGAGACTATTAATATGGTGATATTAGGTTGGAGATATAAGATAAAGAGTGTTTGTTTGTACGCCATTAGATTAGTAATATTATAGATGTTATTAGTACATAAAATTAACATTTCTAAATTTTTAGTATTTTTTTAATATCATAATTTTTTGAATAAAGGTTGAGATCCCCTTTGGGGGTCACCCCCTTCACCCCTTTAGTTTTGATTGGTCAACTTTTTTTTTTTTTTCTCACCCAATCCCCAACCTCCATGTGTGTGAGGTGGTTGTGGGGGTGGATGTTTTAAGGGGGTCTAAATCAATGTCCTAATTTTTTAATACTTTTTAAATCTACGTAATTTAGAGACACTTAAAAAATATAAATTTTGAGTAAAAATCATTTAAAATTTCACTAGATATAAAAAATTCAGTATTTATTAAAAATTTAAATATTTCTTTTCAAAAAAATAATATTAAAAATATTTTAATTCATCTTATTTAATAAATTAGCCAATGCAACTTTTGAAAAAAAAAAAAAACAACAAAAAAAACTGCATGAAATTCCATAAATACCGTCATTCTACCATTCTATCTAATGTAAGACAAGGGGCATAATGGTCTTTCAACCATTAATCTCATCACTAAATTTCTTGTCTTATGTATTTTCCTTCCATGCTAGTCCAACCATGGAGGGGATTGCTAGTCTCCTTGGAGTGTTAGTCCCACTACAACCATCCACAACCAAACACTCTTTATGGGATCCTCTCTCACTATTGGTCTAATTCCTTTACTCATGGAGCCAAACAAAGGTGGCATAAGGATGCATATAGTACATCCCTTTCAAGGGGATATATATTAGAATTTCCCAATTCTAGTTGGGCACTGGTGCGTAACTAAGAAAGCAACTAGGCTTAGTCTAATTGACAATTGAGGGTGGGAAGACTAATCACTACTACAAAAACAGATAAAGATCATACTTTTTTTGTGTGATGTATGTTATTTAATCACACATTTTAAGTTTTATTAAAGTGTGATATTTGGGAGTGTGATTAAAAGGAGTCATTTTTAATCACTTTTTAAGTGTGATTAATAACATTTAGATCACACCTTTTAAGTGTAATTATAAATATTTTGATCACACCTTTTAAGTGTGATTAAAAATATTTAGATCACATCTTTTAAGTGTGATCTTTGGAAGTGTGATTAAAAATGGGTCATTTTTAATCACACTTTTTAAGTGTGATTAATAACATTTAGATCACACCTTTTAAGTGTGATTAAAAATATTTACATCACATCTTTTAAGTGTGATTAATAACATTTAGATCACATCTTTTAAGTATGATTAATAACTAATAAAATCTGTGATAAAAAAAGGATTCGATATATTTGAAAAATAATCAATATTATTTTTATATGCACATTTGAAGAATGTAATATACACTATATACTATATTTTGAATCATAACCACATATTGAATAGAATAACGTCATATATTTCATAAATGGAAATTAAATATTCAAAAGTATATACAAAAGAATTAAATAAAAAAAAATAACTGTGCTTACATATATTAAAAAATGAAAAAACTTAAAAAACTAAGTTCTTTAATTCTTGGACCATATTTTGCATCTCTCCAAAAAATTTTTGACCTGAAAAATAAAAACACAAATTAATCCAGAAACTGCTAATGCATATGAATAAACTAAAAAGTTAATTCAACAAACCAAAATAGGAACATTAATCATTTCTGCTTGATCTTAATCCTTTTGGAAGTAACTTCCTTGTTAACAATTAGATGCCATAGCAAAGTTCGCGGTCATAAGTTGTTCATTAATGTACCTAAAACAAAAATTTTATATCAGATTCAATATCATTATACACTTGATAATGATGAAGAAGATCGTGTAGTTGAGCTAGTAGAGGTAGTTACTTGTCACGGACTAGTAATCGGCCACTAACTGTACCCCGTTGATCAGTATGAGGGAAGTCTTCTGAAAGAGGGAAATCATATGGCCAGCTTTGGGTTTCTATCAACATCTGAATATATGCAATGAGATGAAATTGTTAATTTTGTTTGTACTGATTAGATTTTATGTTGTCAAAAATTTCATGCCCAAAGTAGTACCTGTTCTTTGGCATCTTCCCAAAGTGTTAGGGCATCCTCTTCGACTGAAACTGAGTTAAGATAGATCAAAACAGGGCCAAACACCTTCTTCCATGGCTCGCCATCTCGCAATTTTATTGTCAGATTGTCCCCAGCATAATGGGTGCTGAAAAACATCTGAAGATAAATAACACAATCCTTTAACATTAACATCAAGTAGTAAGGAAATTTGTAAAAATTTATTTATATATAACATTTTCCACTTATTGAAAATGCAAGGTTGTGCCTCAATAGGATAGATTTAAGTAGTAGGTCATGTGGTTAACTAGAAAGTTATGCTCTGTTCTCCATCAATTCCTTTTTCAATCCAATTGTTGTGAAGTAGTTTTTCCTATGGATGTCATCATCATAATACAAAACAATATTTGTTCTTTTAGGCTTTGTTTGGGAAGTGGGAATTGGTCAAGAATTTGCATCTACATATATTACTTTTTTCGTTTTTTTTTTCTTCCTTGTCATGAAATTCATTTTGTAAATGGGCCACTGTGTTGGGCCAGTGAGTAAAATTGATGCCATTTGAAAGTGTGCTCTCTTGCAAAGCATGATATCTGAGTGATTAATAGCAAAGGATTGTGCAAAGGAAACAATATCGGATACTTACAGATAAGGTGGTTGGGCCAACATGCGAGGTGAGATCTTGCTTAATAGGGCCACCTGTACGGAACTCATCGCTGGGTGTGATCATCCAGAATCCAACAGCCGGGTTGGAGCATATCCACCCATGAACCCGATTGTCTTTGTCATCACATGAATATTGGTACTTATCATCCACCTACATAACACAACATCAAAAAAGAAAAAAAACTAGCATATCTAACTACACAAATGCAATCTTTCCTCTTGTGATGTCTTCATGAAGTAACAAAACTATCAAGAAGTTAACACTCTTGATGAATCACAAAAGGGCATTTTTGTCAATTCACAAAACCATGGGGGAAATTCACAAAAACTGCTATTTACAGCAAAAGACTTGGAATAATCCGCAAGGAAAGTAGGGGAAAATTTTCTGAGTCTTCATCGGTTCAAAATTATTTTCTTTTTCTTTTTTCTTATTCTTTCAGTAATAGAAAACAGAGAAACCTACATTACCATCCTCAACTCAACCGACTCCCAACTCTACATAAAGCATTGTCATTTGCATATGATAATTGTTTAAGCCAAACATTAGCATGCTTCATGATTACAGCATCAATAGAAGAATAAAATTTAAATAAGAAGATGTTCACATGGAAAAAAATACAACAGAACACGTAAAGAAAGTTCAAGGGAGGCACAACTGGGTGAATTCTGCCAGAGAGAAGCACAGGTATGCTAGACGAGTTCTTCAATTCTCAACAGTGCTCAAAAGAGAAGCCCAATTCAATCCTTGAATACCTAAATCAAATTGACTCGTTGCTGATGTCTCATTTGCCTAAAATATGTGTGAAGATTCATTCTCACATTGTCAGCCCAAGTATTTTTTTACCACGGTATGAGGCAATGGCCACTATTGCACTTAAAATGCTAATGCCTTGCTGTCTCACAAAGGTCAGAAGGTCATACCGACTGCAATGAACCAACCAACCTCTAAATTGGTTGCCATGTTAACAGGAGAGATGAATCAATATTACACATGGTAAATACTTAACCAAAAATTTCTATTTCTTCAAATACTAATCTTACTACTGGACGGTGCCAGAAGTCACGAAACCATGCAAATTTCTGTTGCACAAGGGAAGGCAGATGACCCTGGTACTGATATGATCCACAAAGTATAAAATGAGTAGTAAAAGATAAGCCTTGTCATCAGAAGTTTGGTTATAAAAATTATCACTTACAATTTTATGAAAACATAAGCCAACCTTTTCTAATATGACGTCAAACCATAAGCACCTGTTTCTAGAATGGGAAAGGAGGGGAGTTTGGGGTGGATAAGATGGTCCAGCTATATTAAATAAGAATGGTAAGTTTAATAAAAACATTTAAATGAAATTACATAGCAGATTCCAAGGGAGTCAAGGTTCGCAAAGTTCCATTACTCATCATGAAATTCGAATCAATTCAATTCATATTCTTCACCAGCAAAAACATTATCACCAATAAAATTAAAGTAAAAAAAACTACAAAATATTAGAGGACTTGCAGAATGAGGGGGAAAAAAAAGATTTAATCAGCATTCTTTAATTAGCCTGTTAGGTTTTTATTATTGGCAACCCCGTTTGACAAAACTCCTTTAAGTTGTAATTTTATTCGTATTTTTATTTCAGTGAGGCTATGAGTTGTTAGAGGCGAATCCAACCCGAATCGTGCTTTGCAAAGAAGTTTGTGATGTCAATACTTTCAAGATTGCCACTTCGCTGATTATTACGGGGGTCGAGCTGTTAGAGGCGAATCCAACCCGGTCAGCTCGCGGGCCGAAGCAAAATGCAAAAATGCATTCAAAGTTGCCTGTCATTTTCTTCTAATTTTGGTCTTCCCGCTCGAGTGGGGAAAGTGACGCTCGAGCGGGGTTTGCGAGCTCACAGTATCTCTGCTATGCTTGAAAAAGTGTTGGATGGTGTGATTCCCCGCTCGATCGGGGAAACGGACGCTCGAGCGTGGAGCCTGTATGAAATCACGGAATTTGAAGTCTCCACTCGAGCGGGAAGTCCCACGCTCGAGCGGACCGCGCGAACCCAGATTTCCAAATTTGTTAAGGAGTTCGTTTTCTTCTGAAACTGGGATTACTTTTGGTTTTTTATAAGTAGTTGGTTTTCTCCCAAAACTAGACTACTCCTCTAATTCCTCCAGATCTTCTTGTTGGTTCTTAAGGTTTATATCTGGGGATATTTTGTAAGTTTTCTTTGATGTTTTTATTGAGTATTCAACTCATGGTTTAAAAGAGAGTACATCAAAGGTTTTGTTTTTTTATACAAAAGAGAGAGTTGTTTTTCGGTGGATTCTGAAGAATTCGAGCTTGAAACTTTGGTGGATTCTGGAGTGGCTCATCAGAAAGACAATTCCATGGTGAAGATGGGGTTGGAAGAGGCACATAGAGGTTGGTTCAATTAGGCGTTGTGGATTTGCTAGATAATTGAGAGTATACCTGTGTAATTCCTTTAAATCTTCTTAGTGGATTGTTCTTATGGCTGTTGCCCGTGGTTTTTTTTATCACAATTGGAGGTGTCCAATTGTGATTTTTCCACGTAAAATCGTTGTGTCTCTTTGTCTTGATTGTTTGATTGGGATTATTATATTCTGCTTAAAATTGATACATAATCACAAATCAACATCTAGGAGGTTTCTAGATTTTTTATAGCCAATGACCATCATGCATGCACCTAATTCCAACCCATGAAAGGTAACTGTAACATTTACCTATAGGCCACAAAAGTTATGATCTCATCATGAAAAAACCTTCTTTTCAGTCTAGGTAATCCAAACACCACATAAAAAACAAACTGCTGATAGCTCCTCAAATTGCACAAATAATGCTGTCAGCACTCCCTACCAAGGCCACAAAAGTTATGATCTCATCATATGTCAGCTATTTTTTTATAGGCAAAGTTATGATGTCATCATAATGTTATCTGAGCCATTTTTTTATATGCAAATTCAATAATGTCATCCGAGGGTGAGGGTGGAGAAGAAAGGCACACATTCAATAACAGCCAAAAAAATATAGAATAGCAAAGGATAATGAACAAAAATGGATGGGAACATTGTCTAATAGGGGGCCACAACTAAATATTTGGAGCATTGTCTAGTTGAGAAAAAATATAGAATATGACAACCTAATGGATATTACAATATACTATATTCTAAAAGAAAATATAACATTACGTTTAATTGTAATTAGGCTAAGAATATAATAGCAAACTCTAATTATCATTTAATAGCAAACTCTAATTATCACACCATTTGAAAAAGGAGAAGAGAAAAAAATTATAATCAACATATTAACAAACCTGTGAACTTGACTCTATACCCAGTAGTTTACGCAGATGACCAATGTGGGAGCCGAGTAATTAAAGGGATGAAGTCTGATACGCACAGGGAGCCGGGTGTTGAACGGCTCCCTTCTGCTCTGCCAAGACGCCGAGTAGGATCTTTGGGCCGAATATACTGGAAAAAGCGTGTCAGGATAAATGAAAGAATACATAAACAAAAGAAAAAGTAGACTCTGGCCCCGAGGCTGAAAAATGACTATAAATACAAGAGCTTCAGATTTATAAAGGTATGTAAGAAACACTTCTATAAACTTAGTAAGCAAGCTTTCTGGAGGAGAACTGACTTGTCCGTCGGAGTGCTAATTCCGGCACCCCCGACCGGAGTTTGTATTTTTCGGTGACTAGCGGAGGATCGTTGGCGTCTTCGAGGATCTGAAGAGTATTTCCAAACCACATTCACTACAATTGGCGCCCGTCGTGGGAATACTCAAATATATCCATGAAAGACGTGACTAAAGATCCCGATAGCCACCGACGAGACCGGACGGAGACGACTTCACTCCGGCATTTACACTCGGAGGCAACCGTCATGCAATGACACGCCCCACTCTAGCTCACCAACGATTCTAACACAGAGACGATGCAAGCGACCATGGAGCAGGCGAACAGACCAAAGCGAGTTTGGGCGGCATCATCGGCGAGAACGAACGCCGCGACACGGCCTTAGAGAAAGCAAAGTCCCACCAGCAAGACTCAAGGTTCTCGGCGATCCCCAAAGCGGGTCCTCGGCGACCTCGCGACCAACAATATCTGGCGTGACGCCCGCCTCAAAGGATTATGTTGAGAAGTGAAGAGGCGCGTAATCGTCCAAGAGGCGTCCCGCTTGACACCGTCCATATGATATACAGCCTGCCGATAGCCCTGACTGTACATACAGTCCAATCACTTCCAAGCCCTCAAAAGCAGCCACCACCAGCAAAGCGACCCCGGCTCCGAGAAGCGGCAAGCATCACCTTCGACGACTCTGATTTGAGCGGTGTCACACTCCCTCACGTAGATCCTCTGGTTGTTACGCTACGCGTACATAGGTTTACCGTAGAACGCGTCCTTATCGATCAGGGAAGTACTTCAGAGATTATGTACTATCGAACCTTCATCAAACTCGGGTTCAACGATTCGGATCTAACTCCGGCTCCCTATCCACTATTCGGCTTCAACGCCAACCCGGAGTACCCATTGGGAAAAATCAGCCTACCCGTTCGCGCTGGCTCGAGAACGGTGGTCGCGGAATTCTTGGTCGTCAGGCTACCATCGCCATACAATCTCATCATGGGGCGATCGTGGTTACATACCCTGCAGGCCGTCCCAAGCACCTACCACCAGCTGCTACGCTTCCCAACAGAGCATGGCGTTGAGCAGATCCGTGGCTCGGTCGGCCAAGCATGTTACCTTCGCCGCCAGGGGCGCCAAGAAGGCGCAAGTAAACTCCGTCGAGGTGCCGGTCGAGAAATCCTGGAAGACGTTGGGCGTCAACCAAACGAAAAGGCCACGGAAGGTTTAGACCGGGTTGACATCGATGGAAGCCCGCAAAAGTTTGTTATGATCGGCGCCTCTCTGAGCCAGGTCGACAAGCAGCAACTGATCACTTTCTTACTCGGCAACCTCGACGTCTTCGCGTGGACCCCGTATGAAATGCCGGGAATAGACCCAGCGGTCTCGCAGCATCACCTCAATGTCGACCCTCAGTGCAAGCCGATCATTCAGAAAGGCCGGCGATCCTCCGGCGAAACACCGCCGCCGTTGTCGAGGAAGTTGACAAATTGCTTGACGCCGGGGCAATCAGAGAAGTCACCTATCCCACGTGGCTCTCCAACACAGTGGTGGTGAAAAAGAAGAATGGCACCTGGCGAGTGTGTGTCGATTTCACGGATCTGAACAAAGCTTGCCCCAAAGACTGCTTTCCCTTGCCTAGAATTGACCAACTCGTCGATGCGACGGCACGCCACCGCCGCATGAGTTTCCTCGACGCCTATAGAGGCTACCATCAGATCGCCATGAATCCAGATGATCAGGACAAAACTGCATTCCTCACTCCAAGAGGAACCTACTGCTACAGGGTTATGCCTTTTGGACTAAAGAATGCAGGGGCGACTTACCAAAGACTGGTCACCACGATGTTCAAAGAACAACTCGGGCGCACTATGGAAGTATACATCGACGACATGGTGGTCAAATCTAAAGAAGAACAAAACCATATAGCCGATCTGGAAAAGACATTCAACACCCTACGCAAGTACAGAATGAAGCTGAATGCTTCCAAATGTGCATTCGGGATCGGCTCTGGCAAATTCCTGGGCTACATCGTCAACCATCGAGGAATCGAGGCCAACCCGAGGCAAGTCACGACAATTTTGGAACTCGGTTCCCTGCTTCGATCAAAGAAGTCCAAAAGGCGATGGGAATGGCCCTTTGCACTCAACAGTTCATCGGTAGATCTCTGGATCGTTGCAGACAATTCTTTCAGACATTACGCCAGGGCAGAGCTTTCGAATGGTCCGTCGAATGCGAGGCAGCTTTTAACGGGCTCAAGACCTACCTTCGGACAGTACCTCTTCTAACAACACCCGCTGCCGGTGACCCCCTCATTTATATCTCATTTGTCTCGCAGTAGTCGTCGCCGTATTGTTAAAAGAGGAGGAAGGGCAACGACCGATGTACTATGTGAGCAAGGCGATGGTGGGCCGAAAAACACGCTACCTACCGCTAGAAAAACTCGTCCTAGCCTGGTCATGGCAAAGAAAAGCGATGCACTACTTCCAAGCACACAAAGATCAAGGTGCTATGATTTCTTCGATCAAGATACTCACGAATGCGAAGCATCAGGGCGTGTTTCGAAATGGGCTCTCGAACTCGGCCAATATGACATTCAGTTTTCACCAAAAACTGCAATCAAGGGGCAGGTGCTTGCCGACTTTGTGGCCGAATTCACAGGAGGGCTTGCCGACCTCAAGCCTGGGGACCTCCAGCCAAAGGCCGAAGTTAGGTCAAAGCCAAATTGGAGAGTCTACGTTGGGGACATCTGGCAATTATACTGCGATGGATCGTCTAACCAACGGGGCAGCGGCGCAGGCGTCGTAATTATGTCCCCAGACGGCGTAGTCATTGAACAGGCCGTCAAGCTCAGCTTCGAAGCATCAAATAACGAGGCCGAATATGAAGCCCTTTTAGCCGGACTGCGGAACGCACATGTTCTCGGCGCACGGCGACTGTTGGTGTTTTGTGACTCAAAATTGGTAATCAACGGTGAAGGAGTATCGGCGAAGATGAGCGTATGGCGGCCTATATGAAAACGGCTAACTTCGTTCTTTGGCGAAATTCGACCATCACGAACTAAACCAAATAACACGCGATCAAAATACACACGCGGATGCCTGGCTTGCTTGGCCTCCGCCATCAACTCGAGCTTAAGCGTGCCATCGAAGTGGGCCGTCCCGAACCAAATGTCGGCCCTCGGGAGACCCACATCAATATCATAGAATCCGCTCCAAGTTGGAAGGACCCCATTCTGCATTCCTTTCTTCCGAGCAACTCCCGGAGGATAAAAAAAGCACACAAGCTGCGAAACAAGGCTCGCGATACTACCTTGATCCACAAGGGGACTTTACAAAAATCCTCTTCGCCCATACCGAGTGCGTGCACAGAGTGAAGGAGCCGCTCACCGAGATACATGAAGGCAAATGTGGTGCACACTCGTGGTGCTCCTTGCCCATCGAGCGATAACACAGGGATATTACTGGCCGACTATGAGAGCCGACGCACAAAATTATGTCAAGAAATGCGAACAATGCCAAAAGTTTTCCCCACTAACCCATCAGCCGGCAGAAGCTTTGAATTCAATCACTAGCCCCTGGCCGTTTGGTCACTATGGACTTTATATTGTAGCACCACTGCTGAGGGACCGAGGGAACAACCGATTTCTAATCGTAGCAACAGATTATTTCACAAAGTGGGTCTAAGCAGAGGCTCTAACCCATATCTGAGACCGACATTAAGCGTTTGTGTGGAGGAACATCATTACACGATTCGGCATTCCAAGAGCATTGATCTTAGATAATGGCACTCCGGTTTGACTGTGGCGTGTCAGAGTCGCGGCAAATCTGATTGTACCTTACTTTTCTCACGGCTTACCCCCAAAGTAATCTTAAGGAAGCTTCGAACAAATCCATCTTGGACGGCATCAAAAAGAGGCTGGAAAGTGCCAAGGGCAGGTGGGTCGAAGAGTTGCCAAGTGTACTATGGGCCCATCGAACAACACCAAGACGATCCACCGGAGAAACACCGTTTGCCTTGTGCTTCGGAACCTAGGCAATCTTACCCCCAGAGATCGGCCTACCAACCCTCAGATCGCAAGCCTTCGACACGGGTCGAAATGACATGATGCTTGCTTTGGACCTGGTTTTGATTGAAGAACGAAGAGATCGTGCCTTGGCGTCCATGGCTCGCTATCAGCAGCAGCTCGCCAAGTCATACAATCGGCGAGTCCAACAATGCGCCACAATCAGAGAACTGGTCTTGAAGAAGGTGCTACCGGCCGATCGGAGGCCGACCGATGGAAAGCTTGGTCCGAACTGGGACGGCCCCTATCAAATAGATTCCGTTGCAGGAACAGGGACATATCGGTTGTCAGACATGTCAGGGAGAAACCTGCCACGGCCGTGGAATTCAACACATCTACGAAAATTTTATCAATGACCCGACCTGTGGGCTTGATATTTGTACACAATATCCTCGTAAATCCAAGATCTCGCGTTTTCACATGTTTAAGCTCAACACTTCAAAGTCCAATAAGTCTCCGGATTCGGAGCCCCTTTGGTGCATGACACCTTAGGGCCGAATAAGTCTCCGGATTCGGGCGCCCGCCGTGGATGTCACGATTGGCGAATAAGTCTCCGATTCGGAGCCCCTTTGGTGCATGACACCTTAGGGCGAACAAGTCTCCGGATTCGGGCGCCCGCCGTGGATGTCACGATTGGCGAGAATAAGTCTCGGATTCGAGCCCCTTTGGTGCATGACACCTTAGGGCGAATAAGTCTCCGGATTCGGGCGCCCGCCGTGGATGTCACGATTGGCGAAATAAGTCTCCGGATTCGAGCCCCTTTGGTGCATGACACCTTAGGGCGAATAAGTCTCCGGATTCGGGCGCCGCCGTGGATGTCACGATTGGCGAGAATAAGTCTCCGGATTGAGCCCCTTTGGTGCATGACACCTTAGGGCCGAACAAGTCTCCGGATTCGGGCGCCGCCGTGGATGTCACGATTGGCGAGAATAAGTCTCCGATTCGGAGCCCTTTGGTGCATGACACCTTAGGGCGAATAAGTCTCCGGATTCGGGCGCCGCCGTGGATGTCACGATTGGCGAATAAGTCTCCGGTTCGGAGCCCCTTTGGTGCATGACACCTTAGGGCGAATAAGTCTCCGGATTCGGGCGCCCGCCGTGGATGTCACGATTGGCCAGAATAAGTCTCCGGATTCGGAGCCCCTTTGGTGCATGACACCTTAGGGCCGAACAAGTCTCCGGATTCGGAGCGCCCTTCGTGGATATCACGATTGGCCAGAATAAGTCTCCGGATTCGGAGCCCCTTTGGTGCATGACACCTTAGGGCCGAATAAGTCTCCGGATTCGGAGCGCCCTTCGTGGATATCACGATTGGCCAGAATAAGTCTCCGGATTCGGAGCCCCCTCCGGAGAGCCCTTCGTGGATGTCACGATTGGCCAGAATAAGTCTCCGGATTCGGAGCGCCCTTCGTGGATATCACGATTGGCCAGAATAAGTCTCCGGATTCGGAGCCCCTTTGGTGCATGACACCTTAGGGCCGAATAAGTCTCCGGATTCGGAGCCCCCTTTGGTGCATGACACCTTTTGACGGCATCGCGCTTTGGGGCATTTATGAACGTTTATACCACGTGGTGCAAAATATTCTAATAAGTGCCTAAATATTACAATAAAATGTATCGACACGCTCGAGCCCTGGCAACGCAAGGGCAGATTTATTAATCTATTCGGCGAAATATTCAACAATGCCTCTCGGCCTCCGAGTGAACGACTCGGCTTTTAACGCTCGAGCACTGTCCAACGCAAGGGCAGATTTATTAATCTATTCGGCGAAATATTCAACAATGCCTCGGCCAGCCCTCGAGTGTGAACTACTCGGCTTTTAACGCTCGAGCACTGTCCAACGCAGGCGGTTATTAATCTATTGGCGAAATATTCAACAATGCCTCGGCCACTCGAGTGTGAACTATTCGCTTTTAACGCCGAGCACCGCCCAACGCAAGCGGTTATTAATCTATTCGGCGAAATATTCAACAATGCCTCGGCCAGCCCTCGAGTGTGAACTATTCGGCTTTTAACGCTCGAGCACTGTCCAACGCAAGGGCAGATTTATTAATCTAATCGGCGAAATATTCGACGACGCCTCGGCCAGCCCTCGAGCGTGAACTATTCGGCTTTTAACGCGCGCATACAGCGAAGGGCAGATCTAGCCCGTGTGAACTAGACCTTTCACGCTCGAGCCGAGCCATCCAAGGGAACCGGCATATTTGGTTTGAATTGATTTAACATTGTATAATTACAAAAATAAAACGTCACCATAAAACTACGGAAACATCATCACATTGCGCATAAATTGCTAACATTTTATAATTACAAAAGGTATCAACGTCCATTGCTGTATCATAAACACAAAATACCAAAAACCACCCGACAGAAAGTACTTTGTGTATCATAAACATCAATCCTCCGAATCAGTCTCCAATGGATCGATGTCTACTTGCTCATACGGTATTGGCACATTCAGCGAAACGCCAGCTGCAGCAAGGGCCCTGTGCCAACCATGTTTGAATCCCCGATTCTCAAACCGGGAGACCTGGTCCACATACTCGGCGAGCCCAGCCTCTTTCCCGGCTTCGAAAACTTTTGACTCGGCACTCTCTTTCGCCGCTTTCACCTCTGCCAACTCGGCCTCCAGGCCAGCAACGGCTTTTTTGGATAAACAAAGTGCAGCTTCCAAGTCGTCGACCTTGTTCTCGGCCTCCGCTCTCAACTTATCCGCATCACGAGCCTTCTCCACCGCAGCCTCTGCCCGAGAAGCTTCCCAGTTCGCTCTTAAAAACTCGTCCTCGGCCCTTTTCCTCCGGCCCTCCGCTTGCTCTCGCAAGCGACTAATCTCCTTGATGGCGTCGAGATGGCGGCGGCCCACATCGGCTATCCTACCAACGGCCTGCAAAAGAACAACTCAAAACAAGCATAATGCGAACAACGTTTGAATGAAGGAAAAATCAGAATACACACCAAAAGGGCCGACTGCGCAGCTAACATTGTCGCATTCAAATCCGGCTCCAGCCGGAAAGCCTCCGTATCAGACGGTAATGACAAAGACGTTGCCACGCCGAACGCGACCTCTGGGTCATTAAGTGCCGAGGCATCCGATGGAACCGGCATATTTCTCACCATCGGTCGAATCACAAAGGGCACGACCTCACCTGATCCCACCGTTCGAGGACGTTTGCCGCACTGATCTTCTAAACCGACCTTATGATCTCTAGAGCGTTTCTCCGACGTTCCCTCAACTTCCTGAACGGCTTCCCCAACCAACGTGGATTCGGTACCCTTACTCGTTGCCGCCTCCTCAACAATTTGCAAGGATTTCGATTCAGTAACTGGGAGGGAACACTGAGATTCAGCAGTGGGCGGTTCGGTTGAAAGGCCCTCCGCTCTTCTCCTTGCGGCCAACCTCTCCGCATTCGCCTTCTTAGCAAGCTTTGTCAGGCTTAACCCAGCCATGCCAGCAGAGCCTGAGACGGAAGGGTTATCTGTACGTTGAAGAGCGTCGTCAACAGGAACGTTCCCCCGCACCAAAGCAGAAGGACGATCGTCAGAATCCAATACCTCCTCAGATTCGGCCTCCGAGTGATCTGATGCGGCAGTTTCGGGTACTTCCGTATTCTCCGAATCGGACCCTTCAAATCCTATCTGCCTCAAATTTTTGAAGTCGGACAAAATACGAGCGACGAGAAAATCTTCCCCTTTCGGAATCGGTATATTTTCCGCAGCCGAAAAGGTCGTATACGTAGGCTCGTAGCAAAGCAGAACATGAGCCGCCCTTCCCTGCTTATAAAGACTGCGACTGCGACGGCCGAAATAATTAAGAGCAATCCTGATGTCCGAAAGAACGACGTCGTCAGTTGAAGCTAGGACTTTTTTCAACTCGTTCCCTGCATAAGATAAGCCGTGAGATTCAAGAAAATAGGGTATGGCAGATACAAATGTTCAATATCAGCAAAAGGGCATTCGGCGACCTGGTTCGCCCCTACGTCTAGGAATAGGATCGACGCGATCCTCCTCGCCAATTCGGTTGCCACGGACAACGACCATGACGTCATCGACTCGTTTTCCGAGCTGAAAGCATAGTGATCAACCGATGATCTGTGTCCTTAGCTCGAGGAAGTAATGCGTCGTCTTGCCGGAGGATCTGGCGAGCATATCTTGAATGGCGAGGATGCCGAGATTAATACCAAGGCGACGGTTCAACGCCACGACCCCCATTATAATTCTAAAGAAATTTACATTGGGCTGGGAAGGGATCAAATCCCAATGGCGAAGAACAGCCCTCAGAAGCGGGTGAAGGGGAAAGCGAACTCCCCCCTCTGCGATCGACAAAAGAGGAAAGACAATCGAGGTTTCTTCCTCCTCTCCATGTCGAGTGCGGTCCGCCACTAACGATAGGTGGACATCGTCAGGAATGGAGAAATGACGTCTAAAATCAACAACTCGACCCGGAGAAAGAAGGTCTCTTAAATACTTTGCCATAATCTATTGCTTATAAGAATACGCGACGGAGTAAACAAATTAGGAAAAGCTTCAGAGTTGAGAAGGGAAAAACTTACAAAAGTGAAGAGTATCGCAGATGGAAGGGGTGCAAGAATGATTCGAAGAGCAGTCTAGCGGCCAGCGTCATAGAACATGAATTCGAAGGGACACCAGGCTCCAAGTCATAATGAATAGGCGTGCACGAAGGGACGGGAGTCTGAGGTGACGATTCAAGGGGGAGTAATTAAACAACCGCGTAATAAGTCGAAGCCCCAAGAACTTCGGTTTGTAGTATTTGAAAATCAGAGCCAAGCACCTCGTCAAGCCGTTGACAAGATGCTTGGGGGCAATTGGGGAGCCGAGTAATTAAAGGGACGAAGTCGTCGCCTGAGAGCCGGGTGTTGAACGGCTCTTCGCTTCCGCCAAGACGCCGAGTAGGATCTTTGGGCCGAATATACTGGAAAAAGCGTGTCAGGATAAATGAAAGAATACATAAACAAAAGAAAAAGTAGACTCTGGCCCCGAGGCTGAAAAATGACTATAAATACAAGAGCTTCAGATTTATAAAGGTATGTAAGAAACACTTCTATAAACTTAGTAAGCAAGCTTTCTGGAGGAGAACTGACTTGTCCGTCGGAGTGCTAATTCCGGCACCCCCGACCGGAGTTTGTATTTTTGCAGGTGACTAGCAGAGGATCGTTGGCGTCTTCCAGGATCTGAAGAGTATTTCCAAACCACATTCACTACAACCAACATTGCCCCCCTGAAAATGCAAGTTCAAAAATATGACTACCAGATAAAATTATTATTCGAGAACGAAGTGAAATTCCACAATCATAGAAGAAATGCCCACAACCAAAGAAACACAATACGATCTCCAGACATTTTACTTTATTTATAACAAAAACAACTTCCAGTATTACTTGGAACACTCTACAACTCTTATTCAGAGTCTTTAATGGTAGTCTTAAAGTACATCCCACCTAGGCAGTTGAAGATGAAACCTACTCAATTAGATGAGGGCTTCATTCAACAGAATAACCCCTACATAAGTTCATTCAACATCACTACATCTCCTTAGAAATCTAATCAAAAAGGAACATAGGTGCACATACATGTTGCTAATTTAAGAGAAATTTGCAGAGTTAACAAAATATATAAAATAGACATTACGTAGAGGGCATAGTTTCTGGTTACCATCGAAGCATTGTAGCATTAGTATCTTTAGAATTTTTTGTCATCAAGACAAAGTCAAAATTCTGTTAAAAGACATCATATAGTCATGTCAGGATATATCGTAAGAAATAATTCCAAAAACCAAAAACCATGTCAGCAAAAAATGCCTTGCCAACTTGCCGCAATGCAGTGAAGAAGCTTTCCTCCTCTTGACGTGTCCAAGCAGCCCATTGCAGTGTTTGTTTTTTTGCTGCACTGGAAACTGCATTCCAGAGGTACAATCAATATTCTCCATTCAGTAACAAAAATGACAAAACACCTCAATTGAGACAAATGATTAGAAACTTCGAAATGACAAGCACAAAATATTACCTGGCTGCTGTAATCTCTTCATGATTTTGAAGAACCAAACTGTGTTTGTTAATTTCCAACTCTACCCATAAACTGCAATTCCTTATCATAAATCTCAAAAGAAATTTGAGCTCAACAATCTACATTTATATTATCTAATAATTTTTTCTTAGTTTTCTCAACAACCAAACAAAGGATTGAAAGCACAATCCAGATCTGATAGTGCAGTTCAACACATCAATGAAAACTTTACAATGCATAGATCTCAAAATCAAGCAAAAAACTAAATTAAAACAATTAAATCAAAAAAACAATTTCACATTGTGAACATATACGACTCATCAATTACTGAAACAGAGTATACCAAATTGTATTTTCATTAACGAATAGGGATTATACTACTCATCAATATATAATCAATTTAAACTCATGAATGTCTCTGTTTTTGCAAGATCACTCTCCAATTAATCCCACAATGCCTGCCCATCATTATTCGTTTCTGACTCTAGTTTTATTCATCGTCTCTTTTCATGGTCATATATCTATATATATATTTTTAATATCTGTTTGAATATGACAAATAAATAAAGGTCCAATTGCTACAAGTATGTAACCTAAAATTAATTAGTTTAACCTGTTACTCAGTCACCAGTTTTGCTCAATTTTTTTCTTGAATTCTGGAATAAACACTTCAATTTATTTGACAATAGGACATAGCATTCTTCTTTGTTGTGGAAGTTTTAGATCAGTGTCATATCAATTTACAAAATTGGCTTTACTACTTAATATAGGGAAGACAAATTTTTTTTTTTGGGAGGATTCTTGCTTGGCAAATTTCTGGTTCTAAAATAATATTTGTTGAAGCTCATTATTTGCAATTACTTCTGAAATAAGGAATGCCAAAGGTTAGAATAGTGCACCACCAAGATTTGAACAAGAAAATTCTCATAGCACTCATTGTTGCCTATAGTGTATATTAACCGTAACCTGATAGGCGTCGTTACAATGAAGACTCAAAATTCGTATCCTTTTAATTTTTTTATTATAATTTTATTTCATTATAAAATTTTAATTTTATTCCTTACTTCTCAAACTTTAATCCTAACCTTACTCCAACTCCAGCCACCTCCACCTGACTTCATAAACAAATTGAATTTAAAAACTTAGTGGAAAATAACTTCCATTTGAGAATTAAATTTCAACACAACTCATGGTTGGATTAATAATTCAACTCCATCTTCATTTAGAATTATCAGTCTATGATCTAAATTTGTTTCATATATGACTCCACACAATGCTATTTCAATCTACACCACACAATTATTTTCTGGGAAAAAATCTGATAAACTAGATAAATCTAGGTAACTAAGATTTCTTTTATCTTCATATTCCCATGATTGCAGGCTATTTTTTTTAATTGCCAAATCAATTTTGGCCATTGTCAAAAAGAAGAATGTTAGCCTAGTGACTGGTATGACACATGAATTATGGAGAAAAGAAAATCCACCTGGGTGCGCATGGCTAACATTATGCTATGCCTCCTATTGTAACGTAAAACATATATTATATTTATATACTCCTAATTAATTCATGGTACCTTACTGTATTTTGCAGACTTTGATCTTATCCATTTTATGTGCAAGGGAGAATTTTCATCACAAATTTAATCGCTATGAAGTATGAATATAAATTTATAATTGTTTTAAATTAAAAAAACAAAAAGAAGATCATCGCACTCATCACTAGACGATGTAATAGAATTTCTCTACTATAAATATGTAATGAAGAGAATCACAATCTATATTTTGATTCAATATACTAATTAGTTTATATGAAAAGCCTATCGTATTCAAATTAATATTTTAATAATTTAGGATTTAGGATATTGGTCAGATTATATCTTATTTATATCTAATAATCTTTTCATTTTTAGGACCTCCCAATAAGTAAGAATTTGTAAACAGTGTGCAAATATCTAAGGAAAGGTTTCTTTGTGAGTTGGAGGTGCAGGTGTTGTTGGGTCTTGCGGGGCTCACCACAGTTCCACTCGGATTATCTGACTAATTGATTTTTGTTCAATTATGTTTATAGATTATTTATTATAAAAAAAAAAAATTAATCTGATAACAGTAGCCAAAATTCTGTTCTACCATTTATACTCTTCAAAAGCTCTCCAATACAATCCAAACCCAAAATGACATTGCCAGTGGAGCAATTGTAAACATAATCATAACTAGTTACTCTAGTTCAACAATTCTCACAATTCAAATCAAATCAATCATACACATGTATACAAGTGATAAAAGAGCGAACCTTGAGGTGAAGAACACCGCCGCCCAAACCCCGATCACCGCCGGTGAACTCAAGCCGAGCTTCGTTATCGAAAAAGCAAGCCCCTTTCCACTCAATCGACCCATTGGTAAGGGAGACCGATCCGACGAACGATGGCAACAAGTCAACGGCGCTGTGGAGATTGTTGAGCACAGGCCACGAAATCTGTCGAGGAAGAGCTGGAAGGACATTGTTGACTCTGAAGGGTACCTTCAGAGATTTCCCAAAATTCAAACCAAACACTAAACCTAACCCCAGAAAGTAAATTAACCCCAGCAACCACATGCTACGAGCAAACACCATCATCGTCAATATGAATGTACATAATTGTGGTGATTGTGTATAGCCCTAGATTTGAGGTTTGAGGGAGGGAGGGAGGGAGGAATGGCGTATTATGGGCGGAGAAGGAGGAGAGTTTGATCCATGGTTTGGGTTTGGACTGGTTCAAGTGATTGCTAGGGCTCGTTTGCCCTTTCGGCTGCTCCTCCGCCGAGCGGGAATGGAAAAAAAAAAGGTGGGGAAGGGAGCGGGAATGGAAAACAAAAAGGGGCGGGAATAATAATTTTTTTTTTTGGTCAGAAATGAAATTTAAATAATAAAATAATGTTGTTTAAATTTTTTTTTTTTTTTTTGCGACAGGGGTTGTCGTCATAAAAAATTTTATTTTTTGTTAAAATATATATATTTTTGTAGTTAATGAATTTTTTTAAAAAAAATTCTTTTTTTTTAGTTACTAAGATTGAAAATTTATTTGTTTCATTTTTATTTTAATGAAAAAAATATTATTATTTTTTATTTGGTAGAAGTAAGGGTAATATTTTAATAAAAAATATTTTCCACTAAAATTAAAGTTAATTTTCTGTGGTCAATAAAAAATATTTTTCTACGGCCTATTTTTTTTTTTTGTTATTAAAAATCATGAACTAATTTTTTGTAGTAGAGGAGAGGGAGTAGTAGTAGTGGTGAAGGTGGTGGATAAGAGATGGTGGTGGTGGTAGTGGCGGCGGCGAAGGAGATTAGTGGTGAAGTTGTGGTAGTGGCAGAGTAGATGAAGTGGCAAGGGTGAATGAGAGGTAATGGTAGTAGTAGTGGCAGTAATGGTGAAGGTGGTGGATTAGAGATGATGATGGTGGTGGTGGTGGTAGTGAAGGAGATTAGTGGTGAAGTTGTGGTAGTGATAGAGTAGATGAAGTGGCAAGGGTGAAGGAGAGGTAATGATAGTAGTAGTGACAGTAATGGTAGTAGTAGTAATGGTAGTCGTAGAGGTGAAGTGGCGACAGTGGTAATAATGGTGGTAGTGGAATGACGTTTGCAGTAGTGGTGAAGGTGGTGAAGGAGATGGGTGGTAAGAGAAAGAGAGATGAGTGAGAGACAGATAGAAGAGAGAAAGAGAGAGAGACAAAGACAGAGTGATGAGCGAGAGAGAGACAAAGTGGTCCCTAAAAGTGCATTTTCTTGTAGTGGATAGATAAATCGAGAGGGAGCTCTATAAATAGAGAAGACGGAAGAGAGAGAGTGAGCAACGCGAACACACAGAGAGAGAGAGAGAGAGAGAGAAAGAGGGACAAAAAGATAAAGAGATAGAGAGTGGGAGACAGAAAAAGAGAGAGAGAGAAGAGAGATGAACGAGAGAGATAGAGAGAGAGAGAGATAGAGAGAAGAGAGATGAACGAGAGAGACATAGAGAGGAGAGATGAACGAGAGAGACAGAGAGAGATAGAGAGAAGAGAGACAGAGAGAGATGAAAGATGAGAGAGATAGAGAGAAGGGAGATGAGCGAAGAGATAGAGAGAGAAAAGAGATGAGAGAAGAGATAGATGAGTGAGAGACACAGAGAGAAAGAGAGAAACAGATAGACATAAAGAAAAGAGTGATGAGTGAGAGAGAGAAAGAGAAGAGAGAGAGAAAGATGGAAAAATGGGTGAAAAGATATAGACACAGAGAGAGAGAGAGAAAAAAGAAAATAGATAAGCGAGAGAGAGAGATGAGCGAGAGATAGAAAGGGAAGAGATACATAGAGAGAAGAGAGATGAGAGAGATAGACAGAAGAGAGATGAACGAGAGACACAGAGAGAAAGAGAGAGAGAGAGAGAGATAGACAGATAGAGAAGAGTGATGAGTGAGAGAGAGAAAAATAAGAGAGATAGAGACACAGAGAGAAAGAGAGAGACAGACAGACAGAGAAGAGTAATGAGTGAGAGAGAAAGAGAAGAGAGACAGAGACAGAGAGATAGGAAGATGAAAAAATGGGTGAAAAAGTTCCGTGTCTAAAGCTTCATTTTCTAGCAGTGAGTCGTCTCTATCATTCATGGGTAGAATAGAGCGCGCGGATTTGGAAATTGTATATTTTATATAAAAATCAAATTGAAATATTTTATACAATCACACCTATTTAGGGAGTGTGATTAAAAAAAAAAAAAAATATATATATATATATATAATTACACTTATTTAAAAAGTGTGATTAAAAAGTAGTAATGTATATATAATCACACTTTAATTAAAATGTGTGATTAAAATATATATATATATATATAATCACACTTATTTAAAAAGTGTGATTAAAAAGTAGTAGTGTATATATAATCACACTTTAATTAAAATGTGTGATTAAAAAATATATAAATAATCACACTTTAATTAGAATGTGTGATTAAAAAAAATATATATAATCACACTTATTTAAAAAGTGTGATTAAAAAGTAGTAGTGTATATATAATCACACTTTAATTAGAAGGTGTGATTAAAAAATATATAAATAATCACACTTTAATTAGAATGTGTGATTAAAATATATATATATATAATCACAATTGTTTAAAAAGTGTGATTAAAAAGTAATAGTGTATATATAATCACACTTAATTAGAATGTGTGATTAATATATATATATATATATAATCACAATTGTTTAAAAAGTGTGATTAAAAAGTAGTAGTGTATATATAATCACACTTTAATTAGAAGGTGTGATTAAAATATATATATATATATATATATAATCACACTTAATTGAAAAGTGACATAAAAAATAAATATTATCACACTCAATCAAATTAAGTGTAATTAAAATATCAATCTAATTTTTTTTAATCACACTTCCAACAAAAGTGAGATCTTTTTTTTTGTCAAAGTGTGATCTTTAACTATTTTTGTAATAGTGAATTCCCATAAGTATTAAATTAACAATTGATTTTTGCCGACAAATTTTTTTTTTGGTGCGTGATAGAAAACATTTTAGATATAAAAAATTAGAACTGTAAATGAATCGAGTAGTAAATTTTTTAAAATTAACTTTACAATTTAATAAATTTTAAAATATGTTAAAGTCTAAGAAAATGCTGTACCATATGCACTTTACCGCAAAAATGTATAATTTTATCACAAAATTTCTTAATAGTAATTACAAAATGCGTAACCTTATAACAAATTGACGTAACAAAATGTCCAAAATTTGTGGTTAATATTTCAAAAGTTTGTAACTCAGTCACGATATTTTTTGTTACGCTAATTTGTGACAAGATTACATATTTGTAATTAATATTATGAAATTTTACACTAAAATTATACATTTTATGGGCGAAATGTATATGATATATCCCAAAAAAGATGCACACTATAAAAGAATTATAAAATTTAATTTATTTATACAAATTCTTTTTATAATAGATATAAAATTATTTAATTTATTTAAATTTACCAAACCGAATAGATTCTATTAAAGGTGGTTGCCGCTCGCACAACTATACACGTCTCTTGTAAATCCAAGCTGGATTGTCATATGTCAAAAAAAGAAAATATTAAAAAATAATAATTTTACATATACTACGCTACACCTGCTATACCTCGCCGTCCACCGCACCATAAAAATATCAACAATGATTCATCTCACTAAAAATACTACCACTAATAGTATTAATGTATTAAAAAAAAAAAAAAAAAAAAAAACACAACTCCAAGACTAAAACATCACATCATTACTGGCGGAACCCACTGCCACCTAATTAGTGGGAGCACTAATTAGTAGTCCCAAGCATTTTTCTAAAAATATAAAACTACTAACCCCACATGGGACAAATTTTTTTTTATATATAGTAACGACTGTCCCTGGTTCACCCTCATTCCTAATTTCCTATGTAGTTTACCATGGCCTGCCTCTTCTTCCAAATTCAGCTCGTTCCAATCCCACCACGACCACGACTACCATCATGGCTAGCAATGACAACCACAACTCCTTCTCCCACCACTTCACCATCCTCCTAATCGTTGCCTCAACGGCCGCTATTGTCATCGTCCTCTACCACTGCTTCAACGCTTGTTGCTACAACCGGAGAAACCCCCAACGCCGCCACCGAACACTGGTTCTCCGACAAGGAGAGATTCCGGGCCTCATACCGGCCCACAAGTATGAAAAGGAAACGAAATTGGTCGGAGAAAATCGGACTTGTGTGGTTTGCTTGACCGAGTTCGAGGAGGGTGAAGAGCTACGTACGTTGCCTGAGTGCATGCACTCTTTCCATGTGGCTTGTATTGATATGTGGCTCTATTCCCATTCCACTTGTCCGGTTTGCCGGACTGATACGACGCCGTCTCCGTTTGAGTTTAAGGTTTGTTTGGAGCCTTGTTTGGATGGATAGACCTCTCAACAAGATCTTTGCTTGGCACCGAATTTCGGTGTGCAGTTAGCAGTTTTATGATAGTAACAATGATAGAGACTTTTTTTTTAGAGAGTCCTACAACTCTTAAAGTGATTCACATTGATGTAAGCTTTACACATACATGAGTAGATCTCACACATACATGAGTGGTGTGGCTCACTTTAAAGTTGTGGGGGTCTCAAAAAAAGAGAATATCACTTATTTTCCTTATGATAGTGGAAAAGGTTTGACCATTTGTCTAGGCTTCTTTTTTTTTTTTTTCAAAAAAATTAATATTCTAGTGGAGGTGTTATTAGGCCTTGTACAACTCTAATATAATAATTTAGAACAATTTATTTTGTTAGAGGCAGGTAGATTGTTGATTAAAAAAATTAGTTTGATTTGATAATTATAATTATATATTTTATTAATATGTTTTTTTTGTGTGTGTGTAGAATGGGCATAAAAGATAATTTTAAACATAGACATCATTTTTTTAACAGAAAAATATAATAAAATATGAAGTGATTATCAAAACAATCTAACTTTTTTTCATAAATAATTTATACGCATAATCAAATAAAATGAATGATTCAAATTATAAAATGAAACTCATGAAAAAGCTCGTAAAGCCCAACTTCTCAAAAAACAAAAACTTATCCCTTTTGGAAATAATTTTATTTGGTTATGACTTCAAGAGTAGTTGTATTATAGTGAGGGGGGGGGGGGGGAGGGGGGGGGGGGAGGGGGATGAAAATTTTAGGTTAAAATATATTTCTACTAGCATCATTGCTATGATGACATGAGTGAAATTATTGTTATAAATGATGATCACTCAAGAATTGTTGGAAAAGAGGTAGGCAATCAATCTTTGACATTGTGTTTGTTTAGGAGATAGGATAAGAGATTTAGAAAGAGAAAGAAAAAAAAGTGTATGAAATTAAATAAGGTATAAGTATATTTTATTAATATTTCATTTATTTTTTTTCTTTTCTCTTTCTAAGGCCTCGTTTGGCAAGTTAACATTTTAATCAAAAAGTCAAAAAGTCAGCCTATACCAAAAAGTCAAAGATTTTATTTTCTCTTTACTTTTTGCCATCTTTTCGTAAAAAGTTAAAAAGTCACCCCAAACATATTAAAGTTTTTTACCTCATATTTTAGCTAAAAAACTAAAAAGTTAGTAAAATAGCCTGTTCCCAAACGAGGCCTAAGAGTGTTTTGGAAAAATAGTTAAAAGTTATTTTTTTGACTTTTTTTGATTTTTTTGTGAGAGAGAGAAGTGAGTTAAAAGCTACAAAGTGATTTTTAACCAATTTTTCAAAATAAGCCTAAATCTCTTACCAAAATCTTCCAACCAAACCTACCATGGCTGTGTTCTCTTTCGCCAATAATACAAACCAGATCTCAACGAGGTAGAGAGCTGGTGAGGGCAAAGCTACCCTTTTGCAGCAATTTAAAATATTTTTACTCTTCAATAAGAGACGATAATTGATTTTTATAAAAATAAAGGTGTCATTTTCGTATATTGTCATAACATAAAAAAGTGATTTGGCACCCAATTGTTTGGTCAAAATTAGAACTGTGTAATTATTGAGTAATCCCAATCAATTGGGTTAACTTAGGTTTTGTTTGACATTGGTTTTTTGAATTAAATTAGTCACAAAAAGATAAAATAGGTTAAAAAGTTAATAAAATAAAATGTCATATCCAAATCATAATTATTTTGTTTTTTTCTTTCACAAAAGTTAAAAAAACTAAAAAAATAATTTGAACGAACTTTTCAACTAGAGCTAAAGTAGTCAAAAAAATCAAAAAATTAACTAAAAAAGCCACATGCCAAATGACACCTACTGTATAATCTTATTTTGTTAGTTAATGTGTCAATCCTCACTTATGGCAAATATTGATTATGTAAATTATTTTTTGTGATGATTGTTGGGTTTGGTGACAGTTGATTTCTAATTATTGTTATGATATTTGTAATAAGTATCCTACTGATGACCAAAAAAAAGAAGAAATCATTCAATAATTTGGAGTACTATTGTAGACACCTCATTTTTGACCGTCCTCAAGACTTGGACGTCACCATTTGAATACTCGGTGATTACCCATGTTTGTATTTGTTTGAAGTTCCCGGAGTTCTCGGCTACGCGCCTTGCCTCAGGATCTCCGAACTTCATTGTTTTAATGCGGTTCGCACCAAACACTTGTGTTTTGCCTGAGAGGGACAGGGAATGCCTTGTGAGGCATCCCCACACACCACCGGCACTAGCTAGAGGCCATCGGTTGGTTTTTCTTGCCATCGGCAATATATATTGCCGGTCGGCACTATTTGTTGCAGGCCGGCACTAAATTTTGTCAAAATGACATTCTTTGCCGGCCGGTTACTGTGCGATTGCTTTTTGAGATATTTTGAAGCAGCTGTATAGCACTTGCTTCCCCTCCATACACTTGTATGGAGGGATAAGCCTCTTGTTTGCTTAGTTGCTAAGCTTACAAAATTGTCTCCTCTATAAGAGGAGGCCTTGTCTTCTTGGCTGAGGGTTGGCCATTGGAGAGACAAAAAAACTAGAGCTCATATATCTCTATACACTTCCTCTCTCTATATTTTTCATATCTCTCATCCTTGTGTGTGTGTTTTGGATCTATATAGTGTGTTTTGCCTTACTTTACACCATTACACACACTATTACACCTAGCTCCGAGATTGAGGGACTTGGAGGTTTGTTTGTGGTGGTTTTGGACTGGTTTTGATCATTAGAGGAGGGCTACATCACTTGTTCTTCAAGGAGTCTTCAAGGGTGAGCTAGTTACTTTAGTTTCCCTATTTTTGCAACTAGTTTTCACCTATCTTGCTTTGTGTTTTTGGCTTTGTGTCCAACATAAAAAAGGCTTATATTTTCATGCTTAAGAACATTCATTAAGGGTATTTTGTGGTTTGAGTGAAAGCTCATCCTCTTAGGCCTTTGTTTTGGCCATTTTGTTGCCTTTTCTTAAGGTTTTATTTGCTTGGTGTTCTTGGTCTTCTCACCACTGAAAACCAGTGGGTTTTCAGTGGTGAGGGAGGTATTTTGAAGTCATAAATAGGGGAAGGACACCCCTCTCCCCTTGGCCCCTTTCTTGCCTTTGTCCTTGGCTCACAAAGTAGCATGTATGCATACTTGCATTTGGCTTCATTTCAGAGTTTTTTTGGGTGTTTTGGATCATATATCATCTATGTTTTTGGTTGGTTTTGTGGCCCTTAGCATGCTTCTTATACTTGCTTTGTAATGCTCTAGTTTGCCTAGAAATAAGCCATGAGTTTAGGCCATGTTTCTTGCATGTATGAGCCTCACTTCATGAAGATATTAGCATCATTTTGCCACGTGTTAGGTCTGTTGGCCACTGATTTTGGCATGTTTGGCATGATTAGTATAGTTGCTTTGTGTTTTGGCTTGTAAGCCTTGGTTGTATCGGCCTTTAACATGCTTAGTTTAGGTCATTCTCTTGATTTGGCCTCATTTAGGATCCTATTTCAGTCCATAAATCATGTTTGTACATTTGCATATGTGGCTTATTTCATGCTTTTAGGGTGTGCCCTTTTATGCCTAGGAATAGGCCTTATGCATGCTTGTATGTTCGAAGCATTTTGGGGCTGCCACATCAAGGGATTTGGGTGTATGTTTTTTTATGCTAGAACTCTGTTTTCATATGTCTAATATGTGCCATGAGTGGTCATGTTAGTGGTGGTGGAATACCCCTTGTTTATGCCTTGGTTTTAGGCCCATTTGTTTGCATGCTTGCATGAGTGTTGATCTACCATTTTGGGCGCATTTTGCCACTGTTTTGGGGAAGTTTGAGGTCTGCCCTATTGTGATTAAGTCCACCAATGCACATTTATTTGATGCTTGTTGCATGTTTGGTCAATGTAGTCTTGACATATGACAATCCTATTGCCTTAAGTGCCCGTGTTTGCACCACACTTTGTATCTTGCATACCTAGTATGGTATACTTGTCACAATATGTTGCATTACATTTGGCATGTTTTGCATTTCATCTCACATTGCACCATTTGAGCCATGTTTGTATAACATGCATTGCATTACTTGGTTTGGGGGTGTCAAACCAAGTGTGAGAAATGAGGAGTGTTTGTACTTCAAGTGACAAAACACACCTCAATTCTCATGACACTAGGGCCCTTGATCTTGACATGATAGGGACTTAGTTCTCATGTTGTATGTTGCATGCATTTTTACATTGAAATGCAATCTTGGTTCCTTGGGTTATCATGCATCAAGATGCATAATTGATGGCTCAAGAACCAAGGGTCATGCTTCCTTGAGTCCCATACATGATAGGGGGCATTGGCCATGCTTATATTTGCTCAAAAACTCAATGTCATGCACTGTCTGTCTGCTGTTGCTGTCAAACTGTCCTCTGCAGGAATTTTGTGCCGACCGGCAGTATATAGTGCCGACCGGCACTATATAGGTGGCCGATAACCTCATGGACGGCCGGTGACTATTTTGGAGAGCCGGTGAATATTTCCTCCAGCCGGTGGTATGCAGCAGCATGAAAGGAAGGCATTCTGGGACATAGGGAAATTTTTGGAGAGATAGGGCAGTAAAGACAGAGGCAGCAGTGCCATGGCGCGGGTTTCCGGGCAAGTCAGATTCGAGCATGCATCATTCGCGCATCCCGAGGCAGGGCTGAGGTCCCCTTCTTTTTACATTAAATTTAATTTGATAATTTGAAATTCTGTAATAATTCATTATGTATTTGGACTGTATTATTTTCGAACTGTATATTCTTTTGGTCCCTCCGAGTGAGGGCGTAGTTGTAATAAGTGTGCGTGAGTGTGTGTATGTCTTCCAATCCCCACTTCTTTCTTCCCTTTTATTTACCTGCTTATGATGGTAGATTAGGGCACGTCTATTTTAGCATACCTTATGCAATGCATGCGTGCATCCATGCATTTGTCTAAACATGCACCGGGCTCGGTACATCATACAAACTGCATTGTATTCTAAATTCCAACTTGAATACGTGCATCAAATGATTGCATTTCACGTGCCATTTTAGGGTTAGCCGAGCCTACTCTAAATTGCATCATTGCCTGTGTTGCATTAGCCACTTAACACGACCTAGGGACATGCATGTCTGCTAACTAGTTTCTTGTTTTGACACGGAGTACGATGTAAGTATTTTACGCTTTAGCATACCACATGCGTGTGAATGTTTCCATGACAGTATGCTTACCATGCGGCTAAGTGCTTATGTGAGATAAACTATTTGAATGCCTGTGGGTGGAGGTTGGATTGCTTGAGTTGGAAAAACTCATTGAAATCCGTGTTTTAGCCTACTCGCGAGTAGCAATTTCAAAACTATTTTCAAAACAAACGGATATGCAATGTTTATTTCCAAATTAGGCAATCTAGTCTATACTTGTTTGCTGCGTGCATAACATAGTAATTCTAGGTTAATAATTGGAATAAGAACACATAATGTTTTCAAAAACGGATATCACGGTTAGTAGAGGCCGGTCTTCGGACCGGGCAAAAGGGGGTGCTCATAGCTGACCTTCCCCGATCGTACCCAAGCTCCTGAGCTAAGACTACTTTGGTTATGACGGACACGTGGCCTTCGGCACCGAGTCAGGGTTTCCTAAATTTCCCATTCAAAAAATATTTAGGTGGCGACTCTGTAATCTGGCAAAGCAGTCCATGTTTGGCATTTCTTTTCAAAAATCTGTTTTTTTCTCAAAACGATTTGCCAGAGTTGGACTCTTTGGTTCAGATTTAGAACCGTAACACAAAAGGGAGTCCGAACTGTAGCGAGGTCCCCCCGCGGGCTTGTTACAGTTTCTGGCGACTCTGCTGGGGATTTTAGAAAGCTTGACTCGAACTCGTGATATCCGTTTTTGACTACACTTATGTGTTTCTTTGCATTGCATGTGCATTGGTGCGCCTAGGACACCGTGTTGGCCATCTGCTATTCCTGAGCGGTTTGCCGGTGGCTTGTTTTGTCAAGGCATGTCCATAAGGCTGACCGGTTGCGGGCTCTGCCAGTATGGGAACACAAACTCCGGTTTTACCGGGGCACCCCTTTTGACCTTTCGACCTAGTGCATATTCGGAATCCGTAGTGACCATTCCAAATTAGGACAGGTTGCTTACCCGATATAGGTTGTTTGAAACCGTTGTGTGCGTAGTGAAACCCTAGCTCCTGACAAAATAGGACAGGGAAACCCTACCCCAACATAGGGGTGTATTGGCCCTCATTTATCTGTTATGTGCTTTCAGAGTGTATCTCTACAGGAACACACATATCAGTTTGCAAGATTGGGTATCCGGCCTGAGGGCACCAGTAATAGTATTTTGGGAAATCAGTTATCTGTGGGTACAAGATTCAGACTTGGGGGCAATGATTGAAGCGATGATCAAGATTTGAACGAAGGTATCGAGTTCAGCGTATTATCCAAACCGTGTGTTGTATGTTTATTTTATGACGTTGTGCTGTCCAATTGTCTGTTTATTTATACGCTTTATTTATCTCTTTATTAGGTAGTTGAGCACGATTGCTACCGACCCGATAGATATCCCCCAAGCACCCTGGGTTAGAGGCCGTCGACTCCTTCGATCTGAGGATCTGATAGACGGACAACCAGTGTACTACTCACTACCCCCGGTTACTAGGCAGTCGGTCGGCGAAGGACATCGATCTGTGATCGATTCAGAGGGCTTTATCTACCCCACCTGTGTTCAGTAGGGATCAGGATTTTGTGTCACCAACAGAGAGAGAATACATACCAGTAATCCAACGAGCGAGGATAGCATGGCTAGTTTGGAGGAGATGGTGCGCCACCTTCAAGAAAGCATGAAAGCAATGCAAAGAAGATGCCGTCCGTCGGCAGTCGCTAGGCAACGAGCCCAGTTGTGAGAACAGCGAGACAATTGCCGAGCTAGAAGCACAAGAACATCTGCCCGCATCAAGCTCCTCTCCCACCAGAGTTCCTAATGTCGGGAGGCAGCCAATGTTGATCGTCTGAAGCGCCCAAGGACCACCCCATCTCCAACCCTACCTCAAATCCAACCTCGGCTATCAAAAACACCCACCAACCTAGGGACTCTCCTTTGAGTTTGAGATCGATCCACCGCACTAAAGTTGAGCAAGCTTGAAAAAGTCGTTCAAGAGATCCCAAGGGTCAAGACTATCCCGACATTGAAGATGGTTACACCGACGCATCTTTGTGGCGTTGCCCGATAGGTTCAAAATGCCTCATATTGATCGATTTGTGGTCCGGGGACCCATGGTGCATTTAAATTTGTTTTCAGATGTTCTAAGGCCGATGGGCCTCGGTAGGCTTCAGAAGGTGTCTTTGGTTGGCCGGGACCTGTCGGGTGTGGCAGACATATGGTATGCCAATCTAGAAGATGACGTCAAGAGGAATTGGAGCGAAATGGTGAGGCCTTCATCGCCATGATATTCGTATAATACATGATTGAGATTACGACCCGTGATCTCGAGGCGACTAGGCAAGAGCCTAAGGAGAGTTTTTGAGTTTGTAACGGTGGAGGCCAAGGCTTCAATGATGACCTTGAGGCCTACGGACAAAGACCAGATTCGGATGATTGCGCAATCTTCAACGAAATTGATGCAAAAGATGATAGTACTCCGCTTTCCTACTTTTTTCGACCTACATGAAATGGGAGTCAGATTGAAGATGCCTTGAAGCAAGGCTTGATTGATAACGACCGGGAGCAACCCCGACGAACTTTCAATCGTGGTAGCAATGCAGGCCCGAGTGGCACTACTACTACGAGAGTCACCAAAGTAAGCATGGTCACCCGCAACCCCTCAAGAAATCTGGCAATTGCACCATTCTCCCAAGGAAAGCACCCTAAACAACCAAATACCCACCCAAGAACACGGAACCTTCGCCCACTATATATGCCCCTATCCAAAGCTCTGGGGTTTTGATCAAAAGGGCACTGAAGCCCACAGGCTGCCCCTACCAGAAAAACTCCCTCCTACCCATAACCCGGCCAAGTATTGTGCGTTTCACCAGTAGCACGGTCACGACACCGACCAGTGCTATCGGTTACGCCATGAAATTCAAGATCTCATCGACAGTGGGGTGATTTTGCCTCCCGAAAAACCCAATGTTACTACAAATCCCCTCCCCGCACATAACCAAGCTCCGCCACCCAAAAGACTCAATTTCATCCATACTGGGACCGTGTCCTACGACCCTAGTATCTATATCACACCTACCCACCTGCCTAAACCAGAGGTGTTCCTCTCTGATTGCACCGACTTGTGCATGATGGACATCTCCATGACCCAATCTAAGCCAGCAGCGGTGACCACCAAGAACAGGGGAAGGGAGATTCCAATGGAGAAACAGGTTGTCGAGTCAGAGTCTGCGGAATCTGGGAGTTACGTTGGGAAGACGTATAGTCCGAGTGACTACATTTCATCAAAAGGTCAAGATGGGCCTGGAGTAGAATTGCCAACAGGGGGAGAGTTGTGTGTGATCCAAGGGGATAGTCTGGACGAGGCAGAGATGATGTAACGGTATGAGGGAGGACTGGCCAATCTCAATTTCTGATGACCAATACCCGGAAGGGCCTTGGCGATTCGTGGTTCGATTATGAGGATTCGAAAGTTCTGGGTGGTTGGACGATCGGCCCGATGTGGTAGGAGAATTTCGAGCGACGAGTTGGCGAGAATGAGAATATCAACGACGGCCGGAAAGGTCGAAGAGCAGAACACATCGCCGGAGGGCGCCGGTGTCAAGAATTTTGCCCGAGATTGGAATATTCTGAGTACGGAGATGATTGAACAGTCAGTCATGTCAGAACAAGCAAGTTTTGAAGATTCTGAGAGAATCAGGAAAGCAAAGGCCCATGTGGGAGTTGAAACTGCTGTGTGCACAGGAAACGAGAATACTACAGACAGGTGGATGAAAGGTGCTGCGGGCGCAAGAACAGTCATACCAGAGCCAAACAGGTGTCTGTCGGTCGCTGATGGAATGTGGTGGGAAGATAAGGACTTATGTCTTGCCCATACGGATGAAGATTGGGGGAATAACCAACCTGATAACACTTGGTACCTTGGAGAGGTCGACCACATGACGAGGAGTGGGCGATATTTCAAACCCCCACACTTGGATCAACCAGAGGCCTCAGGGAAGGATAGGGAAGCCGAGAAGCAAAGGGAGAAGCAACTTGAGGAAGAAGCTGTACTCAAACAGCTGAAAAAGATACAAGCAGACATCTCCATTTGGGGACTGCTCATGGCCTCGCGAGTACCAGCGGTGTTTTGTGACCATGGATAAGGCCAAACTCTCCATAGAGACTACACCAGAGCAGCTGGTTGGACTGGTCTTCCCGGGAGGAGGTTTCCCGGCGTTGACTTTTTCGGATAAAGAACTTTCGCCTAAGGGCGTAAATCACAATAAACCCCTCTACATCTCCATGGAATGTAGAGATAAGTGGATACCGGTGGTACTTGTCGATACCGGGTCTGCCATCAATGTCTGCCCAGCTAGGACAGCATATGCGATTGGCTTGAAGATCGCAGATTTCGTACCAACAGCTCAGGTCATCCGGGCGTACGACAATACAAGTAGAGAAGTAATGGGAACAGTTAAAGTTCAGACAAAGGTCGGGCCGGGACGACACGAGATAGATTTCCATGTCCTAGAAGTTCCCGCAACTTTTAATTTGCTTTTAGGGCGGCCATGGTTTGCATCAAAGCGGCGATATCATCTACTTTGCATCAATCGGTGAAATACCCTATGGGAAGGGAGTAGCCATTGTCTTTGGGAATTCATCAATCCACCCACCGGAAGTATCCGCTGTTCTAGAGATCGAGCACGGCATGGAAGATGTGTTCATATCGAGTTTTACCTTGGCGAGGCTCGGGTTGTCTGAATATCATGGCCGCTAACGAAGGAATATACGTCGATGCTCAAGCGGTATACCTCATGAACAAGCTCCAATACATCCGGGATGGGATTAGGAAGAGCGGTTGTAAGGGCATTGCGGCGTTGGCGAAGTGCAAGACAACCCCATACCTTCGGCTTGGGTTATCGCCCACCAAGGAAGATTGGGTAAGAAAAGGAAAAGAGATGGCGGGAAGAGCCAAAGCAAAGCAGATGGAAACCTTTTGAATTGATGCATCGGCCCATCCAGGTACCTGAGCGGATGCTTCGTTACGGAGGAAGACTTTCCATTCTGTGGTTTTCTGAGCCATGGTGAATGAAGAAAAAAAGCGCATTTGGGGTTCGAAATTTTTTTGACCTCTGATTATCTGGGATGATGTTCTTTGAAGAGCGAGATGCACCCAACAGTTGAAACTGAGCATAGCAAGGAAGTGGAATCTGCGGGCACAGAGTTTGAAATGGGGGTAGCACTGGCATGTCTACTTTCAGATCCTTTGATTGACCAGGTGTGCTCGGGGGATGACTCCTCGGTGTCCATGATTGGAGATGAAACGGCTGCGGGCCTACCATCAGCTATTTTGGATGCATCCATTGCACCCTCCCTCACCTGGCAGTACGAGGAGGGATTTTTGTCAAGTAGCACCGGGTCAGGTAGTGAGCTGGAATCTGATTCCACCGAGTCTTGTGAGTCGGAATCAGGTTCCAGCTCGTCTGAGTCTGAGTTCGGTATTCCTGGGGGTGATAACCCGGATGCCACAGTCCTGTCCAGGTCGTCTTTTTCTTTCTCTTTTGAGTCTGTTGTAACAGAAGAATTGGACGGTTCGGAAGTATCTAATGAGAATGAGGTGACTGTGGTTTCCGAGTACTTTTCTGTGCCTTTGGTTTATTGCTTAAATCAGGACTTTCAAAATTTTGATGAAAACAACGAGGACGAAATTCCTCCGGTTTTGCAACGACTAATTGAACAAGAGCAGGAGAGGTTTGTTAAACCCTTAATGGATGAAATCACTACCGTGAACATTGGTACTGAGAAGGACCCGCGGCTGGTCCAGATCGGGTCCACGTTGTCTTCGGAGGAACGCGAGCGCTTAGTCGCTTTATTAAAAGATTTCAAAGATGTTTTCGCGTGGTTCTACGAAGACATGCCTGGAATCGATCCTGAGATTGTACAGCACCGGATCCCTCTTGATCCCGAAGCTCGACCTGTCAAACAGAAGCTCAGAAGGATCCGCCTTGATTGGGCCATTAAAATCAAAGAAGAGGTCACCAAGCAGATTGACGCAGGCTTCCTGCTGGTATCCGAATACCCGACTTGGTTGGCCAACATTGTTCCAGTGCCGAAGAAGGATGGTAGAATCGCATGCGTGTGGATTCGAGGATTTGAACAGGCGATCAGAAGGATGACTTTCCCTTGCCACACATCGACGAATTGGTAGATTTCACAGCGGGGCATGCTTTGCTTTCGTTCATGGATGGCTTCTCAGGTTATAATCAGATAGTAATGGCACCCGAAGACCGGGAGAAGACTGCTTTTACCACCTCGTGGGGTACATATTGCTACAGAGTGATGCCATTTGGGTTGAAGAACGCTGGGGCTACATATCAACGGGCTGCAACCACGATATTACATGACATGATCCATAAAGAGGTCGAGGTGTATGTGGATGACATGATTGTCAAGTCTAAAGAAAGAGAGGGCCACTACACCGCCTTGCAAAAGTTTTTCCAAAGGATCAGGGAATTTCGGCTGCGGTTGAATCCTCAGAAGTGTACATTTGGTGTTACAGCGGGGAAAATGCTGGGATTTCTGATTACACAAAGGGGCATCGAGGTCGACCCTTCCAAAATCAAGGCCATCTTAGAAATGCCCCCACCAATGACTGAAAAAGAGGTGCGAGGCTTTCTAGGTAAAGTGCAATTCATAAGGCGGTTTATTTCAAAACTAACCTTAACTTGTGAACCACTTTTTGGTCTTCTAAAGAAAGGAAAGAAGTTCCAATGGGACGGCCGATGCCAAGCTGCATTTGAACAGATTAAAGAATATCTACAGAACCCACCCGTGTTGTCACCACCAAAGCCGGGAAAACCATTGATACTGTACCTGTCAGCAACTAAAACTACAATGGGCTGCATGCTCGCACAAGAGTCGGAAGATAAAGTGGAAAGGCCATCTACTATCTGAGCAAGAAGATGCTGGATTACGAGACTCGCTACACTCCGCTGGAGAAGGCTTGTTTGGCCTTAGTATGGGCTACCAGGAAGTTGCGGCACTACCTGTTAGCTCACTCTGTAATGTTGGTTTCACGACTTGATCCCATCAAATATCTTTTCGAGAAACCAGCGCTTACGGGTAGGCTAGCTCGTTGGTTGCTGTTGCTCTCCGAATTTGATTTTAAGTATGTGACGCGCAAGTCAGTAAAAGGAAGAGCGGTAGCAGAGTTCTTTGCCGACCACCCGGTTGAAGGGGATGAAGCGGTTGAGTACCTATTCCCAGATGAAGCTATTCTGCACATCGAAGATGAAACTTGGACGATGTACTTTGACGGAGCGTCAAATCAATACAGGTATGGAATAGGGGTGTTGCTGATAGCGCCTGACGACTCCCGTATCCCTTTAGCATTCAAGCTTCGATTCAAAGTCTCAAACAATGAGGCAGAGTATGAGGCATGTATTGCCGGTCTAGAAGCTGCCCTAGAACTAGGGGCAAGGCGATTGGATGTCATTGGAGATTCGAACCTAGTTGTGTCTCAAGCTAAAGGAGATTGGAAAGTAAAAGAGGAAAAGATGATAATTTACCACCAGACCTTGGATTTGTTAATTCCTCGGTTTGAGAAGCTAAATTTCACTCACCTAGTAAGAGAGAACAACAGGTTTGCAGATTCGCTATCAACTCTATCTTCCATGATAGACATCCCATCTGGGGTCCGAATGCGTCAAGTCATTATTGACCAGAAATTTGCACCTGCCTACGAGTCAATCTCTGCCATAGATAAAGTGCAAGATAACAACCCTTGGTATTACGACATATGGAACTTCTTGGAGAAGGAGGCATATCCACCAGGGGCAAATGCCAAGGACAAAAGGGTAATTAGGAGAATGGCTGTTCAGTTTATCATCTGCGGGGGTAAATTGTACAAAAGGGGTCACCTGGGAATGCACAAGTTGTGTGTAGAAGCTGAAGAGTCAAAGCGCCTGATGGAGGCCATCCATGGAGGAGAATGTGGGGCACATATGAATGGCGTGATGCTGGCACGAAAGATCCTCAAACAGGGCTACTACTGGTCTACCATGGAGGAAGATTGTATCGGCTTTGTTCGGTGATGCCACAAATGCCAGATTCACGCAAACCGCATGAACATCCCGCCGTCAAAGCTGTACAACATGACGTCGCCATGGCCATTTTCAGTTTGGGGGATCGATGTGATTGGAGCTGTTACTCCGAAGGGGTCGAATGGGCATCAGTTTATCTTGGTAGCAATAGATTACTTTACGAAGTGGGTCGAGGCCTAATCTTATGCCGTGTTGAAGGCTTCGCATGTCGCAAAGTTTATCAGAAACAACATTATCTGCCGTTATGGAGTCCCGAATGAGATCATTTCGGACAATGGTTCTCACTTCAAGAAGGAGGTGATTGATTTGTTGGAGAAGTACAATGTGGCTTTTCATAAGTCGTCCACGTATCGGCCGCAGACCAACGGAGCAGTTGAGGCCGCCAACAAAAACATCAAACACATACTGCAGAAGATGGTGGAAACCTATCGGGACTGGCCAGATAAGTTGCCGTTTGCTCTGTGGGGCTACCGAACTTCAATTAGAACTTCTACCGGGGCGACTCCGTATTCCTTGGTATATGGGATGGAGGCCGTTCTACCTATAGAGATTGAGGTTCCGTCTTTACGTAATCTTGGTGAGTGTCGATAATGAAGGCAGATTAGCGATGAAAGCGGTCGAGGAACTCATGCTCTTCGATGAAAGGAGATTAAAAGCACTATACCATGTCCAAGGGTATCAACGCAGAATCGCCCGGGCTTTTAACAAGAAAGTTAAGTCCAGGAATTTGAAGGAAGGAGATTTGGTGCTCAAAGACAACCGAGCTCCCATCCACGACCCAAGGGGCAAGTTCAGACCTAATTGGACAGGTCCCTATATCATCAAGTCTATCTGGTCGGGTGGAGCTGTGGTTCTGATGGACCTAGATGGCCTAGAGTTCTCCCAACCGATCAACATAGACAAGTTGAAGAAATATTACCCCTGAGAGGCTCGCTAGGCTGAGAACCCGAAAGGGCGACCTAGGCAAAATTCAGAGCACAAAAAAATAGAAAATATAAAAACTGAGCTCGCAAGGTTGAAAACCCGCAAAGGGCGGCATTGACAAAAGTTAGAGCGCAAAAGAAGAGTGAAAATACTCGAGTGAACCCAAGCCTGAACTACGTAAGGCTTGATTCCCATCATTGGGATACGTAGGCAGCTTCATCCCGAAGTTCAACCATAAACTCTTCCCCGATCAACTTTGTCCATTTGATCATCTCGGTCGTCTTTGTCCATCAGCGTTTATCGCAATCTCCGGTACAGTGTTATTCAGACTAGGGGCAACTTTCCGTTGCCGTACAGTGCCGCGGTACCATTCAAACAAGGGGCAACTTTCCAGTTGCTACGATCCGGGGTTGTGCATCTTAGTGACAGATCTCAAGCGTGTCTAGTTCTGATCCATTTCGAAAATAGTTTTGAAAAGTTTTAATAAAGATGACTTTGTTCAAATAAGTCTTTTTACAACTAAGACCATTTCTGGACCAAAACGAAAAATTTTCAGTACCACAACCTTCAATTTCATTGATTTCAAATAGAGTTCTCTTGCTCTTGCATACAATTGAAGTTGCTTTTTATTACATTCATAAAGAAAACTTGAAAGTACTAATAAAGCAATAAATCTGGGGCATGGTCAAGTCAAATGTCCCTGCGCCCCCTCCCAGAGCTGATCGAAGCCTCTGATGCCAAAGTGGGCCCCTCCTGTGCCTCTTCATTAAGCCAATCCAAGCACTCATCAGACAAAGTGCAAGCAGGAGCGGGGCAGGAGTTCTCTCGTCCTCCATCTTTGTGGCATACCGCCACCAGGCGCCTCGAATCGAATGTAACCGGTACTCTATCCTTCCGTGGACAAGTCTGATCATGACCAAACTGGCGCAGGATACGGAATGGGAAGTAGAAGACCTGTGAGTCAAGCCAATCAATTGGATCCGGGTTGTGGTCATCTTGTAAGAACTCATCATTGGGAGATTGAGCCAAGGGCACCGCCAAGCAATGCGGTTCATGACAAAGCGCACATCCATTCAAACCACCAACCCTCATCAAGGGCGTCAACTAGGCGTTGCTGTAAAGTAGCCACGTTTGAATATCTTTGGGCAAGAGTCCACAACCTTCAGTTTATCCATTAACCACACCTGGGGAGAGATGAAAAATGAGAGAATAAAGAATAGAGAGATGTATGATGAGAGGAAAAGTGAGAAAAGGGCTTTTGTGAGAAAAACCGAGCCTGAGGGCCGAGTGATGTGAGCAAACATAAATGTGGGATTGGGTGGGAAACATTACCTGCAGTAATAGTGGACTCCTTGCTAATCTGATCGTCTCTCGACGATAAAAGGCATCTAAGCCCAGCAATGTCTCAGCCAGGATCATGGCGATGCAGCTTTTGCCCTCCTTCAAGCCTTGGGCAACCTCAATCAACCGGACACTAGGCCCTCCGGAACCGGAGACGAACAGAAAATGAGATAGCATGCATAGATAGAGGGCGTGTCGCCGAAAGCCTTGCCAGTGATGGTCGCCGCGATCACCAGTCTCAGAAAAACGACAAACCAAGCTCGGAACATCTAATGTCCCGTCGCAAATCAGAGAACGAGCATCGGGCATTGAGAGCCCACACATTTGTCCTAAGGCTTGAGCATGGCCAAAACGAAGTTGGGGCAAGATCTCCTTATTGCGCCCATATTCCATTAGAGCTTGGAAATCTTCAAAAGTGGGACACACCTCTTGCCCGCTAAAGCTAAAGACATGTGTTACCGGGTTCCAAAACCTTGCCGCGGCATGAAGGAATGGAGAATGCACGGTGAGTGCGGTATAAAGTGAATAGTGCGTTTATCTTGAAATTCAGCCTTTCCGAGCCATCCAAGTTGTTAATCCAAGTTGCGAGATTTTGGGCAAGAAATTCTTCCATTTGGAGCAAATCAGTGTGGAAATGAAGAGAACCACGAAGTTAAGACCCTTTTGAAGAAGATAAGGTTGAGTGAAGGACAAATGTCAACATTCTGCTGGTGCTGACAGTTTAGTGCCGACCGGCCAATTATAGTGCCGACCGGCCATCTGTTTTGGCCGATGGATCACCCTTTCGGCCAATGGCCATTCCTCCAGGCCGGTAGCCTTTCTGCTGGGCCGGTGGTTCTCTCCCTTGTCCTCTGAGCTGTTTATGCTAGGAATTTGGAAAATCCCACCATTTCCAATACCCTCCAGTGATCAATTCTTATGAGGGCGCGCCCATTTGCTTATCGAGTTGTTGCATATTTGCTTATCGAGTTGTATTTCACTCTCTTTAAGTCTTTGTAATGTTTATCAAGGTGTACTCTCATTTGGCTAGTTTGCTGAGTCCCCCTATTTTGCTTATCGAGTTGTAATTGGTTTACTACCTGATTATTACGATGCGATGCTTTGTTTTCAAAACGCAGTTTCAATTTCAGTCACATTGTTGTGTGATGCCTTGCGATGCGATGCATAGAACACGCAAATGTAACACCTTTTGAACAAACAGCTGTTTCATTTCCATCATATGTTTTGCAAAAAACACACGCTTTTGAGAAATAAAACCTGCCCGAGGCAGTGCAATGTGCTTAAACTCTTAGTAAAAAGGAAAGTAAAGCAGAAGAATAGCAGGGTAGCAGAGTGCTGGGTTTGACACTGGTAACCTCTCCCCTTTCGGTCATCGTACCTTTTGCGCCCTTATTCGGGCCAGTCATGTGATTTGGCACCTTCATCACTTAAGGCAGTCCAAGAAACTGCGCCTTCAGAACATAAGTGAAGCTTCGAGTTGACCTTGTACCATGACTTTTGTGAGCGATGCTCGATACATGCGAAGGATGATCCTTCCCGTATCCTTTTACATCTTGTGAATTCTCTAAATCATTTCAATCATACTAAGTTGCAGTACGTTGCATTCCAGCATCATGTTTACCATGATATATGTTCAAGTCCCCTTTTATACACATTGCATTGTATGCGTGCTTTGCTTTACTGATATGTGTTCAAAGTCCCCTTTTATACACATTGCATTGTATGCGTGCTTTGCTTTACTGATATGTGTTCAAGTTCCCCTTTTATACACATTGCATTGTATGCGTGCTTTGCTTTACTGATATGTGTTCAAGTTCCCTTTTATACACATTGCATTGTATGCGTGCTTTACTTTACTGATATGTGTTCAAGTTTCCTTTTATACACATTGCATTGTATGCGTGCTTTGCTTTACTGATATGTGTTCAAGTTCCCTTTTATACACATTGCATTGTATGCGTGCTTTGCTTTACTGATATGTGTTCAAGTTCCCTTTTATACACATTGCATTGTATGCGTGCTTTGCTTTATTGATATGTATTCAAGTTCCCCTTTTATACACATTGTATTGTATGCGTGCTTTGCTTTACTGATATGTGTTCAAGTTTCCTTTTATACACATTGCATTGTATGCGTGCTTTGCTTTACTGATATGTGTTCAAGTTCCCCTATATACACATTGCGTGCATGTGTGCATTGCTTTACTGATATGTGTTCAAGTTCCTTTATATACACATTGCGTGTACGTGTGCATTGCTTTACTCACATGTGTTCAAGTTCTCTTTCCGTACACATTGTATTGCATGTGTGCATTGCTTTACTGATATGTGTTCAAGTTCCTTTATATACACATTGTGTGCACGTGTGCATTGCTTTACTCACATGTGTTCAAGTTCTCTTTCTGTACACATTGCGTGCATACGTGCATTGCTTTACTCACGTGTGTTCAATCCTACTATCTTGCTATACACATTGCATGCATTGTCACGCACTTTCGACTGCATTGTCATGCATATTGCTAACAACATTGTACCTGTTAAGTTTGCTTTCTTTGCAGGCACGATATTGTATGTACGGCTCATTTGAGGCCGGTGCAACCGAACGAGCCGCACAGGTATTGTATCCTCCGAGTGAGACGTTTTGAGAATTGCATAATTCTCTTACATCCTTTCTGCATTGTAGTGTAGTCTGGTGTATGTTAGCTTACAACCGTTGCATGCGTGCTTCATTACAGCTTTCTTTGCATGATCATAAGTTATGCTCGGCTTCTTGCGTTGTTCTGCATTTTTCCCCTGCCTTCGGGCGCATACCTTGTTTGTCTTGCATGTTTGTCTTGCATGTTTGTCAAAGTCTTCGGCCTTGTCAAAAATGAGTCGTCTCTTGGCTTTGACATTCACTCCCGTCATTGTTATGACTTTCGAGTTCTGTCAAAGAGGGGCAACTGTAGACACCCCATTTTTGACCGTCCTCAAGACTTGGACGTAACCATTTGAATACTCGGTGATTACCCATGTTTGTGTTTGTTTGGAGTTCCCGGAGTTCTCGGCTACGCGCCTTGCCTCAGGATCTCCGAACTCGACTGTTTTGTGTCTGGTTTCGCACCAAACACTTGTGTTTTGCCTGGAAGGGGCAGGGAATGCCTTGTGAGGCATCCCCACACACCACCGGCACTAGCTAGAGGCCACCGGCTGGTTTTTCTTGCCATCGGCAATATATATTGCCGGTCGGCACTATTTGTTGCCGGCCGGCACTAAATTTTGTCAAAATGACATTCTTCTTTGCTTGGCCTTCATCGATTGCTTTTTGAGATATTTTGAAGCAGCTGTCTAGCACTTGCTTCCCCTCCATACACGTGTATGGAGGGATGAGCCTCTTGTTTGCTTAGTTGCTAAGCTTACAAAATTGTCTCCTCTATAAGAGGAGGCCTTGTCTTCTTGGCTGAGGGTTGGCCATTGGAGAGACAAAAAAACCAGAGCTCATATATCTCTATACACTTCCTCTCTCTATATTTTCCATCTCTCTCATCCTTGTGTGTGTGTTTTGGATCTATATAGTGTGTTTTGCCTTACTTTACACCATTACACACACTATTACACCTAGCTCCGAGATTGAGGGACTTGGAGGTTTGTTTGTGGTGGTTTTGGACTGGTTTTGATCATTAGAGGAGGGCTACATCACTTGTTCTTCAAGGAGTCTTCAAGGGTGAGCTAGTTACTTTAGTTTTTCCATTTTTGCAACTAGTTTTCACCTATCTTGCTTTGTCTTTTTTGGCTTTGTGTCCAACATAAAAAAGGCTTATATTTTCATGCTTAAGAACATTCATTAAGGGTATTTTGTGGTTTGAGTGAAAGCTCACCCTCTTAGGCCTTTGTTTTGGCCATTTTGTTGCCTTTTCTTAAGGTTTTATTTGCTTGGTGTTCTTGGTCTTCTTACCACTGAAAACCAGTGGGTTTTCAGTGGTGAGGGAGGTATTTTGAAGTCATAAATAGGGGAAGGACACCCCTCTCCCCTTGGCCCCTTTCTTGCCTTTGTCCTTGGCTCACAAAGTAGCATGTATGCATACTTGCATTTGGCTTCATTTCAGAGTTTTTTTGGGTGTTTTGGATCATATATCATCTATGTTTTTGGTTGGTTTTGTGGCCCTTAGCATGCTTCTTATACTTGCTTTGTAATGCTCTAGTTTGCCTAGAAATAAGCCATGAGTTTAGGCCATGTTTCTTGCATGTATGAGCCTCACTTCATGAAGATATTAGCATCATTTTGCCACGTGTTAGGTCTGTTGGCCACTGATTTTGTCATGTTTGGCATGATTAATATAGTTGCTTTGTGTTTTGGCTTGTAAGCCTTGGTTGTATCGGCCTTTAACATGCTTAGTTTAGGTCATTCTCTTGATTTAGCCTCATTTAGGATCCTATTTCAGTCCATAAATCATGTTTGTACGTTTGCATATATGGCTTATTTCATGCTTTTAGGGTGTGCCCTTTTATGCTTAGGAATAGGCCTTATGCATGCTTGTATGTTCGAAGCATTTTGGGGCTGCCACATCAAGGGATTTGGGTGTATGTTTTTTTATGCTAGAACTCTGTTTTCATATGTCTAATATGTGCCATGAGTGGTCATGTTAGTGGTGGTGGAATACCCCTTGTTTATGCCTTGGTTTTAGGCCCATTTGTTTGCATGCTTGCATGAGTGTTGATCTACCATTTTGGGCGCATTTTGCCACTGTTTTGGGGAAGTTTGAGGTCTGCCCTATTGTGATTAAGTCCACCAATGCACATTTATTTGATGCTTGTTGCATGTTTGGTCAATGTAGTCTTGACATATGACAATCCTATTGCCTTAAGTGCCCGTGTTTGCACCACACTTTGTATCTTGCATACCTAGTATGGTATACTTGTCACAATATGTTGCATTACATTTGGCATGTTTTGCATTTCATCTCACATTGCACCATTTGAGCCATGTTTGTATAACATGCATTGCATTACTTGGTTTGGGGGTGTCAAACCAAGTGTGAGAAATGAGGGGTGTTTTTACTTCAAGTGACAAAACACACCTCAATTCTCATGTCACTAGGGCCCTTGATCTTGACATGATAGGGACTTAGTTCTCATGTTGTATGTTGCATGCATTTTTACATTGAAATGCAATCTTGGTTCCTTGGGTTATCATGCATCAAGATGCATAATTGATGGCTCAAGAACCAAGGGTAATGCTTCCTTGAGTCCCATATATGATAGGGGGCATTGGCCATGCTTATATTTGCTCAAAAACTCCATGTCATGCACTGTCTGTCTGGCTTATTCTTTGTCAAACCTGCCTCTCTGAGGAATTTTGTGCCGGCGTGATATATAGTGCCGATCGGCACTATATAGGTGGCCGATAACCTCATGGACGGCCGGTGACTATTTTGGAGAGCCGGTGAATATTTCCTCTAGTCGGTGGTATGCAGCAGCATGAAAGGAAGGCATTCTGGGACTTAGGAAATTTTTGGAGAGACAGGGCAGTAAAGACAGAGGCCATGGCGGGTTTCCGGGCAAGTCGGATTCGAGCATGCATCATTCGCGCATCCCGAGGCAGGGCTGAGGTCCCCTTCTTTTTACATTAAATTTAATTTGATAATTTGAAATTCTGTAATAATTCATTATGTATTTGGACTGTATTATTTTCGAACTGTATATTCTTTTGGTCCCTCCGAGTGAGGGCGTATTTGTAATAAGTGTGCGTGAGTGTGTGTATGTCTTCCAATCCCCACTTCTTTCTTCCCTTTTATTTACCTGCTTATGATGGTAGATTAGGGCACGTCTATTTTAGCATACCTTATGCAATGCATGCGTGCATCCATGCATTTGTCTAAACATGCACCGGGCTCGGTACATCATACAAACTGCATTGTATTCTAAATTCCAACTTGAATACGTGCATCAAATGATTGCATTTCACGTGCCATTTTAGGGTTAGCCGAGCCTACTCTAAATTGCATCATTGCCTGTGTTGCATTAGCCACTTAACACGACCTAGGGACATGCATGTCTGCTAACTAGTTTCTTGTTTTGGCACGGAGTACGATGTAAGTATTTTACGCTTTAGCATACCACATGCGTGTGAATGTTGCCATGACAGTATACTTACCATGCGGCTAAGTGCTTATGTGAGATAAACTATTTGAATGCCTGTGGGTGGAGGTTGGATTGCTTGAGTTGGAAAAACTCGTTGAAATCCGTGTTTTAGCCTACTCGCGAGTAGCAATTTCAAAACTATTTTCAAAACAAACGGATATGCAATGTTTATTTCCAAATTAGGCAATCTAGTCTATACTTGTTTGCTGCGCGCATAACATAGTAATTCTAGGTTAATAATTGGAATAAGAACACATAATGTTTTCAGAAACGGATATCACGGTTAGTAGAGGCCGGTCTTCGGACCGGGCGAAAGGGGGTGCTCATAGCTGACCTTCCCCGATCGTACCCAAGCTCCCGAGCCAAGACTACTTTGGTTATGACGGACACGTGGCCTTCGGTACCGAGTCAGGGTTTCCTAAATTTCCCATTCAAAAAATATTTAGGTGGTGACTCTGTAATCTGGCAAAGTAGTCCATGTTTGACACTTCTTTTAAAAAATCTATTTTTTTCTCAAAACGATTTGCCAGAGTTGGACTCGTTGGTTCAGATTTAGAACCGTAACACAAAAGGGAGTCCGAACTGTAGCGAGGTCCCCTCGCGGGCTTGTTACAACTATGTAGATAATACTAGTATACTACATAGTATTATGGGAATATTTAATAATTTTCTATTAAAGCCACAAAAGCAATTAATAGATTAACTTTTTAATTTAAAAGAGGAAGAAAATATTATTATTGTGAAAATAAGAAAATGAAACTTAAAAAAATTGAAAATTAAAAAAATATATATAATCAATGGTAATGTTTAACTGAAATATAATTACTTTTATTTTTTTTTTATTGTTTTTTAGAAAAAAAGGAAAACAACATAAATAAATATATATTTTTTGGGTGTTCTGGTTGGTCATTGGCTCCTGTAATTAAGAACGTAGAAAATATTTCAAAGCAGAAAAATCTATGTAGATTGACAACAAAATATATAATATAGATTTAAATTTAATATGGTGTTAACGGAAAAAAGAATGACAACATTAATAAAAAAAAAACAGATTTTTTTTTTTTTTTTGTGTTCCGTTTGGTCCAAGGTTCTTATAATTAAGAGCCTTCAAAATAAAAAAAATTAATGTGTGTACATTATTAAAATTTATGACCTTTTGCATATATTTTTTTGCGACTGGTTATTTAACCATCGTGAAAAAATTACTTTTTACAATACAATCTCATTTTACTTGACCCAATCGTGGTCTTAATTGAAAAAAAAAAAAAAAACAACACAACGTGAAACTTGACCTATGTCCTTTTTTTTTTCTTCTTATTTCCCAAATCTGAACTCTCTCTCTCTCTCTCAAAATCGGTCTTGCTCGACTCTCTTTTGAATATCCACACTCTCTCGCTCGAATCTCACTATCTCTCTCGCTCGACAGTGAAGATTCGAAGATTTGATCGATTCATAATCTTCTGTTGATGAAGATTTAAAGATCTCAATCTGCTGTTGATGAAGATTTTGATTGAATCATAATCGAGATTCATAATCGGTAAGTCTAAACACTTCTCTTTGTCTTTCTCTGTGACGTTTGACACATCTTCATCACTCGAGTCTTACTCTCTGTAGTGTTTGACATATCTTCATTGATTAATCTGTAATGTGTAAATTGAAAATGAATTACACTTTGTAATGGTTGATTAATCTGTAATGTTGTAAGGTTGATTGAATAATGATAATAATGTTGGAAGGTTGTTCCCAGATTTCCGAGTTTTGAATATGAAGCTGCTAGTCAATGTTGACAAATCGTAAATTGACCGAAATGCAAGTTTTTAATATTTGTCGTGGTGTTGAAATTCTTGAACTAGGATGGTCTGAGGCCGAATTATGACTAAGCATTATAATGTTAGTTGTGAAACAAATAGCTAGCTAGTAAAACTCAAAGGAGTTCTTATTTCCAAGTATATTCTGTTCTGCCATCAAAATCCATCGTGAAAAAAGGAGGAACTTTTGAATCTTAGTGCTACGATTTCCAACCTATGGTGATAAAAAAATAAAATAAAATAAAATAAAATCAATTCGTATCTATATCAATGGGTTGAGTACTGTGCCAGCTATAGTATTGTTTTTATTATTACTGGTACAGTATGAATTGATACCGGTACTTTTCAAATACTGTTTCAGATTTATCAGTGTATTATATATTTGTTTGTAAAATTTGATGAATAGACATTATTTAGTTTATTGGACTGTTCTTTAAATGAATTCAATATTCCTAAGGTTGCAGTAAATTTAAAATTAAAAACTAATTTGCACCTTTGTCATAAAGATGAAACCCACCTTGCATTTTAAAAATAAATAAAGTTAAAAGAGTTGGTGTATGTTTCCAAAAGTTCAAAACCCGTCTCTCTCCATTACCTGTTCAAAGACTCCAAAGCATCCCAATTTTATTTTCAACACTGGCCAAGTACAGTTTGTACATGGATGGAGATAGAAGAGTTGTGGAGCAATGTCCAGTGGTTGAGATGGTTTTGCTCTAGTTGTTAAAGATGGAGAGATTGAGCAGCTGAAAAAGCCTTCCCAATCTGACAAATGAAATACCAACTGTGTAGTTAATTCACCTTCGTTCAAGCCTGAAATATTCTGCTTCTCATTTTTCTTTTTATTTGTAACCGTTAACACTCCCAGAGGTTGATATGGCAGGAGAAAAGGCAAAACTTTGCAGTATTCCTCAAATGGTCCGAGATAGGCCTGGAAATTTTTTAAAACAAAGCTGATAGTATGGGGTTTATTTGATAAACTGGGTTGTACCTTCTGGTACAAAACGGTATTTACAACTTTGATCTGTATCCATTGCTTAATTTTCTGTTGAGAAAACCAGGCACAAGAACAGAAGATATAATGAGACTTGTACGTAGCTGATAGTCGAAGAGACTTTAAATTTTTTTCATTTCCTTTTTGTGGTATTTACTGCATTTTGTGTGAATATGAGTGGGCCTACTTTTAATTTCATAATCTAATGGGTCTTAACTATTTGTGTTGTCTGTTATGATTCTTGATACGTTCCTTTCGGATAAATACAGAACTTAGAGCCTTGTGTTGAATTTGACACCATTGCAGACAAAAAGCAGCAGCATGAAGTCAATGTTGGTAAGATGCTCTGCATGCTTCACCACCCTCTTCTTATCTTCTTCCTAAATAACCTTAGCTAGCTTAAAAACCAGAAAAAGGATAAGGAAGACCTTGCAGCATCTTTGCTCAATTGCTTTAGCTGGGCATTGTTGGGGTTTAACCGACATATTTGTGATATGACACAAACACTATATTTTAGTTTGTTTTTATATGCCAATAATTGTTTAGCTATGGCTGTATACCATTGACTACCCAAATAATGTATAATAGAAAGGGCACATATGTGATATGCCGAATGATAATTGGATTTGGATGGACCTCTATGATACAATAAGACAATGTAACAAGAAGCCAAAAAACTTTTCTAGTCCAATAAATTCAATCTTAAATGTGCTTTCAAATGGTTTGTCTTTATAGCTTTTGTATTGCTTGAAATTTTTTCTATGTAAAGTCTTGATGGTTATATGGGTTTGTTTTTATGATTGTCTTCATGTTTGGTGCAAACTGAAGAGGAAACTGAAGAGCTGACCAACCAGGTTCATTTTTTAAAACACTTGTCCAATATATATATATATATTGATTGCTATAATGGATATTGAAGTCTTATTCTCTTTTTCTTTGCTTTTGAAAATTTACGAACAGATGATCCTCCTGGAATTACAAAATTCGAGAGCGCGAGTTGACTCTCAGAGGTATCATCTATGCTCTCTCCTTGCCATTACACAATTTTCAATAATTACATCAACAATTGCTTGCTGTTTCATGACAAATTTTCTTGTATTTAGTTTTTGTCATCTCAATTAGAATACTGTCATCAACTAAAAAAAAAAAATGAAAAACAAAAAAAAAACCTAAAAACAGTCTCTTCTGGATTTTGATTCTTCATTCGATTTAATTCACGATTCACACAATTAGGATTTTGATGCATACGATCCTTGAATTGACAACTGTAATACAATACAATAGGGACTACTGATGCATTTGTGGAAGCAAGAATAGCTGGAATTAATGTTATCATTGGAAGGTGAGCTATCTAGGTTATTTTTTTGTTCTCTGATTATTATATTTCCTATCTTCCGTTGGTCTTAATTTTTTGTGCTTTGAATCACGTGGGAGAAGGGCAAGGGGAGTCGTGCAATTCTGTTTGCAAGTCAAATGGGCAGTCATGTGTACCAAACAAACTGTCAATGCTTAATTAATACGAAATGTAATCTTTATCTTTCATGCGTTTTTCTGCATTAGTTTTTTATTTGGTTATGAATATGTTGATTTTATAGCTGACCATGCTTATTATTCTTTATGATGGGGGTGGGTGTTATCAGATGCTTTGAAAGAACCTTCCTATTTCTTTAATTGATCTAAAATTTCAATTATTTTCTCAATGGATGAAATCCCTTAGAACAAATGTATCCTTAGGGTGTGGATAATAGAAGATTCATTCGTGAACAATGATGAACATATATTATCAATGTAACTTACATTGAGAACTTTTATGACCATTCTCACGCCTGCTGTTTTTTTCCTACAGTGTTGTTTCTTTGACATGTCTGCAAAGTTTATTATTATTGTTGTTTTTGTTATCTTTATATGTTATTCTTGTTGCAAAGTTTATTATTATTATTATTATTATTGTTGTTTTTGTTTTTGTTTCCGTTATCTTTATGGCTCCGTTTGTTTTGGGATGTAATGGATGGGAGGGATTAGGATGGAGGTGGGGTTATTTAGTGTTGTATTTGTTTGTAGAGTTGGGGAAGGGATTAGGATGGAGGAGGGGATATAGATGGAGGTTGGAAGGAGGATTGGGATGGTGGAGGTAGAGGTGATATTAGAAAAATAGTGAGGGGATTAGAAATTTTTTTATTTTTTCTATTTTTTATATATTGGGAATTTTTTTAAAAATATTAATTTTAAATTTTTATATTTATTTATTTGTTTTATTGTTTTATATAAAAAATAATTTAACAATTTCTACACTAACAACTATCATCAAAACAAACACAATTTTTCTAATCTCCACACTATCAATCCTCTCACTAACAATCCCCTCACTATTAATTCTCTTACTATGAATCCCTTCTATTTTATCTTTGAAAACAAACGGGGCCTATGTTATTCTTGTTATCTTTATATCTTTAAAATAGGAAAGTCTAGAAGTGTTAATGTCGTCAAACTTCCATGAGGCAATTGAAAAATTGACATGCTTAATTCTTGCCTAATATGCAGTCAAACTTAGTTGAGAATAAAAATGAATAAAGATAAGACAAATAAACATTCTTATCAGTCTTTGCTGCTGCATACTTTTTGATGCGTTTGGAAATCACTTTTTTTGTTCATAGCTTAACATTTTCTCTCTATTTTGTTCATAATGCTAGTGTAGCTTTGTATGCTTGGGCTTGTGAATTTTGACTATTTTGCAAAAATGATGAACTTGCTCTGAACTTGCTTGATTTCAGTTCTGAATTCAAATTATTATTATTATTTTTTGTCATGTTAGATTGGAGCATGTGTGTGGATTTTAGCTTATAGTTGTATTTTGGTGAATTTTAGATGTGCTGTGTAGAAGACTATAGAATTTGATCTAAGAATTGGTTTTTCTATGCTGCGAAAATGATGAAGGTGTATTTTCTATATCCAAATTTCTGTTATCTCTTATGTAATTTGTGAAAGAACAGCTTCTATTGATAGAAAACTAGGAAGTAGAGAAGAATAAAAAAGATAGAAAATGAAGAATTAGATTTTATTATTAATTTCTTGAGACAGAAAACAATAAAGGACTTTGGTAGCAACTCTGTTACGGGCCGGTTACAGCTGAGAGCTATGCAAATAATAAAGGACCTTGTAGGGGTCCTTTGAAGCGCTGCAAGGCTCCTAATGCTTACGATCATGCTTTCTACTTAAATGGCTTCGCGGTTGGTTGTTCGGTTTCTACTGTTGTAGTTTTTGCTCTCACTTTGTTTTATTTGCCCATTGATCCACTATTACAGAAGATTATGAGTAGCAAGATGAAGAAAAGAAACCAAGAGGTGGTTCAACAAAGCCAATGGCGCCTAAATGCAATGAATAGAGTTGAGGATACCAAGGTTGAACATCTCTCTCTCTCTCTCTCTCTCATACATTTTGCGTCTGTTCCTCCCTCCATGTTCAGTTGTTCCTTGTTTGTTGTCAGTTATCCCTCTTATTAGAATTTTTGCTCTTTCTCATTTTCAAGTGGTGTAAGAAAAGCAAATGCAATTACAACAGGCCAAAGCTGCTATATCTTATGTTCTAAATTATAATTTGAATAGGCATAATATATAACCTCATATTATGATAACAAACAATGTTTGTCTATAACAAACAGCATTTGTCTATAACATATTGTTTTATAAAAAGAGTGATAGCATCTTCTTCTAGACTCAATTTCAAACACTTGGATTAATATATTTTTACTATTTGTATAGCCAAATTAGAGTCTCGGTTCTTTCTTTCTGGACTCATTTTCAGACTATTCAGTCAATTGCCTTTTGTTTTCCCTTATAGTTGATACTATAATTTGGTTCACAGATTTCTAAATTGGAGAAGTTGGTTACTAGAATAAGCTTCACAGAACTCGTGAATGCTACTGACAATTTTAGCGAAGACAACATCATCGAGTTGGGAAAGACAGGGATGATGTACAAGGCAGTTTTCCCAAATGGTTCGTTCCTTGCCATCAAGAGGTTATTCGACTCACAATTCTCTGAAGGACACTTTATGTCCGAGGAAATGACTCTAGATGGATTGAGACACTTTAATTTGGTACCTTCGTTTGGCTTCTGTTATGAAAGAAAGGAAAAACTGTTGGTTCTGCAAATTCTGATAGCAATTTGGTTGAATGGATTATCAATCTTGTAAGTACCTCTTTTAGTTTGCAAGATGTAGTTGATGACTCTCAGATCGGGTTGGGATTCAATGGTGAGATCTTTGAGTGCATGAATATTGCATGCAAATGCATTCAATCGGTGCCAGAGCAGAGGCCAACAATGCTGGAAGTGTACCAAACAATGAGGGCCACTGGGGAGAAACATGGCCTTATGGACGATTCTGCGATGTGGAAAGAAACAAAAATTGCAACTGCCAGTGCTAGTGAGGGAGATGTTGAAATAATAGGGTAAACGAAATAGGCTAGACAAACCAAATTTGATGGGAAACATTGTGTGATTTACTTAATTTTTAATGCAATATTATCATCATTATTAGGAGCACAACTTATAATAAGTTGCTAGAGTTTGTGACATGTATACAAGTTTATATTTTGTATGCACATTTATTTTTTATTTTTTGAAGAAAGATAATTTTGTTGAGGGAAGTGATGGAAAATAATACATAAGTATTAGAATTTTTGCAAATATCACTTTACATTTATTGTATATAATATTTGAATATATATATATATATGAGGATATAGATTGTTAAAACATTGTAGGCTTCTTTTTTTTTTTTTTTTTAATTTTTTTGCAACGGTAACAAGATGGTCGCTGATACATTGTAGGCATTTTAAAATTTTTTTCAATGGCAAAACATTAGTCGCCATAAGTAGATTAAGCGGTCGCAAATAGTTTGTGACTGCTGTTTTGAGGTCGCAAAAAGTATTTGTCACTCCTATATTCGCGACCATCACTTGCTGTCGCATGAGTCGTCGCAAAAGGTCTTTTGTGACTTTTTTTTATTATTTGCGATGGCTTGTAGCGATCGCAAAAAATACTTTTTTTAGTAGTGCTAGAAACTAAAATAAATAATATAAATTCAAATTTAATGTGATGTCAACCATATTTAAAATAAATCTCATCAACCATATTACATATTTAAATTATTTTTTTAAGTACATGATATTATTTTTTTAGAGCTTGCAGTTGGGCTCAAATTTGACCCATACACGAGCCAAGTAACAGACGAACAAAAGTAACAAATCCATAAAAAAATAGCAAGAAAGTACTGTGTATATTTAAACTTTTTATTTTTTTATGTTTATGCAACTGAAAAATAAGAAACATAAGAAAATAAAGAGTTTAGAATATCAGTACAATAAATTGGAGGGCTAATCCCTTTCCATACTAACGTCAGTCGTGTCATCTATGACCAAGGCTCTCACTTCTTCGGCCGCCCCCTGCCGGGAGGAGGGGGGGAGAGTATCACTAAGGCTCTGTTTGGTTGTGTTTTCAAATTATATTTCCACCTTATCATTCGCGCTTCACATTTGGATACGATTTTGAAAATAGAATTCTACCATATCATTCAAAATACAATTCGACTTCCTGTTTGGCAGCTTTGCTTTCAACATCTTCAGTCTTTTTTCTTTCTGAAAAGCTTCCATGTTCATCATCTCTGAAAAGGTTCACATGCAAAAAGAAATATACAGGTGAACTGATCTACTCGTCTTTCTCTATTTCAAAGATCAGGGCTGACGATTCGTCACGGGTAGTGTTCATTGTGAACTCAGACCATTTTATAAATTATGTCTGTGAACCCCCTCCTTACCCATACCATCTCCCACAAATCAAGTGAGTTACAATTTGTGCGTTGTGGAAGATTTATTCTCGGGTAACCAAACAACGACGACACCGAGGTCAAATAAATCACAAATTTGTTCCAAATATTTTCTTACAGCTCATTGATTTTCTGAAACATCCCTAATTTTATTCCCAATTTTTTTTTTGTCACAGGTCAAATTTGTCAAACTTATTCTCGAATTAGACGACCAAAGAAGTGCACATTCAGTCACTGTACCCACTCCATCACCGGTGATAACTATTTAACTCCCACTGATCTAGTACGTATATCCTTCAATCCATCCCATCTGGTATGTACAAATGAGTTCTGAAATGGTTTCTGAGAAGTCCAAACGAGTATAGAAATGGTTTCTAATCTGTCTGAACTCTTTGAACTGTTGAAGCTGAGCCGGTCAACCGCCACGACAACTGGTCGGTCGTCCCCTGGGTCATCCGGCTGGTCGACCTCTGTGCTCCACTCCTTCATCCTTCTCTTCTTCTTCTTCTTTTGCTTATTTCTTCTTCTAGTCTTCTTCTTCTGCTGATTTTTTTTACTGCGTACATTTGTTTCACAAACTTTTTACAGACAATGTTATGTGGTTTTTATTTTGTCTCTATTTTGCCCTTCAAATCATCTGCTCTTCCTAACATTATTTAACAAGTTCAAATAAACATTAATGTTATGTGGTTTTTATTTTGTCTCTGTTTTGCCCTTCAAATCATCTGCTTTTTCTAACATTATTTAACAAGTTCAAATAAATATTAATTTTGATTCATACGTAAACATAAATAATTGTAATTGATTTTTGCTCTGTTACTTTTTTATATCCACTCCAGAGTAGTTTAAATATAAATTGTGTGTTTTTAGATGGATGGAAACAATTCAGATGACAATCAGGATACGAAAGTGTAGACTCCCAGAATTGAAATGAAATTAATAAACATGTTGAGAGAAGAGGTTAAAAAAAATCAAACAACAGGCCGTACTACTGTGTGGACAATTAGGCATTGGAATCATTTTGCAAATCAATTGCAAAATCTGTATGGATTTCGGTATACATCAAAGCAGGTGCGACAAAAATATCAAGATTGAAAGCTGATTACCAAACGTTTAAGCAACTGCAGGCATAGATTGGTTTGGGATGGGATCCCATTGTAGGAACTGTTGTTGCACCCGATGAATTTTGGGATAAGGTTTTTCATTAACCTGCACCATTTTCAATTTTTTTTTTTGGTAACATTTCATCACACGTACAGTATGCTTATTTCAATATTTTTAATTGCTGTAGGCTACCAGAAATGTAAAGAAGTTTAGGACAAAAGGATTTGAGTATTTCCAAGAAATGACAGAAATTATTGTGCCACATGGGCCTTGTCTCGTGCATCCACACAAGGAGTCCTTGACTCAGATGAAGAAGATGAAAAGCTAAATAAATTTTGGAGCCCTGAAGTTGGTTGGAGCAATGATGCTGAAGCCATTCCTGTTGACTTATTTGGGGATGAATACATGGATCCAGCGAAGGGAAAAAGTTACAAGAGGGGCCCTACAAGCAGCCAGACTGACAGTGGTCATTCAAAAAAGTTATGGTCAAGTGGGTTTGATGATGTGTGCGCAACTTTCACTACCTACGTACAGGCAAAAACAGAACATTCACGTGCACGATCAACTGACACAGAGGCTGTAAGTGCAGGTGGTGATGAGTATTCCGTTGATGCATGTCAAGAGGCATTGCTAGAGTTTGGGGACATACCACCGGTCCAGTACATTAGGGCACTCACATTGTTTAAAGACAAGGAATGGCGAAGGGTTTTTATGCGTACTCCTACCCATATGTGCATAGCTATGATCCTAGCTTTGTAGTGAAGTGAGAAGTTGTGTTTTGATTGAGTTGGCGATTCTCTTTGTCGTTTTGCAAGATGATTTGATGATTCCTGATTTGTTTTTTTATCATTTTTTTCATCCCCTGATATGCTCTCTTTTTTTTTTTTTTTTTTCATCTTCGTATGTTTATTTTTATTGAATTCTTAAGTAGTTTCTGTTTTACATCAATATGTTGTGTTATTGTTCGCAGTTTTTTCATGTCCATATTCTTATGACAAGATGAATACATATTAAACAAAATTTCTTGATGTATATATTTTAGTGGATGCTGGTAAATGACTAAGGTTGACTAAATGTAGCCACTTTTTAATTCAATTTCATCAATAATGATAAGAGTTAGCATGTTGTCAAACATTATTTTATGATTATGCTTTTACTGTGATGTAGACAAAACAATATGTCATCCGACGCAGAAAACAATGCAATGAAAATCTCATCAGAGGAGGATGAGGTTATTGAAGATTTTGTGAATTTTTGATGATTGCTTTCATGCATGACCATATCAATGTGTCAAGTAATAGGCGACAGCAACGAACTTGTCCATTCAAAGGTGATGATTACATCTTTAGCCTATTAAATGGCCATCCAGAAATAATGATGGACATTATGCGAATGGATTCAGAAACATTCATTTTATTGAAAGACACCTTACTTCAAAATGGCTTTATCGATATTGAACATACGCATATCAGTGTCGAGGAATCGCTTGGAATTTTTTATACACTTTCGCACAAAATGACTGCCATTGACTACTGGCCGATAGATTTCAACACTCCACAGAAACTATTTGTTGGCACATCAAAATTGTTATGCGGGTACTATGCAAGCTTGCATGAATGGTTGTAAAACCACGTAACCAAGACGAGATATCGGCAAAAATTTTAAATGATAGGAGGTTTTTTCCCTGGTTCAAGGTATGAATTTAATGATTGTCCTGTAAGTTTTCAATAACAATAAGGGACGATATTTTTTTTCCCTCCTATTATAAAAGTAATATCCAAGTTTGTTTCGCTTTTAATGTCAAACAAATATATTTCAAGTAGGATTGTATCGGTGCTATCGATGGCACATTGGTGGATGCATGGGTCCTTACTTCATGACAAAATACATTCTGCGGCCGCAAATCTACGGTATCGCAAAATGTACTCGCAGCTTGCGACTTCGACATGTTGTTCACATTTATTAATTTTGGATAGGAAGGTAGTGCTCACGACAACGCTATTTTAGTTGACTCTATTACAAGAGCTGATCTACAGTTCCCACACCCACCTCATGGTGATTGTCACAGAATGACATACTGTATATTTTTTGAAATTATTTTTTTGTACATCTATTTGACAGAACAGTGCATTCATTATTTACATGTAGGCAAGTATTATTTAGTAGATGCTAGTTTCACGAACATGCCTGGATTTTTTGCCCCATTTCGTTCCCAACGCTATCACTTGCAAGAGTTTTATGGCCGTCATTATTCAGGACCCAAGGAATTGTTTAACCATCGACATTCGTCATTATGCAATGTCATAGAAAGAACATTTGGTATTTTGAAGAAGCGATTCCCAATATTGTAGTCCATGCCAAATTACAAGTCTACAAGACAAGGCCCTCTTGTGATTACATGTTGTGTACTGCACAATTGGATCCGTTTGCATGCAGATATGGACCCATTGTTCATGGAAGCTGATAATGAAATGAAGGCAGAAGCGGAAGCAGACGGGTTTGTTGGAGACCAAGCTGACTATGTTGACATGGTACAACATGGGTTGACGTACCAATCGAACTTTAAGGATGCAATTGCTACTGCTATGTGGCAAAATCATGTTGTCCATGGCTAGATTTGTGATGTGAACATGGCAAGTGAATTTCGTAGTGATTAATGGTTGAAAATGTATAATTATTTTACTAGTTTCAATCATTATGATATCTTTATTACATAACTTTGCCCACTTTTTGTAACTGTGAATTTAATGACTTTTTTTTTTCTTTTTTTGTAAGATAATTGACAATGAAATGAGGACAAGGATTGGACTAAATGGCAATTAAAGGAACGGGAATCCAAATCAAATTTCTTTCCCAAACAATATCACGTGGTTAATCAACAAAATATAATTACGTGAATGAAGACACTTAAAATATGTTGTTGATGCAATGTATAATATGCAGGGGCAAACACTTTTTTTGGTTGATGGTTAAATGTTGCATGCAAAAACTGTAGTTTATCATGTTCATTCAGTTTATGATGTTCATTAATTTTTTTATTTCATTTTAGATGAATTTTTTTATAAATTAATTTTTTTCATTTTATTAAAGTAATGGTTTTGTCATTAATTTTAATTTTTTTTATTAATTTTAGACGACATTTTCTTATTAATTTATTTTTCATTTTATTAAAATAATGATTTTGTTATTAATTTTAATTTTTTTATTAATTTGTACACGAAATAATTTATTATTATTATTTTTCATTTTATTAAAATAATTGTTTTGTTATTAATTTAATTTTTTTATTTCATTTTAGATGAATTTTTTTTATTAATTTATTTTTTCATTTTATTAAAATAATGGTTTTGTTATTAATTTTAAATTTTTTTATTAATTTTTAGACAACATTTTTTTTTATTAATTTGTGTTTTTCATTTTATTAAAATAATGATTTTGTTATTACTTTTAATTTTTTTATTAATTTGTATACTAAATAATTTTTTATAATTTTTTTTCATTTTATTTAAATAATGGTTTTGTTATTAATTTTAGTTTTTTTTTAATTAATTTTTATACGAATTTTGTTTTATTATTATTTTTTTCATTTTATTCAAACAATGGTTTTGTTATCAACTTTAATTGTTCTATACAATTTTATATTAATTTTCATACGAAATTTTTTTTATTAATTGTTTTTGCCCATTTTATTAAAATAATGGTTTTGTTATTAATTTTAATTGTTCTATTAATTTTTATCCGACATAATTTTTTTATTAATTTATTTTTCATTTTATTCAAATAATGGTTTTGTTATTAATTTTAATTGTTCTTTTAATTTTGTTTATTAATTTTTATATGCATTTTTTTTATTAATTTTAATTTCAAACTAATTGTTCTATTAATTTGTATGATGTTGTAGACGAAAGTTGTAATTGTTATTGAAAAATCTAGAAATCTCCTAGATGTTGATTTGTAATTATGTATCAATTTTAAACAGTATATAACAATCTCAATCAAACAATCAAGACAAATCGACACAACGATTTTACGTGGAAAAACCACAATTGGATACCTCCAACTGTGATTAAAAAACCATGAGCAACAGTCATAAAAACAATCCACTAAGAAGATTTAAAAGAATTACACAGGTATACTCTCAATTACCTAGCGAATCCACGCCTAATTGAACTAACCTCTACGTGCCTCTTCCAACCCCGTCTTCACCTCGGAATTGTCTTTACAATGAGCCACTCCAGAATCCATCGAAGCTTCAGGCTCGAATTCTTCAGAATCCACCGAAGAACAACTTTCTCTTTTGTATAACAAACAAAACCTTTGATGTACTCTCTTTTAAACCATGAGTTGAATACTCAATAAAAACATTAAAGAAAACCTAACAAAATATCTCTAGATATAAACCTTAAGATCCAAAAAGAAGATTTGGAGAAGTACCCTCAGCTTTGGAAGAAAACCAAGCATTTATAGAAAACCAAAAGTAATCCTAGATTTGGAAGAAAACCAACTACTTAAGAAATCTGGATTTTGAAGCTCGCTCGAGCGAACCTTTTCTCGCTTAAGCAAGGAGCTTAACTTTCGCGATTTCTACTAGTGCCTTGGCTCGAGCGACGAATCCTTAGCTCGAGCGAGCAATCAACTCTTTCAGGTTTTTGTGTGGACTCAATCTGTTACTCGAGCGAGAACTCCTTGGCTCGAGCGAGCAAGCCGTAGCTCGAGCGAGCATTCATTGGCTCGAGCGAACAAGAGCGGACATGCAATTTTGAATGCAATTTTGCATTTTGCTTCAGCTCGACCCCCGTAATAATCAGCGAAGTGGCAATCTTGAAAGTATTGACATCACAAACTTCTCTGCAAAGCACGATTCGGGTTGGATTCGCCTCTAAAAACTCATAGCCCCATTGAAATAAAAATGCGAATAAAATTACAACTCAAAGGAGTTTTGTCAAACGGGATTGCCAAGAATAAAAACCTAACAGTTATTGTACTTAACATTCGTGCATCAGTTAGGGGAGATGTATAATATGCACTTTTTTTTTTTTATTTTAAAATGCATATGGCATCTTCACTTCATAATATAACTCACAAATTGTTATAACATTGTCACTGGTTAATTTTACAGTGCAAAAAAAAAAATAAAAAATTTACTACTCATAACGTTAATACAAAATATTACAACAAAATAACCACAACAAAATGAGAAAACAAAATAACCACAACAAAATAAGAAAACAAAATAACCACAACAAAATGAGAAAACAAAATAACCACAATAAAATAAGAAAACAAAATAACCACAACATGTGTGAACCATTTAACGCTCATTAAAACAAGTTAAGCATCATTGTCAGGTGGTGGTGAAGGTGGAAGGAAGTAGTGATGGTACACCTGAGTGACTCTATGGTCAATTTGATCAATGCGGTTACTTGTCACTTCATCACCTCTCCTAGAGTCTACACGAAACTCACCAAATTGTTGAATTAGTGAGTTATGAGCGGCGGCAAATTCATCGAACCGAGTACCCAATGTATTGACCTGATTAGCCATTTGTTGTTCCCATTGTAGGCGTTAATTTTACCGTTCTTGTTCCAACATTAAATAATCAGTCTAGTATTGGGGTTGGTGGCATGACATTGTCATTGCGGTCTTCCGGATCAAGTATTGGTTCATTTCAAAATTAATAGAGCCCAATAAGTTTTTAGCACCACCAGCTCGGGTCAGTGTATACTCAGAAATTGGTGAAGTGATTTTCACATCTACTTCACCTTCAAGGTTGACATGATGTGCTTTGAAAATTTTGGTTAACAAAGCTCCAAAAGGTAGTGATCGGCCATTGAGAGTACCAAGATTTGCAACCATCATTTCTTTTAGTAATATGTAGCATAAATAAAATGTTTGTCCAATTTTAAAACAATATAACAAATAAACATTAAAACATGGAACGACATCAAAATGTCCTTTTTTGGGGGTGACATTTTCAACTATCCATCGATGAAGAATACAAAGGTGGGGTTTTAAATGTCTTGCTTGCAAATTAGTGCCGGTAAATTGGTTCTCACAAATTATGGTATAAACCTCAGTTAGATCACCAACAGTGTTAGCTAACTGAGCCTCAGTTTGAAAATGACATTGCAAATCTCCTGTCTGAATTCCAATAATTTGTGAGAAAGTGTGGGGGTTTAGTGTGACTACTTTACCTTTCACATAAAAGGTCAGACTATATTGTTCCACTTGTCCCTCAGTAGATCTCAAGTGAAGGTAAAATAAATATACGAGACAGGAATATACCTTATGTGATAAATTAGTTAAAGGTAATCATCCCATCATATCCAGTCTGCCAAGAAACAGTGGATCATATTGAGAAGGTAGATTTACCTTTCTTCTTGTAACAATTGGTCGATTAGCAAAATTTGAATAAGCTTGTTCGTGATTGTATGTGAGAAAATCAATAGTTGGATAGCGATGATGTTGTTGCTGTTGTTGACGTTGTGAAAGGTTAGAGGTTTCGCCACGTTCAAGTCTCGCCCTTTTTGTTCTCGGCATGATGATTGCAAAAGTTAAGAAAAATGTATCACAAATGTATGAAAGATGTATAGCAAAATGTATGAAAATGGTGTGAAAAAAAAGGGAACAGATAGGCAAACTGAGCCTCTGCTGTTGGTGCAAAAGGCAACCAACAAATAGCGAAACTGAGCGCAAAAGGCAAGCAAACTAGAAGCTGACTGAAACCGGTTGATTGGCAGGATGATCAGCCAGTTGTCCCGTAAGGTGGATTTTTTTCCTTTTTGCAACTCAGCTCTGAAGCTATCAAGAATATGAAACTGTGGTTCAAACTAACCTCTTATTCTAGCTCTTCTCTGTTCTTTTACATGGATATCTACACTGAATTTAGTCAATATTGTAGGGTGAAGAAGTTACTGAAGTTGTTGGAATGAGATGGTGAAGATGGTGTAGTTAAACAAATGTAGAGATATTGACTTATATAAAGGCTCAGTTCCACAATTTATTTGTTTATTTTTATTTTTATTTTTATTTTTTTTTCATCCAATATTGACTTATATCACTTCTTATTTATTTTTCATTTCTTTCATATACTGATCACTGACAATCTGTGGCTCATTTTTGGCTTATTTTTTCTTTTCCTTTATCGAACAGTGACCAACTAACACCCAGTAGATGAGAGAGTGGGTCTATTGGATGAGTGAAATCACATTATTGCCCTTTTCATTTTATACTTACATAGCAACTTGGCATTCTATGAAAGAGGGGCGAATTGGTCATTTTATAGTCAAATATTAGTCAATGGCCCCCAATAATATGAGCTTCACGGGTGAGAGCTAGGAGTGAGGGACAATAATGAACCTAAAAAAAGGTACAACATAAAGGATTTTTTTTATTAAATTAATAAAATTTAACAAATGAAAAAATATTGATAATGTTTGGTAACGTTTATGTTTTGGTTTGTATTTGAAAAAATTTAATAAACTGATTTTTGTTAATTTTTATCAATATGTAATCTCCAAATGTGTTGATTTGAACAAAATTTTTGAAAAATATTAAAAACGTATTGCACAAAATGTTTATACAGGCCTAAAAAATGAATTGACAGAAAAATTAATTGACATAAAATAATTGACATAGAAGTTATTTGAAAAAAAAAAATTATTTGGAAAAAAAATTATTCAAAAAAATTACTTAAAAACAATTAATTGAAAAAAAAAATCATTTTTTTATTTGAGTATTTTAAAAATAGTTTGGTTATGACTGTTGATCAAAAATATGGATATTGAGTTATGAGTTGTGTGTTTGATTATCAATTATAGGTTGAATTAAGTTTTGAAAACTTATCACCAAACAAATTTTCTTATTTCATGAAACTGATCACATGTCACATCAAACTTTCAAAACTCAACTCAAATCATAATTTCACAACTCACAAACTCAAAATACGACTCTTACTCTCAAATCATATTTACAAAACTCTACCAAACGCAACCTAAATGTTCATCTTGACCCACCCCCATGTTGGCTAACTTGTTTGCAACTCAGTTTCCTTCTCTTAGAGTATGTCCAATTGAGCAGTTGCATCTTTTCATTAGAAATTTTGTATCCTCAATGAGGCCTTGTAAGAAGAATTATGGCTTGGTTCATCTTGAATTAGCTTGATGGCTTGTGTAGCATTCGTTTCTATCTCCACATCTATTTTTCTTTTTTGAAAGAGAATTGTGAGCCCCGTGTAGATGGCCCATGGTTTCCACACTTGAACAATGTCCCAACTTGCCTTAATATTCCCATATTCATGTGCCAGCTTCATCCCTCAAGAGTCCTCCATACCTAGCTTGTCCAGGGTCTTCTTTTGAACAACCATTAGTGTTCAACTTGAGCTTACCTACAACAGGAGAACACTATTTAATTAGTACAGGTGAAGATGGATTAGGGTGGAGAAGGGATTGGAATGCCTCATTAATCTCATGAACATAATTTCTAATGTTTTTAAGACTAGCTTGAATGGGGGTGTCAATATTTTCAAAAACAATTTGATTTTGATCTTTCCAAATCTGCCAAAGGGTGGCAATGAAGAAAATACACCATTTTTTTTTTCAGGAAAAATATTTTTATTTTTCATGTTAGAGACCACCCATTCATGAAGAGGTAGCCTATAACCCTTTTCTTACTATTTGTGATTTTTAATTTCAATCCAGATATCTCTTGTTTTGGTGCATTCTCTAAGGAGATGGCTCATATCTTCACTAGATAGTCCACATCTAGGGCAAAGATCAATAGTTTCCATATTCCTCATCAACCTCATTTGGTTGGTTAGCAGTCTATCCTTCAAAATAAGCCACATAAAACCTTTAAGCTTTTGGGGGGTTTTAACCTTCCAAATACACTTCCAGTCTCTTTTATCCAGCTCATGATTAACAATGAGTTTATAGGCCGAAGCTATAGAAAAGTTACCACTAGAGGATCCTATCCAAGTGGGAGCATCAGTATAAGTCACAAAGTTGGGTCTATGCACCTTCAGAATTTCTTGGAGGTCTTGTTGGCTGACAGTGTTAGCTATGACTTCAGTGTTCTAGTGCCCTTTATCATCCAAGAATAAACTAACCTTATCTTCATCATTAACTTGTGATGTGCCATAGGTTTGTTCTAGAGATTCTTGGCCACACCACTAGTCATGCCATAGAGATATGGTTTCCCCATTTCCCACATTCCATCTGACACCCTTTCTTAGGATGACCCTATTCTTGCATATACTTGTGTGAGACGCTCTCTTCTTCAGAGGCCAATTGTATAGGGTATTCTTCTTCAGGTACTTGGCCTTGAGCACCTTATACCAGAGTTTATCATTATCACTCAAAATTCTCCATCCAAGTTTAGTAAGAAGCGTATCATTATGATCCCTGGCTTTTCTAATGCCAAGTCCACCATTTTCCTGCACACATTTTCCAAACTGACTAGGTGCACTTTCCCGTTGTTGTCAGTCTCACCCCACAAAAAGTTCCTGTTAATTCTGTTGATCTCATCACATAGATTCTTAGGAAGCTCCATGGTTTGCATGTTATACTTGGACATGACAGAGGTAACAGATTGTATGAGAGTGGTTTTATCGGCTAAAGAAAGATTTCTTGCCTTCCATCCTGAGAGTCTGGTTCTAAGTTTCTCAAGGATCTCATTGAACATGTTCTTGTTCACCCTTTTATGGAGAAGAGGGGATCCTAAATATTTACCAAGATCTTGGGTAAGGGGTATGCCACTTTGAAAGCTTAAGGCTTTAGCTTGGCTACAAGAAATGTTTTTGGATGCAAAAAGTTTAGATTTCTGGTAGTTGATCTTCTGTCCAGATATCTCACAAAACTCATTAAGCACCTCTATGATGGTTTCACAGTTGGATTGATCAACTTTGGCAAAAAAAGATAAGATCATCAATAAAAAACAAGTGGGATAACTCTGGGCTATTGCTAGAAGCTTTTATTCCTTTCCAAGTTTGCTATTTCACTTTAGGTATGATCATATTAGATAATCTCTCCATACACAAAACAAAAAGATACGGGGAAGGGGGTCTCCATGTCTAAGGTCTCTCTGATTGTGGATTCCTTCAATAATTTCCCCATGCCAAAGTATAGAGGACTAGTTGTTTGTAACACAATTCATGATTAGTTCAACCCAACTATCATTAAGCTTAAATTCATGCAATGTACCTCTGATAAAATCCCAGGATATCCTATCATATGCTTTCTAAAGATTAATTTTGAAAATCATACAACCCTTTTTGCCTTTTTTGTATCTTAAAGAATGAAGGATTTCTTAGATGATTATGTTATTATCAGTGGTATTTCTTCCAGCACTACAAGAAATTAGTCTTTTAAAGACTAATATTTAGGGTTTAGTTGAATTTGGTTGCTAAAAATAATCTTTTAGGGACAAATTTAAACATATGATAATTTACTTATAAGATTGTAAAAATAACTGTTAATATTCTCACTTAATATTTACATAACTTTTTTAGACCAATAAATTTGGTTGCTAATACATTATTAATATTTTTAGGGACCTAAAATAATGAAAAATTTGCAAAACTCCACCAGATCAAATACACGCGTTGTTTACGCTCCATTCACTTCTACAAATCCATGATGTGAAACAGCTTCTCTCTCTATCTTAAGCTCCATTGCAGATCTTCGCTCTATCCATCATAGATCTTCTCTTTCTTCGCTCTCTCTATCACAGATCTTCACTCCAAGTCAAATTTGAGATCTACATGCTTCAACCCATAGTAAATCTTTTTTCTTCAAATTTGCTGCAAATTTGGTAAGTCTCTCTCTCAATCTCTTGTTGCTTATACATACATACATATATATATATATATATATATGTGTATGTGTGTGTGTATATATTTGTAGATCTATGAAGAACACAATAAGTAGTTCACTTATTGTTTGATTGAACAGATTAAAATTGCTATATACTACATATTATTATCGATGGAGCTCTCATTATCATCTCGTATAAAATCTAGGGTTTCTTTCGCTTTCTACATCTCAATCTCTTGTTCTTCTTCTCTGTCTATTCGATTTGATCATCTCTCTTCATTTGAGTGATTTGAGAATCTAAAGAGCACAAAATACCTATTTGACTAATCAAACGCCAAATCCAAGGCACTTGTTATGTATTTTTTTTTCTTTGGGACTGGAAATTTACGTGTCAGATTCTTATTTAAAAAAAAGTTTTTCAAATAATCTAGATAAGTTGTTTTTTTTATTTCCACTCAGCTAAACTGTAGCAATCTAGATTTGTATTTGTTTTCAATAGTTTGTGTTTTAATTCAACTTCAGAATTGATTTGATTGTTTTGTATTCAAGTCCATTCCAGAAATGATTGGATTTTGATATTTATCAATGTACGGGCTTTTGGATTTCTTTTAGTTCAATTTGGATTTGATTGATTTGGATCTGGAGGTAAAGTTTTATTTCACTCCTCCATGGTTTCTATCAATCCATACTTTGCTGTTGCTTGCTACTTCATATCATGTAATTAAGAGTGATTGCGTAATTAGGTACAAACTGTATAAGTGAGAGCCATATTACATTAGGCAAAATAATTTTGTTATGAAATTAATTTTGTAGAGTGTTTAAGCTTTTGGATCTGTGGTTTTATTTTTATCAACGGAATACAAAAGTTTAAGCTCATATACACCCACATTATCATTCCCCTTTGCTCCCTTGTTGATTGTTTGATGTTGGGGATCAAAACAAAGGTTAAAAACCCTCCTAAAACAGCCTTTGCTGCTGCAAAATTATGTCTTTCCCTTCATTCTCTTAGTTTGCTTCATTACTAGAAATAGGTAATAATGTTGCAGGTTGTGGCTAGAAAACAATGATTTGATGAGGTAATATATCTCTACTGTGTTCTTGATGCATTATCTTTTTTTCCCCCCAATTGTTGTAGTTGGCTAATGTCTGAATTTAATGTTTTAGAGTGATTTGGAGTATCAATTTTACTTTGTGATTACGAAGACGATATGAAACAGGTAGGCAATAGATGGCAAGATATTGTTCACTTTTTTAATTTTTTGTTTTTTGTATAATTAATTTGTTGCAAGCTAAATGTCTTTAAATTAATGAGCAGATGACAAACCTGACTAAAGAGGAATTTGTGCACACTCTTTGTTGCCAAAGCACCAGGTTCTCTCGGGGGAACTCAAAATATAGAGGAGTGACCTTGCACAAAAGTGGTTTATGGGATGCTCAAATGGGACAATTCCTTGGGAAGAAGTGAGTAGCCCTTAAACTCAAAACTGTTACTAATTAATTAGATGATCCTATTGTTAGATGTACATATTAGAAGTTACAAACCTTGTAAATGGTGTTAGGAACTCTGATTTGGCTTTTGAGAACTTGCCATTGTGCTTTTACTTATGCTGGATAAAAATCTAGGATGGTAATTTTAAAGTAGAAATGCTTAGGGACCCCTTTTATCTATGAGGTTATGATGTTTGCTTGCAGGCATATGTATCTTGGGTTATTCAGCAAAGTAGAAGCTGCAAGGTCCTTGTGTTCTCTACTGCAGCATCATCAGGATTCACTATTTTGAATTTGGTTAGCTTAGTGATAGCTTGTTAGATTTTGTATTCTCTGGACTGATAATCAGATCATATAAGTGAACCAAACAACTCCTAAAACAACCGTTCTTTCTCTTTCTATTTTCTGCTTTTGGAAACAACTGTTTTGCAAAAGGAAAATCAACCCTCTGATACTGTGGTTCAGTTTTTCATATTTAGCATAGTCTGAATATGATAATATGTCATACACCCTCTGATACTTTGTGAGATTTTACTATTTTTTTTTATAATGTTTTTGATTTGATGTTTCTTGTTTTAGGATGGGGATTGTTTGCTTGAAATTTATTCTATAATTGCTCTGTTTTGTTTTATTAAGATATTCCCTATTTTGCTAAATTGTTCTATCTATAATTATGTATAATTAATAACCTAATTTGGGCTCTGTTTGTTTTGGAAAAAAATGTTTTCTGTATTTTCATAATTACTTTACTTGCACATATATAGAACTGTGATAATATGAGGATGATAATAGCAGAAAGTATTTTTTTTTGCTCTTCTAAATTCCATTGTGAGGCTTAAACAACAAAATCACTAGAACCAGGCTTGTCTTTTCAAAATAAAATGTACACTCTGCTAATTTAAATTTCGTTTGTATCCTAATAGAAAATAACAACTCCTTAAGAAGTTGATCGACTTAGTTCGGATTGTTCTCTGCTACTCAGGAACAGGAAACTGATAGTCTTGATATTAATCTTGTTTTTGTTTTTGTTTTTGTTATTTTGATATTTGGCCACTATTCACTCTCTATCAAAGGTATTTCTTGACCCCTCAAGTTTTATTGAGTTTTTCTGAAGTTTGATTCTTCATTATCTTCTTCATTTTGTTTGCAGATTTCTACTACTTTGTTTATCAACTTGGAAGTTTGAATATGGGTTTTTCTCATTTCATTGCCATAAAGGTGTTCAAAAATTTCTGCTACATTGTGGTATCCTTTCATTCTTTCATATTCTTTACATTCAATTAGGATTTTTTTTTAATTTTTTTAAATTTTTTTTTATGGCAGTTGACTGGTAAGATCCAGTGAATGATGAGTGCAGATCAGGTAGAAAATGAAGTTAATGCCCCTTTTTCTTAACATGTTTTTTTTTTTTTTTTAATCCCATGCATTTCTCTGTCGTCTTGGTACTTTGATTTAGAAATACAATTTGTATTAATCGTAGTTGTTTCATAAATAGTCATCAATTGGAGTTATGTGAATAAAAAGCAAGAACAAACTCCTTGATGTTATCCTCACAAAGGTATTATTTAATTGTAGTTATTTATAATATTTTTAGCCTTACATATTCTTTGGAGGTAATTTTTGGTGATTGATTAAATTATGTTTATGTGGCTATTTTGTTTAAAAAGAGGTAATTAAAAACATAATATATATATATATATATATATCATTTAGAAGTTAATTTTAACTGTATGGACATCAAATACTCACTGCAATATGTGGATTAAGTTTTTATTGTAATTGAAGGGTTTATATATATATTTTTTGATTGATGGATACTTGTACTAAAGTATGTTTTTTATGGTTTTATGGGGTAGCTATAGTGCTGACCAATCTCCTGAACAATTCTTTTTAGCGCCATCTTTGTTTTTTTGCTTTTTTCTAATTTTTACTTTGATCACATTAGAGGTTGTTTATCTTATTTACCATCTGTGAGTTTATTTTATTTTATTTTGCAAAATTTTGAAATTTTGCTTTCTATAATTATTATGGTTTTTGGGAATTGAGAGCTTTGATGAGTGGATGCCAAATTTTTTTTTTTCCAAATTGACTTTTAGCGACGAAAATATGTAGTAGAGAAAGTAACTTGATTTTTAGCGACCAAATATAATTGTTGTTGAAAATGTCATTATTTGGTTTTTTGTGACCAAATTGGGACATTTTGTGACGAAGTATTAGTGACCAAATGTTTAGTTTTGCAAAATCAAATATTTCGCGACCATATAAATTTTGTTGCTAATTGTTATTTTTAGCGACACTTTTGAAAATTCGTCGCTAAAAGTCAATGTGACTTTTTTAGACGCACTTTTAGCGACATTTCTGGTGACAAATTTATTTTTGTCACAAAAAGTCTTATATGTTGTAGTGCAGGAATGCTGCTGCTCTGATTTGGGCTAATAAGGGTGGCCCGAAAAGGTCTAAATCTTTCCACAATAAGCTTAGTGATGATCTTGTAAGTTATATTACAAAGGCTTATGGGTTTGAATTGTTTGATATTATTAGGATTTTCAACATTTGGAATCAAGACAATAAGGGTTTCATTGACATCATTAGGAACTCTACTAGCTTGGAAACAACTTTTAGCAAACTCACACACAGATTGGCCCACATTATTCCAGTACTTCTGATAGAATAAGGCTTGAATCCCACATTTGCCTGGAGCTTTGAAGGTGCCAAGAAGTTATATTATTCCAATGATCCAAATGTTGAGTATTATCTTTTTTTGAAGAGGTTATTAAAATAATCAAAGATATTCTTCTTAATCCCATCCTTGTCAGTAACCCAGTTTCCATCTTCATTTTAATAGCATTTATCTTGAGTTTTCTCATCTTAGTTATAGTAGAAATATGGAAGTATCTGGTATTTCTATCACCAAGGGTAATGTTTCTAGATCTGGATTTTTGAAACCATAACGTTTCTTCTTGAAAAAGAACATCATTATATTGTTTGATGAGCTCTTTTTCTAAGGTGAGCAAACTATGAGTAAAATTATCTGTCAAAGCTCTTTGGATGCCCTTAATTCTGGCTAGTAAATGCCTTTTTCTCTTAAAAATGTTTCCAAAAACTTCTCTATTCCACTTCCTGACTCTATTAGTGAATTCAACAGTGAAATCTTGAAGGTTATTGTTTATATCAGACCAAGAAAAGGTAATAACACCAGCAAGGCCAGGGTGAGACATAAAAGCAACCTCAAATCTAAATGGTCTATTTATAAGGTTGAGTGAATGCATACCTTGGATATAAACAACAAGTGGTGAGTGGTCTGAGTAAGTTCTTAGGAGCATTCTCACAGTTTCTTCAGGAAACATAGTTCTCCAATCCTCATTGCATATTGACCTGTCCAACCTATCCATAGTATTAGTTAGACCTTGTTTATTGTTTGTCCAAGTCTGGGTCCTGAGCTTTCCAAGTTTATCAGATTGGAGTTATTAATTCTTTCTAGAAACTTTTGGGACCTAGTTGAACTCTGATTAGTTGAGAAGCTCCTTCTTTCACTTTGGCTGGCATAATCATTGAAGTCCCATACCACTAGCCATGGTTTCTTCATGTTCTCTGCCACCTCTTCTAGTTCGTTCCGTAAGTCCTATCTTAAAATAGGATTTGGGCTAGCATATATCGTAGCTAGCACCCACTCTTCATAGTTTTCCTTGTGAACGGTAGCATGAATAGCTTGAGGGCCAACAGATAAGGCTTTCACATTTACATGATTAGTGTCCTAAACTATCCAGATCCCACTAACTTTGGGTCAATAATAGTAGATGCTATGAAACCCAAACGATTAAAGAAATTACCCATTTTGCTGAAAGCCACTTTGGTCTCCATAAGGATCACTATTTCAGGTTTATGGATGCGAATAATCTCTACAAGAATTTGTTTGAATGTTTTATTGTCGGCTTTGCGAAAATTCCAAAACAACAATTTGAACAAATCCATAGAAGGGAAAGTAGGTGGATCTGTCTTTAACTCTTTAATAATACTACGAATCCTCTGATGATTGTCCTTCACTAATCTCATGGAAGCTATTTGAATAGAATATAGTGGACTTAGTGGATTGCTCTCCCAACTTGGCTCTATTATCAGGCGAATTTGCTCTATCAAGCGACTTGATGAAGTGTTTCGTTTCCTAGTTCTAATAATAGAGTCATTGCATTGATCCGGTTCAAGTGTTCTTGCACTTCTAAGATTTGGATCTTTGGGTTCATGTGCTCTTGCCTCTTCATTTCTCAACTCACCAAGGTCTAGTAGTGTTGGGTCTGTTCTTCTGTGATCTTTTGGGTTAGTAATTGTATGTGTAATGTTTGTTGGTATCACTATTTGGGTTGGTATATGGGTGGTTTAACCATGGTAAGGTCAGCTTGGCATGGGGATATTACCAATGCACAATCTATGTCAGATGTTTGTAATTGTGGTTGGAGGCCATTGGTGCACCTGGGGATTCCTACTTGTTCATAGACTGGTGAAACTAACATATTATCTCTATGCAGATGTGTTGGTCTTACTTCCATTAGATGTGAACTTGGTTGTACTTGTGGTTGGAGATTTGGTTGTATTGATTTATTTTGGGCTTGGCCAACTTTGGATTTGCCTTTAGGATCTTTGGCTTGGTTTGGGCCAACTTGTATTTTGGATTCTCCTTGGGCCTTTTCATTTCCAACCCGTGTGATTTTTTTTCCTTTAGAGCTTTTTTTATGTTCATCTTGGTCCTCTTCTAAATATTTGAATTTGTTTTGCTTTTGGGTTAGGCTCGATGCTTTTTAGGCCTTCTTACTTTGGATTGGTCTTCTTCCTTGCTTGGTCACTAACATCCACGGCCTAAATATCTCTTTCTTCTCCTGCACATGTTACAGGTGACTGTTGTTTGTAGAGTTACCTGTGATTGAACATTGGTTGTCAAAAATGGCTAGATTCTTTGTCGGCGGTTGATTGTTTCGCTTTTTAAATCTATATGCTTCCTTGTGATGATCTGTTATTCCACATAGGAAATAAAATGAATGGAAGGATTCATATTCAATGTTATAGCACTTACCTTCCAAGATAAATTTGGGCTTCAATGGTTTTGTGAGATCAAGTTCAATGCATATCTGAGCAAACTTTCCCATATTAGCCATTGCTGTTGTCTAATCAATCTTGAGAGGCTTACTAATGGATTTTGGAATTGCAAATAGCATTTTATCCTGGTAGTACTCGATCGGAAGCTCTGGAACCCAAACCCAGACGGCGGTTGTGGTTTCCAATGCTTCCGATGGTTTGAAATTTGGTTCCCAACACCTTATAGTTAGGTAATGGTCCATGATGACCGACGGTCCTCCTGTGTAAAACTTCATATAGTCTTCCTTGTCTGTGAATTTAAAGAGGAAGCAGTTACCTCCCAAATCGATTGCGTTGAACTCCCCTTAAAGTCCCCAAATGTTTCTTATCTTCATGCATAGCATTCGATAGCTTGTGCTTTTCCCTAGTAATCGTATAATTAGAGTATTTTCCCATGGTTTCCTAATATTTTCCAGGAGTTTATTTGGTAAAGAGATCTTGGAAAGGTCTATGTGATCAAAGTGGGCAATTGTAGTCGTGGATATGCACCTCTGCTTGTCATCTTTCTCATCTGATAATAGGTTTTCAGCTGCATCATCAAAAATATAGTCCCCATTTCTTACGTTAGTTAAAGTTTCCTTGAAGGATTGAGGAAGGAAAGGTTTCACAGAAGGGGTTTTTTGTGTATTGGTGTAACAACCCTGACTTGTGATTTACCTTAATCTTTGATTAAAAATGCCTAATAAGTAATTAAGAGAAAATTCTGAATTAACTGCATGTGAAATGTGTTATTTGTGTTTGTATTTGTCTGCCGTAGAAATATTTGTATGTGTTTTTGTTCTGTTTTGCAAATTGAAGGCCTTATTGGCCACAAAATACAAAATTGACTGAGATTACGTGTTATTTGGAATTTTTAAAATTTTATGGTAGATTTAATTGAAATTCAATTCGGAGTCAAATAATTAGAATAAAATAATGCCCATTTGATTAGTATTAAGCTTAGCTTAATTAAGTCCATTAAGTAGCCTATATAAGGCCAATACAACTTTAGAACTTTCTCATACACCACTTCACCTTCATCCCTTGAGCTAGGAAATGTGAGCAAGGGAGAGAGACTAAGGAAATAGATTAATTCAAGAAGATAAAGGGAGAATTGCTATAGATTGATCAAGAATTGGAAGGAATTAGTGATGGTGATAATTATTCAAGCCTAGTTAGAATTTAAGGGAATTGTGGACTTTAGGTAAGAAATCAACGCACACTCTATGAGTTTAAGTTATTTTACACATGATTCGAAGAGAATTGAGTTTAGATGGTAGAATTGAATATGATTCATGCATGCATGCTCATTTCAACATGTTTTGAGGTTATTGCCAAGGAATTCTTACATGCATGTGTTCATTCTAGCATGGTTTGAGGATTGGTCTCATTTCATATCTTTTGACTTTAATTGATCATGTTTTCAAAGTGTAGAACATGAAGTAATACATGCATGTTATTTAGACATATAATTCAAGTTTGTTTTTGGATAATTCACTTACCTTTGGGCTTTGATTTTGTGAAATGATCTTCAATTCTTATTGTTTTACAAGTTTAAACAAGTTTCTCAAGTTTTTGGGCCCAAATGATGTGTTTTGAAGCTTTGAACTTAAGTTTTGAACTTGGGAAGCAAATCCGGAAATTTTAGAAATTGCACTCTATGCTCGAGCGGTGGAGTTTGCGCTCGAGTGAAGAATTCAAGCTCTCAGTACTTTTGCAGAGTTTGGGGGTTAGCTTGAGTGACAGAACTTGCACTCGAGCGTCCACCCATATATTTGCACCTTCGCTCGAGCGAAGAAGTCTAAGCTCGAGTGTAAAATTCATGCTCTTAGAAGTTTTATAGAGTTTTGCAGACCGCACGAACGACCGAAGTTGCTATCGAGTAGAGACCCTATTTACTCAGGCCTCGGCTAGAGTGACTGTCGAGCATAAAAATAATGCAACCAGTACTTTTGCAGATTTTGCAGATCGCTTGAGCGACAGAAATTGCGCTTAAGCGGACTGCCATGTTTTTGAAAATTTGACTAAGTGTTCTAAGGTATATTTTGGCATCCTCATTGCATCTTAGGCATTCTTAAGCCCTAATTAAGACATAGTAGTGAGGATAAAGATTAGAAACTCACCCAAACAAGAAAGAAATGAATTAAACGAATTCCGAGCGTGTGTTTCAATGTGTATCAATTCTGTGTTTGTGTAGGTCACGCGCCGTCGGCTACCCGGTTATTTGCTCTGTTTGTTTGCTTTATCTGCTCTGTCCGTCTGCTATTGGAGCCAACTGTGAGTAATAACTCTGTAAAGTAAAGCTATGTTCAAGTATGAATATTTTTTGAATGATACAAGATGATCTGTTTTTCTGAAATATTATTTTCTGTATGAATGAATGGTTGTCCAATATTTTTGAAATGTATTCGTGGCATCGTTAGCTTATGTTCCAATTATGGGCCAACTGTATGTCTCATGAACCGACTGTTATGGGTCCTTCTATATATGTCCCACTTATGGGCCAACTGTACGTCTCATGAGCCAACTGTATCGTCTCCGTGCACGTGAGTCAACTGTATGCTTTCATGGTTGTTCCTTATGGGTCAACTGTTTCTGTTAGTGCTAATGGATGTACCACGTACAATGAACTGTAAATTTTGATTAGGAATATGATTTTGATTCCATTTCTGATTATGAATATGAATTCATTTCTAATGTAAACTAAATTTTATTTTCTGTACCTATTATGGACAACATTCACTAAATCCTTTATTCTGTTATTATTCATTGGGTTGCAGCTCATTCTATTATTTATGTATGTAGGTGATTAGACGCATGACCAAACTCAATGATGATCGCTTGGAATTCTGTTTTGTTGGCCAACCTTTGTGGCTCTTGAGGAGGTTTTGGAAAAAGTCATGTGGTCGTGTTTTGTGAACTAAGTTTAAGACTTTGTTTTCTTTTGTGAAATTTGAACAAGTTTCTACTTATCTGTATATTGGGCTAAGTCCCATTTTGGTTTATCTATATATATGAATGACGTAAGACTAATGTAAATATGACGTCACATGTGGGTATATAAAGTTTTAAATTTCTGTTTCATGTATGTCTGCACAGCTCTATAGATGTTGTATTTTGTATAATTGCTTCCACTAGCCCCTTAATCATATGTTATACTGTACAGAGGCTTTCGATAATCCAAGGATTACTGGCTGGTTATGATGCTAAACCTATAAGGGCGGGTTTGGGTCATGACAATTGGACTTGTCCTTTAAAACTTCAATTTCCATGATCATTGCTTGTTCATCTCTTGGTTGTTTGTTTTGTTTGTGCTCTTAATCTTCTTGCTACTTCTTATCAAGTGATCTTCCTCTTTCGTGGATTTCTCAAGGTTTGGTGAGTTCCGGTGATTGGAGTTGTTGTCGGATTGGTTTCTTGACATCTCAAAAGGTTTGGTGTTACGTATAAGTTATATATCAAGAAATTTGATTAATGCACTCCATCTTGCTAAATATTTACTTTTTTGGGAGGTAAGTTACACATTTAATTTTTATAATTTGATTCACATTTTGTTTTTGGTCCTTATGGTTTTAAGTAAACAATTTAGCTTTATACTTTGGTGTTGTTTGTTTGTCGGACTAGATTGGATGAAGGGATTACTAGTATGGTGAGATTGGATGAAGGGATTACTAGTATAGTGGTATAATGTTGAATGTATAAAATAAATTGTGTTCTAAAGCGATTGTATTAGTTGGTTAGGATTAAATATATAAAAATTCTAATTATGTAAAATGTAATTTTGTTATCTTTGTAAAATACAGGGAAAAATTATTTTTTCCCCTCCAATTCTTCAATTCTATGGGATTAGAATAACAGGCCCACCTTCCTCATGGGATTGTTTGTTAATCCCCTTCTTGAGGGGGGACTATTAGTCCTAAGACTTTTGTTCCAATCAAACACAATTTTTGTGGGACTTGTGGGGTTACTAATCCAATCCCTCGATTAGTTCAATTTGTTATTTTAGTTTAAATTAAAGTTAAAATCATATTAATTTTGAGACACTTATCATTCTTATGTATACGTAAAAAAAAATTAACAAAAATTTAGAGATAAAGAATCAATTTGAAACTAAACTTTGAGTGTAGGAGCTAAATTATTTAAATTTAAAAAATTGAGACTAAAATCTAAATTAAACTATAGAGGTAAAAGATATAATTTATCTTTTTTTCTTTTTCATATATTTTTTTAGTGAAACTTCTTACTAAAATTGTAAAAAATTATTAGGTATTCCTAAAATAACATATTGTATTATATACATAATATTCTCGATTAGTGAGAAATCTTAACATATATGAACTGGATCATCCTTTATATTAAAATCAAATCATGTAGCAAAAGTGAGTCATCATGTTTTACTTGTAACATTTTACCCTACATAACTCAAAGTGCTCTAGATTTGAATAATTATCCTAGAAGTATATGGATCTGGTATAAAACAAAGAGCAAGACATCCATAATTTTAAACATATAAATTTATCAATAATGATATGGTAAGAAAATTAAACCTTATATCATTATATAAAGAGCAATACTACATACCACTAATTTATCATCACTAACTCCACCATTAATGAGGTGGCAATTGAAAAAAACAAAAAAAAAAAACAAAACCCAAGACACAAAACACATGTGACAGTGGGTACCACATCATTAGAGCTACCACTAATTAGTGATTTAAAACATTTTTCTTATATAAATAATAAATTAAAAGTTGACACCTACTACATCACAGTTAGACGTATATATTCCTAAAAGCAACCACCCAGATTGTCATATGCCAACAAACATGTAATTTTGACTATTAATGACACACTAGACACTACACCTCCCCACCCACTGCCACGCCTTTCAAAAACAAAAACAAAGAGAAAAAAAAAAAACAAAAACTATAAGCTTCACAAGAGACAATGGTTTCATCTTGTAATGACCGTCAGTCCACTCTCACTCTCCTCACCTCTCCTATGTAGTTTTTGACATGGCCTCTTCCACCAGATTCAACTCATCCTAATCTCTCCACCACCGCCATGGCCAACGACGACCAAAACTCCTTCCTCCGCCACCTAACCATCCTCCTAATCACCGCCTCAACCGCCGCTCTCGTGATCATCATCTACCACTGCATCATCACCGTCTGTTGGTACAACCGCCGCACCTTCCAGCGCCGCCACCAAACACCACCGGTGATACGACAAGAAGAGTTAACGATCAGCATCGAGGCCTCGGTGGCGGGCCTCATACCGGCCCACAAGTATAAAAAAGAAACGGAATTGGTGAGAGAAGATAGGACTTGTGCGGTTTGTTTGTGCGAGTACGAGGAGGGTGAAGAGCTACGTACGTTGCCTGAGTGCATGCACTCTTTTCACGTGCCTTGTATTGATATGTGGCTCTACTCCCATTCGACTTGTCCTGTTTGCCGGAACAACACGACGCCGTCGCCGTTTGTGTTTAGGGGTTGTTTGGAGTCTGGTTTGGATGGGTCGACCTCGCAATGAGATCATGGCATGGCATCGAATTTTGATGCGCATTTGGGGGTGTTATGACGGTGGTGAAAGTTTTGAACAATTGTTTGGTGTTCAAAATAAGAAATGAACACTTAATGCTCCCTTTTGTTTCCAGGGAATTTTTTTTTTTTTTTCAAAAAATGTTTTGGTGATTTTGATTGTGACTTTAAAATTAATATATTAGTAATTGTATTAATAGTATTGATTGCTGTGGTCGTGGTAAGATCAGATGATTGTAGTTTTTCGCAAATTGAAAATTAATAATTATAGGAAACATGGGTTAAAAACACATTTTTAGCAACTTCTCAAAAATATTTAAAAAAAAAAGTTTTGCTCTATAAATTAAAAATAAAACGGCACTAAACAGTTTGGTGTAAATTTTTAAAAGAAAGGAATAAAAAGAAGAAATTATAAGTAATTTATAAGCTGCACCAAATAGGGTCATAGAAGTAAAGTGGGGTGGGGTGGGGTGGGGTCGGGTGGGATGTGCGAGGAGGTTGTTTTGTAGTGGTGAGGGGGAGGCGTAGGGCCAATCTTGAATTTTTTCGGGTTTTAGTTGAATTTTTTAAATGGATCCCTTATGAATAAGAAAAATATTATGGATATTAACACATTTGCTAACAACCTTATATTGTTCAATGAGACAATAACCTCGTTTGGGAACAAACTATTTTATAGCTTTTTTTTTTTTTTTTTTTTAACAACAATATTAGAGACTCACATTTTACATTCACAAATGCATCTACAATGATGTGACAAGGGTGATAAGTTTTATATCGTTGAGTGTTTAATCAATCCCCCAAAAAAAAAAAAAAAAAAATGACACTTGTCAAATTGTATCATTGTTGATAGATTTATGAGTCTCAAACATTTTTCATTTTTTACTAGTTACTTGTTGATGTGGAATAATTCTATGTGGTATCGTGTATGGTTTGAGGAGAAGTTATTTTTTTTTTTTGAAACAGCCAAAGAAGAATAATATTGATAAATATCAAGCAAAAACATTGGCAATAATCAATAGAAAGCATAGAGCAAAGCCTAACAACTCTCACAATTGGTAAGACACCAACCCAAAAGAAAGCATAATACAGTTGTACTCTCCAAACACCATACCAGCAGCCTCGAACACCATACCAGCAATGATCAGTAGCAGACTCCATATCAGAACAAAACCATCCCATAACAGATGCAACCAGCCCATAACAAATGTAAACACCAAACTCCAAACCAGCAGCAGCCCAGAACAAATTTTATTGATGAAGATCAATAACGTCCCATAACAAAGCAGATCAGCAACCAAGAGCAGAGCCAGATTATATAATTTCAATGATGGCTTTCTTATCTTGAATGGTCAAATTAAGCAGTAAATCTTGCAGTCCATTATGCAGACAATGACGATTATGCAGACAATGACAATCAACAATAAAAGGAGCCCAGCAAAGCTCACAAAAAACCGAACAGGGCAAAAAGGTTGATAAGATATCAACCAAGCAGAAGCATCCCACCAGCATAGATACCCAAAGACACCAACTGTCAAATCCCCAGCAAAATGCAGTTCTGTTTAAGGACAGAACAACAACCTCAAGTCCAACCCAAAATCAGCTTCCCAAAGCAGATCTGCTCCCCAGACTCATTCTTATTTACCTCAGGTTAGATAAGAAATCTTGGACAGAGAAATGACAGTCCTTGAATCTATGTTTGAGCCACAGTGCAACTCTTAGTTTGATCAACTCACACAGGTCCACTACCTGAGGCGAAGTAGACTTGAAGATGCACTCATTCCTAAGCTTCCATAGGGACCATATGACAGCTAAGGGAATGACCTTCCATATCCATTTTTCTTTCCTGTTCAAAGACACCACATCCCACCAGTGAAGTATACCTTCTACTGAACCTGGAATAGCCCCTTTCAGCTCCCACCAGTCCATCATATTAGCCCAAACCTTCTATGCAAAGTAGCAATGCAGCAGGAGATGAGTGGTAGATTCAGGCTCAGATTTGCAAAAGACACATGCAGCAGGAGCATTGGCTTGTATCACTCCAATTTTCTTAAGAAATTCTATGGACTTGATTATGTTTCTCCATGCTAACCAACAGAAGAATTGAACCTTAGGAGGGGCAAAAGAGTTCCAAACAAACTTACAAGAAATGAGAGAGGGACTAAGGGAGTCAATTTCATGATTATATGCAGAGGAGACAGAAAATGACCCAGATCCTTCGGCCAACCAGACTAATTTGTCCTCCAGAATAGAACAAGGAGCAGATGCAGAAACCAGGAGCAAATTGAGCCTACTAACCTCACTCTCTTCCCACTCATATAGCCTTCTTCTGAATTGAAAATTCCAAACCCCTGAATGTACCCTCCTGTCATATATTGATCTGCAAGATTCTTCCTTGTTCACAACTAATCTGTGAAGAGTTGGAAATTCATCTTTCAAGCTAGAATTGCTGCACCATTTATCCTTCCAGAAGAATGTTCTATTTCCATCCCCTACCTTGATATGAACATTATTGAGATAAAATATCATCAGACTATTTCTCCTCTCTGGTATAGATATGATACCTTTCCAAATACAAGAGAGCCTGCTGCTTGGGAAGGAAGAGGGGCTCCAGCTGTTTACATCCAAATTATACTTGCTGCAGATTATTTTTCTTCACGGGGCATCTTTCTCGGAGCCAAATCTCCACCACCATTTTAGAAGCATACAATCATTAACCAACCTAACTCTCCTGACACCTAAACCCCCCTGTTTCATATTCTTTGTTATATCATCCCACTTAACCAAGTGAATTGGTTTCCTTGATTCTGACCTTCCCCAAAGAAAATTAACCTGCAGCTTGTCAAATTCTCTAGCTATCCCTACAGGCATTTTAAATAAGGAAAGGTAAAACATAGGCAGCGCAGAGGACACAGATTTTAGCAGAGTGAGCCTCTCTAAGAATGATAGTAGCTTCCTTTTCCAACCTGCAAGTCTACTTCTGGCTTTATCAAGGACAGGCTTCCAAGTAGACTTCTTATTTGGGTTAGCTCCCAAAGGCAGCCCCAAGTACTTCAAAGGGAGAGCCTTAGGTTGACAATGTAATCTTGCTGCAAATGCAGATAAAGACTCCTCAGGGACATTAACCCCACACACCAGACTCTTATGGTAGTTTATTCTCAGCCCAGAGATCACTTCAAAACACCTCAAGACCCTTTTAATATTGCACACCTTCATTTCCTCAGCTTCGCAAAACAAAATAGAATCATCGGCAAATTGTAGATGTGTTAACAACACTTCGCTAGAACCCACATTCACCCCCTTAATCAGACCATGCTGCTGAGCTCGAGACATAAGGATATTTAGGCCCTCAGTAGCTATGTTGAACAAGAATGGAGATAGGGGGTCACCTTGCCTAAATCCCTTTTGAGGGGAAAACTCCTCTGTTGGTGACCCGTTGACTAACACGGAGAGTTTGGCAGTGGAGATACATTCTTTAATCCAACTAATCCATTTTGCTCCAAACCCAAAATTCAAGAGCATAGATGATAAGTAGCACCAATTAACAAAGTCAAAGGCCTTTTCAAAATCTAGCTTGATAATCATACCCCTCATTTTGGATTTTCTCCAACCATTCACTATTTCATTAGCAATTAAAATTCCATCCAAGATGTTTCTGCCACCAATGAAAGCCAATTGTGTAGGACTGATGATGTGAGGGAGCACTCCTTTTAGTCTGCTTGCCAGGACTTTTGCTAAGACTTTATATACCGAACCAACAAGGCTTATAGGTCTATAGTCACCAAGCCCAATAGGATTATCAACCTTAGGAATTAGGGAGATAAAGGAGCTATTAAGCCCCAAGACCAACCTACCATTTTTATGAAATTCCTTGAAAAACTACAACAAGTTAGATTTCAATAACTTCAAAAATTTCTGGAAGTAAGACAAGTTAAAGCCATCTGGCCCAGGGGCCTTCTTGCCATCACAGTCTTTCACAGCAGCTTTGATTTCTTCCTCTGAAAATGCATTTTCCAAACTTTCAAATCCAGGACAGCCAAGAATAGATTTAAATTGACCAGCAAGCTTGGGTCTACTTCTCCAGTCCTCTTTGAATAGATTTCTGAAGTGGTCAAAGGCCGTTTGCCTAACCTGAGCAGGGTCTTCATACATCACATTCCCCACAGAAATTGAAGAGATCTCATTTCTACTCTGCCTACTCTTGGTCACCACATGAAAAAATCTGGTATTTCTGTCCCCTTTCAAACTCCAATTAAGCCTTGGTTTTTGCAACCATAGCCACTCGACCATTCTGCTTAGTCTCCATACTTGAACTCTGACGACCCCTCTTCTATCTTTCTTTGAATTGTCCAGGTCTCTAAACTCCGCAGATAAATCCAAATGATGCAATTCCTCCTCTGCTTCCTTTAGCTGCTCATTTACACACCCAAATACCTCTTTATGCCATTTCTTTAATTCTAACTTCAATAATTTAAGCTTCTTTTGAAACACAAACCCAGCCCATCCTAGAACTTCAGTCTCTTCCCAAACCTTCTCCACAAAAGCTGGAAAGCTTGGATGAAGGCTCCAAGCATTAATTACTCTAAACGGTTTAGGGCCCCAGTCTCGATCATCTTCCATCAATAACAAAGGACAGTGATCAGAAATGAGCCTTGGAAGACCCCACAGTTTTAAATTGAACACCTCCAGCCATTGAGGATCAACTAACACCCTGTCTATTCTACTCCACTTTTCACCTGCTAGTGAGTTACACCAAGTATATTTTCTGCCAAGTAATGGCATATCCTGCACTTCGCATTTGTCAATAAAGTCAACGAACTCTCTCATCCCTTTATCTCTTCTAATGCATCCTTTTCTTTCACCAATGGTTTTAATTTCATTAAAGTCTCCACACAAACACCAGGGGTTTGGAAACTCTCTCTTGAGCTTTAACAAGTGATCCCACAGCTTACCCCGAATACATACTTCATTTGGTGCATAAATATTAAGAATAACACAATGGAAAGAAGAGAATAAAGTACTTGAGAGCAAAATAAATCTTCTATTACCACAACATTCCTTAAGTTGAAAGACCTCTGGATCCCAAATGCATAGTAGTCCCCTGGCAAGGCTTTCAGAGTCCACTGCCAAAAATTCCATCTTATTTCTTGCCCACATTGTTTGCACTTCCTTTTTAGCTACTGCAGATTTTTTGGTTTCTTGAAGGAAAGCTACGTTGACATTTCTGGCCTTCAAAATTTTCTGAATCTTCCCCTTCTTTTCCTGCTGGCCTAATCCTCTAATGTTCCAAGATAGGATCTTCATGGAATACATAAAAAAAAACACCTTGGAGCACCTAGATTGCATACCTATTAGGCTGTTACACCCTCCCCACTGACCATCCGACCTATGTCTTTAACTTCAAGGTCCACAATCTTCTTCAGAACTTCAGCTTCCTGACCAGTCATTTCTACTCCCAACACTTTACCAATCTGTAAGCAAGCTTGTGCCTCATCCAAAATTCTGCCATCCCCATCTGCTCCGCTGCTATAGGATGCTAACAGTGAGGCTTGAGCTATCCTCTTTGGGACTGATTTGCTGGAAGATGCACCCTTTGAACCCACCCTTTTTTCCAAACCCAAGAAGCCCTTTTTCGGCCAGAGGAAGCTGATCTTCTCTTTCCCTTTTGCTTTTGCCTTACCTTTTCTTTTCTCTGCTATGGCTCTATGCTGTGTGTGTTCCTCTTTTGACTGAGAAACATTAGATCCTCTAAAACCAAGCCCAGCATCAATAACTCCTATATTCACATGAGCATCACACAGCTCAGGCCCACTCTGGACTTCATGAAGCCCACCAAACTCATGATTTAAATGGTTATTGCCCAAGTCCACATCCAAGTTCGGCCCACTCTGAACTTCAGTCAGCCCTCCCAACGTATGATTTAAATTATTATGGCCTAGTACCACTTCCAAATTCAGCCCAGGTATGTTTAGGCTAGAACCATTCAAACTCCTCATAAAACCAGGCGTGAAGACTTGCCCATCATTGCCTTGACCAGCCGGTTTTGAGGCATTAAATGCACTGCTACCTGCCACTGCCTCGAGCTCCTTGCCTACCATGCTGCAAGATTCAGGCACTACCGTATCACTCTTCCATTTTGCCCCTATATCACTGCCATCCCCACGTGTCAATCTTCTTCTGGCTTCAATTTTGAATTTGTCCAGACCCTGAGTTGACCCACCTTCTCTGGGTTGAGTTGACTCATCTCGAAAATTCTGCAATGGCTTACCAACTCTGTTAGAGTCGTGATCCTCCTCTTCCTCATCAGCTCTGTGCTCCTTCATCTTATCGGAACGCATCAAACAACTGCAGCATTGATTAGTTGTTATAGCTTCTGGGACCTGAACTTCCAATACTCTAACTGGATGGAAGGAATGCTTAGCCTCTAGGGTTATGACCTTGTTAATAGGCTCCATGCAGTTGGTAAGGATCCTGATCTTACCACATCCAAGAGAGTGGAGCATGTAATCGGTACGATCAATAACTTTACCGCATATGCTTCCAATCTTAACGAGGTTGGACCTATTCCATAAATGTAAAGGAATGCCATAACAACTAATCCAAACTATTCTCTCCTGTGCCAGAGCAACCTGTGGCTTCCATTGGATGATGACTTCACACTATTCTTCGATAATGTCCTTGATGACCTTCATCTTTGTTGCCATTTCCTCTTTGGACTTGAAGGTTAGAACCACATCACGACCAGCTCCTGTTTTGGCTTCAAATCCATCAATTCCTCTAACATTAAGTTCGTACTTCAAACTAATGTTAATATGACTGACTTTAAGACGGACTAAGACACTGTCGTAGAGCCATCCATTGCCATATTCCTCTGGTCTAACTGTGATGGAGTCGCTGGCTAGTACCTGAGTACCCCTTACCACATCTGCAAATGTATTCTTGCTGGTGAAATGATTTAGTCCTCTCCTAGCCTCCTCTTTGGGGTGTAAGTGCTGGGTTGGGATTTGAGCAGGGAACTTCCCCTGTTCTCTGCTCCGATCGAAAGCTGCAAATTTGACGAATAATTTTTTATCATCCACCTAAAGGCTGTTAGACTTTTGTACAGCAACGTTTGCTGCTACTTCACAGCTATATCGAACAAATCCAAATCTGGTATTGGTGTTTCTTCTACGCTTCAGCGGAATAAATACATCTTTTACAACTCCAAACTACCCGAACAGGTTGAACAATCCTTTGGGATCCATAGAGCTAGGCAGGTTGTCCATAAACACCGTGAAGATTGCTGTATTGCCCATTGATCTCCTTGCTTCTTGTTTCCATCTTTGCTTCACCACCGGAATAAAGAAAGATTTATGAGTGTCTCAAACATTTTCTAATTTTTACTAGTTACTTGTTGATGTTGAATAATTCTATGTGGTATCGCGTATGGTTCAAGGAGAAGTTATTGGTTGGTTATTTACCAAAAAAAAATTATTAGTTGGTCTTGGGGCACTATCAAGTGGTATTCCAACGGTGTTGTCATTGGTAGAGGGGGTGAGGCCTATAAATTTGTATTAGGCAATTGAGAAATATAAGGAAACATGGTGAATTATGATTGTTGAGGGATATGGCCACGTAGTACCCTTAAACCAACCAATAATTTTTCTGGTATTTAACAAAATCTGTGTGTAGGGCCATGATTCTACCATTTGTTCTCAACACACTTAATTATTTTAGAAACAATATTGAATGTTAAGTTTATTAAAGGGTAAATTATACCATTTGTCCTTCTAGTTTGAGTGAACTGTCACTTTCATTTTCATAGTTTTAATTTGAATTATTTAGTATCCACACTTTCAATTTTGTTACAATTCAGTCCCTTCATTACTTGTCATTAGAATTTGGAATGAAAAGCAAAATTAGAGGAATCAAAGTAAAATTTAAAACAAATTATATGGACTACTGATATAATGTATTCATTACACTGATGTCCATACAACTTCTTCTTCTTCTTTTTTATTTTTTTTTATTTTTTTTTTGTTTAAGTTCACTTCGGTCTCTCTAATTTTCAAAATGTTAACAACATATGATAGAGGGATTAAATTGCAACAAAATTGAAAGAGTAGGGACTAAAGTATTCAAATTGAAATTATGAAAACTAAAGTGACACTTCATTCAAAGTAGAGGGACCAATGATATAATTTACCTTTTATTAAATCTTCATGTTTAACTATGCACATTGTTTTTTTACAGGTGTTTGATCCCACCAAATTATGCATTTTTTAAGATAATCATTTATACCATTCTTGTTTAAAAAATATTAACATATTAGTTGATATCTAAGTAAGTAATAAGTAATATTATGTGAGAATTATGTGAATCATTACCTCTTTTAAAAAATTATGGTTCCAAAACCGAATTGAACCAAATCAAGTTTCATTGATTTGATCACCATACCATCAACAATATATATATATATATATATATATTTTTATTAGCAAAGAAAAATTTCAATAAAATATGAAATAAAAAGTACATGAAGATGACATACATCGAGCAAAATTCAGAAAGTATAAGATACCTCTACTATTGCTACTCGTATCCATACAACCAACCCTAACCCTCATATTAAAATAATAATAAAAAAAAAAAACAGATGCCAATGAAAAAAAGTTACAAAGATCTTAACTCCACAAGACATTGCCCCTTCCTACATACTCAACCAAAACCACTCAACATCTACCATGCAATAATGCTACCCCACTCCCCCTCCAAAAGGCTCCGGAAAACAACCTACCCCCTAGCAAAACAAAACACACCCCCACAGACTTTAACCATTCAAAGACTAATCACCCACAGGACAAAACAACCTCCCATACTTCCATCATATCCCATTAACCATCTAATAATTAAATACAAATGCAGACTTTACAAAACAAACTCAAATAGTATTGCGTTTAGTTTTCTTGCCGAGTTTGGCTCTGTTACTCAGCTCCATCTCGATAAAATCTTTCAGAAATATGTCTTCTCTACCCCCAAAATCAATCTGCAATTTCTTGCAAATCTACAATTTCTTGCCCATTTGCAAGGTTTCTTCTGCTTTAGCCAAAAGGATTCTATATTCCTTTTTTTCGTCTTCGTCTTGCTGTTCAAAATCCTCATCAAACTCGACCAAATTATGTGTGATCCGCTTATTGCATAGCCGAATGGTGAAGGCGATGAAAATAGGACGAACTTGGCATCCTTTGATTTTCTGTTAGTGCCCTTTGTGTATCTTCCTTTGTTCAAGAATTTATGAGGGAGTCCCAACTCAAGAAGTGAGAGTTTCTTTCTTCTATTATTGACTTTGTGTTTCCTAATGGGACTTCTTTTGTTTGGGAGAAAATGGGCATGAGATGGGCTGAGATGGTTTGGGGATAAGGCATGATTTGGGCTTAAAGATCTTCTCACTTGACATGGCCTCTTCTATTATGTTTAAACACTTTTTTGACACTCTCATCACCGCCATGGCTAATTATGGCAAATCTTCCTTCTCCTCCACCTCCACCTCCACCTAGCACGTAACCATCCTCCTTATGGGTGCTTCATCGGGTGCTTTCATCATTATCGTCTACCAGTGCACCACCGTTTTCGTCTACAACAACTGCAGCTCCTAACACCGCCCCCCGATGCTTCGATAAGGACAGATGGAGGGCAATGATGATGCCTCGGTGGTAGGGCCCATGTTACCGGCCCACAAGTATTGAAAGGAAACGGAGTTGGTGGGACAAGACGGAACTTGCGCGGTTTGTTTGTGCGAGTACGAGGAGGGTGAAGAACTGCGGACAATGCCCAAGTGCATGCACTCTTTTCATGTACCTTGTATTGATATGTGGCTCTATTCCCATTCCACTTGTTCGGTTTGCCGGACCGATACGACGTCGTCACCATTTTTGGATGTGCATTTGGAGGTGAGATATAGTGAAAGTTTTGCACAACAGTTCTTCACTAATCAAAATTTCAATGCAAAACTTTTTACATTAAGTGTGTAACTTACAAAAATGTGAGATTCACTTATCAGACTTTTGTTATGATTGATTTGTGTGTTAGACTTTTGTTATGAGTTGGTAAATTTTTTCTATGAACAATTCTCTTTATTGACAAAAACAGGGAACTCTCTTAACTTATTTCCATTCTTTAAAATTAACGTCATGTTATTCCTTTTAAGTCGTGTTTGGAATATAGAGTAATGCTTTATTTAAATATATATTTTATTTAATTTTCTAACCATTAATAACTAATGTGTGGAGGTGGATATGTAATACTCCTCTGGTCTAAATAAGCCTTTGAGTGATCTTCCTAGTTGTCACTTGAAATAGAAATAAAATTCCAGATGGTGGTGCCGGAATCAGAACTTTGATGGACAAGTTAGAATTTGTAAAAAGGTTGGTCTGTTTAGGTTTCTTGAAGTTCAAGGTTTTTAGCACATACCTCTTTCTTCAGTTTGTCTTCCCTTTTTATAGAGTCATCCTTTTCGATCTTCACTCCATGCAGCTTAGCTTCTCAATATCGTCTTGTCAGGGCCCATCCCCTTATTATACTTCCTTGAAAGGGAGACTCTGGTCCTACTTGGTGGGTTCATGCCGACTCCCCCAGCATATTTTGCTCTTCTATTCGGCATAGGTACTCTCAACTTGGTGTGCTCTTTATGTTGCTATGTATACTCGGCACAAGTCCAACATCTGATTGGCTTGGGCATTATTTGGCCTATCTGAGGTGAGCTTGGATACTTTGTTTGCCGTTCCTAATAATCATTTTATCAGCCCCCACAATTGCCCTTCGAGTAGAAGGTCAACTCATATGCTGAGTGGTCCTCATGCTCGGCTCTCGCTGGGCTAACTTTGTACAGATGTATTGCACTAGTCATAATTCATGCCTAGAAATGCGAATATGTAGTGGACACGCTGTCTCACTTGACATAATGGATGGGACCCAATGGGGTATTCGTAAAGCTTCTTGCCCCCTCTTCGTCTTTTGGTTCTATTTATTGTGATTCAAAAAATTCGCTGCTTTTGCCTTTTTATCTTCGAAAAGACTTTATTCTTCCAACCTTTCTATTTCTATCACTTTGTTAGGTTTTTATTGTTGGCAACCTCGTTTGACAAAACTCCTTTGAGTTGTAATTTTTTTTCGCACTTTTATTTCAGTGAGGCTATGAGTTTATTAGATGCAAATCCAAACCCGAATCGAGCCATGTAGAGAAGTTTGTGATGTTAATGCTTTCAAGATTGCCACTTCGCTGATTATTACGGGGGTCGAGTCGCCTTGGCCACCATGTCAAGCAAAATGCAAAATTGCATTCAAAGTTGCATGTCTGCCATTGGTCGCTCGAGCCAAGAAGATCTCGCTCGAGCGAAGGTTTGCTCGCTCGATCCAAGGAGTTCTCGCTCGAGCTAAGGATTGCGTCCATACAAAAACCTGAAAGAGTGTATTCCTCGCTCGAGCCAATGCACTAGTAGAAATCACGAAAAATACACTCCTCGCTCGAGCCAGAAAAGCTTCGCTCGAGCGAGCCTCAGAATCCGGATTTCTCAAGGAGTTTGTTTTCTTCCCAATCTAGGATTACTATTGGTTCTCTATAAAGACTTGGTTTTCTCCCAAAACTAAGGTATTCATTGAAGTCCTCCAGATCTTCTTTTTGGTTCTTGAAGGTTTATATCTGGGGATATTTTGTTATTTTTCTTTGATGTTTTATTGAGTATTCAACTCATGGTTTAAAGAGAGTATATCAAAGGTTTGTTTGTTATACACAAAAGAGAGAGTTGTTCTTCAGTTGTGGATTCTGAAGAATTCGAGCCGGAAGCTTCGGTAGATTCTGGAGTGGCTCATCAGAAAGATAATTCTGTGGTGAAGATGGGGTTGGAAGAGGCACATAGAGGTTTGTTCAATTAGGCATTGTGGATTTGCTAGATAATTGAGAGTATACCTGTGTAATTCCTTTAATTCTTCTTAGTGGATTGTCTTGTGGTAGTTGCCTGTGGTTTTTTGATCACAGTTGGAGGTGTCCAATTGTGGTTTTTCCACGTAAAAAATCGTTGTGTCTCTTTGTCTTGATTGTTTGATTGAGATTATTATATTCTGCTTAAAATTGATACATAATCACAAATCAACATCTAGGAGGTTTCTAGTTTTTTCACACTTGATTACAACTACGACAGCCCTCATTTGCTCAGACTGTGAGGCCTCTGATCTTTGCAATATTTTCTTTAACCCTTACTTTTAATTATTTTTTTGTAGTCCCTCAATTTTTTAATTAATTTCAACTTTAACACTGGAATAAAAAACATGGGCCAACTGAAAACTCGCAAACCCTAAATTGAACCCGAGAACTTAGGAACTATTTCTAAAACTTTAATAAGAATTAAATTAATTTTCTAAGTATATTTTCCACACAAAAACCCTAGGTTTCCGGTTCTCAGTATAATTCGCCGTTTGATGCAAAACAAAGAAACTTTAACCGAATTAAAATTTTAGACCTTATATAAATTAAATACTACACTTAATTAAATGTTCAAATTCATAAATTAAATTCAAAGCCCTCACATTTTAATCAAATTACAAATTGACCCAAAGTTAGTACTATTATGTGTGTATATATCATTGTACCTTTCTTCAATAAATAAATATGTACACAAAATATTTTCATATTGTACACAAATAATCAAGAGAAATCCCCTCAAATCTACTCCCCAAGGCTGGCCATGCTATGCATATATATATGTGATGTTCTTTTCAGGACAAATTGCTTAATTTAGGGAAGAAAAATTGACCTAGGGTACAAATGTGATTATATATATATATATATATATTGTAGTTGTAACCAATTCAACTTTGATTAATCAAAACCTTAACTAGATCATGTTTCAAGGTGTAATTATGCTCTAATCATCATACATTCCATTTCATCCTAACTAAATCAAAGAACTATTCAATTGAAATGGAACTAAGGACATTTTGGACTTTTCACCATTCTTTTTTTTCTTCTTTTCTTTCTATAAATACACCAATCGTCTCTACCCTTTTGAGCATAAAACACACTCACACACTTACATATTCGACTGAGAGAGAAAGAAGAGGAAGAGAGTGAACCTTGGTAGTGGACGAGAGGAAAATAGGAGAAAATTGTGCATGCACTGCACCTAACTTCAAGTAAGTCACAACACAACTCTCTCTTATTTTTCTTTTCCAAATACATGTTATTAAAACACTATAAGAAAAAACACATTGGCGACTAAATTTTTAGTCTCCAAAAGTCAATTTTTAGTCGCCAAAAGTTAGTTTTTAAGTTTCCCCGACTAAATTTTTTAGTCGCCGGTTTGGTCGCTGGAAAACGGTCACGAAAGGTATTGGCGACCAAAAAACTTTTAGTCGCCAAAAACCAAGTCTGTAGCGACTAAAACTTTGGTCGCCAAAGCTTAATTATATATTTTAAATTATACATTTGGCGACTAAATTTTTAGTCGCCAATAGTCAATTATATATTTTTTAAATTATACATTTACCGACTATTTTTTTAGTCACCAATACTAAAAAATTATTACCCCTCTGCTCTTCCGAAGTTTCGAACCATGAACCTCCCACACCATAAACCTTATACAACATATTCTTTCCACTACGCCTCCATAACACCATATGATTATATATGCAACATATATTATTTATATACTACATAAACCCGTATTAATATAAAAGTATATATATAAACATAATTATTTTTTATTAGACAACATTTATTTAAAAATAAATTATTTAGTCGAAAAAAAAAGAGACCGCTTTTGGCGACTAAACATAATTTTAGTTGCCAATTCTATACTTTTGGCTACTAATTATTTTTAGTTGTTAAAAAATAAATTTCCCGCACTAAAATTGCCACTTTTGGCGACTAAACTTCTTTTTGGTCGCCAAAAAGCTCACTTTTGGCTACTAAACATGTTTTTAGTTGCCGAAAAGCTCACTTTAGGCTACTAAATTTTTTTTAGTCGCCAAAGGGCCTTACTTTTGGCTACTAAAATGTTTGTAGTTGCCAAAAAGCTCACTTTTGGCTACTAAACATGTTTTTTGTTGCCGAAAAGCTCACTTTAGGCTAATAAATTTTTTTTAGTCGCCAAAGGTCCTTACTTTTGGCTACTAAAATTTTTGTAGTCGGTAAAAGCCATATATTGGTGACCAAATAGATTTTTAGTGGCCAATACCTATACATTTGGCTACTAAATTGGTTTAGTCGCCAAAAGTCTTCACTTTTGGCTACTAATGCTTTTTTAGTAGCCGAAAATGCTACTTTCAACGACGAAAGGGGATTTTTTAGTCACCGAAAATGCTTTTTCTTGTAGTGAAAGTTTAAAATTATATTTTCAGATGTGTTGTAATGGTGTTCATATGTTCAAAGTTGATGAGTTAAGCTTTGATCATTTTTTTACTCATATTTTCTTTTAATAGATGCAAAACTACATTTTTCTTCTCATATCTCACATTATTTCCAAAGGCACACCACCACTCTAAAAATCTGAGTTATTGATATATTATTTAGTATGTTTTCATCACAAAAGAAGTGAAAATTTTTCTTAGTTGGCCTCTTTTCTTACCAATCTTCTTATTTTGAGTATTATGCATGAAAAACCAGTTTTTACAGCCAAGTTTAAAAAATTCTAGAAAAATATAGAAAAATATCATGAACCTCAATTTTATGTCAAAAACTTCCTTAAGGAGTTAGCTTTCAAGGAAAATTGGTTTCTTTGAAAAACAATGAGCAGTTTGAAAGAAAATCCAATTTTCGTAACGATCGATGATTCTGGACAGCCCTGTAGTGTTTCTTAAACAACTAAAAATCTAGAAAAGCTATTCCATTTCCAAACGATGTTATGAAAACTAGATAAAATTATCTACGAACCATTGGAAGGCCATGCTCGGGAAAAATCTGAAATGATCCTTTTGATTTAAATCTTTAAATGGTACTTAATCTGGAAATTTAGTTTTGCATTGGTGTTCTATGCTCTTGTCTTCATGAATATGCTTATTAGTATATGATCATGTCTTGGTATGATATTGCATGTGTTATGGTAATATACCTTTTACTTTATCCCTTTGATGATGTTTATATTTATGATTTTTTAATTTTAATTTTTTTTAAATTTCAATTGCTTGTGCTAACTAACTTAAGACATTAATCTAAATGGGAAACTTGACAGGGTGGCTAATGGGGTTTCGCTTACATGAGTATTGTTATGATATAAGGTTATGTTTAAATTAAATTAGTTAGCAGGACGTGTTCCCTTTTGAAAGCTAAAGTCTTGCGCAAGTGGTTGTTTCAGAACCCTTGAACGGAGAGGTTGTATTTGGACCCTAGGTGGTTTTGGTGTGAGGAGGGAATGGGAAAGGCAGTATTTTACTGTTTCTTTTGAGGCGCTGTGGTTGGCGTTACACGGTATATAACCATTGGCAGACATTCGAGGTAGGGTCTGCAACAAAGCAGCAAAGGAGAAGGCATATCGAATAATCCGCGTTCGATTCTTGTGGTTGGGAGGATGAAATCTCTTTGGGGAATTTCTAGAATACTGACAACTAACCTTGTAACCCTTGTTATTTACTTGAATATCATGTTTCTTTCCCCTATTGTTACAGTTGTTATTGTGTATTGGATTGGGAAAAAGGGATGGGGTGTGTGTGTGTATTTACTGGGCATTCAAAACTCATGGCGTTTCATGCTAGGTATCGAAGAAACATACGAGGTCGACAAAAAGCCAGAGACATTTGAAGACTTGTGTTTGTTTTAGAGCAAATTAGAAGCCATTTTGCTTATGAGTCTATTTGTGCTTTTATTTTTTGATTGTAATAGTAATGGAACTCGTTTTGTAATTTAAGATTTGAAACACTATAATTATTATTTGCTTTTGTAATCCTATGCCTATCTTCGCGTTAATTATGAGACCTTGTGTTAATACCTCTTAAGATCTGTCAAAGGGATAGCTTGCTATCTAAGGTGGTTGGATTTAGAAGGGAGGCTATATTAACTCCTCTGATCTTCTTAGGATCTTACTTGGCTATTGACCAAAGGACTCTTTAGTGACGTTACCCTAACGCTTAGAGTAGAAATTGGGGTGTCACAACTTGGTATTAGAGCCTAGGTTCAACCCTTACCCATGCGTTTCGACCTGTGGTTAGCAACTATCTTGCTCCGACTATGTTATATTAGTATAACATTACCTATTGTGCCTGTTTGGCACAGCTTAACTCAGCTTTTGGCTTAAATTAAGCTATTTTGGAGTGTTTGGTTCAGCTTAACTCAGCTTTTGGTAGTTTAATTTAAGCCAAAAACCATGAATTTTGAGAAATGGCTTGGGAGGTTCTTAAGCAATTACAGCTTAAGCGAAAAGCTATATTGGAGGGGCAAGATTACTTAAATTCCCCTCATCAATTTCAATTATTACCAAAAACCCAAATATATAAACCACATCTCAATACTTTTCATGAACTAGAGAAAGACGGAGGCGATTCCGGCATGCGCAGGCGATTTTCGACGTCGATAACCCTAACCCTGACCACCGCCATCAACGACGTGACGATCTCAAACTCGAGCTCATCGTTGCAATCTCAAACCAAAGCTCACCGTCGCGTCGCGATCTCAAACCAGAGCTCACTATCACGATCAATCCACACCGTCGTGGTTTGAAACTAAAGCTCACTGTCGTGTCGCAATCTCAAACCATAACTCTCTCTCTCTCTCTCTCTCTCTCTCTCTCTCTCTCTCTCTCCACGAACTAAAGGCGGTGGCTAGGGCACGATCTGCTCTATCGTCGCCTCCTGTCACCACAGCCATCAACGCCGTGATCGTGATCTGAAAACCTAACCACGATCGCCATTGCCGCCTCCTCTCTTTCTCTTTGCCATCGCCCGCCTCCTGCTTTTATTTTTGTGATCAACCTTTCGTGATCTTGCCGGCTTCAGGAGATAGCTTGACGGTGGCGAACTAGAGCTGACCGCCGCCATCGCAATCGTGATTTGCGATATGAAACCCTAGCCACCGGCGGCGGTAGTTAGGGTTTGTAATGGAAAAAAAAAATAAATTAAAAAAAATGAAATTAATAAAAATAAAAATAAATAAATTATTAATTGTAATGAAAAAAATTAATAAAAATAGAATCACAATTTTTTTTAAAATTAAAATTGAAGAAAAAAAATGAAATACAAAATGAAATAACTTATATTAAATGAAATAAAAGAATGAACATTATAACTTCTATCAAATTAATAAATTATTAATTGTAATGAATTTTTTTTAATAAAAACAGAATCACAATTTTTTAAAAAAAATTAAAATTGAAGAAAAAAAATGAAATACAAAATGAAATAACTTATATTAAATGAAATAAAAAAATGAATATTTTAACTTCTATTAAATTAATAATTGAAATTAATATAAAGAAAAATAATATGTAATGACATCACAACATTAATATAAATACATGGATATTAATTGATATTAATTATAATGAATTAATAAATTAAACAAAATTAACAAAAAGAAGGAAGAGAACCAAAAAAAAAAAAAAAAGAAAAGAAAAAAAAAAGAAAAAGAAAAAGAAAAAATAAAAAAGAGAAAAGAAAATAAGGAGAAGAAAATGACAAAATTACAAATTCTATGTTCATAAGGGGAAAAATGACAATTATACAGCAAAAAGTTATTTTACAGTTTATTTACCAAACACTACTCTGCTGCTTAAATTCATAATCCCACAGCTGTACCAAACAGGTTACCAGCTTATATTCACAGCTGTAAGCTATAATCTGTTAAGCTATAATTTATAATCACTTTCCCACAGCTCTATCAAACGGGCCTATTCTATCAACTAAAAGACATCAAAAATAGAAATTTTCTTGACTTATCTTAGGGCGTTTCTTTGAATTTTGAGCATGGCAACATTTACTCATGAGGACGTATTTCAAGATTGGGAAGTGGTTGTAACTCTGAACGAGGCCTTACGTCACGCAGTAAGGGTACTATTAGTTCTACACATATTCTATCGATCGTCGCACCGTCATCGTGTAGTAAGAACCTTTATTCGATGTCATCATTTTCCAAGATTAAGTTATTACCATCTAGTTCTATTTTATATACTACCATTTGTAAAATTGACCTCCTTTGAACCCTGATTATTTAGCGCAAGGCTTTTTATAAATAGTTTCATTTTCTTTACTTGGTGATAAATCTTGGATATTCAGTTCGAAACGCAGATGCTAATGCAGTTTCAAGTTAAATATCTAGCTTAGTCACTACCTTTATAACCTTGACCATATTGACGTCTGAAACTATAATGTCATCCATTCCATTATATCATTTATCCATAATTTAGATGATCCTTGTGTTAATTGATGCTATTACTGTAGACGACCCCGAACGTCCCGGGAGGGAAATCCCGTTTTGTTCATTTGGGGCTCACTACAATTTGGACTCAAATTTGTCACGATTCTTAATCTGATCCCGCAATGTGCAATGTGAGACTGATAAATCACCAAAGAGTCCAAATCCGGCAAATCGTTTTGAAAAACTGATTTTTTTTTTTAAGAAAGAAGTGCCAAACATGGACTGCTTTGCCAGATACAGAGTCGCCACCTAAATATTTTATTTTGGGGGATTTAGGAAATCCTGACTCGTTTGCTTAAGGCCACATGTCCGTCATCACCAAAGTTGCCTCGGCTCGGGAACTTGGGTACGATTGGGGAAGGTCAGCTATGAGCACCCCCGCTCACCCGATCAAAGATCGGCCTCTACTAAACATGATATCTAGTTTTGAAAACATTATGCATTCTTATTCCGATTAATTAGCTAATCTTACTATGTGATGCGCACAACACAAAAGTATAGACTAGATCGCCTAGTTTGGAACAAAGCATCGCACATCCATTTGTTTGGACAATGGTTTGATTTTTGCTACTCGTAAGTAGGCTAAAATGCAGATTTCGATGAATTGTTCCAATTCAAACAATCCAGCCTTCACTTACAGGCATTCAAGCAGTAAATCAACTAAGCAGTTAGCCTCATGGTAAGCATGTTGTTATGTTAACATTCACACTCATGCGAGATGCTAAAGCGTAAATACTTACAGCGTACTCCAAGCCAAAACAAAGAACTTGTTAGTAATCAAATGCATGATTTAAGTCCATGTTAAGATGGCTAATGTATCGCAGGCAAAATGCAGCTAGAATAGACTCGGCTAATCTATGAATGGCATGTGAAATGTAACAGATAACATGTATTCAAGTAAGATTTGAAATACTATGCAGTTAGCATGATGCGCCGAGCCCGGTGCATGCAATACTGATGAATGAATGCACGCATACATAGCATAAGGTATGCTAATCTAAATATGCCCTAATACTAACCATCAAAAGCCAGTGTAGACACCCCATTTTTGACCGACCTTAAGACTTAGACGTCACCAACTGAGCGCTTGGTGATGATGCATATTGTGCTCGTTCTGAAGTTGCGGAATCTCGGCTGCGAGCCTCGCCTCCGGACTTCCGGACTCTTTTGTGCTTTGCCTCGGTTTGCGAACCAGGCCCTATTTTCTCCGTTTTCTCTTCCCCAAGGGAGGGAGAGGTCTCGTAGACCATCTCTTAGTGGCTGTAGGCTACGTTTCGTGGTCGTAGGCCATTTTTCCCGTTTGGAGCCCAGTTCTCGATTTTCGGAGCCGTCGGCCGTGTGCCTCGATTCGGGACTGCTTAACCACCTCCGTTTGCTCCGGTTTTTGGCACACACCTTATTTCCTCCCTTTTGAGGGACACTGTGGCTCAAAAGACCAACTTCGTGGTCAAACGCCACCTCCGATGCTTAACAGCTTGTTTTCGGGGCCATGGGCAGCGCGTTTTGGCTCCCGAACTTTCGTTTTACATCGGTTTGGGTTCATTTTTGGCGGAGACCTTATTTTCATTGTTAGGAAGGTCATAGAAGGGTGGGAGGCCAGCAATTGTTTTGAAGACCAGCTTTATTCCTTCATCGCTCTTCATCGCCCGTTTTTCTCACTAGAAAGCTGACTTTTTCCATTCCCGGGCCACTTTTTCTGACTTTCCTCCACACCATTGTGTTGTACACACCTGGGAGGCCACCAATATGGATAGGTTGGCCATTAACTCTTCCTGACCCTTTTGAACCCCTCTAAAAAGTTGGTTTTTCTCCCTCCTGGGTTACATTTCCTGGTTTTTCTCTACATAGCTGTGTTGTACACATATGGGAGGCCACCTTTTTGGGGTGGCTGGCCACTAACTCTGCTTGAACCTTTTGCACCTGGTCGGCTGGCCAGGGGAGGTGGCCGGCCGGCCACTTGAACCTCCTGAACCTGGCCGGCCAGATTTCTCTCTCCTGGTTCCTTACAGCTGTGCCAGCAGTTTTGAGCCAGACCCTTGCCCAGGGATCTGCCCTTTTGGGGAGGGGAAATTTGAATTTGTTTTCCCCCTCATTTCTCCACCCCCTCTCCCTCTATATAACCAGCCTCTCCCCTCCATTTCTAAGGGTTACAAAATTTGGTTAGAGCATTATACATACAACTTCCATATCTCCCTCATCCAAGCTCCAAAACCCTAATTTCTTGGCCATTTTTACCCTACAACCCATAGCACCACACCACCATCATCCATTCCAGCCCTTTGGAAGACATTTGAAGAGGTTGGAAGCTCACAAATTTGGTCCAAAAGCTGCTGGTTTGCTGCTCTTCAAGGGTGAGTTCTCTCTTCCTCTTTTCTAGTCTTTTCTTGCTTCATCTATAAGCCATATTTGCTTACATTTTTGGGCTCCAACCCAAACTGGAAATAGTCTTATTTTGAGCTCATCTTCATGTTTTATCAAGGAACTTTCTCTTTTTGAGGCCATTTGTTACCGCTTTCCCTTTATCTCTCTTTTAGGCCTATTTCTTGCATGATATATTAGCCCTATTTGTAAGCATTTCTGGGCTTTGAGCCAAACTTTAAAGTGCCTTATTTTGATCCCCTCTTAAACTTTGTTGAAGGGATCTTCACTGTTTGAGGCCAGCTACTACCTCTTACTCTCTATCTCTCTTTTAGGGCCATTTTTGCATCATATTGTAGCCTTACTTGTGAGCATATTTGGGATTTTAGATAAACTGTAAAGTGTCCTTTTTTGAGCCCCTCTTCAACTTTGTTGAAGGGCTCTTTACTGTTTGAGGTCATCTGCTTCTCTGTTTGTTCATTCTCTCTTTTAGGGCTGATTTTTGCATGATATATTAGCCCTATTTGTGAGCCCTTTTGGACCTCGTCCTAAACTGAAAAAATTATTGTTTTGACATCATCTTCATGTTTGATTAGGTCTATTCTCTGTTTGGGGTCATCTTCCCCTATGCATGCTTCATTCTTCCATGATTAGGGCCATGCATTAGAGCACTTGCATTGGCCATGGTTTGGCCTCTTAGCCACTGAAATCCAGCGGATTTTCAGTGGCTTTGATGCATTTTTGAGCCTCAAAATCAGAGGGGGGTGACCCCCTCTCATCTTGTTTTGTTTGATGGTCTTTTTGGCCTTCCAAAGAGGACCTATCTTGCATGCTTCGTTGACTGATTTCAGGGCCAATTTGATAAGTTTTAGGACTATCATATTTGATTTTCAGAGTTTTTTGTGCCATGCTAGGTGTCCTTGATGCATGTGCTTAAATAACCCCTTTGTATGCCCTCTAAAAGGACCCATCATTCGTGCATGTGTTGGTTGCATTTCAGAGGTTATTTGGGCACATTTTGGCATGTTTTATTCACTGATTTTTGCTGGTTTGATGAGTTCTCACTTGCTTCATATACATGCCATGTAAACCATGTTTGCTAGTCAAAGTTGCATGCTAGTTTAGTCCATCTTGCTAGCATCTTTTGGCCATGCTTTGAACTAGAAATGTTCATGTTTTGGGGCTGCCTTGGTTCTGTCTTTATGCTTCATGATCAAATAATGCATGTTTTGTATAGCTATAGGTCAATGCATGTGCTTAGTTTTGTGTTTCGGGACCATTCCATGCATTGGGTGCCATGTTTCCATGTTTCGGGATCATTTTGCATCACATTTCAGTGCTGGAACTTGCATGTTTGTATGCCATATTTCGTGCCTTGCCATGCCTTGTTAGAGTGGCATTTGTGCCTTAGGATCGGTCCTCAGTTTGCGTGCATGTGTGCACGCATCTCGAGTGTCTCATTTTCATCTTATGGCCACTGATGTGAGTGTGGCTGAGGTCCACTCATGTTGGTGTAAGTCCATCATGTATCGTGTATGCCATTTCATTTCATAGCATTGCGTATGCTAGGTCGCATGTTAGAGCATTGTGTATGCCGTGTTACATCGAGCATTATGTATGCCATTTCATAGCATTGTGTATGCTAGGTTGTATATTAGTTGCATTCATGCATATCATGCATATTGCATTGTGTTTGGGATAGGAGTTAGCCCGAGCACGGGAAACGAGGGACGTTTCGTACTCCGAGTGACGGAACGTGTCTCAATTCCCTATCACCGACACTCCAGATTATCCATGATGGAGTCTCGGTCTTGTTGTGTTTATGTGTGCATTCATTTCATATTGAGTCGTGTAATTCGACTCCTCGGACATCATGCATCGATATACGTGATTGGTGGCACGAGGATTGAGGACTACGCTCCCTGAAGAGTAGTCAAGCATACATATGTGAAAATACATTGCCATGCCCCTTTCTTGCTCTCTGTTGCAGCAAATCAAGAATCAACAGCCTTTCAGAGTTTTGCACAACATTCTGGGCATAATTGTAAACAGAGGCTAATTGGGGCATCACAATGGATTTTCGCGCAAGGCAACCCGAACATGCATCATTCATCATTCGGAGCAGAGTTGAGGCAGTCCCTAGCTTGCATGCTAATTTACTGCTTTTCTAGATTAATTTGTTAATTAATTAGAATTTTGTACTTATTCGGACTGTGCTATTTATTTGGGACTGTATATTATTTATTCGGACCCTTCGAGTGAGGGCACAATTGTAATAAGTGTGCGTGCGTGTGATGTATGTCTTCCAACCCCACGTCTTTCTCCCTTTTATTTACCAGCTTATGATGGTCAGAATAGGGCATGTTTCAATTAGCATACAGTATGATAGCATGTTTGCATTCATTCATCTGTTTTGCATGCACCGGGCTCGGCGCATCATACTCACTGCATTGTATTTCAATTCCGAGTTGAATACGTGTTAGTTGTAGCATTCCATATGCCATGTTTAGAATAGCCGAGCCTATCTTAGTTGCATTTTGCATGTGTTACATTAGGCATTTCTGTATAGTTAGGATCATGCATGGATTTCTAATTAGCTTCTGTTTTGGCTTGGAGTACTCAGTAAGTTTTTACGCTTTAGCATCCTTGCATATGTATGAGTGGCTGCCATGATAGCGTGCTTACCATGAGGCTATATGCTTATGTGATATAACTTCCTGAATGCCTGTGGGTGGAGGTTGGGTTATTTGGATTGGAACAAATCATCAACTGTGAGTTTTAAGCCCACTAGAAAGTGGCAAAACCATGTTTTCTAAGCCCACCCGAGGGTGGAAAAATCTGCATTTTAAGCCTACCTGCGGGTAGCAAACCATCTCTCAAAAACAGACATGAAATGTTTTGTTCCAATTCAGGCGATCCAGTCTATACTTATATGCTGTGCGCATCACATAGTAAATCTAGGCTAATAACTGGAATAAGAATGCATAATGTTTTCAAAACTAGATATCATGGTTAGTAGAGGCCGATCTTTGATCGGGCGAGCGGGGGTGCTCACGAAGTGACCTTCCCCAATCGTACCCAAGTTCCCGAGCCGAGGCAACTTTGGTGATGACGGACACGTGGCCTTAGGCATGAGTCAGGATTTCCTAAATTTCCCAAAATAAAATATTTAGGTGGCGACTCTGTATCTGGCAAAGTAGTCCATGTTTGGCACTTCTTTCAAAAATTTATTTTCTCAAAACGATTTGCTGGATTTGGACTCTTTGGTTCAGATTAAGAACCGTGACATTAGAGTCCTGAACTGTAGTGAGCCCAAAATGAACGGAACGGGAGTCATCCCTCCCGGGGCATTCGGGGACGTCTACAGTTTCTGGCGACTCTGCTGGGGATTTAGAGAGCTTGACTCGAACTCATGATATCTTGTTTTGACTACACTTGTGTGTTTCTTTGCATTGCATTTGCATTGGTACGCCTAGGACACCGTGTTTGCCATATGCTATTCTTGAGCGGTTTGCCAGAGGCTACGTGTCATAAGGCTTACCAGTTACGGGCTTTGCCAGTATGGGAACACAAACCTCGGTTTTACCGGGGTGCCCTTTTGACCATTCGACCTAGTGCATATTCGAAATCCATAGTGACCATTCCAAACTAGGACAGGTTGCTTACCCGATGTTAGGTTGTTTGAAACCGCTGCGTGCGTAATGAAACCGTAGTTCCTGACAAAATAGGGCAGGGAAACCCTACCCCAACATAGGGGTGTTTTGGCTCTCACTTATCTGTTATGTGCTTTAGAGTACGTCTCTACAAGGAAATGTATGTATCAGTTTATGAGTTTGGGCATTAGGCCTGCGGGCATCAATTAGTGTTTGAGAATCAGTTATCTATGGGTATCAGATTCAGTTTTCGGGGACAGTGATTCAGGGATAATGATCAGTGTTTGAGGACAGTGTGTATTCAGCTTATCAAACGTGTGTCGTTATGCCCAGCCGTGTGTTGTGTATTTATTTTAAGCCGTTATACTGTTCGTTTATCTGGTTATTTATTTCTTTATTGCTTTATTTATCTTTTTGCTAGGGCAGTTTTAGAACAATTGCTTCAAACCCAACAGATATTCCCCAAGCACTTTGGACAAGAGGTCGTCGGCTCAATCGATCTGAGGATCTGGTTGACGGACAACCAGTGTTTCATTCTCTACCCCCGGTTGTCAGACGGAGGCCAAGAAAGTGCAAGGTTCGAAAGGCGTTGGTCTACCCTAGCAAAGGAACAATTTGAGGTCTCAGTTTCTGCCATAGAGATACACAAACCAATCAGTCAGCAGGATCAGCAGAATATGGCCGGAATGGAAGAAATGATGCGCCAACTCCAAGAGAGTATGAAGCAAATGCAGGAGGATGCTTTGTCAAGCGAGTTCTCTAAACAAAGAGCCACAATCATGGCCCAAAGAAAGTGAGCTAATTACTCGGCTACACAAAGAAGAAGCCGAGCATTAGCCTCACATCCAAATCCTCCGCCACCAGGAGTCCCAATACCCGAGCAAACACCAACTACCCAGAATATCCTTCTAAATACCCAGAACATTTTGCCAAATGTCCATGCCGTTCAGGAGGACACAGAGATCCCAACGGGGCTAGCTCCGCCCCCGCTTCCATCTCAATTATCCAAGGCACATACACCTGTCAACCACCTGGACTCTCCCTTCGAGTTCGAAGTAGACCCTACAGTACTAAAATTGAGCAAGCTTGAAAAGCTATTCAAAAAATCCCAGGGGGTAAAAGCTATCCCGGATATCGAGGACGGATATACCGATGTGGTTGTGACGCTGCCGGATAGATTCAAGATGCCACAGATTGATCGTTTCGACGGATCTGGTGATCCCATGGTCCACCTCCGGCTATTCTCAGATATATTACGGCCAATGGGCCTCACGGACCCGGCTTTATTCTATTCGGTAGGACCACTCGTGTGGCCACTATCTGGTATACGAAGTTGGAGGATGATGTCAAGTGAAGTTGGGATGAAATGGCCGAGGCCTTTGTTGCGCAATACTCTTACAACACCCAAATTGAGATTACAACTCGTGATCTCGAAACAACAAGGCAGGAGCCCAAAGAGAGTTTCTCAGATTTCGTGACCCGGTGGAGGGTGAAGGCCTCGATGATGACTTTAAGGCCCACCGACAAGGACCAAATCAGGATGATTGTGCGCAATCTCTAGCCAAAACTAATGCAAAAAATGATTGTACTCCCCTTCCCTACCTTTTTAGATCTACACGAGATGGGCGTCCAAATTGAAGATGTAATGAAACAGGGTTTGATTGACCAAGACAGGGAGCAACCCCGGAGGACCTTTAACCGCAACAACAATGCAGGCCCAAGTGGCGCTGCAACTGCAAGAACTTCGGAGGTAAGCATGGTCGCCACCATTCCCCCCCCCTTCCAAGGCCCATGGCAGCCACACCCTTCTCCGGTGCATCCGGAAGCAGTACACAGACCACTAAATACCAACCCAGAGGCCAAAGAACTTTCACCCCATTGTACACGCCCTTCTCCAAGGCTCTAGGGGTCTTAATCAGAAAAGGGCATCTAAAACCCCTGGAGCCGAGGCCGTTACCAAATCCACTACTCCCCACTCACAACCCAGCCAAATATTGTGCATATCACCAGCAACACGATCATGACACCAACCAATGTTTCAGGTTGCGTCACGAGATTTAAGATCTCGTTGACAAACAGGTGATTTTGCCGCCAGAAAGACCCAATGTCACAACCAACCCACTCCCTACACACAACCAAGCTCCACCACCCAAAAGAATTAACTTTATCCAGACTGGGGTCGTGTCTTATGATCCTAGCATCTATATTACTCCTTCCCATCTACCTAAGCTGGAGGTGCTCCTTCCTGATTGCATTGACCTTTTGTGCATGATGGACATCTCCACAACCCAACCTGAGCCAATGGTGGTGGCCGTTGAAGACGGTGCAGCGGAGATTGCAGAAGAGGATGTAATGGTTAAGTCAGGGTTTGAGTAGTCTGGGAATTTTGCTGGGGAAGCTTACGATCCGAGTGATTACATCCTGTCAGCAGACCAGTCTGAGCCAAGTTTAGAATTGCCGGAGAGAGCAGAACTGTGTGTGATCCAGGGGGATAAAGTTGAGCAGGGGACAGAGGATTTGACGGCTGTAGGAGAAGACTTTGCCAACCTCCAGTTCTTCAATAACCAAGAATCAGGGGATGCAGCAGTTAACTGGTTTGATTATGAGGAATCGGCAGAGGCTACTGGATGGCTGGATGATCAACCGGATGTTGTAGAGTTCCAACAGGGCCCGGCAGGGGCGAGGGTATCAGTTGTGGCCGGAAGGGCCGGAAGTCAGAGTACATTGCCGGAGAGCGCCGATACGAAGAATTTCGCTCAGGACAGAAGCATTGTAAATACAGGGAAAGTTGAACAACAAACTGCGTTGACACAGGTGGAACAACAGGGTTCTGAGAGAACCAGGAGAGCCAAAACCCATGAGGAGATTGAAAATGCTGTGGGCACAAGGACAGAAGATGCTGTAAGCATGTGGGCTGAAAGTGCTGCGAGTATAATCATGCTGGAACCAGACAGGTGCCTTTTGAATGCCAACGGAATGTGGTGGGAAGATGATGATTTATGTCTTGCCCACACAGACGAGGATTGGGGAAACAATCAACTAGACGACACCTAGTATCTCGATGAGGTTGATCACATGACAAGAAGTGAACGGTATTTCAAGCCCTCGCACCTAGACCAACCAGAGGCATCTGGGAAAGACAAGGAAACTGAAAAGCAGAAAGAGAAGCAGATCGAAGTAGAAGCTGTATTGAAGCAGCTGAAGAAGATACAAGCAGACATCTCCATCTGGGGACTGCTTATGGCATCGCGGGTACACAGACAAGCCGTCTTATCTGCAATGGACAAGGCTAAACTCTCGATAGAGACCACGCCAGAGCAGCTAGTTGGACTAGTCTTTCGGGAGGAGCTACCCCGATGCTGACTTTCTCTGATAAGGAACTGCCACCTGAGGGTGCAAACCACAACAAGCCACTCTACATCTCTGTGGAGTGTAGAAACAAATGGATACCGGTGGTTCTGGTCGATATCGGATCTGCAATCAACGTCTGCCCGGCAAGGACAGCCTATGCCATCGGTTTGAAGACTGCGGACTTTATACCAACAGCCCAGGTAATTCGGGCATATGACAACACGAGTCGAGAAGTCATAGGGACAATAAAGATCCAGACCAAGGTTGGGCCAGGACAACATGAGATAGACTTCCATGTCTTAGAAGTTCCGGCAACCTTCAATCTGCTTTTGGGACGGTCGTGGTTGCACCAGGTGAAGGCCGTATCATCCACTCTGCATCAGATGGTGAAATACCCCTATGAAAAGGGAGTAGCCATTGTGTTCGGGAATTCATTGATCCACCCACCGCCGGAGGTATCTACACCAGTCCTATAGATCGAGCATGGCATGGAAGACGTGTTTGTGTCGGGGTTTACCTTAGCTGAGGCTCGGGTTGTGCAAAACATCATGGCTGTTAATGAGGGAGTGTATGTCAGTGCTCAATCTGTATACCTCATGAACAAGCTACAACACATCCCCGGGATGGGATTGGGAAGGAGCGGTCGGAAGGGTGTCGCAGCATTAGCCGAAGTGCCACACAACCCCGATACCTTTGGATTGGGTTATTTGCCCACCAAAGAGGATTGGATAAGAAAGGGAAAGGAAATGGTTAGGAGAGCCAGAGCGAAGAAGGCAGGGAAGCCTTTTGACTTAATGCATCGGCCCATTCAGGGTACCCTAAACGGACGCTTCGTTCAGGAGGGGGAGGACTTTCCATTCTGTGGTTTCCCAGAGTCGTGGCTGAACGCAGAGAGGAAGCGTGTGCCAGGTTTCGAGATTTTCTTTGACCTACAATTGTCTGGGGATGATGTTGCCGAAGAGCATATAGACCCATCAGCTGAGGTTGAGCAGTGTAAGGCAGTGGACTCCGAGGGCGCTGAAATTGAAATAGGGATAGCATTGGCTTGTCTACTTTCAGATCCTCCGATCGACCATAAGTGCTTGGGGGATAACTTCTCGGTTTCCATGATTGGGAATGAAACGGCTGCAGGCCTACCAGCGACTATTTTGGATGCATTTATCGCACCCTCTCTCACTTGGCAATATGAAGAGGGATTTTTGTCCAGCAGCACCGGGTTAGGTAGTGAGCCGGAATTTGATTCCACCGAGTCTTGTGAGTCGGAATCAGGTTCTAGCTCGACTGAGTCTGAGTCTGGTAATCCTGGGGTTGATAACCCGGATGCCACAGTCTTGTCCAGGTCGTCTTTTTCTTTCTCTTTCGAGTCTGTTGTAACCGAGGAATCGGACGATTTGGATGTGCTTAATGAGAATCAAGTAGCTGTAGTTTCTGAGTATTTTTCTGTGCCCTTGATTTGTTGCATTAACTCAGACTTTCAAAATTTTGATGAAAACGACGAGGAAGAAATTCCTCCGGTTTTGCAATGCTTAATTGAATAAGAGCAGGAGAGATTTGTTAAACCCTTAATGGATGAAATCACTACTGTGAATATTGGTACTGAAGAGGACCCGCGGCTGGTCCAGATCGGGTCCACGTTGTCTTCGGAGGAACGCAAGCGCTTAGTCGCTTTATTAAAAGATTTCAAAGATGTTTTCGCATGGTCCTACGAAGACATGCCTGGGATCGATCCTGAGATTGTACAGCATCGGATCCCGCTTGACCCCGAGGCCCAACCTGTCAAGCAGAAACTTAGGAGGATCCGCCCAGGCTAGGCTCTCAAAATCAAGGAAGAGGTCACCAAGCAAATCGATGCAGGCTTCCTGCTGGTATCCGAATACTCGACTTGGATGGCCAACATTGTTCCGGTACTGAAGAAGGATGGCAGAATCCGAGTATGCGTGGATTTCAGGGATTTGAACAGAGCCAGTCCGAAGGACGACTTTCCCTTGCCTCATATTGATGAGTTAGTGGACTTCACAGCGGGGCATGCTTTGCTTTCATTCGTGGATGGCTTCTCCGGCTACAATCAGATAGTGATGGCACCAAAAAACTGGGAAAAGACTGCATTCACCACGCCGTGGGGGACATACTGCTATAGAGTAATGTCGTTTGGGTTGAAGAATGCTGGAGCTACTTATCAACGGGCCGCGACCACAATATTGCATGACATGATCCACAAAGAGGTTGAGGTGTACGTGGACGACATGATTGTCAAGTCCAAAGAAAGAGAGGGCCACTACACCGCCTTGCAAAAGTTCTTTCAAAGGATCAGAGAATTCGGTTGGTGAATCCTCGAAATGTAAATGCACGGTGTTACAAATGGGAAAAATCTTTGGGATTTCTGATTACACAAAGAGGTATCGAAGTCGACCCTTCCAAAATCAAGGCCATCCTAGAAATGCCCCCACCAAGGATTGAAAAGGAGGTGCAAGGCTTTCTAGGTAAAGTGCAATTCATAAGACGGTTTATCTCAAAATTAACCTTGACTTGTGAACCACTTTTTGGTCTCTTGAAGAAAGGAAAGAAATTCCAATGGGACGGCCGATGCCAAGCTGCTTTTGAACAGATCAAGGAATACTTATAGAACCCGCCCGTGTTGTCACCGCCAAAGCTGACGAAACTGTTGATATTGTACCTTTTAGTGACTGAAACTACAATGGGCTGTATGCTCGCACAAGAATCAGAGGACAAAGTGGAGAGAGCCATCTACTATATGAGCAAGAAGATGCTAGAGTATGAGACTCGCTACACACTGTTAGAGAAGGCTTGTTTAGCTTTGGTATGGGCTACCAGGAAGCTGCGGCACTACCTGTTAGCTCACTCTGTAATGTTGGTTTCACGACTCGATCCCATCAAATATCTTTTCGAGAAACCAGCCCTTACGGGTAGGCTAGCTCGTTGGTTGCTGTTGCTCTCCGAATTCGATCTGAAATATGTAACGCGCAAGTCAGTGAAGGGAAGAGCAGTAACAGAATTCTTAGCCGACCATCCAGTGGAAGGGGGTGAAGCAGTCGAGTACTTATTCCCAGATGAAGCTATTTTGCACGTCGACGATGAAACTTGGACGATGTACTTTGACGGAGCGTCAAGTCAGTATGGGTATGGGATAGGAGTGTTGCTGATAGCACCCGACAAGTCCTGTATCCCTCTAGCCTTCAAACTCCGGTTCAAAGTCTCGAACAACGAAGCAGAATATGAGGCATGCATTGCCGGTCTAGAAGTAGCCCTGGAACTAGGGGCAAGACGGTTGGACGTCATCGGGGACTCGAACTTTGTTGTGTCTCAAGCAAAAGGAGACTGGAAAATCAAAGAAGAAAAGATGATGATGTATCACCAGACCTTGGATTTGTTAATTCCTCGGTTTGAGAAGCTAAACTTTGCTCATCTACTAAGAGAGAACAACAGGTTCACAGATTCTTTAGCAACTCTATCTTCCATGATAGACATCCCGTTCGGAGTCCGGATGCGTCTAGTTATCATTGACCAGAAATTTGCACCAGTCTACGAGTCAATTGCTGCTATAGATGAGGTTCAGGACGAAAACCCCTGGTATTACGACATTTGGAATTTCTTGGAGAAGGAAGCATACCCGCTAGGGGTAAATGCCAAGGATAAAAGGGCAATAAGAAGAATGGCCATTCAGTTCATCATCTGTGGGGCTAAGCTGTATAAGAGAGGTCATCTGGGAATGCATAAGCTGTGTGTCGATGCCGAAGAATCAAAGCGCCTAATTAAGGCCATCCATGGAGGGGAATGCGGTGAGCATATGAATGGAGTAATGCAGGCATGGAAGATCCTCAGACAGGGTTACTACTGGTCCACCATGGAGGAAGATTGTATCGGTTTTGTTCGACGATGCCACAAATGTCAAATTTATGCAAATCGCATAAACATTCCGCCGTCGAAGCTGTACAATATGACTTCGCCATGGCCTTTTTCAGTCTGGGGAATTGATGTGATCGGGGCTGTCACTCCAAAGGGGTTGAATGGACATGAGTTCATCCTGGTCGCGATAGATTATTTCACGAAGTGGGTTGAGGCCCAATCCTATGCGGTGTTGAAAGCTTCACATGTCGCGAAGTTCATCAGAAACAACATCATTTGTCGCTACGGAGTCCCAAACGAGATAATTTCAGATAACGGTTCCCACTTCAAGAAGGAAGTGATTGACTTGTTGGAAAAATACAACGTGGCTTTTCATAAGTCATCTACCTATCGGCCGCAAACCAATGGAGCGGTTGAGGCCGCCAACAAGAATATCAAACACATATTGCAGAAGATAGTGGAAACCTACCGGATGTGGGGCTACCGAACTTCGATCAGAACTTCTACTGGGGTGACTCCATATTCATTAGTTTATGGGATGGAGGCCGTTCTACCTATCAAAATTGAGGTTCCGTCTTTGTGAGTATTGGCTGAGTGTCAAATAGCAGAAGCAGATTGGTAGCAGAGCAGGTTTGAGGAACTCATGCTCTTTGATGAGAGAAGACTGAAAGCACTGTACCATGTTCAAGGTTATCAGTGCAGAATTGCCCGGGCTTTCAACAAGAAGGTTAACTCCAGGAATCTAAAAGAAAGAGATTTGGTGCTCAAAGACAACCGAGCTCCCATCCACGACCCAAGGGGCAAGTTCAGACCCAATTGGACTGGTCCCTACATCATTAAGTCTATCTGGTCAGGTGGAGCTGTGGTTCTGATGGATCTAGATGGCTTAGAGTTCTCACAACTAATCAATATGGACAAGTTAAAGAAATATTACCCTTGAGAGGCTCGCTAGGCCGAAAACCCGAAAGGGCGACCTAGGCAAAACTTAGACCACAAAAAATTTTGAAATTATAAAAACTGAGCTCGCAAGGTTGAAAACCCGCAAAGGGCGGCCTTAGCAAAAGTTAGAGCGTAAAAGGAGAGTGAAAATACCCGAGTAAACCCGAGCCTAAACTACGTAAGGCTTGATTCCCATCTTTGGGATACGTAGGCAACTTCATCTTGGAGTTCAGCCATAAACTTTTCCCCGATCAACTTTGTCCATTTGATCATCTCAGTCATCTTTGTCTATCAGCATTCATTGTGATCTCCAGTGCAGTGCGTTTCAGACTAGGGGCAACTTTCCGTTGCTATGAAGTGCTGCGGTACCTTTCAAACTAGGGGCAACTTTTCCTTTGTCGCAAAGGTCTTGGTACTATTCAGACTAGGGGCAACTTTCCAGTTGCTAGGATCTGGGGTTGTGCATCTCAATGACAGATCTCAGGCTTGTCCAGTTCTGATCCATATCAGAAACGGTTTTGAAAAGTTTTAATAAAAGTTGACTTTGTTCAAATTAATCTTTTTACAACTAACACCATTTTTGGACCAAGGCGGAAAATTTTCAGTACCCACAACCTTCAATTTCATTGATTTCAATATAGAGTTCTCCTGCTCTTGCAAACAAATTGAAGTTGCTTTTTATTACATTCATAAAGAAAACTTGAAAGTACTAGTAAAGCAATAAATTCGGGGCATAGATAAGTCAGGTGTCCCTGCGCCTCCTCCTAGAGCTGGTTGAAGCCTCTGTTGCCAAGCTGGGCCCAATCTGTGCCTCTTCATTGAGCCAATCCAATCACTCGTTAGACAAAGTGCAACTGAAAGTGGGAGCGGGGGCCAGGAGCTCTCTAGTCCTCTAGGTTGTGGCATATCGGGCAAGCTGTGCGCCTCGAACCGGGAATGTGGCAGGATACTCTATCCCCTCTGGCGGGCAAGTCTGATCATGACCGAACTGGCGCTGGAATCGGAACGGAAAGTAGAACACACTGTGGGTCAGACCAATCAACTGGATCCCGTTCTGCCGGGACATACTATAGCTCATTGCTGGGAGATTGAGCCAAGGACAGCGCCAAGCATTGCGATCTGCAGACAAATTACACATCCAGTCGAACCATCATCCCTCATCAAGGGCATCGACTAGATGTTGTCGGAAAAAGTAGCCGCGAGTTGAGTAGGCTGGGCAAGAGTCCACGACCTGCAATTTATCCATCAACCATACCTGGGGAGGGATGAAAAATGAGAGAATAAAGAATAGAGAGATGTACGATGAGAGAAAAGTAAAAAAAAAAAGGGTTTTGTGAGAAAAAAAAAAAATCGAGCCTGAGGGCCGAGTGATGTGAGCAATATATATGTGAGATTGGGTGGGAAACATTACCTGCAGCAGTAGCAGACTCCCCGCAAATCTGGTCGTCTCCCGGCGATAGAAAGCATCTAAGCCCATCAGTGTCTCGGCCAATGTCATGGCAGTGCAGCTCTTTCCTTCTTTCAAGCCTTGAGCAACTTAAATCAGACGAATGCTAGATCCACCGAAACCCAGGGCAAGCAAAATCGGGAAGTGGTTGTAACTTTGAACGAGGCCTCACGTTGGGCAGTAAGGGTACTCTTAGTTCTACGTATCTTCTATCGATTGTCGCACCCTCATCTTGTATTCAGAACCTTTATTCAATGTCATCCTTTTCTAAGATTAAGTTATTACCATCTAGTTCTATTTTATATACTACCATTTGTAAAATTGACCTCTTTTGAGCCCTGATTATTTAGCACAAGGCTTTTTATAAATAGTTTCATTTTCTTTACTTTGTGATGAATCTTGGATATTCAGTTTGAAACGCGGATGGCTAATGCAGTTTCAAGTTAAATATCTAGCTTAGTCACTACCTTTATAACCTTGACCATAATGACGTCTGAAACTATAACGTCATCCATTCCATTATATCATTTATCTATATTTCAAATGATTCTTGTGTTAATTGATGCTATTACCACTTCATACTCTTCGATCTCCACTTCACAATCATTTGATTAACCAAACTCTGGTAGTTATTGTTCTGCCTATATATATGAAATTGTATTTTGTGTTTCCCTAAATTTGTTATCTACTATTTAATCTTATTGTTTCAAACACCCTAGGATAAATAAACCCTAAAGATTAGTTAAATTACTCTGAAGGATTCACCTCTGTAATTAGAACACAACTTATGTCTTAGGATGGTGGATATACGTGCCAATGACTACATGGAAACACGTAACAACGCTTGAGCATGTGAGCAACGACAAGGCAGAAATGCTATGCCAAGAAATCAACCCCTTGAAAATGGACCTATACCTACAGGAGTCGAGATCCCTAACCATTTGGGGCATCAAATTCTGGAAGAATTGGGACAAATAAGAGAAAATAGGCAGAATAATAGAACTCATCTTTTCTCTGAATTTAGAAAGCAAACACCACCAAACTTCACCAAGCAACCAGATACAAGGATAGTGGAATTGAGAAAATGATTGGATACAATGAGAATTACTGAACATGCCGACTATATTACCCTAGCTGTGTGTACGAGTTGGACGACGAAATAGATCATTGGTGGGCATTAATGAAAAGTAATCGCGACACTTCAACTTTGACTTGCAAGCAATTCAAGGAATTAATCTTGAAAAGGTACTTCCCAAATACCATCAAGCAGGAATGAGTTTTGGAGTCCCCGAGAATAGAACAAGGTAGCATGACCATGGCACAATACATTGCAAAGTTTGAGGAATTGGCTCGTTATGCCACTCGATACGAAGAGAATGCAAGGAAGTTTGAATGGGGTCTGGATTCCATAATCAGAAGAAAGTAGTGGCTTATGTGCTCGATGGGACACGTTTCTAGTTTAAGGGGGATAGACGAGATTCCCTAACCACAATGAAACATAAGACACGTTGATACGATCAACTTGTGGAATGGATGGTAAGTTCGATTCTCAATGAGAAAGAACGGGTTAAGATGGAACTTCTTCGAGTAGTCCGTAAGTATGCAGATGTCTTTCTTGAGGAATTACCAGAACTACCAACAACCCGAGAAGTAGACTTTAGTATAGAGCTACAAGCTGGGACTGCTCCAATTGTAATGTTCCAACTTCTGGGCCATTAATAAATCAACTCAGCCTCAAATTTAAAATTCTAACTAATTAATAATCTCAAAAAAATAAAAATTTATCTCCAAAATAATTACACAAATGTATCCAAAATATATCTTATACAAATCTCAAAAAAAATAAAATAAAATAAAAATAAAAATAATAACATACAGTGGTGATCGCAAAATATCTAACTCTAATAATTTCTTTAGAACTTTAAATCCAATCTCCACTAAATTGCTCCGCACTTCAAAAATAAATTAATTTTGGAAGTATACAATAAGACATGAATAAAAAAACTCGGACAAAGAATAAATTTACAGAGATCCAATAATTACACAAACGATTCAATTCGAGATACCAAGCAATTTACCAAATTGCACAAATAAGTCAAGTCAATATATGATAATTTATCTAGGACCAAATACCCGGTCTTACTCAGTACATGACCAATGATCAGCCTCGCCCCCCTCACGCAAGCATAACCGCTTATTCGAGCTATTGGTACAGAGCATTTTGGCAAAGTCCACTCGATTCATGTACGGAGCATTTCCACATCATTTAGCTAGACAAATCAACATTTCTAACACAAAATAACTACATAGAGTTCATCAAATGACTAGAGTAATCAAATGAATCAATAATGAATAATTCCATAGAATTTGTCAAATTATCAAAATCATCAAGAGGAGTACAAATTGAAGGTGATTAAAATAACACTGTTTGCAAAGAGATTTAAAGGAAACATATTGTATACCACCTGAATTACCTCAAATCAATCTCCTTCGTCACCAACACTCTAATCTCGATATTTCTCCATGGATCTCCAAAAATAACTCTGACCTTACTTTGATAAAATCTAAAAGTCTTATCTGCTATATCACCAAGGCGAAACATAATTTCCAGATTCAGAACCACTTAAAGATTGAAATTAAAAGAACCATTTCAAATTTTTTTTGAGCTTGGCTTTCCTATTGTTCGTATATAATTTCATCTAGTTTTTAGAACATTTTTCAGAAATGGAATAGCTTTACCATATTTTTAGTTATTTAAGAAACACTCCATCGCTGTCCAAATTCGTCGACCGTTATGAAAATCGAATTTTCTCACAAACCGCTCACTATTTTGTAATGAAACCAATTTTCCTTGAAATCTAACTCTTTAAGGAAGGTTTTGAGATAAAAATGAGCTCAATGGAATTTTTATACATGTTTCTAGAATTTTTGAATTTTGGTTGTAAAATAGGTTTTTCATGCACAATACTCAAAATAAGAAGATTGGTGAGAAAAGTGGGCAACTAAGGGAAATTTTTCACTTCTCTTGTGATGAAAACATGCTAAATAATATATATTAAACTCAGAAATTTAAGGTGAAGGTGTGCCTTTGGAAATTTTGAGAGATTGATATGGAAAAAGGTAGTCTTATACCGATTAAGAGAAATACAAGAATGGTAGAATTAAGGCTCAACTCCTTTCATTTATAACACAAAAATACCATCAAAACACATCTGAAATGAATGTTTAAAACTTCTAAGAGCATGAATTTGGAAGGAAAAATAAGAGAGAGTTGTGTTGTGGCTTACTTTAGGCTTGTTGGAATTGCTAGCAAACTTCTCTTCTTCTTCTATCTTCCACCAAGCTCACCCTCCTCCCTCTCATTCTCTCAATCGAATATAGTGTGTGTGTGTGTGTGTATTCTTGTATGTAAAATGCTAAGGAAGGGGTTGTTTTTATAGAAAAATTGGTGTGAAAGGTCCAAAATACCTTTTGGTTGGAACTGAATGAGATGCTTTGGATTTAGTTTGAATCAAATGGAATAGTGAATGATTAGAGGCCTTAATTATGCTATTAATCATGATCTATTTGGGCTCTAGTTTGGATGGAACTTGAGGTGGAGACAAGGTTCCATGTTTTGAGGTGTACTAGCAAACTTTTTCCTTAATTTCGTGGATATGGTTTGAAAAAGTTATATCAATTTCTCTTCCCAAGGGTGGTTGGCCATGTGCAAGGAATTTTGGGAGATTTTCGTTGATTTTATATATATGAAGATATTTTGTGTACAAAATTATTTATTTAAGAAAGGTACAAGTATATATATATGTGTGTGTGTGTGTGTAATGGCACTAGTTTGAGGTCAAAATGTGATTCAAGAAAAATGTGAGGGCTTGGTTTCAATTAAAATATCTATTTTAAGTGTAGAGTTAATAAATTAGTGTTAGGAAAAATAATTCAATTTGTATTATCTTGCTTTGAATTTAAAGGTGAATAACCGAACGAAAACTGTAAAAATTGGAAGTTAAGGTTTAGAGAGATTAATCTAAAATTTGAGAGTTAAATAATTAATATTAGAGTGTTAGAAATGATTTGTAAGTTTTCAGGGTCGATTAAGGTTTGTATGGATTCGTCCGTGATGCGTTTTCGGTTCTACGGTTTAATTTACGAATAATCAACGAACTAAGGGCTTTGTTATAATAACTCAAAATTTAGGGACCTAATAGGGTTTACTAACGTTAGGGGTCTCACACCAATATCAATGGCCCCTTATCATATGGCACCTATGGAACTATGGGAATTAAAGACAAACTACAAGAATTGCTCGAAAAAGGATTTATTAGACCAAGTACCTCGCCGTGGAGAGGACCTGTTCTATCTGCCAAGAAGAAGGATGTGATGTTAAGGTTATGCATCGATTATCGTCAACCTAATCGAGTCACAATCAAGAACTGGTATGCGCTTCTAAGAATTGACGACCCTTTTGATCAACTTAGATGTTCATAGTTTTATTCGAAAATTAATGTCAGGTCATGTTACTATTAACTACAAGTCAAGGACAAGGATATACTGAAGATGGCATTTTGGACTAAGTACGGTCACTATGAGTTTGTAGTAATGCTCTTCGGACTAACCAATGAACGAACAGTATTCATGAGTCTAACGAAAAAGATCTTTACACCATACCTCAACCAGTTTGTAGTAGTGTTCATTGACGATATTTTAATAAATTCAAGGTTTGAGGAGGAGCATGAACAACATTTGAGGATTATTCTTCAAGTCCTTAGAGATAACCAACTGTATGCCAAGACAAGTAAATGTGAGTTCCGGTTAAAAGAAGTAAAATTTTTAGGACACGTAGTATCTGAGAAAGGGACTGCGGTAGATTTAACCAAGGTAGAAGTAGTCTTGGATTGGAAACAACCAAAGACTGTAACAGAATTCCTAGTTTCTTAGGACTGGGTGGGTATTATCAAAGGTTCATTCAAGATTTCTCTAAACTAGCCAAGCCAATGACACAATCGATGTAGAAAGGAGTAAAGTAAGAATGGAATGAAGCTTGCGAAAGGAACAAGTGTTTCAAAGTGCATAATTGCATCCTCATCCTATCCTAGGCACTCTTAAGCCATGGTTTAGGCCATAATAATGAGGATATGAATTAGAAACAGATTAAGGAAAGAAATGTAATAAGTTAAGTATCTATGGAATGTGTGTTTCAATGAGTATTTGTTATGTGTCTATGTAGGTCACGCGCAACTGTCCGTCTGATCTGTCTTTGGAGCTATCTGTGAGTAACAACTTTGTAAAGATATGTTTGCTTTTATGTATTTTCTGATTATACGTTAAACTCTGTTTCTGAAATGTTATTTTCGAATTAGAATGAATGATTGTCTAATTTTTGAAATTTATTTGTGCATCCTTAACATCTGTATTTGATATCTGTTATCTATTACATGGTATTGGGATTTTATGTGGGTTCCATTCATGGAAATGATTATGCATAATCAACTATCTGATCTGCACGTGGGTCTTAATGACCATCTTATGCGAATATGGGTCTTTATGACCAATTTGCTCTGCACCTGGGTCGTTATGACCAATCTGATCTGTTAGCTAATGGATCTATCACGTATGATTGTTTGCAAATCTAAATATCAGTATGAATATTTTTTTGTTCTGAATTCTGTAATGGATATCATTCATCAAAACCTTTACTCTATTGTTATTCACTAGGCTCCAACTTATTATTTATATTATGTATGTAGATGTTCAGGTGCGTGACCAGGCTTGAGACTTCCAGTCTGGATCTGTTTTATCAACCAACCTGTGAGCGTGTCGAAATGGTTTCGGAAATCTTTTGTGATCAAGACTCGTGGTCAACGTTTCATGATCAAGTTTTAAGTTTAATTTCTTTGGTTTTGTTTGAACGACTTTTTGGTCACTCTGTATTAGGGGTAAATCCCTTTTTGTTTATCTATATTTGTGGTGACACTTAAATGATGTCATTTGTTATGTAAATATCAGGTTTAAATTTTCTGTCCCATATAAATCTGCACAGCTCTATGGACATTGTGTTTTGCTATTTGCTTCCACTAGTCCCATATTTTGCTAATCTGTCTCAATGGCCTTTGGTAATCTTAGGATTACTGGCCGGTTAGAACGCTAAACCTATAGAGGCAAGTTTGGGTCGTGACAGCTATCGCGCTACCTTTGGACAAGGTAATGTTCTGCGTCAAGCTAGATGTTATTTCAATTGCTATGGCTGCATAATTGGCTATTTTGGCGAGTTTGAATTCAACAAACCTACAAGTCAAATTATTTATTTATTTGTTCTTAATATAAGCATTCTATTTTGCCGGCGGCCGAGTAGATCGCGGAGATTGGTTGTCGAGATGATTAACCAACTAAAATGTGAAGTGTCAGCCGAGCAAAGTAAAACAAAGTCGGCTGTTGTCGAATTGGCCATAGCAACACAGAAAGTCAAGGCTGAAGTGAAAAGGGCCGATGAAGAGCGCCTGAGGGCCAATGTTGAAAAGGAAAAGATAAACCATGTTGACTTGTTTCACCACATCGCCGAAGAAATGACCAATCTTTTAGATGCCACTTTGAAAGAAGCAAAGGCTAATCTAGAAAAGCTCAGAGCTGAACTTCTAGCAGCAAAGACAACGATAGAAGAGGCGCAGTTGGTGATGGACAAAGTGTTTGGAGATGGAGAATCATTGGCCATGGAGAAGTATGCCGACGAGGCCCTGAAGTTCGAAAATCGAGGCTTCAAACATGGTTGGCTCGAGGCACTGTTCGTTGCCCAAATGACGCTGGACGTGCCAATTTTGTTTGAGCAAGAAGAGGTGGAGCCATTGGAGTCGGATGAGGAGCATATCCAACGTCGAATGTCTTTTAGAATAGGTTTTGGTTGTAATAGTTTTTTGTTTGTTTTATTTAGTTTTATTATTTTTAGAATTGATATATTAGGAACGTTTTCATATGTAAAGTGACTAACGTATGTATTAAGTTAGTTTATAAATGAAAACATTCTATTGTGCATCATAATTGCTTTCTATGCCATTGTACTTCAATTGTTGCTAAATCGATTTCGCTTAATCGGAATAAATGTTATTTTGTGTGCACATTTAATTAGCCGACTATTGAGCACCGCCTGATAATACGACTGTAAACTAACTTAAACCATATAATTGTGCATGAGCTTTGTGCGCCGAATATGTGCACCATAGTCATACTTCCAAAAGGTGAGATATATTTCGCATCGAATAGATTCATGTATCTGCCTCTGCCCCAGTTGGAAATGAAGGCAGATGAAGTGGGTGCAAGGTGTCCTATTGAGTTATGAGTGGGGTAACGTTTATGCCGAATAGATTCATATATCTGCCTTTGCCCCGATTGGGAACGAAGGCAAGTAAAATCGACAAAAGGTGTCCTGCTAAGTTACCAGCGGGGTAACATTTACGCCAAATGGATTCATATATTTGCCTCTACCCAGGTTGGGAATGAAGACAGGTGAAATCGGTGCAAGGCGTCCTACCGAGTTACAAGCGGGGCAACATTTACGCCGAATGGATTCATATATCTGCCCCTGCCCTTGCCCTTGCTCCGGTTGGGAATGAAGACAGGTGAAATCGGTGCAAGGCGTCTTGCCGAGTTACAAGCGGGGCAATGTTTGAGCCAAATAGATTTACATTATATCTTAATGTGTGCCCTGAACGAGTGGAAGGTGATTGGCAGCGCGTTCCCTGATGATTGAAGGGACAATGGACATGTGGGTTTGTTTAAGCAGTATGGAGAGTGGCGCCTTTGTGGGTTATTTAAAGCTGTTTATTGAAAGCACATCCTCCTATAATTAGTATACTTGTTGGAGAAGGATGTCTATTTCAAAGTGACAGTTTGTTCTTCCAACCAGGAAAGCTCACTTCATGTGCTCGTCGGTAGAAAGAGGTACCTTAACTGGTGAAGAGCAAAACATATCGGGGAGACTCACCTCCAATGAAGCTCAATAGTGCGTGTATGTTAAGTAGATTATTTTTCAATAGTAGAGGGGAGGGGAAGACATTGGTGGAGTTGGATGCAGAGATGAGCCATCAAGCACCAAACGATTCTGTGCACAGAAACACTGGTGAATCGGAGGAGCTGAATAGGCATTGACCACCCAAGTGACCCAGTAGATTGCCTAGGAGGGATGAATGAAACAGGTCTTCCAGAGGTGGGACCCAAAGGAGAAAGGATAGCAGAACAGCTGGTGCCCATGGCTCAGTGCGAAATAAGCCGAGTAGACCGCTACATCCGTTGAGTTTTTCCATTTTTATTGCGAACAAAGCCATGACTAAAGCTGACTCAATTATCCAAGATCCAAATGTGGCAGTTAAGTTCACTCGGCAGATCTTTTCCCTTGAAGTGTAGCAATCGATGACCAAGAGAGGAGACTATGAGGTTTTCAGGGAAGGAATCCATAGTGCCGTCAAAGAGTTGTACAACACATATGAAGTTGGTATGCACCTTCGTGTCACTCCAAAAGAAATTGAACATAAAGATGGCCGAATTCGAAACTTGGAGTGCCGACTGAGAGAGGCTAAAAAGCGGGCCAAGAATGAGGCTCGGAAGGCGAAGATGGCTAAACTCAAGTCGGTAGGGATGACGGAGTCCACAAACAAAGCAGCCCAATGCCTTATGGACAGAGTAATAGCCGATTAAGATACAACTAGCATCTTTCTTAGGGATTCAATCGAGAGCCAAGCTTACAACAAGGTCTTCTTTGAAGGGAGGAAGATTAGTATCGATAGAACAAGGGAACAATTGGTCGATGACATCTACTGATACAAAAATCAGGGATTCAAGCACGGGTGGATAAAGGCTCTGCAAACGGCGGGTGTGGACTTTGCTTTGCCACTATATCAGAGCTATACAGTGCCATTTGAAGCCTATGATGCCGAAAAAATGAATGATGAAGAAGAAGAGGCTGTGAACCCTGAGTAGAGCTAGTCGACTTAGTAAATGGTTTGATTGTTTTAATGTAATTAAGATGCTAGTCGACCTTAGGATAAAAAAAATGTTCTTGAAATGTAAGATTAGTGTCATAACTTTTATCAATAAAAGTGTTTATTTCATTTGTTTAACTTTGCCAATTGTTTTATGTCTCTATATCCTGTTGGTAGATAATGCTTTACATGATACTCAAAAGTCGGAGGCTTTTTTGAGGACACTTTGTGTACAAAGAGCGCTTTGAATTTGGAGGCTTAGATAATGGTGCTTTGAGCCGAGCACGAAGAGCGCTCAGAATTCGTATACTTAGCTGCTAGCATTTTTGAATAAGAGTTAAGGCAATCAGAATTAAATAAGTAAGCAAATTAACATTTTGTATAATTGATTCTATAATATACATAAAAGTTGAGCAAATAACCATTGATACCAATGATAGAATTCGTGGAGATGAGTGGAATTCCAAGGCCGAGGTAACTTTTGGTCGTTTATGTCCGAGAGTCAATATGGTCTTGCCCCGGCAATGGAATCGATCTGGTATGGGTTGTCCTAATTAGAGCCAAGTTTGCTGTGTGCATGATTCTTAGCAGCAAGGAGCACTTTTTGAGGACCAACTCTCCAAGAGTATACCAGCATAGATGTACTTGTTGATTATATGATTTGGCAAGTTGCTGTTGATATTGTGCCATAGTCATGAGGGCCTGATCTTAGCTTTCTTCAAGTAAGTCCATATCCAGGGCCAGCATCATATTATTCTGGCCTATGTCAAAGCCCCGCGATCAAAGGGTTGGTAGGTTAATCTCTAGAGGGTTGATAGTTTCATTGCCAAAACATAGAGCAAATGCGGTTTTCCTCGTGGGATGTCTCGACGTGGTGTGATGGGCCCACAATATACTCAGCAACTCCTCAACCCACTTTTCCTTGGCTTTTTCCAAACTCTTCTTGATGCCATCTAGGACTACTTTGTTAGAAGCCTTTGCCTGTTTGTTACTTTGTGGGTAAGCTGGTGAAGAAAAACAAGGCAGAATGCCATACATGTCGCACAACTCTCGGTAGATGTGGCAGTCAAACTAAGTACCGTTATCAGAAATAAGTGCCCTGGGTATGCTGAATTGAGTTATTATATTCTTCCAAACAAATCGTCTGACAGCCGTGTTTCGTATATGTGCCAATGGTTCTGCTTCACTCCACTTTGTGAAATAATCGGTAGTAACAATTAGAAACCACTTATTGCCTTGTGCTTTCGGTAGTGGCCCTATTATGTCTAAGCCCTATTGAGCAAAAGACCAAGGACTGGTCGTGGAGTTCAGTTCTTCTGCAGATAGATGTGTTAGTGAAGAGAACTTTTAGCATTGTTCGCATTTCTTAACGTAGTCCTCAGCGTCAGTACGCATGGTTGGTCACCAATACCTTTGTGTGACGGCTCGATGAGCCAATGACCTTCTCCCTAAGTGAGCACCACAATTGCCTTCATGAATCTCAGCTAAAAAGTCTTCAACCTTGTCTAGATGGACACATTCCAAATATGGCCCAGAAAGAGATTTTTTAATAAATTTTTCCCTAAGGATCCAAGTAATGTCACAATGCCTTATTTTGCAACTTGTGGGCTTCCTTCTTATCTTCTAGTAATCAATTCGAAGTATGGAATGTAGTAATGAGATCTATCTAACTCTTCCCTCATTGAATGGTGTTTATAACAGGAGATTCGGGAATACTGATACTTAGCTCCGGAATGAAACCCGTTTCAATAGTGCGCTTAACTTTTGAGTTTACCACCGATGCCAAGCAAGCAAGGGCGTCGACGTGTGTATTCTGATCACGAGTAATTTGGTTAAGTTCATGGCTATCACACTTCATAAGCAAGGAGTTGACTATCCTCACATAGGTCGCCATGCAGTCATTCTTAGCAGCATACTCATTCTTTAGCTGGTTTATGAACAATTTCGAGTCACAAAAGATTTGTAGCCATTTAGCTCCCATTTGAAGTGAGTTTTTAAGGCTGACCAGCAGGGCTTCGTATTCAACCTCGTTATTCGAGGCATTGAATCCAAGTTTAACCGATTGTTTTATCATTGCTCCTTTTGGGGTCATAATAACTACTCTTGCCCCACTGCCGCATTGGTTAGAAGCTCCATTGCAATATAACTGCCAGATGTTACCAACATACATTTTCCATTGTGGTTGTGATTGGGAAGCTGGTTGATCCTGATTTAGCTCAGCTTGTGATGTAGTAAATTCGGTAACAAAATCAGCCAGGACCTGTCCCTTAATAGCTATCCTTGGTGAAAATTGGAGGTCATATTAATTGAGTTCCAACACCCATTTGGAAACTTGCTTCGAAGATTCTACTTTGTGTAGGATTGAACGGAAGGGGTGATCCATTAGAACCTTAATGGTACATACCTGAAAGTAATGCATCTGTTTTTTGGTGGCCACGACAAGGGCTAGGATCAACTTTTCCAGAGGTAGATATTGGGTTTCGGCGTCCACCATCACCTTGCTAACATAAAAGATAGATTTTTGCTCGCCAAGTTCCTCCTTAAGCAAGATAGCGGTTACTGCCCGATCAAATACCGCCAGAGATAAGACAAGTACGTCACCTGGCGAGGGGGTAGCTAGAAGTGGAATGGAGCTGAGATAGGCTTTCAACTCTTCTAGAGCAACTTGGCATTTAGGAGTCCATTTAAATAGTTTGACCTGCTGAAGTGTTTGGAAGAATGGCCTATACCGATCTGAGGATCGACTGCTAAATCTGTTCAATGCTGCGGCCATTTCCATTAGCTTCTGAACTTCTTTGACCAAACCTAGTGAACCGAGCTCCATGATGGCCTTAATTTGATTTGGGTTAGCTTCAATTCCACGATGATTGACAATGTAGCCGAGAAATTTTCCTAATCCGATGCTGAATGCACATTTTGAGGCGTTGGGCTTCATTTTGTATTTCTGGAGGATATCCAATGTGGTTGTAAGATCGGCTCAGTGTGCCTTATGTTTCTTGGATTTCATCACCATGTCATTGATGTAGACTTCTATGGTTCTGCCGATTTGATCTTTGAACATGGTAGTGATCAGTCTTTGATATGTTGCCTCGGTATTTTTTAGTCCAAAGGACATAACCTTGTAACAGTAGGTTCCCCTTAGAGTGAGGAACGCTGTTTTATCTTAGTCAGCTGGATTCATGGCAATTTGGTGATAACCCCTGTAAGCATCTAAGAAGCTTATGCGCTAATGTTGGGTAGTTGCATCCAAAAGTTGATCAATTTTGGGTAAAGGAAAACAATCCTTGGGGCAGGCCTTGTAGAGATCCGTAAAGTTTATGCAAACATGCCACGACTCTTTCTTCTTCTTTACCATGACGGTTTTGGATAGCTACATAGGGTATGTGACTTCACGAATTGCACCAGTGTCTAATAGTTTGTCAACTTCATCAATTACGGCCGTGGCATGCTCGGCGGCTGAACAATGACTTTGTTGTATGACAGGTTTAAATTTGGGATTAACATTCAAGCTTTGCATAATTATGTCAAGGTTTACCCTTGGCATGTTGTAAGTTGACCAAGCAAACACATCGATACTGTTGAGGAGGAAGGAAACCAATTCTTGCGGCTTATCGGTATTAAGGATGGTGCCGATTAAAAAGAAAATTTTAGGATTGTTGTTGATTAGCACCTGGTCCAGATCCCCTGTTACCTTCTCAGCCGAAAGTTTCCCAATATCCTCTAGACACTCCTGATTCAAAATTTCGACAGAATTCACTTCTAATGCCTTTGGCCTCTGCTCGGCGGCAATGAGATAATAATCCTTTGCCAATTTTTGTGATTCGCGGATTTGCTTAATGCCAAATTGAGTTGGCTATCGAAGGAGCTAGTGGTAGGTGCTCAGTATGGCTTGCATTAAGTGGAGCCATGTTCGGCCCATGATCATATTGTATGGTGATGGGAGTTTGACGGCCAGGAACTCAACCTGCAATGTCTTGGTGCCTACCTACACTAGTAACACAATCTTGCCCAGGGGGTACTCCGAGTTGGCATTGAAACCAAAAAGGAAGAAGTCGACTGGCATGAGATCCGAATCCTTAAAGTCAAGTTTTAGAAATATGTTACAGTACATTATCTCAAAGGTGCTCTCTTGGTCAACCAAGATACGCTCGACAGTGAACTTCTTTATTCGCAACTCGATTACAAGGGCGTCGGCATGAGGCATAACAACCCCTTCAAGATTGGTGTTGGAGAAACTAATTTCATTCAACAATAGTTACTGTTTGGATGACTATGAGGCTCAAAAATGGGTTGGTAAGATCGTTGTAATTGGATCGTATTCACCTTGTTCAGCGAGAGTAAGCAATATATCATACGGATTATCACAAGTGGAGGTAAGTCAGGGTGTACAGCAAGCACTCCTAGTGGGTCAGTCTTTTTTGAGAGGTATTCAGTTAGTTGGCCACTTTGAACCAGATCTTCCACATGATTCTTCAGTGCATGACATTTTTTGGTTGTGTGTCCATAGTCTTTGTGATAATCGCACTTCAGGTCTCCTTGTTTCATGTCAGGGGGCTCGACCATCTTGCTCAGCCATTTGAAGGAAGCCAAATGTTGTATTTTTAGGAGGATTTTACTGATCGGCTCAGATGGCTCTGTGTATTTCTTATTTGACTGTCTAGAGTGCCTATTTTCTACCTAATATTGCTCGTTTTGTCAGTGAGAATTTCGGCGATTTTCCCTTTTTGATAGGCTTTTTTTCCTAGGCTCTTCAATGGGGTTGTGTCTAGAGGTGCAATAGTTAGTGACTGCACTAAGATAGGTGTTGCCGTTTCTGCAGCTTGTAGCCCCGGCTTTAACTCATTGTAGACACCCCATTTTTGACTGACCTTAAGACTTTGACGTCATCGGTTGCGTACTTGATGATTGTGCATGTTTGTGCTCGTTTCGAGTGCCCGAGTTCTCGGTTGAGCGCCTTGTCTACAGGCCTCTAAACTCTTTGTGTTTTGGCCTTGTTTTTGGGCCAAACCTTGGTGCCTCTTGCCTGGAAGGGAGAAGGGCCTTGTCGGCCACTTTTTCTCTTTGTAAGCCACTTGAAGTGGTCGGTCGGCCATCTGAAGTGGCCGACGGCCAATTTTCTCTTTTTTTAGATATTTTATGTGCTAGCTGTGCCAGCTGTTGATCACAAAATGCATCATCCATACACGTGTATGGAGGGTTGGAAGCAAGCTTTTTGCTTGTATTCCTATATTAGGGGAGGTCCCTTTCCCATTTTGGGGATTCAGAAATTGAAGAGCAAAAATTTCCCCCCTCTCTCTAAAACTCTCTCTCTCTCTCTCTCTCTCTCTCTCTCTCCCCCTCCTTATTTTAGCCTTGAAAGTGAGTTTTCTCTACATTTTTGCATACAAACTCTTGACCAAATACCTTCATCTTGGAGCTGAGGTCCTTGGAGGTCCTATTTGAGGTCTAAAGCTTGGTTTTAGCTTAGAATTCTTGCTGTTCTGTTGCTGTGCTTCAAGGGTAAGAACTTATCCATTTTAAGCTTTGTTTTGGTTAAGTGCTTGGCCATCTTTTTACATTATTTTGAGGCTGCTTCTAACCTCTAAAAACTCTATCTTTTAAGGTTCTAAAATAGTGGTTTGAGTCTTGTTTGGTTAGGGGGGTGGTTCCCTCCATTTGCTTATTGGCTTGTAAAGCTTTTTGAGCCTTCTTTCAAAGCTTTTGAAACCCCCTTTTCTTGGCCTTTTAACCACTGAATTCTAGAGGAATTTCAGTGGTAGGAAATTGGTTTTGAGGACCAAAATAGGAGGGGGTGGTCCGCCTTTCTCATATCTTGTTTGCATGTGTAGATGGCCTAGTATTTGAGCATGATTTTCTATCTTTTTGTAGCCTAGTTCAAGCATATTTTTGGCCTTATTTTAACATGTTATAACTCTGTTTTTGGCTGGTCGGAGCACCTCTTGTTTGCTTCTTACACTTGTAGCGTAATTTTGCTCACTAGCCTAACATGCCTAATGAGTTAGCCTATCATTCTAGCTTGTGTTAGCTCAACTCTAGCACATTTTTGCTACTGATTTAGCATGCTTTAGCTCTATTTTGGGTGGTCTTGGTCATATGTGCTTTGCTTTATAGCTATAGTGTAAATGGCCTTTATTAGCTTTGAGTTTTAGGGCCTCTAGCATGCTTTGCTTGTGATGTTTGCATGATATAGGATCATTTTGCATGTAATTTCAGAGCATATATTACTGTCACACTCTCACATATCCCACTCTTTCATTGCTTTTGAGAGTTGTGCTTTGTGTCTTGTTTGTGAGCCAACATGTGAGCATGTTTTTCTTGCCTTTTGTGCCTAAGTTTCAGTATGTTTAGGTCACTGATTTGGCATGATTAAGCTCTGTTTTGAGCTGGTTTGATCACATGAGCTTTGCTTTATATGCTTGTAGTGCAATTGTGCTAAATTGCCTAGCATGTGCTATTGTTTTGGCCTCTTAATATAGCTATTCTTAGCTTATTTCAAGCATGTTTTAGAACTCTATTTAGGGTGTTTTAGGACTATTTTGGACTGTTGGTCCTTTTTGAGCATTGTATTGCATGCCTCTAGTGTTGTGTCCTTCACTAGTTTCAATGCTTTTGGCCTTTAACATGTTGTGCATGTGTTGTTTGCATGTTGTTGTATTGTTTTTCATGCCACTTTAGCACTGAAATATCTGCCATCTCCCTCATTTCTTCACTTTTGATTTGTTTTGAGGGTTGGTTGGCCTTATGTTTGTGGTTAAGCTTGAGATAGAGTTTATGCTCAATGGCTTTAACTCTCTTTTGAGGGTTCCTCCTAGCCAAAGGCATGAACTCTCTCATGTCTTAAACCATCATTTGGTTGACCTCTCTCTCATTAGAGGACTTTCACATTGGACATAATCGGTTAAAGGATTAATTGGTAATGTAAAATGTGTAAATAAGAATTGAGCAAAGTTAAACTTGTGTAAGATGAGCATTTGGGTTGCATTGCCTGTGTTTGGATTGGACGTTAATCCAAACACAAGAAATGTGGGACGTTTCATACTCAAAGTGATAAAATGTGTCACGTTTCTTGGTCGCCGACACCCTTGATCATACATGATAGGGTGGAGGCTCCATTTGAGTCTATTTGTGCATTCATCGACCTTGTACAAGCTCGGTCCTTTGGCCATCATTCATTGAGATGCTTGATTGGTGGCTTGAGAACCAAGCGCCACACTCCTTTGAGCTTGAGAAATGATGAGGAGAGTGGCAGTGCATACATTTCCTGCAAAATGCCTTGTTTTGCCTCTGTTGTTCTCTGTTGCAGCAAAAATAGCATTTTCGAAAAGCAGGTGGCCGACTGGCCACTTTCACTAGCTGACCGGCCAGTTAAGGTGGTCGGCAGTCCATTTTTGTGGCCGACCGGCCACCAGTCCATTTTTGTGCAGAAATTATCCTATTTTGGAGCAGAAACAGTCTGAAGGTTGGTTCAATGTTCAGAGATCAAGGCAAGTGCAAACAGAGGCAGCCGAAGGTAAGGCAATGGATTTTCGAGAGGACACCAACCGAGAATGCATATCTTCTTCGCCCGTGAGGCCACTTTACTTGCTTTAATTAGTTAGTTATTATTAATTATTTGATTCGAGTATTGTACTTAATTAGTTTGTGTAACTAGTTATCCAATTTCAATGTGTTGTAATTAATTAGCTAAGTTAGTTAATTAGTTGGTTTGTAATAATTAGCTTAGCTTAGTGTAGCTTAACTGATTTATTCAGACCCTCCTTTGAGAGGGCGCAATGTTGTAATAAGCGTGTGTGTGTGTGCATGTCTTCCAACCCCACTTCTTTCTCCCTTTTACTTAACGGCTTATGATGGTTAGTTTCAGGGCACGTTTTGATTAACATACCTTATGCTTTACATGTTTGCATCCATTCATTTGTATTGCATACACCGGGCTCGGCGTATTATTCAAACTGCCTCGTATTTCAATACTTATTTGAAAACGTGTTTCAAAGCATGTTATCGAGATGTTGCATTCATATGCCATCTTAGATAGCCGAGCCTATTTAGTTGCATTATTGCATGTGTTGCATTAGGTATCTAGCATAGTTAGAATCATGCATTGTTTCTAACTAATTTTTGTTTTGGCTCGGAGTATACTTTAAGTGTTACGCTTTAGCATACTTGCATTGAGTGTGAGTGTTGCCATGATAGCATGCTTGCCATGAGGCTATTTGCTTAAGTGATTAACTGCATGAATGCCTGTGGGTGAATGCTTGATTGCCTGAATTGGAACAACTCGATGATTGTGAGTTTTAAACCCACTTTGCGAAGTGGCAAATCATCATGTTTTAAAGCCCACTTGAAGGTGGCAAATCCGTACTTTAGCCCACTTGCGAGTGGCACTTTTCAAATCCATACTTTAGCCTATTTCCAATTCTCGTGATTGAGTCTATACTTGTATGCTGTGCGCATCACATAGTAAAGTTAGATTAATAACCGGATAAGAACACATGAGGTTTATAAAACAACATATCATGCTTAGTAGAAGCCGATCATTTGATCGGGCGAGCGGGGGTGCTCATTTCAGGACCTTCCCTTTTTGTACCCAAGTTCCCGAGCCGAGGCAACTTTGGTAATGACGGACACATGGCCTTTGGCACAAGTCAGGATTTCCTAAATTTCTCAAAAATAAAACATTTAGGTGGCGACTCTGTAATCTGGCAAAGTAGTCCAGTTTTGGCATTATTTGATTCAAAATCTGATTTTCCAAAATGATTTGCCGGATTGGACTCTTTGGTATTTATCAATCTCACATTGCACTTTGTGAGATTAGATTCAGAACTATGACAGGAGTCCGAGCTGTAGTAAGACCAATTCATGCCTCTCCGAAAGGGGCGTGTGCGAAGAAAGTTGAGTCTACACTCATATTGCATTGTCTTCTACTTTACAATACTCTTCTACTTTCTTCATCAAAACCCAGACTTTTTTTGGAGGTTTTTGAGCCAGTGAACTGAGCGAATTGTTGGGATGCAACCCTATCTTGAAGGCTATGATTGCCATGGAGTCGTTGCAATCGTCATCCACCAAATTAAAACACTTCCAATAGCCCCGAATACCCGTGCACGATTTCATTAGCATTGATTTTCATTGCCCATAGTGAATCTGTTTGTTTTGGCTAAGTCTTATTGGTGATGAACCTAGCCCTGAAGGATTTTTGGAGTTGATGGAAACTCTCAATTGTAGTTGGCTCAAGCTTGTAACACAACCTGACAGTGAGCGATCCTAGGCTATTGGGGAATATTCAGCACATGAGTGCCTCGTCGTCTGCATTTAGCATCATTGCTTGCTTGTAATGACGAACGTGGTTCGTGGGGTCTGATTTTCCATCGTAGAGAATAAACGACGGTGCTTTAAACTTTTTAGATAGGATAGCCTTGGCAATACGCCTTACAAAAGGATCGTGTCTATCCTTCGAGTCTAAATCATCGCCTTTTTTTTTTTTTTTTTTTTCGTCTGTGACACTCTTATGGAGGACTTCCCCCATTTGATGAGCTGGATGCATTTACTTGGCTTTACTTTTTGGGTTCTTCGCAAAAGGAGTCTGATGTACTGTTGCCGTGGCTTCGAGGCTGACGTTGTTGCCTTTTCTGCACTCTTGGCGATCGACCACGCTCACAGGGAGGTGTTTGTTGTCGGGACTTTGCCAACTCTGGACGCAGGTACTCATTTTCTACCGCCATGTCTTTGAGACGTTGCTCACTACGTTGCATTTGACTCATCAACGTTTGCATGGCATCCTCTGCGAATGTCGAAGGCTAAAATGGGGTTAACAGGTCAAAATTCAGGGACCTCCTTGTGGGGGTTTCTTCTGGGCCAAAAGTTGCTCCTGTTGTAGTGTTATTAACTACTGGAGGATATTGGTTTGGGCTTGCCATGGATGAGTTAGAGTATTCTCACAGACGGTGCCTACTGTGTGGAGGTGGATATGGAATACTCCTCTGGTCTAAACAAGCCTTTGAATGATCTTCCCAACTATCACTTGAAATAAAAATTCAACTTCGGACGGTGGTACCAGAATAAGCACTCCAATGGACAAGTTAGATTCTGTGGAAAGGTTGGTCTGTTTACGTTTCTTGAGGTTCAATGTTTTTAGCACATACCTCTTTCTTTAGCCTATCTCCCCCTTTTATAGAGTCACCCTCCTCGATCTTCACTCCATTCAGCTTAGCCTCTTATCATCATCTTGTCAGGGCCCATCCCCCATCTATACTTCCTTGAAAGGGACACTTTTGTCCCACTTGGTGGGTCCATGTTGACTCCCTCGGCATATTCTGCTCTTCTATTCAACATAGGTACCCTTAACTCGGCATGCTCTGTGTGTTGCTATGTATACTCGACACAAGTCCAACAACTGATAGGCTTGGGTTTTATTTGGCCCATATGCGGTGGGCTTGGGTTTGCCATTCTTGATAATCATTTTCTTGCCCCTGATAACTAAGATAGTAAAATTCATAATATATATATAAGTGGATATTTTTATTGTGATGGTATATAGAGATTTGATGGTGGGTGAATGAAAATGAGGATAGTATAATAATTTATTTTGATATTAGAAAGTAATTGGATAATTTTATTTTATTTTTAATTAAGTTACAGAAAGAATTCTAATATGGGCTAAAATGTGAGAAGAGAATCTATATTTTTGACAAATCTCAAGAGATGCATTTAAAATTTATCCCAAAAATATAAAATCATAATTGTTTCATCAATATATAATTATTTTAAAAAGAACTCCAAAATGTATATTTTTCAATGAGATGATAACTAAACTATATGTGAAAAATTAGAACGGTGTTACGGATGACATCAATTTTTATCAGTTACTTTTTTTTTTTATCAAGAAAAAAAAAAAAAAAAAACTCTGTGAGAACATCATAACATCTGCAAGCCCTAGTCTTAAAGTAATCGGTTGACGGCCAGATTTAACCTAACCCAAAGAAAGGGACCCACCACCGATGCACCCAATTAAGCTTAGCCACATGCCATAGAAGAGACTAAGTATCAATCGGAGTATAGAGCGGGGTCTTCAAAGAGAGTTAGTTGGACAAATTTAGCATTCCACGCCCCTCATGAGTTGAACTTGATTCACCTATGTGAAAATGACTGCCTTCTACACGAGGCCACCACCCTGGTGGTATTTTTACCAATTACTTGCCTAGGCTGAGATAGAATAATTCTATAATAAGTTATAATTATAATAGTTACTTCTATTAAAATGAAATTTTCAAAATTACAATTGAAAAAATTATACTTAACCCTAAAATTAACTATGTCATAGGAAAAACTAAATGAATTTGTCATTATGTTAATTGAGATATATATATATATATACAAACATATATATGTAAATTAAAAGTAATTTTGCATCTTAAAGAATAAGAAAATAAATTGTAAATAAAATAAAAAGTAAAAGTGATAATATTTCAAATTTATAAAGGCCTGCTTAAATTTTCCGCCTACGGCACAAATATGCGTGAGCCGTCTTTGTACCCATAACACCTTCAATTCATATATATATATTATATAGACAATGATTTTAACTTTTAATGACCATCCCCCACTACTCTTTGTCCTATGCACAACACTTGACATGGCTTCTTCTTTTTCTTCTTCTTCAACCGAATTCAATCTCTATTTTGGCAAATATCAACACCATCCTAGCTAACTATTTGAGTTCTTCTTCCCCCTCCTCCCCCTCCTGCACCCTACACCTAACCATCCTCCAAATCGGCAATTCATCAACCCTTTTTCATCGTTATTGTCTACTACTGCATCACTGTTTTCATCTACAACGACCACAGCTCCCAACCCGACCTGACAATGCCAGTGCTCTGACAACGACAGATGGCGGGCAGCGTCGATGCCTCGGTGTGGGGGCCCATACCAGCCCACAAATATCACAAGGAAACAGAGTTGGTAGGAGAAAATGAGAGATGTACGAGGAGGGTGAAGAGTAGCGTACGTTGCCAGAGTGCATGCACTTTTTTCACGTGCCTTGTATTGATATGTGGCTCTATTCCCATTCCACTTGCCCAGTTTGCCGGATTCATACGACGCGGTTGCCTTTTGCGTTGAGGGTTTGTTCAGATTCTGGTTTGATGGATCGACCACTCAACGAGATCATGGCTTGGCACTAAATTCGGATGTGGATTTGGGGTTGTGATATGGTGAAACTTTTTTTTTTATCAGTAAAAAATTTGTTTTTTATTGATGAAACAACATATATTATATATGTGAGAACACCAATAAAGAGAGAAGTCAAGTGTAAAATGCATCATAGTAATTTAACCTAATCCTAACTAAATTGGTATCAAGAAGAACGCCTTAATCATCTAATAGCTCAAGCCACATAAGTTGGTGAGAGACCAAAAAAAAAAAAAAAAAAATACTAATCAAAATCGGAGATGAACCTCTTATATTGGTGTGTAACTCAAAAAAAAAAAAAAAAAAAAAAAAAGTGAGACTCACTTATCATAATTTTGTTGTGATTGGTTTGGTTCTTTGTAGACTTTTTCTATGAACAATTCTTGTTGTTGACAATAACAAAATGAACCCTCTTAACCTATGCTTCTCCTTTCAAATTAACAGCATTCTAGTACTTTACACTACATTTAGATTTTAAATTTGGATAAGAATTTGAAAATAAAAAAAATTAAATTAAAATAATTCTTATATTTAATTAACATTTATCTCTTTTTATTTTTTTATTTTTAATTTTTTTTTTTCAAATGTCCACTTAAATTTATAATCTAAATATTCTCTTAATATAAAATTTTTGAACCATAACATTTGGCTTAGTGGTTGTGTAACATTCTTTGTGGTGTGAGGGGTCAGGTTCAACTCTTATATAGAGGGATTAATAGCCTTTGTGGTGGTGGTTTATTTTGTTATAAAAATTATGTGATTAAATAAACAAATAGATTTATATTTAGAAATCAAAATTTTAGAACTAGAAAATATGCTGAAAATTACAAGTAGATTGAACAAAAATACACAATAAAATAAAATAGCAGAAAGAAAGCAAACCGAAACCTACACTAGATAGTGTCCTTAAAACAGATTCGCCGCCTCACCAATTGAGGTGTTGAGGTTATTCAACGTTTGTCTCCCAAGATATGATAGTTGCACCAGATACAACCAAGCACCTATGGTGTAACTTCAGTGAACATAACTAAAATAGCATCCTCTCATACTAGGAAAAATATACAACTAGAGAAACTTTGAAACACAAAGAGAAGAATTTTTTGGGTAGAAGACTGAAGGAGAGGGGTCTTCTTTTATACACATGGAGGGAGAGAAAGGAGGAGCCTTCGTGCAACAAATGCAGGAATTAATCTTTGCAAAACTACGTAACAAATGCAACAAAACTGATGGGTCTTAAGTGTAAGAGTGAGAGTTACATACTTCATATATACACATGTGTGTATATCTGTAGCCACTAACCTGGTTTGGCCCAAAAAGATTAGGTTGGTGGACCACCAACTCGGCCTAGCCCAAACCTAACCCATTCTAGTAAGCCTTAAGCCCAAGTTCCAAGATTTAAGATCCACGATCCACGATCCACGATCCACGATCCACGACCTATGACCTATGGATCATGGATCACGGACCTAGACTCGGACCCAGCCCAGTTCGGTCTGGGTGGGCGGACAGTGCGCGTGCACATGTTGCAATTTTTGCATAACCAACTTGGATCGTAGTTTTGGCCCAAGCCTATCTTTGAAGCATCCATAACTCCCTTCCTTTGGAAAAGTTGGATACCCCAAAGGGTTCACACCCTTAGGCAAAAAATGAAATTTAAATACCCATAAATACTCTCCTTTATAATCAATGTGGAATAGAAGGTTACATACCTTTCCCAACACCTTTTTAATGATGCCAACTTGATGAGTTAATTTCTCATTCAAATCTTAATAGTTTTTTGTCATTCTTTTTATGGTGTAAAGATCTCATTACAAAGAATCTAAACCCACTTTAATCCACCTCAAAAGAGGATTGACACCTACTTTAATATAGCATTAAAATTATCGAAAAATCATTATTTTCCAGCAATCCCCCATATGAATAAAAATTGACCGAATAACAACAAACGGATAATGCTTAACAACAAAGACTCGAAGAGAGAGTGCAACGGATTAACTCCTGGATAAAAAAAGGTAGCTTTTGGCTTTGAACCCATCCTAGTGAAGTCTATCGAATTTACTGATTGCCCAGTGAACACGAAGTCTTGAACTGTTTTGCCATTTATGAAAACCAAGGCAACAGAGCTCACACGGATATTACTCCAAGCATCATTATGTTCTCACTGTTGTGTTCGGTTTGGCCCTGGAGCACTAGCCTAGTTCAGTGAGTGGTTTAAAGAATTCAGCCTTGTCAATTCTTATAGAAGCGGCCCCACTTCACACTTAAATATGTGACTCTGCTTGAGTATCCTGCTATACTCAACTCAACAGCTCAACACACTACAGTTATTAAAAACTCAGCTTAACCTCTACACTTGCAGGCATCACTGATAAAAGGAATGGCGGGAGGTTTAACCTCTTCAGTGACATACCACCGTTATGCAATTAGGTTGTCTCATTGAACCTAGATCTTGGAAACTCTAGTCAACTAGGTTGGGTTTCCATTCCAGTAACACCTTACACTCAAGGCCTTAAACCCATTCCTTCTGACGACTTTTCTACTAACAATCGATTTAACCCTTTGGTTAGCGGATCCGCAATATTGTCCTTAGACTTCACATAATCTAAAGTGACAACTCCGTTAAATAGTAGTTATCGTATGGAATTATGTCTACGACAGATATGTCTAGACTTTCTATTATACATATTACTCTGTGTTCGTCCAATAGCCGATTAGCTGTCACAATGAATACAGATGGCTAGCACAAGTTTCGACTAACGTGGAATATCTTCAATGAAATGGCGAAGTCATTCTGCCTCTTCTATTGCTTTATCCAACACTATAAACTTCAATTCCATCTTTGATTGTGAGATACACGTCTTCTTGAAAGATTTCCAAGACACGGCTGCCTTTCTAAGGTTGAACACATAACCCCCAGTGGATTTCGAATCCCTAACATTATATATCCAATTCGTATCGTTATAGCCTCCTATTACTGTTGGATATCTGGTATAATGCAGCCCATAATCTCGGGTGAAATGGAGATACCTTAACACCTGAACGATACCCTTCCAGTCAGTGGCATCAAGATTGCTCGTGTATTTACTAAGCCTGCTAACTGAGTAGGCTATATCCGGCCTTGTACAACTCATCAAATATATCAAAATCCCGATGACCCGAGAATATTCTAGCTGAGAGACATTCTCACCATTATTCTTGGTCAAGTGTAGACTCAAGTCTATCGGTGCCCTAGACACACTTGTATTTGATTTACCAAATTTCTCAAGTATCTTCTCAACATAGTGAGATTGAGAAAGTACAATACCATCAGATGTTCTGGTAATCTTAACAATCTCTTAGTAGTTCTAATCATCTCATCATTACTACCAACAATGAGTGTGTTATCAACGTATAAACACAAAATGACATAACTTTTGTCAGTGTTTTTGACATATACGCATTTGTCACACTCATTGATTTTGAACCCATTCGACAACATAATGTTGTCAAACTTCTCATGCCATTGTTTAGGAGCTTGCTTCAAACTATACAATAATTTGATAAGCTTACAGACTTTCTGATTTTGTCTTGGAGCTAAAAACCCCTCGGGTTGCTCCACGTAGATTTCTTCATCTGAATCTCTATTTAAGAAGGCTGTCTTTACATTCATCTGATGTATCTCCAGACTACGTAAAGTTGCTATCACAATCACCATGTGAATGGATGTAATCCTTGTCAAAGGTAAATACGTATCAAAGTAATCCAGGCCTTCTCGCTACCTGTATCTTTCTTCGAAAGATCCACTTACTCCCTAAGGCATTACTTCCTAGGGGCATATCAACCACCTCCCAAGTATGATTCTATAAGATGGAGTTAGTCTCACTCTTAATTGCTTCTTTCCACAAAAGACTTTCTGGTGAAGTCACAGCTTCATAGAAAGTTCGAGGTTCTCCCTCTAATATATAAGTCAAGAAGTCCAGACCATAGGACATTGAGGTCTTAGCCTTTTTACTCCTTCTTGGCTCATCTACTTCCTGAGCTTGATCATCCACGTGATCATCTGCATGATCATCTATGTGATCATTATCACTTCCAACATCTTCCACTTCTTTCATGGAACTCGAAACCCCTTCTTGGAGATGACAAGAAAATACATTTTCAAAGAAATATTTGATTCTATGGTAGTATTCTTGTGCATATTTGAAATAGTAGACTTAAACACAAGAAATCGATATGCACTGCTATTATATGCATTGCTAATGAATATACAATCCACTGACTTCAGGCCTATTCGAACCTGCTTGGGTATAGACACCGCCACTTTTGCAAGACATTCCCACATTCGTAGGTATTTATATGAAGGCTCGTGGCCTTTCCATAACTCATATGAAGTTTTGTCTACTTTTTTCTGAGGTATTCTATTAAGAATGTAATTTGCGGAGAGAATCACTTCCCCCTACAAGTTTTGTGGCAACCCAGAACTTATTAACATCGCATTCTTCATTTCTTTTAACGTTTTATTCTTCTACTCAGTAACACCATTTGACTTAGGGAAATAAGGCGCTGTGGTTTGGTGAATAATCCTAAATTGAGCACAAATCTCAGCAAATAGGGATTTATACTTACCACCACGATCACTTCTTAAAACCTTGATTTTTCGACTTAGTTGATTCCTAACTTCATTTTTTAAAAGAATAAATTTATAAATTGTCTTATCTTTGCTTTTAAGCAAATACACATAACAGTATTTCGTGCAATCACCAATAAGCCACTACGTGATTGTACGACTTTTAAGTCACACACATTACTATATACTAAATCTAAAGGCTCGGTAATTCTTTCAATTGAATGAAAAGAAGTCCTAGTTAATTTTTTTTCTACACAAGTTTCACACTTGTGGTTTGGATTAATCTTGAAAAATGGTATGTGATCTAACTTGATTAATCTACCCAAAGAGTCAAAATTTACATGACCTAGTCTTACCATGCCATAAATTAAGGGACTCAAGCATATAAGCAGAAGAAGAAGCTTTCTCATTCATTTTGGGGACAAGAGTCAATACATTGAGCTTAAACATACTGCCCAACATATACCCCTTCCCCATATAGACCCCAATCATGGTCAACAAGACCTTATCAAACTCAAATACTATGCGGAAGCCAAGCTTACTTAAGAGCGATCCCGAGATAAGGTTTTTACGAATGTCTGACACATATAGGACATCGTTCAGAGTCAGCGCTTTTCCTAAAGTCATCTTCACAACCACCTTGCCTTTACCCTCAACAGTTAAGGTCACAAAATTTCCCATGAACAACTTCTCACCGTTTGAAACCGATTCGAAAGTTGTGAACATCTTCTTCTCAGTATAGATGTGGAAAGTGGCCCTAGTGTCCACCTACCATTCTTTTGGATTGGACCCTACCATGTTCACTTTAGAGACGATAGTTGATAGATGCATGTTGTTCACATCTTGTGATAGATCCTTCATTTCAGCTATGTGTAGACCACCCGAACTCGCTCCGAGTGCCCCATTTTCGGAGAGGGCGCGAATTGGGTTCTAGCTACTACAGTTCGGACTCCTATCACGGTTCTAAATCTAATCTCACAAAGTGTAATGTAAGACTGATAAATCACCAAGGAGTCCAAATCCGGCAAATCGTTTTGAAAATTCGATTTTAATCAAAAAGTGCCAAACATGGACTACTTTGCCAGATTTCAGAGTCGCTACCTAAATATTTTATTTTGGGAAATTAAGGAAACCCTGACTCGTGCCTAAGGTTATGTGTCCGTCATCACCAAAGTTGCCTCGGCTCGGGAACTTGGGTACGAGAGGGGAAGGTCCTGAAATGAGCCCCCCTGCTTGCCCGATCAAAGGATCGGCATCTACTAATCATGATATGTTGTTTTGAAAACACATGTGTTTTTATTCCAGTTTATTAGCTAACTTACTATGTGATGTGCACATCATACAAGAATAGACTAAATCGCTCGATTTGGAACAAAACATCTTATGTTTGTTTTTCAAAAATGGTTTGAAGATGCTACTCGCAAGTAGGCTAAAATGTGGATTTGCCACTCTCAAGTGGGCTTCAAACATGATTTGTCACAAACAAGTGGGCTTAAAACACATATTTTGATGAATTGTTCCAATTCAAGTAATGAAGCCTTTATCCATAGGCATTCATGCAGTTTAGCATATAAGCAAATAGCCTCATGGCAAGCATGCTATCATGGCAATACGCACACTCATGCAAGTATGCTAAAGCGTAAACACTTATAGTGTACTCCGAGCCAAAAAAGAAAACTAGTTAGAAATCAATGCATGATCCTAGCTATGTTAAGATGCCTATTGCAACACATGCAAAATGCAACTAAATAGGCTTGGCTATCTAAGATGGCATATGAATGCGACATTTGATACATGTATTCAAAGAAGTGTATTGAAATACAATGCGGTTTGAATAATGCGCCGAGCCCGGTGCATGCAAGACAAATGAATGATGCAAACATGCAAATCATAAGGTATGCTAATTGAAATATGCCCTAAACTAACCATCAAAAGCGGATAAGTAAAAGGGAGAAAGATGTGGGGTTGGAAAACATTCACACACACACACACACACACACACACACACACACACACACACTTGTTACAACATTTGCCCTCTCGATGGAGGGTCCGAATAAAATGAAAGCTAACTAGCTACGCTAATTAAGCTAACTATTACAAACCAACTAATTAACTAACTATTCTAGCTAATTAATTATTACAAACCAAATTGAATAACCAGCTAATCTAAGCTAATTAGAATATTACAAAGCACTAAGCTAAATTAATTACAGCACAGGTGTAAACGTCCTTCGAACGCCCTGGGAGGGTGAGTCCCATTCCGTTCGTTTTGCGGGTCTATTACAGTTCGGACTCAAATTGTCACGGTTCTTAATCTGAACCAAAGAGTCCAAATCCGGCAAATCGTTTTTAGAAAACAGATTTTGAAAGAAGTGCCAAACATGGACTGCTTTGCCAAATATAGAGTCGCCACCTAAATATTTTTTTAATGGGGGAATTTAGGAAACCCTGACTCGGTGCCAAAGGCCACGTGTCCGTCATCACCAAGGTTGTCTCGGCTCGGGAACTTGGGTACGATTGGGGAAGGTCAGCTATGAGCACCCCCTCTCACCCGATCAAAGATCGGCCTCTACTAACCGTGATATCTTGTTTTGAAAACGTTATGTGCTCTTATTCCGGTTATTAGCCTAGAATTACTATGTTATGCACGCAGCAAACAAGTATAGACCAAATCGCCTAAATTGGAACAAAACATTTCATGTTTGTTTTGAAAATGGTTTGCTACTCGCAAGTAGGCTAAAATACAGGTTTTGCTACCCTCGAGTGGGCTTTTTTAGAAAAGATGGTTTTGCCACTATCTAGTGGGCTTAAAACTTGCGTTCAATGCATTGTTCCAATTTAGGTAATTCAACGTCCATCCACAGGCATTCAAGCAGTTATAACACATAAGCAGTTAGCCTCATGGTGATCATGCTATTATGGCAACACTCACACGCATGCGGTATGCTAAAGCATAAAAGCTTACCTTGTACTCCAAGCCAAAACATAAACTAGTTAGTAATCATATGCATGATCCTAGTTCATGTTGAGATGGCTAATGCAACACATGCGGGATGCAGCTAGAATAGGCTCGGCTAGTCTATGGATGGCATGTGAAATGCAACAACTAACACGTATTCAAGTTAGATTTGAAATACAATGCAGTTTGCATGATGCCGAGCCTTGCATGCAATACAAATGAATGATGCACGCATGCATAGCATAAGGTATGTTAAATTAAATATGCCCTAATACTAACCATCAAAAGCAGGTAAGTAAAAGGGAGAAAGAAGTGGGGGTTGGAAGACATGCACACACGCACCCACACTTATTACAAATTCGTCCTCGCTCGGAGGGACCAAAAGAATATACAATTTAATTAACCTACAAGCTAATTAAATAATTACAGTCCACTTAACTAATTAATAAATCAATTAAGCTACTAAACGCAGTAAAGGGCCTCGAGAAGAGGGATGCACGCATGCTCAGATTGGCTTCGCCCGGAAATCCACTGCCATGCGCAAGTTGCCTTTGTTTTCTCTGATTTGCTCCTCTGAAAATTGCACAATTCCCAAGGTATGCTCCATGGACATTGGGGAACACTACCGGCCAAGAGGAATGGCCACCGGCCAAAGGAGATGATCACCGGCTACTTGTGAAGCCATCGGCCACTGATGGATGGCCGGTCGGCACTGCAGATGGCCGGCCGGCCAAATCTTCCTGCAGAATCTTGTTTTGACAGCAGCAGAGGGCAAAACAAGGCATGGCAATACATTTCAAGCAAATGTATGCACCACCACATCCCTTATCATATTTATGACTCAAAGGGGCATGGTCCTTGATTCTCGGACCACCAATCGCGCATTTCAATGCGTGATGGCCCAAGAAACCAAGTATGCATTTTGATTTCAAATGAAATGCAATGCAAACAAGCACAAAGAGACCCAACCTCTATCATACTCAATTCAAGAGGCAAGGCAATGCATGCACAATGCAATGCAACCTAGGCATGTGAGCTAAGAATGCAACATGCCAATGCAAGCAAACATACAAGGTATATAACAACCTAGGCAAGCAAGCATGCAAGGCATGAAGCAATGTGACCACATTTGAACAATATGCGAAAGGTGGTCTTAGACCAATATGGACAAGCCTCGGCCATGTCTAAATAGGAAGCCAAAATGCTATGGAATGGAGGCAAATACACACACAAACAATGCATGCAAACATGGCCCAACACTTGAGCATTAAAGAGCATCTTTTAAGCACACTTAAAAGAGGATAATCATGGACGAATAGCATGCATGGAAAGCTTTGAAATCATGTCATAGATGGTGCCAAACCAAGTAAGCAAAACAAGCAAAGCATGCCTAGAAGCTTGGAATTAGCCCAAGGACTTAAACCATGATCACATGACACATGAAACAAATGATCAAAGTGAATCAAAACAGTCCCAAATCATGTCAAAGTAAACCCCAAAACATCACTTAGATGGCATCTAAATGACCTACACATGGAAGCATACACAAATGTCTAAACATGGAGCATGAAACACCAACCTTATAAAGCATTAAAGGGGCATCAAATGCAAGCATACGAGCATGGAGCAAGGACTGAAATATCATAACTAATGGTGCCAAACCACTGAAATGATGCAAATAGAGCATGGTAGAGGAGCCAACACTCAAGGCATACAAGCTAGATTGCATGGTAGCCATACAAAGCAAGCCATGGATGACCCAAATAACCAAAATCAGACCTAAGCATACTAAAACAAGCATAAAAGCTTCACAAAGCTAAGCCAAAACAAGTAAGCATAGTGGTCTAAATGCCAGATACATATTAAGGCAATTTCATGGCATTACAAGACAAGTATGCAAAGCAAGCATGGTGTGTCTAAACCAAGTAAAAACAGAGGTAATACATGGCAAAATACTACCAAATAACATTTAAGACATGGCCAACATGCACTTAAGGATGGTGCTCACACATGAGGCTAAAATGGCACATATTGAAGGCAACAAGGAGAGGGGATGGCCCTCTAGATTTTAGTGGTGAGGAGGCCCAAACAAGGTGGTCCCGAAGTTCACCAAAATAGCACAAAATGGGGCCAAACAAGGCGTAAGAGGGGGTAAACGACCCCAAACACAAAAGTGTCCTTAATGAAGTATCTTAAACACAAAAAAAAATAGAACTTTTTTATGTTATACACAAAGCTCAAAACCTCAAGCAAGACAGGATAAAATCTGGTGCAAAAACGGGGAATAAAAGAGGGTTAGATGCTCACCCTCGTAGACCAACGGGGACAGCAACCTTTGGTCCCAAAAACCAGTTCCTTAGCCTCTGAAAATGGCCTCCAAGAAGCTTAGATGGATGATGGAGAGGTGTGGTTGAGAGGTGGTGTGCAAAGGGGCCAAGAACAAACACTTATGGAGCTTGCATGTAGAGATATAGAGAGATACAACTCTTGTATGCCTTAAAACCAATTCTTGGAACCCTTGTAATAGAAGAGAAGCTCTTCTTTTATAGAGAAGATGGAGGCTTGAAGCTTCTAAGAGAAGCTAAGCAAAAAGGGTCAAGGGAGTCAAGCTTCTCTTAGAAGCTTGGAGCAAAAGGGCCAAGAAGGCCAAGCTTCTTGGAGAAGCTAGACAAAAGGGCCAAGCTTCTTGGAGAAGCTAGGCAAAAGGTTCAAGAGGTGCAAGCTTCTCTTGGAAGCTTAGAAGGGTTCAAGCTTCTTGGAGAAGCTAGGCAAAGGTGCAAAAGGTTCAAGCTTTTAGGAGAAGCTAAACCAAGGTGCAAAAGGTTCAAGCTTCTTGGAGAAACTAAACCAAGGGTTCAAAAGGTTCAAGCTTCCTCAAGAAGCTAAAGACCAAGGGTTCAAAAGGTTCAAGCTTCCTCAAGAAGCTAAAACGAAGGGTTCAAAAGGTTCAAGCTTCCTCAAGAAGCTAAAACTAAGGGTTCAAAAGGTTCAAGCTTCTTGGAGAAGCTAAACCAAGAGTTCAAAAGGTTCAAGCTTCCTCAAGAAGCTAGAACCAAGGGTTCAAAAGGGTCAAGCTGTAACAACGCCCGCGTGGGGCCTCGCTACAGTTCGGACTCCCCTTTTTGTGTTGCGGTTCTAAATCTTGAACCAAAGAGTCCAACTCTGGCAAATCGTTTTGAAGAAAAATAGATTTTGAAAAAATAGTGCCAAACATGGACTGCTTTGCCAGATTACAGAGTCGCCACCTAAATATTTTAAAATGGAAAATTTAGGAAACCCTGACTCGGTGCCGAAGGCCACGTGTCCGTCATCACCAAAGTGGTCTTGGCTCGGGAGCTTGGGTGCGATCGGGGAAGGTCAGCTATGAGCACTTTCGCCATTCAAGACCGGCCTCTACTAACCGTGATATCCAATTTTGAAAACGTTATGTGTTCTTATTCCAATTATTAACCTAGAATTACTATGTTATACGCGTAGCAAACAAGTATAGACTAGATTGACTAATTTGGAAATAAACATTGCATATCCGTTTGTTTTGAAAATGCTTTGGAATTTGCTACTCGCAAGTAGGCTAAAACGCGGATTTCAATGAGTTATTCCAACTCAAGCAATCCAACCTCCACCCACAGGCATTCAAACAGTTTATCTCACATAAGCACTTAGCTGCATGGTAAGCATACTGTCATGGCAACATTCACACGCATGTGGTATGCTAAAGCGTAAAACACTTACATCGTACTCCGTGCCAAAACAAGAAACTAGTTAGTAGACATGCATGTCCCTAGGTCATGTTAAGTGGCTAATGCAACACAGGCAAGGATGCAATTTAGAGTAGGCTCGGCTAACCCTAAAATGGCACGTGAAATGCAATCATTTGATGCACGTATTCAAGTTGGAATTTAGAATACAATGCAGTTTGTATGATGTACCGAGCCCGGTGCATGTCAACAAATGTATGGATGCACGCATGCATGGCATAAGGTATGCTAAAATAAACGTGCCCTAACCTACCATCATAAGCAGGTAAATAAAAGGGAAGAAAGAAGTGGGGGTTGGAAGACATGCACACACCCACGCATACTTATTACAGATTTGCCCTTGCTCGGAAGGACCAAAAGAATAATACAAATAGTTAACTACGCAAGCTAATTAAATATTACAAATTAATTAAATTAACAAATTAATTAATCTAAGGAAAAATAGTAAACCGCCTTGGGGTGAGGGCTCAATGCATGCACACTCGGATTCCGCTCGGAATTGCACTGCCATGCCTAGCCTGCCTCTGTTTTCCCTGCTTTGTTCCTCTGAAATCTGCCAAAGTCTCAAGGATGCCTCTCTGGACACTGGAGAATCCCACCGGCTGGAGGAAATGACCACCGGCACTAGGATGTAGCCATCGGCACAAAATATATCCACCGGCCATTGATTTACTGCCGGTCGGCACTAAATCACGCCGGCATCGACCAGAATTCTCAGAACCCGCAACTCACAAAGAAATAGAGGGCAAAACTTGCATGGCAGCTCAATTCAAGCAATGTATGCACCAAACACATTCCTTATCATGTTTGTGACTCAAAGGAGGATGTGCCTCGATTCTCGGGCCACCAATCGCGCATTTCCATGCATGATGGCCAAAGAGTCAAGTGTGCATTTTAATATCAAACGTAATGCACACCAAACATACAAGGGACCCAACCTCAATCATGGTTGATCAAGAGGCAAGGCAATGCACAACAATGCACATGCAACCTAAGCATGTGACCTAACATACAAACATGCAATGTAACTACATGGCATGCACAACGCTAACAACATAACATGCACAACGCATTGAAACATGGCATACACAATGCAACATGGACTTACACCAACACAAGTGGGCCTCTGCCACACTCACATAGGAGGCCATCGGATAAAAGTGAAGTGCCTCGAAATGCGTGCACACGGGCACGCAAACTGAGGCAATGGCATACGGAATGCAATGATGCTAAAATGACATAAACAGTACAATATGGGCTTACACTAACATGAGGGAGCCTCAGCCACACTCACATAAGAGGCCGAGAGATGAAAAATGAGATGCCTCGAAATGCGTGCACACGGGCACTCAAACCGAGGCAATGGCATATACGATGCAATGAGACTAAAATGGCATACAGAATGCAAAATGGACTTAAACTAACATGGGTGAGCCTCAGCCACACTCACATAAGAGGCCGACGGATGAAAATGAAGTGCCTCGAAATGCGTGCACACGGGCACGCAAATCGAGAAAATGGCATGCGCGATGAAATGGCATGGAAATATGATATGCAAACATGCAAATGAATTTCAGCACTGAAATGTGGGGCAAAGCAGTCCCGAAACATGGCCAAAGTGTACCCGATGCATGGAATGATCCCGAAACATGAATTTTGGCACCCGAAATGGCCTATAGCTACACCAAACATGCATAATTGATACATGACATGAAAAGGAAGAAGAAAGGAAGCCCCATAACTCACATTTTTACAGTACAAAACATGGGCAAACAGCAATCACAAATGGGGCTAACATGGCATACAAAAATGGCTCCACAAGGGAGGCTATGAAGTAAGTGATACATGCAAAGCCCGAATGGAAAAATGTCCTTCTAAAACACTGAAGAGGGACCAAAAATATGCACATTTACAGTAGATGAAAACCCTCAAATCAGTAGGAAAACATGCTAAAAATGCCATGCAAGAAATAGGCCACAAGAGGGGTATAATGGTAGGTACAACATGGAGGCCCCCAACAGGGTTTATCCCTTCTAAAATATTGTAGAGGGACACAAAATAAGCTTACTCACAGTTCATGACATGCTCCAAAACAATTTACATATAGGCCAAACAAATCATGCAAATTTACGGTAAATAGGAGAGATTATGAAGTAAGTGCAAGATAGGGGGCCCAAAAAAGGTTGAGCCCTTCTTAAATGTTGAAGAGGGGCTCAAAATGGGCCACTTACAGTTTACATTATGCTCGAAAACAGATCACTCATAGGCTAGAAATTTTATGCAAAAATGTGACATATAAGATGATATTGAAGCAAGTACAAGATGGTGATCTCAAATAGGGTTGAACCCTTCAACAAACATGAAGAATAGCTCAAAATAATGACCCTTTAAGTTTGGGTCAGATCCTAAAACAGTGATAAAATAGGCTTAAGAAATGAGGCAAGAAAATGCTACAAAAGAGGGAAATGGCAACTTACCCTTGAAGACCACTTCTTTTCTACCTCTTGGCTTGAGGAATGTTGCTTCTAAGCCTCTGAAAAGCTCCCCTTGCTGCTGGAAATGGAGTGGTGGTGGTGGTGCTTGGTGGTGATGAAGAAATGGCCAAGGATTTGAGAGGTTTTGAACTTGGAAGTGTAGAGAGAGAGGGATGTTTTAGAGTGAGAAGCTCCCAAGATTTGCTTTTTTGTTCTAACCCTAAGCCATATGAGATATAAGGCCCTATATATGTCAGAATAAGAGCTTTTGGTCGAAATATCCCAATTGAAAATATCTGCCACAGTGTATTGATAAATATCTGTCAAAAATTTGAGTTCTGGGCACTTTTGGCCGGCCGGCAATCTTTTGTGCCGGTCGGATAAATAGAGTACCAATGGGTGGCTAATGAGGTCAAAAAGTGCCGGTGGAAGTCCAGATTGAAGCCCCAGAAGTCATCTTTCCAATGGCGCAAACCTTGCATTAAAATTCCTTCTGTGGAAAAAGTTATGCCCTTTTTGGTGAAGCCGCGCAGATTCGATCCAACCGGACTGATCCCCTATTTCAACCAACCATATCTCCCCCACCTAGACTTGGATTTGAGAGATTCTTGAGTGCAAAATGAAGCCCCGGAAGTCTTCTTTTCAACGATGGTGGCCTCATAGCTCAACTCCAAGTGTATAGACAGATGAGCTTGTTTTAGCGATGACCGTTCGTCTTTCTCCTACACGGATTCATGCTGAACTTCTCACAAACTAGTTTTCTCCCCTCTTCTCTTCTTTTCTTCAACTTCAAACCCCTAAGTAAGGTGTTTTGAAAGATTTTTCAAAGATTTCATCTCTCTTTCATTCATCTCCCCTTTGTCCTTGCTCGGTTTATTTACCGAAATGCGAGCGTCGGAACATCGTGGGAATTTTATTTCAAAAATGTTTTGAAAGAGAGGGTTTTAAGGTATAAAAACCATCAAAAATAATTTTGGTCCACAATGGGGTATGAAGTTGAGATTTGCCTCTCTCCTTGCCGAAGAAACTGAACCTGTGCACTGCACACCTTTCTCTAACAAGTAAACCATCAGTAGTGCCCAAGTCTTGAGGGTAGTCAAAAATGGGGTGTCTACACAAGCTTTCCCAAGAAGCTAAAACAGGGGGTTCAAAAGGTTCAAACTCCCCTCAAGAAGAGGTCTCGGCCAGAAAAAGAGTCAATTGGCCAAATAAAGATGGCCGACCGGCCAAATATATGGCCGATGGCAACAAAACACTGGCCGGTGGCCTCTAGCCATGGCCAGTGATGTGTGGGGATGTCTCACAAGCCATTCCCTACCCCTCAAAAGCAAAACACAAGTGTTTGGTGCAAAACCAAACACAAGACAGTCGAGTCGGGAGATCCTGAGGCAAGGCGCGTAGCCGAGACCTCCGGGAACTCGAGACGAACCCAAACATGGATGATCACCGGGTGTTCAAACGGTGACGTCCAAGTCTTCAGGACAGTAAAAAATGGGGTGTCTACAACAGGTAATTAACTATAACTAGCTAACAAAAGCGATAAATGGCCTCACGGGGAAGGGAGATATGCATGCTCGGTTGCGTCCTCCCAGAAATCCATCGCCTTGCCTCAAGACGCCTCTGTTTGCACTCTTTTGAATCTTTGAAAATTACACCGATTTTCAAATTGCTTCTTTCTGATCTCAAGAACACCTTGAGGGCTGAAATTCCTCCTGTTGCTACAACAGAGCACAGACAGAGGCAAGACAGTGCATTTGCAAGGAAATGTATGCATTTCCACACTCCTTATCATATCTCAAGCTCAAAGGAGTATGGCACTTGACTCTCGAGCCAACAACCAAGCATTTTCAATGCATGGTGGCCAAAGGATCAAGCTTGCGCAAAGCTCAATGAATGCACACATAAGACTCGAAAGGCCTCCACCCTATCATGCACAATCAAGGGTGTCGGCGATCGAGAAATGTGACACTTTTCATCACTATGAGTATGAAACGTCCCACATTTCTCGTGTTTGGATTAACGTCCGATCCAAACACATGCAATACAAACAACATGCTTATCTTGGCCATGTTTTACTTGATTCATTTTGTTTACACATTTTAGATTACCAATTAGTCCCTTAATCGGTTAAGTCCAAAAGTGAGAGTCCTCTAGTTTTGAAAGAGTGAATTAGTGGGATGTAATGGCATATATTTCAACACTGAAATGACATGCTAAAGACGCTAAATCATGCAAGACATGTTAAAGGCCAAAAACACTAAGGCTAGTGAAGAGCATCACACAAGAGGCATGCAATATCAAGCACAAATGGTCAAACCCGCTATGGACAGACCTAAAACATACCAAAATAGAGGCCGAAACATGCTGAAATGATAGCCCAAAAGTTTAGACAAACATGCATGCAAGTTGGCTCACAAGCAAAGCAAAAGGCCCAAACCTCAAACACAACAAAAGGGCGATAAATACAAGAATATGGTAGAGGTATATGGTCTTGAATAACATGCCAAATGATGCTATGCCATGCAAAAAGCTCAAATATGACATGCTAGAGGTCTCAAAGTGTAAGGCTAGCAAAGCCAAATACACTATAGCTATGCAAAGCCAAGCATGCATGACCAAGACCACTCAAATCAGACCTAAAGCATGCTAAAACATAGCCAAAAATGTGTTGGAGTAGAGCATACACATGCTAGATTAATAGGCTGAAACACCGAATACACTAGGCTAGTGAACAAAATTGCACTACAAGTGCAAGGAGCATGCAAGAGGCAACCAAACCAACCCAAAACAGAGTTATGACATGGCAAATAATGGCTAAAAACATGCTTGAACTAAGCAAATTCAAGGCACAAAGACATGCTACTTTGCAAGGCTACAAGTAAGATTACACTACAAGTACAAGAAGCATGCAAGAGGTGACCAAGACAGCCAAAGACAGAGTTATGAAAGGTCTTAAAAGTCACAAAAATAAGCCTAAACAAAGCCACTAAGAAGTAGAAACACATGCTTTTTTGATGGGCCATCAACACATGCAAATAAGAGAAGATGAAGGGGGGGACCACCCCTACCCATTTGGGACCTCAAAACCACATTTCCACCACTGAAATTCCTCTGAGTTTCAGTGGTAAGAAGGCCAAAAAGAGATGATCCCAAAGGCCTTAAGAGATGGCACAAAGCAATGCAAAATAAGCCACCAAAGGGGGTAAGCCACCCCTAACTCAAACTAGGCCTTAAACAACCATTTTAAATACTTAAAAATAGAACTTTTTGCAGTTGAAAGCTAAGCCTAAAATAGCATGCAAAGGTGGCTAAGATAGTAACCAAAACAAAGCTTTAAAATGAGAAATGGGATTACCCTTGAAGCACAGCAACAACAACAACTTCTTGAGCCAAAAACCAGCCTTTTGAAGCTCCCACAAGACCCTCAAGCACCTCAACAACAAGGTAGGAGTGTTTGGTTGAGAGGTTAGGTGCAAAAGTGTAAAGAAAGCTCACTTCCAAGCACTATAGAGCACAATATAGAGAGAGCGAGAAACAATCAATTTTTGTCTCTAAATTTTCTGAACCCTTTGAAAGGGGGAGAGAGCTCCCTTTATGTAGAATATGCAAGCCAAAGCTTGCTTGAATCCCTCCCTACACGTGTAGGGAGGATGCATTCTGTGCCCAAGAACTGGCATAACTGGCACCAAAAATATCTGCAGAAAGTGAAAAATGGCCGCCGACCACTCAAGCCTAATCGACCGACCACCTCAGGTGGTCGACAAGGGAAAAACCTGGTCGACAGGGCAAAAAGGGGGTCTCCCAAGAGAGGAGAAGGTGGTGGCATGTTGTAGACCACTTGAGGTGGTCAACCGACCACCCACCCTAGTCAACCGACCACCTAAAGTGGCTTACAAGGGAGAAAACTAGTCGACATGGGAGAAAAGTGGTCTACACCACTATTTCTTCCTCTAGGAAAAATGGGGGGGGGGGGACCAAGAGTTGGCTTAAAACAAGCACAAAACCAACAGAGTTCAGAGACTTAGAGGCAAGGCGTGCAGTCGAAAACCTCGGGGACTCCAAATGAGCGCGAATATGCGCAATCATCGAGCACTCAAATGATGACGTCCAAGTCTTTAGGATGGTCAAAAATGGGGTGTCTACACTATGTGAGCCCAGCTTTTGTTTTGTGGAGGGTTTTTCTTGTAGGATTTCTTTTTTCTTTTGACAATTAGCTGCCCAATGCCAATCGCTTCCATAGTTGAAACACTTTTCATTGAACCTAAAAGTAGGTTCATGTGACTTGTAGACTAGCCTTTTGGAGACACCACTGCTAGTGCCCAACTTTGAGCTTTTGCCTATCGGTGGCTTCTTCTTCACTCCCGGGGACTGGCCATGCTCAACCACGTTTGCTTTTACAGAGGAGATACTCCCTTATTTCTTCTTGTTGTCTTTCTCAATATAGAGCCTGACAACGAGCTCTTCCACTATCACCTCCTTTCGTTTGTGCTTCAAGTAGTTCTTAAAGTCTTTCCAACCGTTAAACAGCTTCTCAATCAAAGCAGTTGCTTGGAATGATTCACTCAAAAACATTTCCTCTGCATGAATCTTGTGCAGAATCATTTGGAAATCTTAGACTTGACTAATGACGGTTTTTGAGTCCACCATTTTGAAGTGTAGAAATCGACCAACAATAAATTTCTTTGCCCTAGCATCCTCGATCTTGTACTTCTTGTCCAAAGCATCCCATAGCCCCTTTGCCTACTTTTTGGCATAAAACACATTGAATAGTGGGTCTGCCAAGCCATTCAGAACATAATTTTGGCAAAGGAAGTCTGACTGTTGCTAAGCATCTAGAGCCATGAGCTTCTTCTTGTCTTGCTCATTCTCTTCTACGGCTAGTGGATCCTCACTCAAAAACCTCACAAGGCTTAGAGTAGTTAGGTAGAACAGCCTCTTCTGTTGCCACCTCTTGAAATTCACTCCCGTGAACTTCTCCAGGCACTCATGATGGTTGAGCAGTTCTTCCAGAACAGTAAGAGTTGCAACAGGATTGATTACAAAGGTCACAGCAACAGGGTTGATCACAAAGGTCACAGCAGGGGTTGGCAAGCCAGTTGCCCTGGGTTCTGATCCCCACCAACATTAGCAGCAGCAGTAGCATTAGTGACAGTTGTCATTTCTGAAAAATACAATAAAATTTCACTATTCTATATTTCCAGAAATTAAACTTAATACTAGAAAATCCCAAAGTTGGAAATTTAATTCAAAACTAGTCTCACCACTTAACCTAAAATTGAACATGGTCAGGAAAATTTTCAAGAAGATTAGAGGGGTCGCATCGGTCCCACTTAAAACCTAGTTAACCTTGAACAAAACTTTCAAGCGTACGTTGACTCCTAATCCATGGGAAACAATTTTTGGAATTAAGTTTGCAGGGGATGAACTAGGTTAAAACAAACCAAATTCCAAAACTTTACAAGCAATTAAAAATTGCACCAAAATACAAGCAATTAAAACAAATTGCTATAAGAAATACAAGCTTATTGATGTAGGCCGAAAGGTATCACATTGAGATCGCTTAAGTTACATTTATAGCCTTTGGATTTCGTTTATTTGGTAGAGATGATGTGTTTTGTGCACTTGTACAGATTTGGTAGGCAACATGCAAATTCAAGCAAAAAGTGGTGTAAAAGAAGATTCTCTGTACGAGTAGTGAAAATACCCGGCTTGCCACCTCACCGCACGTGCGGCCCACCACCTCTTGAGCGGCTGACCTAAGGTTGCGTGCACGAAAATTTCAATATATTCTGCTGTGAATATAAAGAAGAAAAGAGGCTGTTTTTAGGGTTCGAAAATATTTCAAAGAAAATGAAAATAGGGGCTAGGGTTTGAAACAAAAGAGCTTGAAGCTTGAAGAATTTCTCCCATGGTGGCTTCTTCTTCTTTCACCTCTTCCACTCCTCCATGAGTGGCTAGTCTTCCAGTTTTAGGGTTTTGATGAAACCCTAGCCATGTAAATGGATTTTTCTTAACCTTTGATTGTGAAACGGTTTGAATAAATGTATGGATGTTTTAGAAGTTTATATTAATTTTTATTTTCATCCCTTCAAGTGTTTTACTCTCTGTGATTGTTTAATGCTTTCTATACATTAGTTTTCTTTGTGTTTGTGTTCAAAGTATGAGACGAATCATGCTACAAGAGACGGGTCGTGTTACTACCACAGTTTAGAGCAAACGTCTCGCGCTACTTGAGATGACTCGTGCCTGTACGTTGAATACAACAATTCTCTTGATCAATGTTTCAAACTTGTAGTTGTGAAATATTAGGTAGTTCAAATCGGAGTACAATTGATGGTCGACGTTGAGTCTTATTTATGTGGTTAGTGGTGAATTCTTTGCCCTAAGATTTTCTCAAAAATCAATATCTCAAACCTAATTTTAATTGTTAATTTAATTTCTCAATTTCATTTAATTCTCGTTTAGTCATAATATCCCTCAATATTTTTATCAAAATTAATTTAGGAATTTAACAATTAAATTAGTTTAGTTTCCCGTTTGTCCCTGTGGATCGATTCTCAAACTTACCATTATTTTAATGAATTTGGTATAGTTTAGTATTTATTTTTGGTGTGTGAATGACCTATCACATACAAAATGCTTCAACACATTGGTAAAAATCCCAATTAAAACTTAAGCAACAATTCCTTCAAATTTAGTCCAAAAATCTCTTTCTATGCTTAGGTATTCTTGTTAAACAAAGAGGTTAGTAGTCCAAATAAATATATATATATTTTTAAAAAAATTTATTGCAATCCCAAAATTCCATTCATTTAGATTCGTATTTTTTTTCCCCTTCCTTTTGCATTGGTATTCCTGTAAAGAAAGTTAGCACAAACAAACAACAAAATACAAAGCAAAGAATTGGAAAAAAATTGTAAACTACCTTTTAGCAAACTATTTAATAGCAAAATTAATTTATGAATTAAAATGCTAGATGAGTTACCAAACAAAAAACCTACAACTCTAAGAATTAAATTATGTATGAAATTATTTCACAATAAACATGTAAATAAATTTTAGAGCAATTATATTGTAAATAACTCATGTGAATAATTCTAGAATTTAGAAAGCAATTAGCATGCAAATCACACAAATTATAAAATAAAAAGACATGCAAAGCATGATGGGAAATCATGAACCATACTCATAAAATAAAATGATACTAAAACATTCTATTAGAGATCTAGAAATAAAAGTATTCTAATTAAACTGAAAAATTAAAACATAACATTGCATACATTAATTTACATATGAAACAATGGTAAATTAAATTAAAAGTCTAATAAAAAATAACATGTACAGTTATTGAGGTAGTGGGCTACAGGTGGTTCGGTTTCAGTGGTTGGGAAAGGAAACAGCAGCATGCATATGAATTAAATCTGCATACTATTTATACAAGTACATTGGATCCATATATCATGAAACATATATTTGAATTCCTTATTCACTGGCATAAATATGATATTCAAGTTCCTAGACATATTCACAGCATAACATATAGCAACAACATGCGTATATCAATTACGTTAGGGGTCAGGAAAAGTTTATTAGGAAATGTTTCATGAATGAGTTGGCATTGACCAACTCATTTTGGTGGAGCCCCAATATATTATTAGAAAAAAAAAGAGAGAGAGAGAAGTTGGAACGACTATGGAGAGAAAGTTGAATACCTTCTTTTCAGAATGAATTGGGGAGAGAGAAAAAGATAAGCGTCGTCGGAAGAGCAACCTACCTTCTTTTCAGAACTCGTCTTCGTCGTCATTGACTGGTACTCCTCTCTTTCACTTAATTTACGGTGAATTTAGGTGTTTTCTTTTACTAAACTCATGTGGTCGTTACACATCACTATCTTTGTTCAAACATTTCGCTAACTTGTTGAATACCATCTCTTCACCTAATTCTCTGCTGGTGTGCCTCACCTGCTCGACGAAATTCCTCAACCAAATCTTCCAGTCCTCACCCAAGTGTTTATTTATTCTTTTTCTATACACTTATTATCTAATGAGTTCCTCTTATAAATTACTTTGAATTAAACAGTTTTCCTGATGAAAATTGTATGTGTCAATTTCTGACCACATTGCCAATCAAGCACTCAGTTGGAGAATACTGGCAGAATAGATTAAGCCCAAACAATCTGTCACAAAAAGAAGAGATTCCGGCGGTGGTTCGTCCTCCCGGGGGCACTCCGATGATCAAGTCAGTTATCTGTCAAAGATAGAAAAAGTGCTTAACTCACTATTCAGAGCATAAAAAGCATACCTTAGACCCATGGGGGTGCCTCTCTTTTATAGCCAACACTTACCTAATCCCAATAGAAGCCTAGCTTCAATGGACTTAGGATTACTGCTAATCTTGGACTCCCGGTAGGATTGGGATAAACTCTCTAAGAGTCTCATCTTTATCCAAACTGAAGTCCTCTCCCATTCTAGGACTTTTATCCCTTATCTTCTTATCCCGGATTTCGGTTTCTTCGCAGATAACCTCGGCCTAGCCGAGATCATCTCGGTGTCATGACCAAGACACGTGACACCTCGGCTGACACTTCGGTGTCACCTCGGCCATGTGTTGTCATTCAAAAATTATGTCCCAACAACTGCCCCCTAGGTTCTATTACCTCGGCATCTTGACGTGATGAAACCTATATCATTCATTTCATTTAGCACATCGGCTAAGTTTGTTTTATCCTTCATTACCAAGGTCATCATTTGTCGGCTCAAATATGACCAAGACTTAGTCTGTTTTCATCAATGCCTTAGAACCAAAAAACCATGTTTTGTTCAAGTTTCACAACCGAGATCGTCCTCCTAGTCGAGGTCCTGCTCCATTAAATTAAGAACTCCAAGAGTTTCATCAAGCGTATGAGCTGTCACGCACAGCAACTCAATCGTTTTTACCACGGGTCTTTTCCCTACTGAGCGGTGCCTGACACGCGCCATTAAGTCGCATCGCACTTGCGTGCACCGTATGAGAAACATGTCGTCCTGGGCACACTAAATGTGTTTTTGCCGCCATTTCGTGTGTTTGATCAAAAACACTTCTCTCTCTCCGTCTTTTCACTTTTGCATCTTCGTCTTCGTGCAAGCTTTCTCTCTCTAACTTTCTCTAAATCCTATTGCCTCAAGCTCTAAAGCTCTCTACAATCACCGCTGTTCACCTCCTTCGGCGAGGTTTTTGCTGATCCTTTCCATTTGCTGCCATCATCTGACTCCGGCGTACTCAACACCGGCTTCATTTTTCTTCGGTGAGTCACTATTTCCTCCTTTATAAGTCTGTGTTTTTCTTTGTACCTTGTACTTTTTTCTTACTTTTTGAAACAATGTAAGCTTTAATTTGGCCGACGTGCCACTTTTGTAATCTAAACAATCATTCTTTAATGTCAAGTTGAGGTGCCTTCTTTCCTTATCTGAATGCATATACAACTTTTTTCCCTTTCAAGTGCTTTGAAAGTTTGTCTTCTTTTTTACTCTTGCATCATTCTATACTTAGAATAATTTGCATGTCTTCAATGTACTCTTTAACTGTGCAACCTCCTCGGGGTGGAATACCTCGGTCAAACCACTCTCGGTTTATTTCGGCAAGTACATAGGTACTTCTTTTCAATACAACCTTGGCTTAACTTGTAAATTTTTCTTAAAAATTTCAACAAGTGTTTAAACCAATCTTCCTTTAACATAACCTCAGATTCACTTCAACTTGTAAATTTTTCATAAAATTTCAACAAGTGTTAAACATGACCTCAGTTTAACTTCAACTTATAAATTTTTCTTAAATTTCAACAAGTGTTAAACATGACCTCAGTTTAACTTCAACTTGTAAATTTTTCTTTAAAATTTTAACAAGTGTTAAACCGATCTTGGTTTGGAAATTCCAACTCCCAAGCATCATTCTTCAGCCCTCTGCCCCCTAATGTGAACTTAAGTTCCACTTGGGTTCTCATTTAAGCACATGGCATTGATCTTGTCGCCGAGATAAGATTTAGACATAGGCTAGCCGAGGTCATTAACCTCGGTCTCCCTGTTACTCTAACTGATATAGGTTAATTCAACTTAGTTCAACTCTATTATATGTAAGTAAAAACTCTGCCATATAATAAGTCTAAGTTATTCGTCATGTTTCAATCAGAAACATCGCCAAGTTAGCTCAACTTTATTATATGCAAGTAGAAACTTTGCCATATAATAAGTCTAAGTTATTCGTCATGTTTCAATAAAAAACATTGCCAACTTAGTTCAACTCTATTATATGCAAGTAGAAACTCTACCATATAATAAGTCCAAGTTATTCGTCATGTTTCAATCAGAAACATCACCAACTTAGTTCAATTCTATTATATGCAAGTAGAAACTCTGCTACATAATAGAGTTGAACTAAGTTGGTGATGTTTCTGATTGAAACATGATATGGAAGAGTTTATACTTGCATATAATAGAGTTGAACTAATTGTGGGGACATAATTTTTGAATGACAACACGTGGCCGAGGTGACACCGAAGTGTCAGCCGAGGTGTCACGTGTTTTTAGAAAATGCCACAAAAATAAAAAATTGGCATTAAATATTTTAGAAAAATGCCACAAAACCACAAACATATAAGGCTTTAGTGGCATTTCATTAAAGAAATGTCACATCAATTTCATGGCATTTTATAAAATAATGACACAAAAAATTATATTCGTGACATTTACCAACAAATGCCACTAAACTTTACTAGTAATGGCATTTTTTTAAAAATATCAGGACACTAGGTAGGTGCAAATTACTTTTTATGGCACTTAGGTGAAAAGTATCATAAACAAATATTTTATAGCATTTTGAGAAATGCCACTAAGCCAAAAACTTTCCAAGCTTATAATGGCATTTTTGAAAAAAAAAAAAAAAGCCAATATATTTTCTAAAGTTTTAAAATGTAGTAAATAATTAAAAATAAATAAATAAAACTCAATATACACTATAGGAAAAAGCACATTCGGCGACTAAATTTCCTGACCAAAAAAAATTTGGTCGCTGAAAATATAGCTTTCAGGAACCAAAACAGCATTAGTAGCCAAAAGTAAAGCTTTTTGGCGACTAAACAATTCTAGTAGCCAAAAGTCTACAATTGGTGACTAAAACTAAGTTTGGTCGATGATTATATGGGTTTTAGTGACTAAAAAATTTTTAGTAGCCCAAAGGAAAGCTTTTTGGCGACTAAAAAAATTTAGTAGCCAAAAGTCTACAATTGGCGACTAAAAATAAGTTTGGTCGCTGATTATATGGGTTTTACCAACTAAAAAAATTTTAGTAGCCAAAAGTAAAGCTTTTTGGTGACTAAAAAAATTTTATTAGTCAAAAGTCTACAATTGGCGACTAAAAAATAAGTTTAGTTGCCAAAAGTGGTCATTTTTAGCGCGGGAGAACTAAAATCCTAAAGCGAGAATTAAATTTTTTGGCGACCAAAATTTTGGTAGCTGAAAGTGCAACTTCGGTGACCAAATCCGATTTTGGTCAGCAAAAGTTAAGTTTTTTAGCAACTAAAAAATAATTAGTAGCCAAAAGTATAGAATTGGCGACTGAAAAATATTTTTAGTCGCCAAAAGTGGTCTTTTTTTATTTTGCTAGTAAATAGTTTATTTTTCATAAATTATGTTCAATAAAATAATTATGTTTATACATATACTTTTATATTAATATGGATGCATGTACTATATAAATAATATATGTTGCATATATAATCATCTGGTGCTATAGAGGTGTAGTGGGAAGAGTGTGGTGTATAAGGTTTATGGTGCGGGAGGTTGGCGGTTTGAGTCTCCGCAAGAGTGGATCAAATTGTTCTACAACGAATTATCGTCACGAATGGCACTTGATAGCGTCACAAATAGTGCCTACCATGACATTAAAGTGTCACTGAAAGGTTTTGGTCTTGATGGTGTAATGACACTTATAAGTGTCGCTAACTCTTTTTTTAATGGCTCTTGATAGTGCCACAAATAATATCTACCATGACATCAAAATGTCATTGAAAGTTTTTAACCATGATGGTGTAGTGACACTTGCAAGTATCTACCGTGGCACGGATACAAATGACACTTGTTCAAAATGCCACAAGACTAAAAAATGTCATTACACCAATAGTTTTGTGGCACTTTCAAATGTCACTAAACTAAGAAAATGTTATAGTGAGACTCTTAGAGAGTTTATCCCAATCCTACTGGGAGTCCAAAATTAGCAGTAATCCTAAGTCCATTGAAGCTAGGCTTCTATTGGGATTAGGTAAGTGTTGGCTATAAAAGAGAGGCACTCCCATGGGTCTAAGGTATGGTTTTTATGCTCTAAATAGTGAGTTAAACACTTTTTCTATCTTTGAGAGATAATTGACTTGATCGTCGGAGTGCCCCTGGGTGGACGAACCACCGTCGGAATCTCTTCTTTCAGTTGACAAGTTGTTCGGGCATAATCTATTCTGCCGGTATTCTCCAGCTGAGTACCTGTTTGGCAGTGTGGTCGGAAATTGACACATACAATTTAGCGCCGTCTGTGGAAAAGAAAGGAGAATAGATGGCCAACGACAGACAGAAAGAGAAGGTTGGGGACGACACCCCTACTGAGAGTGGGAAACATATTGACCTTGACATCGAAGAAGACAACTGCAACGAAGAGACTCGTGATAAGAATCATGGAGGAAAGGACTTCGGCTATGAGGGCGGCGTACCGAAGAAATCGGACCGCAGTGGGTATTATAACGAGGACGACCTCCGGGTATGGAAATATAAATGCCTGTGAAGGGACGACAAGATGAAAGGAATGGCGGACAAATTGGCAGACCTACAAATGGTCATCAATTTCATGATGCAGAACAACGTCATGCAACCACTGTTCTCACTACCAGAAACGCCGAGATTCCAGCAGCTAAGAAAGGTGTCCAGAAGGGGGGCAGAAAACGATTTCTGTAGTCCCTCAGCATGGCAAGACCAAGGGACATTCTCACCGACCTTCGTGGGAGGTCGAGCATGGAGAATCCCAGAAGACACGTCAAACAAAAGAAACCTACACCAAAGAACATCGGGATGTTCAGGGGAAGGAACTTTGTTTCAACACGACCAATGGAGGGAGGTCCAAAAGGACTCACAATGACACTGGAAGTAGTGCACCAAAGAGGCTGAAATCCGAAGATAGCTGAGCTCCTGGACGAACGAAGAAGGATCTGAGGGATTACCTCTAGAGAAAGCGACAAGATGCTGAGGTGACCTCTGAGGTCAAGCCAAGGACACCGTTCTCGGTAGAGTTGGACACATTTGAGGCCTCGAAAAGGTTCCACATGCCGAGATTGCAAATATACGACGGTAAGTCAGACTCAAACTTTCACGATGGCTTGTACCTGAACTCGATGGCATTATACACCGGGAACAAGCCATTGCTCTGCAAGGTGTTCCCCTCGTCCTTTGGGGAAATTGCATCAGGCTGGTTTCACAAGTTGCCGAAAGGAATTGTGAAAACCTGGGAAAGCTTGGCCGAGATGTTCATGGCTAGGTTTGTAACACACAAACTATAGCCAATAAGGGTGGACTCCCGAATGGCCCTGAAATCAGTAAGGATGAAAGCCTTAGGCCTTATGCCAAGAGGTATTACGAGGTGCTCAACTGAATACCAGGATGCAACCAATAGGTAGCAGTTGTGTCCTTTAAGAATGGCCTGAAAGATGACTGTCTGCTACAAAAATCACTGGCAAAGACACTACTAAAAAGTATGGAGGAACTCATGGCCAGAATAGAGAAGTATGCAAGGGCCGAGGAAGACACGTCGGGGATAAAGGCCTCAACACGAGAAAAGAGAAACGACTCGCTAAAGCGAGGCCGGGGTAACACTGGATACAGCAAACAAGAGACAGGATTAAGGGCTGCACAAGCAGTCACAACTGATCCCTCCAACCTAAGTGAGTAGATCCTAGATTCTAGAAGACAAGATCTCGGCCTAGATGATTAAGTCCGAGAAAAGAAAAGCTCAGCCTAAGTTAAAGACTTTTTATATAAGGTCCACAAAGGAGTAGGTGGAAGCCATGCAGGGGGTAGATCCCTTACCCATAGAGCAATATCGCAGGGATTCTTTTGGCCTTACATGCAAAAGGAAGCTGAAGCCTATGTAAAAAAGTGTGAAAATGTTGTTGAAATCCACCTGCAACGTGCGAGAAAACAACAATTTGGCTGGGGGCATACCAACAACAACTTGCTAGGGCTTATAACAAGAAGGTCAGCTCAAGAGAGTTCAAGGTAAGGGACCTCATCCTGAGAAAGGTTGTTGGCAATAAGAAGGATAATAGGGAGGCCAAACTTGGCCCAAATAGAATTATCTCGGTTGTCGGCAATGGGGCATATCGACTGAAGTAATGATAAAGTGCTAGTTTGATTTTTGTAAATTTGAAATCTGTGCGATAGGACCGACCAGTCTTATGACGATGTTTCTGATTGAAACATGATGAATAATTTAGACTTATTATATGGCAAAGTTCCTACTTGGATATAATAAAGTTGAACTAAGTTGGCGATGTTTCTGATTGAAACATGACGAATAACTTAGAATTATTATATGGCAGAGTTCCTACTTGCATATAATAGAGTTGAACTAAGTTGGCGATGTTTCTGATTGAAACATGACGAATAAATTAGACTTATTATATGGCAGAGTTCCTACTAGCATATAATAGAGTTGAACTAAGTTGGCGATGTTTCTGATTGAAACATGATGAATAACTTAGACTTATTATATGGCAGAGTTCCTACTTGTATATAATAGAGTTGAACTAAGTTGAATTAACCTAGACTTGCCATATTAGCAGAGTGAAACACAGATTGAAACTAAGTGCACTTGGGTAAGATTAACAGAAGAACCAAGGTTGCGAACATCAGCTAGTCTCTATTTAAATATAGACTTCGGCAACAAGGTCAGGGCCACATGCTTAATGAGAACCCAAGTGGAACTTAAGTTCACATTAGGAGGCAGAGGGCTGGAGAATGATGCTTGGGAGTTGGAATTTTCAAGCCAAGATCGGTTTAACACTTGTTGAAATTTAAGAAAAATTTACAAGTTGAAGTTAAACTGAGGTCATGTTTAACACTTGTTGAAATTTTATGAAAAATTTACAAGTTGAAGTGAATCCAAGGTTATGTTAAAGGAAGATTGGTTTAAACACTTGTTGAAATTTTTAAGAAAAATTTACAAATTAAGCCAAGGTTGTATTAAAAAGAAGTACCTATGTACTTGCCGAAATAAACCTATAGTGGTTTAACCGAGGTATTCCACCCCGAGGAGGTTGCACAGTTAAGGTGTACATTGAAGACATGCAAATTATTCTAAGTATAGAATCATGCAAGAGTAAAAGAAGACAAGCATTCAAAGCACTTGAAAGGGAAAAAAGTTGCATAGGCATTCAGATAAGGAAAGAAGGCACCTTGGCCTGACATTGAAGAATGATTGTTTAGATTACAAAAATGGCACGTCGGCCATTGTTTCAAAAAGTAAGAAAAAAGTACAAGGTACAAAGAAAAACACAGACTGATAAAGGAGGAAATAGTGACTCACCAAAGAAAAATGAAGCTGGTGTTAAGTACGCCGGAGTCAGATGATGGCAGCGACCGGAAAAGATCAGCAAAGGCTTCGCCGGAAGGGAAGAGTGGAAATGGTTACCAAGATTGAGAGCTTGAAAACAATGGCGGATTTGGAAGAATGGAGAGAGAGAGTTAGCACGAAGTTGAGGATGCAAAAGTGAAAAGACGGAGAGAGAGAAATGGTTTTGATCAGAACCATAAAATGGCGGCAAAATTGCAATCAATGTGCCTAGGGCGACGTGCTTGTCAGATGGCGCACGCAGATGCAAGGCAACTTAAAGGTGCGTGTCAAGTACTGTCCAAGGAGGGAAAGACGCGTGGCTAAAACGGTTGAAATACTGTGCGTGACAGCTCACACGCATGTTGAAACTCTTGAAGTTCTTGGTGTAATAAAGCAAAGACCTCGGCTAGGAGAATGATCTCAGCTAAATAATTTTGAACCGATTTGATTATTTGTTCTAAGGCATTCGTGAAAACAAATTACAGGTCTTGTCATATGGAGCCAACGAATGATGACCTCAGTAATGAAGGATAAAGCGAACTTAGCTGATGTGCTAAATGAAAGGAATGATATAGGTTCTATCACCTCAGGATGCCGAGGTAATAGAACCTAGGGGGTAGTTATTGGGACATAATTTTTCAATGACAACACGTGGCCGAGGTGACACCGAAGTGTCAGCCAAGGTGTCACGTGTCTTTGTCATGACACCGAGATGACCTCGGCTAGGTCGAGGTTATCTACGAAGAAACCGGAATCCAGGATAAGCGGATAAGGGACAAGAGTCCTAGAATAGGATAGGACTTCAGTTTGGATAAAGATAAGACTCTTAGAGAGTTTATCCCAATCCTACTGGGAGTCCAAGATTAGCAGTAATCCTAAGTCTATTGAAGCTAGGCTTCTATTGGGATTAGGTAAGTGTTGGCTATAAAAGAGAGGCACCCCCCTGGGTCTAAGGTATGCTTTTTATGCTCTGAATAGTGAGTTAAGTACTTTTGTTATCTTTGAGAGATAACTGACTTGATCGTCAGAGTGTCCCCGGGTGGACGAACCACTGTCGGAATCTCTTTGTAACGCCTTCAAAATAATACATAAATCCCATCATATTTGACATGCAATAGTATAAAGAAATCAACATCTTTTTATTCATCAGAGTAATTCTTACAACAGTATTACATGTTAACAACAAAAGCAAGTGCCCTATAGGCTTACAGCTTTCCAAGTTAACACTTGGTTTCACAAAAGAAGAGTACTAACTCTAAACAAAATAAGCCCGTGGCTTGATGTACATGTAATACAACAAAATAATCAAAAAGAGTCTTCAACTCCCACATCCATCCAATCTATGTCCTTGGAGGTGGCATGCTACCTGTACCTGAAAATAGTGTCCCATATAGGGTGAGCCAATGCCCAGTAGAGATATGCTAAACACAATATGAGCAATAACTAAGACATCAACAATTGATAAATGTTTAACTCACAAAGATCAATTTATAACTCCATTTCCCTTACATGACAACCGTGTCTATGTTTCATTTCATTTTCCATCCCTTAACAAGCTCACAATTCACAACTATGGCTCAGAACCTGGCCATCAACTTACGTGAGACAAGACTCATTTTAAACAGTTCTCATTTCATAGTAGATAAGCCTACTAGCTGTATCAACAATCACCAGATAAGCATATAAGCTATTGTGGGAGCCGAATAAATAGAGGAACAAAATCTCGAATACCCGGTGAGCCGGTGACTGAACGGCTCCATTCTGCTCAACTAGGATGCCGAATAATCAGGCGAGGATAAGGGAGGTCTATTTTAGAAGCTTGACGCTAGCCGGCATATACCCCGCAGGAATACGGGGTCGAATAGGATAGATAGGTCGTATTTGGATCCCTCCCTAGAGCCGAATAGAGGAAAAGATAATGATTGAAAAAGTAGGCCCAGGCCCCGAGGCCCAGAGAATGGATATAAATACAAGAGCTTCAGATTTGTAAAGGTACGTAAGAATCACTTCTAAAAACTTAGTAAACAAGCTTTCTTGAGCAGAGGAACTGACTTGCTCGTCGGAGTGCTAATTCCGGCACCCCCGACCGGAGTGTTCGTATCTTTTCAGGTGACTAGCTGAGGATCATTGGCGTCTTTCAGGATCTAAGGAGTATTTCCAAACCCTTTCACCACAATTGGCGCCGTCTGTGGGAATACTCAAATATATCCATGAACGACGTGACTAAAGATCCTCCGATAGCCACTGACGAGATCGCCCAGAGAGGCGACCTAACTCCGGCAAATTCGCTCGGAAAGGAAACCGTCGCGCGGCGACGCGCCTCGAACTCTAGCCCACCAACGATTTCAACGACGGAGACGATGCAGGTGACCATAGAACAAGCCAGACAGACCAAACAGAGATTGGACGACGCTATCGCCGAGAACTAACGCCGCCGTGATCTCGCCTTAGAAAAGCAAAGTCAGCAAAGCGGCTCAAGGTTCTGAGCGATTCCCATGGTCAGTCTCAACGACCTCGAGGCCAATACCGATGCCGACGGTCGCCGCGCTTAACCGATTCCCTTGATGAGGTAACAGAGACGACATCGCCTAAGAGGCGCCCCGCTGACACCGTACATATGATATACAACACCGATAGCCCCGATCAGACATGCAATCCAACCACTTCAAGCCCCAAAGATCGCCTTACATCAACAAAGCGACCCCGGCCCCGAGAGGCGCTAAGCATCACCTTCGACGGCTCTGATTTGAGTGGCATAACACTCCCTCACGTAGTTCCTCTAGTTGTTGCGCCATACAGAACAGGTTCACCGTTGAACGCGTCCTTATTGACCAGGGAAGCACTTCAAAGGTTATGTACTATAAAACCTTCATCAAACTCGGGTTCAACGATTCGGATCTGACTCCAGCTCCATATCCACTATTTGGCTTCAATGCCAACCCGAAGTACCCTTTGGGAATGATCAGTCTACCCGTTCGAGCCGCTCCAACGGTGGACGGGAATTCTGGTCGTCAGCTACCGTCGCCTCTACAATCTCATCATGGGGCGATCATGGTTGCATACCCCGCAGCCGCCCCAAGCACCTACCACCGCCGCGATTCCCAACGAACACGGCTGAGCGATCCGTGGTTTCAAGAGCAACAGAGGCATGTTACCTTCTCGCCGCCAAGTCGCCGAAGGAACTGCAAGTAAACTCCATTGAAGTGCCCAATCGAGAGATCCTGGATGACGTCGGGCGTCAACCAAACGAAAAGGCCACGGAAGAGTTAGACCAGGTTGACATTGATGGAAGCCCGGATAAGTTTTTTATGATCGGCGCCTCTCTGAGCCAGGTCGACAGACAGCAGCTGATCACTCTCTTACTCGGCAACCTCGACGTCTTCGTGTGGACTCCATACGAGATGCCGGGAGTAGACCCGTCAGTCTCTCAGCACCACCTCAATGTCGACCCCCGGTGCAGGCCGATCATTCAGAAAGGCCGACGATCCTCCGCAGAACACACCGCCGCTGTTGTCGAAGAAGTTAACAAATTGCTTGACGCCGGGGCAATTAGAGAAGTCACCTACCCCACATGGCTCTCCAACACAGTGGTGGTGAAAAAGAAGAACGGAACTTGGCGAGTGTGCGTCGATTTCACGGATCTGAACAAAGCTTGCCCCAAAGACTGCTTCCCCTTACCTAGAATTGACCAACTCGTTGATGCGACGGCGCGCCACCGGCGCATGAGTTTCCTCGATGCCTACAGAGGCTACCATCAGATCGCCATGAATCCGGATGATCAGGACAAAACTGCATTCCTCACTCCAAGAGGAACCTACTGCTACAGGGTTATGCCTTTTGGACTGAAGAATGTAGGGGCAACTTACCAAAGACTGGTCACCACGATGTTCAAAGAACAGCTGGGACACACTATGGAAGTATACATCGATGACATGGTGGTCAAATCCAAAGAAGAACAAAACCATATAGCCGATCTGGAAAAGACATTCAACACCCTACGCAAATACAGAATGAAGCTAAACGCTTCCAAATGTGCCTTTGGGATCGGTTCCGGCAAATTCCTGGGTTATATCGTCAACCACCGAGGAATCGAAGCCAACCCGAGGCAAGTCACAGCAATTTTGGAACTGAGTTCCCCCCGTTCAGTGAAAGAGGTCCAAAAGTTGATGGGAATGGCTGCGGCACTCAACAGGTTCATCAGCCGATCTACAGATCGCTGCAGACAATTCTTTCAGACACTACGGCAGAACAGAGCTTTTGAATGGTCCGCCGAATGTGAAGTAGCTTTTAACGGGCTCAAGACCTACCTCCGGACAGTACCTCTTCTAACAAAACCCGCCATTGGTGACCCCCTCATTCTATATCTGGCAGTCTCCGACAGGGTCGTCAGCGCCGTATTATTAAAAGAGGAGGAAGGGCAGCAACAGCCAGTGTATTATGTGAGCAAGGCAATGGTGGACGCCGAAACATGCTACCATCACTGGAAAACTCGCCCTAGCGTTGGTCATGGCGAAGAAAACCGAGGCATTACTTCCAAGGACACAAAGATTAGGGTGCTCACAGACTATCCCTCCGATGTACTACGGAATGCGTATATCGGGGCGTGTTTGAAGTGGGCTCTAACTCGCCAATACGACATCCGTTCTTACCCAAAACTACAATCAAAGGCGTGCTTGCCGACTTTGTTGCCGAATTCACAGAGGGCTTGCCGACCTCAAGCTCGATGACATCCAAATTAAAGGTCGCAGATTCGCCAAAGCCGATTGGAGAATATATGGGGACATTTGGCGCTTATATCTTGTGATGGATCGTCTAACCAACCAGCGGCGCCGGCGTCAGAATCATGTCTCCAGACGGCGCAGAATTGAAGCAGCCGTCAAGCTTGGCTTCAAGCATCAAATAACGGTTTAATATGAAGCCCTTTAGCCGGATGCGGAATGCACACTTGTTTCGCGCGCTTGCTGGTGGTGTTTATGACTCAAAATTGGTAATCAACCGATTGAAGGGAGTACGCCGCAAGAGACGGCGTATGGCGGCCTATATGAAAATGGCTAACTCCTTGTGGATTTAAATTCGACCATCATGAACTAAACCAAATAACACGCGATCAAAATACACACGCGGATGCCCTGGCTTGCTTAGCCTCCGCCATCAACTCCGAGCTCAAGCGTACCATCGAAGTAGGTTTCGTCCCAGAACCGAGTATCGACCCTCCGGAAGAAACCCACATCAACATTATAGAATCGGCTCCAAGTTAGAAGGATCCCATTGCTGCATTCCTTTCTTCTGAGCAACTCCCAGAGGACAAAAAAGAAGCACACAAGCTGCGAAACAAGGCCCTGCGGTACTACCTAGATCCACAAGGAGGGCTTTACAAAAAGTCCCTCTCTGGTCCATACTTGGAATGCGTGCACCCGGGCAAAGTGGAGGAACTGCTCACTGAGATACACGAGGGCAGCTGTGGTGCCCACTCGGGGGGACGCTCCCTGGCCCATCGGGCGATAACACAGGGATACTCTTGGCATTTATGAGGGCCGACGCACAAAATTATGTCAAGAAATGCGAACAATGCCAAAAGTTCTCCCCACTAACCCATCAGCCGGCAGAAACTTTGAATTCCATCACAAGCCCATGGCCGTTTGCTCAGTGGGGACTTGATATCGTAGGACCATTGCCGAGGGCCCCAGGGAACAAGCGATTTCTAATCGTAGCAACAGATTACTTCACAAAGTGGGTCAAGAGGCTCTAACCCATATACGAGATTCCATTAAGCGCTTTGTGTGGAGGAACATCATTACGATTCGGCATCCCAAGAGCATTGATCTCGGATAATGGTACTCAGTTCGATTGTGGCGTATACCGAGAATTGTGCAGCAAGTATGGTATTGAGCCTTACTTCTCTACGCCAGCCTACCCCCAAAGTAACGGTCAAGTGGAAGCTTCGAACAAATCCATCTTGGACGGCATCAAAAAGAGGCTGGAAAGTGCCAAAGGCAGATGGGTTGAAGAGTTGCCGAGCGTACTATGGGCCCATCGTACAACGCCGAGACGATCTACCGGAGAAACACTGTTTGCCCTATGCTTCGGAACCCAGGCAATCTTACCACCAAAGATCGGCTTACCAACTCTGCGATCGCAAGCCTTTGACACAGGCCGAAACGACATGATGCTCGCCCTGGACTTGGTTCTGATTGAAGAACGAAGATACCGCGCTTTAGCATCCATGGCACGTTATCAGCAGCAGCTCGCTAAGTCATACAATCGGCGAGTTCAGTTGCGCCGATATAATCCCGGAGAATTGGTTCTAAAGAAGGTACTACCAGCCGACCGGAGGCCGGCTGATGGAAAGCTTGGTCCGAACTGGGACGGCCCCTATCAAATAGATTCCGTCGCAGGCACAGGGGCATATCGGCTCTCGGACATGTCGGGAAGAAGCCTGCCACGGCTGTGGAATTCAACACATCTACGTAAATTTTATCAATGACCCGACCTGTGGGCTTGATACCTGTACATACGTCGTTGTAATGCAAGGTTTCGTGTTTTTACATGTTTGAGCTCAACACCTTAGGGCCGAATAAGTCTCCGGATTCGGAGCGCCCTTCGTGGATGTCACGATTGGCCAAAACAAGTCTCCGGATTCGGAGCCCCCTTTGGTGCATGACAGCTTAGGGCCGAATGAGTCTCCAGATTCGGAGCGCCCTTCGTGGATGTCACGATTGGGCAAAACAAGTCTCCGGATTCGGAGCCCCCTTTGGTGCATGACACCTTGGGGCCGAATAAGTCTCCGGATTCGGAGCGCCCTTCGTGGATGTCACGATTGGCCAAAACAAGTCTCCGGATTCGGAGCCCCCTTTGGTGCATGATACCTTAGGGCCGAATAAGTCTCCGGATTCGGAGCGCCCTTCGTGGATGTCACGATTGGCCAAAACAAGTCTCCGGATTCGGAGCCCCCTTTGGTGCATGACACCTTAGGGCCGAATAAGTCTACGGATTCGGAGCGCCCTTCGTGGATGTCACGATTGGCCAAAACAAGTCTCCGGATTCGGAGCCCCCTTTGGTGCATGACACCTTAGGGCCGAATAAGTCTCCGGATTCGGAGCGCCCTTCGTGGATGTCACGATTGGCCAAAACAAGTCTCCGGATTCGGAGCCCCCTTTGGTGCACGACACCTTAGGGTCGAATAAGTCTCCGGATTCGGAGCGCCCTTCGTGGATGTCACGATTGGCCAAAACAAGTCTCCGGTTCGGAGCCCCCTTTGGTGCAGGACACCTTAGGGCCGAATAAGTCCCCGGATTCGGAGCACCCTTCGTGGATGTCACGATTGGCCAAAACAAGTCTCCGGATTCGGAGCCCCCTTTGGTGCACGACACCTTAGGGCCGAATAAGTCTCCGGATTCGGAGCGCCCTTCGTGGATGTCACGATTGGCCAAAACAAGTCTCCGGATTCGGAGCCCCCTTTGGTGCACGACACCTTAGGGTCGAATAAGTCTCCGGATTCGGAGTGCCCTTCGTGGATGTCACGATTGGCCAAAACAAGTCTCCGGATTCGGAGCCCCCTTTGGTGCACGACACCTTAGGGCCAAACAAGTCTCCGGATTCGGAGCGCCCTTCGTGGATGTCACGATTGGCCAAAACAAGTCTCCGGATTCGGAGCCCCCTTTGGTGCATGACACCTTAGGGCCGAACAAGTCTCCGGATTCGGAGCGCCCTTCGTGGATGTCACGATTGGCCAAAACAAGTCTCCGGATTCGGAGCCCCCTTTGGTGCATGACACCTTAGGGCCGAATAAGTCTCCGGATTCAGAGCGCCCTTCGTGGATGTCACGATTGGCCAAAACAAGTCTCCGGATTCGGAGCCCCCTTTGGTGCATGACACCTTAGGGCCGAATAAGTCTCCGGATTCGGAGAGCCCTTCGTGGATGTCACGATTGGCCAAAACAAGTCTCCGGTTCGGAGCCCCCTTTGGTGCAGGACACCTTAGGGCCGAATAAGTCTCCGGATTCGGAGCACCCTTCGTGGATGTCACGATTGGCCAAAACAAGTCTCCGGATTCGGAGCCCCCTTTGGTGCACGACACCTTAGGGCCGAATAAGTCTCCGGATTCGGAGCGCCCTTCGTGGATGTCACGATTAGCCAAAACAAGTCTCCGGATTCGGAGCCCCCTTTGGTGCACGACACCTTAGGGCCGAACAAGTCTCCGGATTCGGACTGCCCTTCGTGGATGTCACGATTGGCCAAAACAAGTCTCCGGATTCAGAGCCCCCTTTGGTGCACGACACCTTAGGGCCGAACAAGTCTCCGGATTCGGAGCGCCCTTCGTGGATGTCACGATTGGCCAAAACAAGTCTCCGGATTCGGAGCCCCCTTTGGTGCATGACACCTTAGGGCCGAATAAGTCTCCGGATTTGGAGCGCCCTTCGTGGATGTCACGATTGGCCAAAACAAGTCTCCGGATTCGAAGCCCTCTTTGGTGCATGACACCTTAGGGCCGAACAAGCCTCCGGATTCGGAGTGCCCTTCGTGGATGTCACGACTGGCCAAAACAAGTCTCCGGATTCGGAGCCCCCTTTGGTGCATGACACCTTAGGGCCGAATAAGTCTCCGGATTCGGAGCGCCCTTCGTGGATGTCACGATTGGCCAAAACAAGTCTCCGGATTCGGAGCCCCCTTTGGTCCATGACACCTTAGGGCCGAATAAGTCTCCGGATTCGGAGCGCCCTTCGTGGATGTCACGATTGGCCAAAACAAGTCTTCGGATTCGGAGCCCCCTTTGGTGCATGACACCTTAGGGTCGAATAAGTCTCCGGATTCGGAGCGCCCTTCGTGGATGTCACGATTGGCCAAAACAAGTCTCCGGTTCGGAGCCCCCTTTGGTGCAGGACACCTTAGGGCCGAATAAGTCTCCGGATTCGGAGCACCCTTCGTGGATGTCACGATTGGCCAAAACAAGTCTCCGGATTCGGAGCCCCCTTTGGTGCACGGCACCTTAGGGCCGAATAAGTCTCCGGATTCGGAGCTCCCTTCGTGGATGTCACGATTGGCCAAAACAAGTCTCCGGATTCGGAGCCCCCTTTGGTGCACGACACCTTAGGGTCGAATAAGTCTCCGGATTCGGAGTGCCCTTCGTGGATGTCACGATTGGCCAAAACAAGTCTCCGGATTCGGAGCCCCCTTTGGTGCACGACACCTTAGGGCCAAACAAGTCTCCGGATTCGGAGCGCCCTTCGTGGATGTCACGATTGGCCAAAACAAGTCTCCGGATTCGGAGCCCCCTTTGGTGCATGACACCTTAGGGCCGAACAAGTCTCCGGATTCGGAGCGCCCTTCGTGGATGTTACGGTTGGCACAAACAAGTCTCCGGATTCGGAGCCCCCTTTGGTGCATGACACCTTAGGGCCGAATAAGTCTCCGGATTCGGAGCGCCCTTCGTGGATGTCACGATTGGCCAAAACAAGTCTCCGGATTCGGAGCCCCCTTTGGTGCATGACACCTTAGGGCCGAATAAGTCTCCGGATTCGGAGCGCCCTTCGTGGATGTCACGATTGGCCAAAACAAGTCTCCGGTTCGGAGCCCCCTTTGGTGCAGGACACCTTAGGGCCGAATAAGTCTCCGGATTCGGAGCACCCTTCGTGGATGTCACGATTGGCCAAAACAAGTCTCCGGATTCGGAGCCCCCTTTGGTGCACGACACCTTAGGGCCGAATAAGTCTCCGGATTCGGAGCGCCCTTCGTGGATGTCACGATTAGCCAAAACAAGTCTCCGAATTCGGAGCCCCCTTTGGTGCACGACACCTTAGGGCCGAACAAGTCTCCGGATTCGGACTGCCCTTCGTGGATGTCACGATTGGCCAAAACAAGTCTCCGGATTCAGAGCCCCCTTTGGTGCACGACACCTTAGGGCCGAACAAGTCTCCGGATTCGGAGCGCCCTTCGTGGATGTCACGATTGGCCAAAACAAGTCTCCGGATTCGGAGCCCCCTTTGGTGCATGACACCTTAGGGCCGAATAAGTCTCCGGATTTGGAGCGCCCTTCGTGGATGTCACGATTGGCCAAAACAAGTCTCCGGATTCGAAGCCCTCTTTGGTGCATGACACCTTAGGGCCGAACAAGCCTCCGGATTCGGAGTGCCCTTCGTGGATGTCACGACTGGCCAAAACAAGTCTCCGGATTCGGAGCCCCCTTTGGTGCATGACACCTTAGGGCCGAATAAGTCTCCGGATTCGGAGCGCCCTTCGTGGATGTCACGATTGGCCAAAACAAGTCTCCGGATTCGGAGCCCCCTTTGGTCCATGACACCTTAGGGCCGAATAAGTCTCCGGATTCGGAGCGCCCTTCGTGGATGTCACGATTGGCCCAATTAAGTCTCCGGACTCGGAGCCCCCTTTGGCGCATGACGCCTTAGGGCCGAATACGTCTCCGGATTCTGAACGTTTATACCATGCCGTACAAAATATTCTAATCAAAATCTAAATATTCTAATAAAATGAATCGACGCGTCTGAACTAGAAATATTTTACAAATCAAAATATTTTACGATCAGAGACGGCAAGGGCAGATTTATTAATCTAAGTGGCCGTCTTCTCGCAGATGCCTCGCCAAATTTACCACGAGTCCGAACCATTTGGCTCTTCACGCTCGAGCCCTGGCCAAGGCAAGGGCAGATTTATTAATCTAAGCGGCCGCCTTCTCGCAGATGCCTCGGCCAGCCTACGAGTCGGAACCATTTGGCTCTTCACGCTCGAGCCCTGGCCAAGGCAAGGGCAGATTTATTAATCTAAGTGGCCACCTTCTCGCAGATGCCTCGGCCAGCCTACGAGTCGGAACCATTTGGCTCTTCACGCTCGAGCCCTAGCCAAGGCAAGGGTAGATTTATTAATCTAAGTGGCCGCCTTCTCGCAGATGCCTCGGCCAGCCCATGAGTCCGAACCATTTGGCTCTTCACGCTCGAGCCCTGGCCAAGGCAAGGGCAGATTTATTAATCTAAGCGGCCGCCTTCTCGCAGATGCCTCGGCCAGCCTACGAGTCGGAACCATTTGGCTCTTCACGCTCGAGCCCTGGCCAAGGCAAAGGCAGATTTATTAATCTAAGTGGCCGCCTTCTCGCAGATGCCTCGGCAAGCATACGAGTCGGAACCATTCGACTATTCACGCTCGCGCCCTGGCTAAGGCATGGACATATTGTAGATCTATTAAGAAATATCACCATAAAATTACGGAAACATCAGCACATTGAACAGAATTCATAATCAGAACATTGAGCATAACTCTTAACATTCTTTAACTACAAAAAAGTATCGACGTCCACTTCTGTATCGCAACATTTTGTAATATCAGCCCGCATGAAAAATTTCTGATAAACAAATACAAAATAACAAAAATAAACGGAAAAAGTACTTCAAATCATAACAATCGTGTATCGTAAAGATCAACCCTCGGAATCAGTCTCCAACGGATCGATGTCCACTTGCTCATACGGTATTGGCTCATTCAGTGAAACCCCAGCTACAGCAAGGGCCTTGTACCAACCATGTTTGAAACCCCGATTCTCAAACCGGAGACTGGTCCACGATCGACGAGTCCAAATTCTCTCCCGCCGAAAACTTTTGAATCGGCAATCACCTTCGCCGCCTTCATTTCGGCCAACTCAGCCTCCAGGCTGGTAACTGCCTTTTGGGACAACCCAAGTGCAGCTTCCATATCGTCGGCCTTCTTCTCCGCCTCCTCCCTCAACTTATCTGCGTCGCGAGCTCTCTACCGCGGCCTCTGCCCGAGAAGTCTCCTGGTTTGCTCTTAAAAATTCGTCCTCAGCCCTTTTCCTCTGGCCCTCAACTTGCTTTCGTAAACGACTAATTTCCTTGACGGCGTCGAGATGACGCCGGCCTACATCGGCTATCCTACCAACGGCCTGCAAAAGCAAAATTCAAAAAATGTAATGCGAACAATGTTTGGACGAAGTGAAGGAAAAATCAGAATACGTACCAAAAGGGCCGACTGCGCGGCTAACATTGTCGAATTCAAATCAGGCTCCAACTGGAAAGCCTCCATATCAGACGGCAACGACAAAGACGTTGCCACGCCGAACGCAACCTCCGAGTCTTTAAGCACCGAGGCGTCCGAAGAAACCGGCATGTTTCCTACCATCGGTCGAATCACAAAGGGCACAACCTCACTCGATGCCTCCATTCGAGGTCGTTTGCCACCGTGATCTTCTAAATCGACCACACGATCCCTAACGCGTTTCTCCGCCTTTCCCTCAACATCATGAACGACTTCCCCAACCAACGCGGATTCAGCATTCTTATTTGTCGCCGCCTCGTCAACAATTCCCAAGGATCTCGATTTGGTAACTGGCAGGGGATGTTGAGATTCAGTGGTGGGTGGTTCAGTCGAAAGGCTCTCCGCTCTTCGCCGTGTGGCTAGCCTCTCCGCATTCGCCTTCTTAGCAAGTTTTGTCAGGCTTAACCCAGCCATGTTAGTGGAGCCTGAGATGGGAAGACTGTCTGAACGTTGAGGAACGTCGTCAACAGGAAAGCTCCCCCGCCCTGAAGTAGGAGGATCGGCAGAGTCCAATACCTCCTCAGATTCGGCCTCGGACTGATCCGATTCGGCAGTATCGGATACTTCAGTACTCTCCGAATCGGACCCTTGAAAACCTACCTGTCTCAAGTTTCTGAAGTCGGATAAAATACGAGCAACGAGAAACTCCTCCCCCTTCGGAATCGGTATGTTCTTCGCTGCCGAAAAGGTTGTATATGTAGGCTCGTAGCAAAGTAGAACGTGAGCCGCTCTTCCCTGCTTATGAAGACTGCGACGGTCGAAATAACTTAGAGCAATCCTAATGTCCAAGAGAACGGCGTCGTCAGTTGAGGCTTGGATTCTTTTTAAATCGTTCCCTGCACAAAACAAGCCGTAAGACCCAAAGAAAACAAGGTATGGCAAATATGAACACACAATACGAGCAAGTGGACATTCGGCGACCTGGTTCGCCCCTACGTCTAGGAATAGGATCGACATGATCCTCCCCTTCGCCGAACTCCCAGTTGCCGCGGACAACGACCATGACATCATCGACTCGTTTTCCAGAGCTGGAAAGCATAGTGATCAACTGATGATCTGTATCCTTAGCTCTGAGGAAGTAACGCTCGTGCCGACCAGAGGATTTGGCCAAAGCGTAACAGTGCCGGATGGCAGAAATGCCAAGATTAATTCCAAGGCAACGGTTCAGTGCTACGACCCCCATTATAATTCTAAAGAAATTCACATTGGGCTGGGAAGGGATCAAATCCCAATGGCGAAGAACAGCTCTCAGAAACGGATGAAGGGGAAAGCGGACTCCACCCTCCGCGATTGACAAAAGGGGAAAGACAATCGTGGTTCCATCCTCCCTCTCCATGTCAAGAGTGCCGTCCGCCACAAACGACAAGTGGACATCGTCAGGAATTGAGAAATGGCGTCTAAAACCAGCAATTCGATCTGACGAAAGGAGGTCTTTCAAGTGTTTCGCCATAACCTACTAACTATAAGAACATGCGGCGGAATAAACAAACAAAGAAAAGCTCCAGAACAGGGGAGAGGAAAACTTACAAAAATGAAGAGAGTATCACGGATGGAAGATTTGCAAGAACGATTCGAAGAGCAACCCAGCAACCAGCCTCATAGAACACGGATTCGAAAGGACATCAGATTTCAAGTCATAATAAATAAGCGTGTACGAAGAGGCGGGAAGTTGAGACGACGATTAAAGGGGGAATAATTAAACGCTCGCGTGATAAGTCCAACTCCCAAACTGCGGTACGGAGTATTCGAAAATCGGAACCAAGCGTTTCACCCAACTGTAATTGACAGAACGCTTGGGGGGCAATTGTGGGAGCCGAATAAATAGAGGAACAAAATCTCGAATACCCAGTGAGCCGGTGACTGAATGGCTCCATTCTGCTCAACTAGGACGCCGAATAATTAGGCGAGGATAAGGGAGGTCTATTTCAGAAGCTTGACGCTAGCCGGCATATACCCCGCAGGAATACGGGGTCGAATAGGATAGATAGGCCGTATTTGGATCCCTCCCTAGAGCCGAATAGAGGAAAAGATAATGATTGAAAAAGTAGGCCCAGGCCCCGAGGCCCAGAGAATGGATATAAATACAAGAGCTTCAGATTTGTAAAGGTACGTAAGAATCACTTCTAAAAACTTAGTAAACAAGCTTTCTTGAGCAGAGGAACTGACTTGCCCATCGGAGTGCTAATTCCGGCACCCCCGACCGGAGTGTTCGTATCTTTTCAGGTGACTAGCTGAGGATCATTGGCGTCTTTCAGGATCTAAGGAGTATTTCCAAACCCTTTCACCACAGCTATATCAACACTTCCAAAGATAAGCATATGAGCTGTATCAATACATAAACTGACAAGCATATGAGCTGTATCAGTGGAGTCCATCCCGTATCTTCTCCCAAATAACATCCGGTTTAGAGGTCCATCCCCCATCTTCCCCTAAACCGTGGAGTTCATCCCCTATCTCCTCCCCCACACACACAATGTATATACATACAAGTCATATACACAATCAATCAATACATAACGTTAATGTATTCTATCAACCGTCATACTCTATGACTCGTCCAATTGATTAGTTTTAGTTTGCCTAATCATCATGCATTGTCTACAACAATCAAAACTACCCTCCACCAATAGCCCAAGCAATTATTTCTAAACGGATAATAAAAGCTCCAACTGATAAATTATCAATGTTTTCAAAAGTGACCGATTAATAAAACCAACTCCACCGTTTCACAATATAATGAATCAATTTCATTAATTCCAATTTAATTCCATAAATCTATAACTTCCCAAATTAATTATACCAATTAATTTATACACAAAATTAGGGCTTTCTTCCCCAACTCTCAATATAAACCCATAGATTCATATATTACTAACCAACACCCAAATCATCATTTTGAGACCCAAAATACAAGTTTAAGAATCAAAAAGACAAACCCTCTATTATAACATTTTGAAACCCTAAGTCCCAAAATCAACCAACTTCAACACTTTATCAAAACAACCCAAAAGTCTATGTCAAAGACCATAAGAGTGAGTAGGAATCCCTACCTCAAATTCGGAGCTACAAAAGGAGAGAAGAGACCAAAACCAAAATGCTCCAAACTCCAAACTTTTCGGATCAAGACGAAGCCCTCAACGATCAACCCAACTTTTACAAAGGCCGAAGAGGAGGAAAGCACTCTAACTAGATCAAACCCTAGAGAGAAGGCAGTTCCTAGAGAGAGAAGGTCTCAAATGGTGTTTTTGAAAAGTAGGAGAGAGAATGAGGTTGTAAAAAGTGATCTAAAAATGCCCGACTATGTACTGATATACGACATGTCCGCTCGAGCGTAAAACACAATGCTCGAGCGTCAAGAACAAAAATCTGGGTCCGCTCGAGCGTAAGAAGACCCGCTCGAGCGCCAAGACACATGAATAAAGTACATCCGCTCGAGCGCGAAAACCCGTCCGCTCGAGCGCAGATTTCCCCCTCCCAGAACTTACACCAACAATGTACTACCTGCTCGAGCGCCAACAAGCCCGCTCGAGTGTAACCCGCTCGAGCGCAGGAAATCCGCTCGAGCATAGAAATCACATCTGCAGAAGTTTTACAAAAAACAAAATACCGTGAGTGTGTAAATCCCACTCGAGCGGACATCCAAAAACCAAACCCCGCTCGAGCGCAGAACAACCCGCTCGAGCGTAACGCCAAAAACCTGGGCAACTAGATTTGAGACTCAGGCATCAACTAACCTGTAACACACCTGTCCAAAACATCCCAAAACTCACACAAATGGAATTAAAGGACGACAACAAGATAGACACAACTACCAACTCCACGGAACCTAGTCCGCAGTGCAACTAAACAGTAGAGGGAATACCGAAATCGCTATACTCTTCTTTCAGTTGACAAGTTGTTCGGGCATAATCTATTCTGCCGGTATTCTCCAACTGAGTACCTGTTTGGCAGTGTAGTCGGAAATTGACACATACAGTTTTGGTAACCCAATGATGGCTTTGAATGGTGTTGTTAAGCTGAGGAGTGTTGTTTCTCAACTGGCTTGGGAAGAATTGAGTTTTAAGCCTTCTGGGTTTGTGTGTTATCAGGTGAAAGACAATGAGGGAGTTCGTAAATGGGAGTGTCTTAATGGCCTTTTGAGTTTATCATCAACCCACCAGACAATAAGATCTGTGGATGATGATGAGAAGTCGTCAAGTTCGGCTACGGAATTGCAGAGGGTGGTTGATCACAAGGAAGAAAATGGCTCTAGGAGGTTGCAGAATGATTCAACTACTCTTCCAAGCGGGTTCTTTCTTTGCTGCTTGATTAATATATGGGTTTTTATTCCTGATTGAATATATAGACTATTTGAAGATATAACCCTTGAATTTTAAATATATGGAGTTAATTTATATAGTTACTTACTGATGAATAACAAAATCATTCATGTGAATAATGACAAAAGGAAAATGCTAAAAAAAACAAGTAAAGTGATGTTGTTTTATTCAAGTCTTCTATTTGCAATTTGATTAGTAGAGCATAAATTTTTTTCTATTTTGGCGCTAACAATTAGGAAAGTACAATTTTTGTTCTAAATTTTTTTCCATTTTGGTGCTAAGAATTTGTCTAGACTGGTGGTTTCACTGTTTCTTGAGTTGAGAGTTTGTAGTTATACTGTGAGAGATTTCACAAGATGAGGTGAGACCTAAGAAGCATGGACACAGACATATGACACGATATGGACAAATCGACAAAAAATGAAGAACACAACACGTGAGGGACACGCATGAAATATATAATTTTATATATTTATTATATGTTATATATATGAATATATCATTAAAAGATAATAAAAAATGTAATATGATACTAATTCCTATAAATTTATATAGTTTTTGTTTTATAATTGTGTCTTAAGTTGTTAATTCAAACTTATAATTAATTTTACATGTGTCTAATTAAAGAAAGGCCAAACTAAAGAAGAAAAAAAAATATTTATAATCAATTATAGTCAATGTTTGTTTGAATTTCTAAAATTTATGAATTTATGAATTTGTAAAAGCTAAGAATCAGAAAAGATTGATTCTCATAAATTTATAAAAGTTGAAACATACTAGACGAATGATATTCATGGAGTATGACCTCATAATGTTCATAATTGTTATGAGATAACAATGGTTTAATTTGATTATGAATTTTCTGCTTGAAATTTTTTTTTTTTTTTTTGCAGATGTTCAGCATCAACATCTATTGGTACTGGTGGAGATAGGAGATGAAACCATTGAGATTAGATTTAAAAGTAAAAAATGTAATTGTAGTGTAATTGCAATACTTTGGATGACAGAGCCTGAGACACCAAACAAAGGAAGACCTTATTAGGCATGGTGTAATCCCATAACAGTCAAACATATTAAACATGAAACTCAAACAAGAGCAAGATAGTCAGAGATTTATGGCTACCAACACTCATAAAGTAGAGAACAATCTATTGAGTTTGAATATTGAAGGAATTAAATGTAATATTAATATCCTAAAAATGTTGATTTAGCACACTCTTGTATTTTGTGTTGCAATGGCAATAAAATGAGTATTGGAGAATATGACTAATGCCATTTCATATTCATGTTTGTGTTGTAATGAAATGTCTTGTATTTTGAATTATAATGATCATTGAAGAATATGAAATTCTTTATTTTTGTCATGCTCTTATTGATATTGTTACTAGCAACTCCTCATTGACTTTTTATTTATTTTTAATGACAAACATAACCTGTTAATGGGCTTGGTTGGGATCACAAATTAAAGAACAAATGAAATTTATTCATAATAAAGAAAAAAACATTGTTAATGGTGATTTACTCATAATGTGAAAAAAAAAAAAAAAAAAAAAAAATCACATTTCATAATGAAAAAAAACTTCAACGTTTCATAATAAACTCTAATAATTGATAATGCTTCAATGTAATAGTTCAACTATATAATCCAACACAAAAATCATTGTGTTTTAACAAACAAGTCTCTCAAAATGTAATATAAACATTCTCAATGAACTTTAAAAAAAAAGCCAACAAATGTCTAAGCAACCCTGTCATGTAGACATTTTCAACTTCTACCATTTGTGTCATCTTCTGGATTGTTAGCCTGTGATTGTACTATGTCATTCAACATTTTTGTGAAACTTGAATGTTCGAATATCGAAGATGGAGATGGATGATGATGCTCCTATCAAAAAAATAAAATATATTAAATTTTCATAAAATCATGTAAATAAATACATATTAGAATATTACGTACTTGATATGGCAAGTTTTCTTGAAATATGTTTTGTTGCTCCAAACTTGGACCCAATGTTTCAAATTCCTGCGATATAAGAAGCGATTAGACAATCCAACTATAAATAAATCATATAACTATAAAGTTAATGAATAAAATAAACTTCTTACATTCACTTGAATACTCTCTTGTGTACCAAGATCAACAAATCCTATATCTGAAGATGCACCAAACTCGGATTGCTACAAAATATAAAATTTGAAAGTTAACAAAATAATAGTTTTTTTTAATAGTAAATTAACTTATTCAAATAATTTTCACACCTCTACACTTCCTCAGATGTTGATGGTCTTTGTCTTGGTCTTTGCTCCTTTCTTCTTCTTATTAACAACTTTTTCAGCTATGGATTGTTTCCTTTTACATGGTGGCCTCCCTTTTTGACGTAAAACGATTAGATCAAGTATGGTTCTACTCTCATTTGACTTCGAAACACCATCTCCATGAGTGGTTGAATTATGATGATTACTCACAAAACTAGACTTATTATTTCCACAATCAATTTCAACTTCTTCTTTCAATTTCCCTTTTAGTTCAAGTAACTGTTCGACCACCATATCACACCTATTTTCACAATCAGTTGCCAAATCAGCCACATCATTGAAAACATTGAACATTTTATTATACCGACGTGTTTTAGGCAACATTGAAGAGTTGTTATAATTGATAATGACTTTACTATGGCACCTTTTCACATTTTTGTTCCATCTTCTTAAAATGTACTTGTCTGATATCTCATGAACCCTTTCTTTCATTAACACTAGAATTTGATGCCTACACACTATTCCCCTAAACTCGAACAGCCAACAACTACAATTTGTGTCAAAGTTTTCCTTATCAAAATAGACAATGAAAGTTGCTAATCGAAGGTTCTCTCCAAATGAAACATCTTCACTCACTTCATATACAGAAAAATCAAGACCTTGTGTATACAAAGATAAATTGCAATGAAGCTGTCCTACAACCTCTTGTTGGAACTCTTTAAATTTTGCAATAGTGTAAGCTTTTTGAAATTGCTTCTCAAATAGATACTGAGTTATGCATGGGATGTATGAGTTGAGAGAATTAAATTCTTCAACATTTTCATTTTCCACCTTCTTCGCCAAAGCATTCTCATATTGCTCCACAAATTGTTTCAAAGTGGTTTTTGAGTTGATGTACCCATTAAAGAATGCGTGCATGCTTTCACTTCGTTGTGTGGTTGACATTCCGCCCAAAAAATATCTTTGACAAATGCAGGTACCCATTGGTGTCTATCCTGAAACAATCCAAATAACCATTCATTGCTTTCAAGTTGATAATTCTCTATCAATTTGTTCCAATTTTCTTCAAACTCCTTTTTTGTTAAGGAATCATAAACTGCATTCTATATACCAAATTTTATTGCCTCATATTCTTTGTATCCTCTCAAATTTTCAGGTAATTTTTTCAAGATATGCCATAAACACCATCGGTGACACACATTAGGGAAAACAATTTGTATAGCATTTTTCATGGCTTTATCTTGATCTGTAATAATAGCATTTGGAGGACATCCAAACATGCATGCAAGCCAAGACTTAAATAACCATGTAAATGTTTCTGTATTTTCATGTGAAATGAGTCCACAACCTAACAATGTCGACTGTCCATGATGGTTAACCCCAATAAATAGGGCAAAGGGCATATCATACTTATTTACCAAATATGTTGTGTCAAATGTAACCACATCGCCAAACTCTTTAAATCCAGCCTTACTCCTTGCATCAGCCCAAAATACATTTAGTAATTTGCCCTCTTAATTCAAATCCAGGACATAAAAAAATTCTGAATTATCAGCTTGCATTTTCACAAAATAATTATACATTGCAGTGGCATCTCCTTTCTCGAGTTTCAAATGACAAACTTTGTCCATATGATTCCTACAATCTTTCTCTAAATATGATAACTTCTCATGCCCTCCAGCTTTAAGCACAAGTGAAGTAAAAATTTTGTTCATCCTAATCCTTGCACTATCATTTAATTCAAGTATCCTTTTCACATGTGGTTCAAGAATCCTATTTTGCTTGAAAAAACGAGATTTTCTTGGACACATTTCATGGTTATGATCAAGTCATAAGGATCACAGTATCCACATTCCATCGCCTTGTAAATTTGCATTAAGTCCAGCTTTGCATCCCGTTTTAGTTTGTGGGCGTAGTTTAACTATATTGCTTGTTTTAATTTTTGCCTTTCCAGCACGAGTACAAGCAATAGTTACATATTTTTTCTCCCCATCATCTCCCCTTTTACAATATTTCTTTGACACCGCAAAACCATTTCTCTTCCCATATCTTGAATAATATTCATAAATTTCATCAATTGATTTAAATGTCATTCCCACTTTAGGATTCTCAATTTCAACTTCTACATTTTTTGTGTCTTCTATTTCAGTCTCAATATCAATTTCGTCACAGTCCTCATTTGATCCACTCGATATTTCTTTATCCATACCTCTACAATGTAAATAACAAATTAGAAAAAAAAAACATTCATAACAAAGGCCACAAAAATCCTAATTAACTAGAAAATTAAATTATTTTATTATTTTTCTGCTGAAAATTTATAAAAATTCAAGCAGAAAATTCAGTAATAAAAAATTCAAGAAGAAATTTTAGCAAGAAATTCAATTGGTGTTATCTCATAAAAATTTTGCACACATTGAATTCATAACTTGTATAAATTCGTAACTAATGTTATCTCTTAATAAACAATAATAATTTATAGTACAACTTTTAGCTTTTTTTGCTTTCTAATTTCATTTTGGTGCACAGAGATAGAGTTTTCTGGTCTTCGATCCAGTGGATGTGTGACATACGCCAAGAATGATAGGGAAGCATCCTTGTTTGATGTAGTGGCTGCCCAAGTTACTTCCATGGTTATCTTCTAATCTTCTTTGGTTAATTATAGTTCTGATGTTTTGTTCCCAATATTTATTTAAAACATGGATTAACTAACTAACAAGATTATGATGATTTTCTGAATCATACACATTGAATTCATTGTCGTTCTTTCAAATATTTTGAAAATTTTTTGAGCTTTTTTGCAACATCTACAAAACATTTTAATAAAAGAAAACACCTAAGTTCACAGTAAATTAAGTGGAAGAGAGGAGTACCAGTCCACGACGACAAAGATGAGTTCTGAGAAGAAGGTAGGTGGCTCTTCCGATGACGCTTATCTTTCTCTCTCTCCTCAATTCGTTCTAAGAAGAATGACAATGGTATTTAACTTTCTCTCTCTGTAGTCTTTCCAACTTCTCTCTTCTTCTTCTTTTTTTCTTTTTTTAAATAATATATTGGGGGCTTCACCAAGATGAGTTGGTCAATGCCAACTCATTCATGAAACCTTTCATGATAAATCTTTCCTAAACCCTAGCATTATTGTGTATAAATATATGTTATTTTCATATTCTAATCAAGACTTACACAGAAAACCAAAATGAAACAAAAGCCAATTCTGGGCAAACATGTTTTTATATAAAACATAGAAAGTATCCACTCTAAAAAAATCTGTGTTATTCTAAAGTGCTAGATGAATCTATTTATTCAACTTTATGGAAAACACAGAATCTGTCTTAAGTTTGTTATAAAAATTATGTGATTAAATAAACAAATACATTTATATTTAGAAATTAAAATTTCAGAACCAGAAAATATGCTGGAAATTACAAGTAGATTGAACAGAAATACACAATAAAATAAATTAGCAAAAAAAAAAAAAAAAAGCACACCGAAACATGCACTAGACAGTGTCTTTAAAATAGATTCGTCATCTCACCGATTGGGGTGCTGAAGGTTGTTCGACTTCTGTCTCATAAGATACGGCAGTTGGACAAGCTATAACCAAGCACTTATGGTGTAGTTTTGGCGAACATAACTAAACATACTAGGAAAAATATAAAACTAGAGAAACTTTGTAACATAAAGAGAAAAATTTTCTGGGTAGAATACTGAAGGAGATGGTTCTCCTTTTATACACATGGAGAGAGAGAGGAGGAGAAGGATTCCTACAACAAATATAGGAAATAATCTCCACAAAACTGTCCAACAAATGCAGCAAAACTGATGGGTCTTAAGTGTGAGAGTTACACACTTCATATATACACATTGATGGGTCGTCAAACACACCAAAAATAAACACAAAACTACACCAAATTCTTTTAGAATAATGGCAAGTTCAGGTATCGATCCACAGGGACAATTGTGAAATTAAACTAATTTAAGTGTTAAATTCCTAAATTAATTTTGATGAAAAGATTGATTGATCATAACCTAATTTAATAACGAATAAATTAAACTAAATAGTTAAATTATCAATTATAAATAAAATTGGATTTACTGAATTGGGAAAAAACCTAGGGCAAAGAGTCCACCACTAGTCACGTAAATAGAGTTTCTAATTGAAAACAATTATGTTATGGTTCGAATGGAATAATGCTTCGCAATTACAAATTCAAAGCATTTAACAAGAAAATCATCACATTCAATGTACAAGCACGAACCATCTCAAGTAGTACGAATCGTTTACTCTAAATTAGGGTAGTGACACGACTTGTCCCTCGTAGTATGGTTCGTCTCATACCTTGAATGTGAAAGAATAGAAAACTTATGTATGGAAGACATTCAATAATCACAGAAAGCTGAATACTTGAAAAGATAATGAAAATTATATATAGGAAGCTTCTAAAATACCATACAATTGTTCAAACCTTTACATAATTGAAAATCAACAAGAAAAACTAATTACATGGCTAGGGTTTCATCAAAACCCTAGAAAAGGAGACTAGCCACTTATGGAGGAGTGAAAGGAGGTAGATGGAGAAGAAGTCACCATGGGAGACATGCTTGAAGCTTCAAGTTCCTTTCTTTCCAAACCCTAGCCTCTCTCTCTTTTCAAAAACAATTTCAGAACCCTAATCCAGCCTTTTTCTTACCTATTTATACTTCTGGTGTCTTTCCAAATAGGTTTAAAACATCTGGCACGTTTTGCTAGAAAAAGTCAATGCACGTGCGGGAAAGTCAACGCAGGTGCGGACAAAGTCAACGCACGTGGGGGAAAGTCAACTCTTTTCAAATTCTGTCTTTTTGCCCATTTTATGCTCCGACTATATACAACCTGATTGACATTCAACACACATAAAGTATACAGTTTGACAAGTAAATGAAGTTAAGAGATCCTAATTAACGACCTCAATGATGTACAATTCGGCCTTAATTACATATGTATGTATATCTGCAGCCACCAACTTGGCTTGGACCAAAAAGATTAGGTTGGTGGACCACCAACTTGGCCTAGTCCAAACCTAACCCATTCCAGCAAGTCTCAAGCCTCACGATCCACGACCCACAGATCATGGACTCGGACCCAACCCAGCAGTTCACTCGCTCGTGGCAATTTTTGCATAATCAACTTGAATCATAGTTTTGGCTCAAGCCTATCTTTGAAGTATCCATAACTCCCTTCCTTCGGAAAATTTGGATGCCCCAAAGGGCTCACACCCTTAGGGCAAAAATGGGATTTAAATACCTATCAATGCTCTCCTCTATAATCAATGTGGGATAGAAGGTTACAAATTTTTCTCAACACCTCTTTTATGAGGCCAACTTAATGAGTCAATTTCTCATTCAAATCTTAATGGTTTTTGGTCATTTTTTTGTGGTGTAAAGATCTCATTATAAAAAATCTAAACCCACTTTAATTTACCTCAAGAGGGGATTGGCACCCACCTTAATATCGTATTAAAGTCACCAAAAAACCATTATTTTCTAACGTATTCCTCTCCTATACGTGGTTGTTGGGCTTGGTTGGATTAGGTTTGGTTTATTTTTTAATTATGATAAACTAATAGTTTGTTTGATTGATTACTAATGTAAATATTTTTCTTATTTGATAGTGACCATTAATTGTAATTGATAAGCTCAACTTTTTCCATGGAATTAACTGGTGATGGCCACATGTTAACAAAAATGTTTGTAATATAGAATGGGTCTAGTTAACGTAAAAGGCACACACTTAGAGAAGTCAATAATACAAATATATGTATACATATACAAATTCATAAATGCATGTGAAATATTATAAATTTATAGTGAGATAGATCTTTTATGTTTCTCTCCAATTCAAAACGGATTAGAGGGTGTTGTTGAATTTGCGTGGGCTCATCACGGAATCCGCATTGATAATCTGAACCGTGTAATGTTTAGAGTTCATCGAATATTTCATTGTTGCAAAAAATCACTTTGATTGGATATCGATAGCTACTTGATTAGATCACATTTGTATAAATAATTTATTTTAAAAATCATACTTACTTGTGATCTGATTAAATAGCTATCAATATCTGATCAACGTGATTTTTTACAGGGATGAAATACACGACGAGCCTTACATATTGAATGGTTTGAATCATTGATGTGGGTTACGTGGTGGACCCACAGAAACCTAGCAACACCCTTCCAACTGAAGATGAGCCTCTCCCTAAAAAATACTACAAAAATGCTGTGATAGTGTTGATGTTATAAATATAAATTATTTTTATGGATATTTTGTTTTAAAGTGAAAGGTCACTATTGAGCCATATCATTAATTATGAAAATCCTATATGAATTTTCTATTTGTATTTTATCACTCTCTCTCTAAGAATGTAATAGAAGGCCTAAATTGAATTAATTTGAGAAGTTAGGTGGTTTATTTGAGTGAAAATATTATTTAGGGGTTTAATTGAAAAAAGTAAACAATCTACGGGCTCCTAGTGTAATTTACTCTATAATTAAGCCCACATCAACAATTAATAGACTAAATACCTTATGTTGTGTTTGGTTGTATTCTGCAACTATATTTCCATCTCTCCATTTGAATTTCATGTTTGGATAAAGTTTTCAAAATGTAATTTCACCACACATTTGAAAATGTAATTCCCTTTCCCGTTTGTTAGATTTCTCTCCGTTTCAACTTTTCAATTTCTCTCCGTTTCATTTTCTCCACTCTTCCCAATGTACATATTCTCTCTCTTTAGTCTTTTTCATTTCTAAAAAGCTTTACGTGCAATGAAATTTAAATTTAAAAATGCTTCATAGCTAATATGTATATCCTTCAATCGATTTGGTGTGGAATAATTGAGAGGGTGTAATGAGTTCTCTGATCTGGGTAAAAGTGGTTGAGCTAGTCGTCACTAGGACATTTGGCCGGTCGTCCACCCGGACTTCCGACTGGTCGACTGCCAGTCTTTGACAGATGATCAACAAGCATGTCTTCAATCTCTGAAGCTTTCATCGAGAGAGAGGGAGAGAGAGAGTACAATAGTAGAAATGGTGTAAAGTCTCACTCGTTAATAACCCGACTTTGCTTCTTTTGTTCTGGTACTTGGAAAACTTCAAACCCCTCTACACTTTGCCTTGTCCAAAGAAACTCTACTCTCTCTATTTCTCTGTCTCTATATATGTATATGTATATCTCTTTCTTTCTCTCTATAGAAGTGTATGAAGAGAGAGTAAGAGATGTCAGTGTCCTGGTGGTGGGGGAAGGAGAGAGTAATAGTACATCAACACTTTGGAGATAGGTGGAGTCAGAGACAATGGGTGTGTTGTTGGGCAGAGAGACCACATTTTTATACTAGAAATCTAATGACCAAAATATTAGAAATCAGATAAAAATATAAGGCTTAATTTTTTTATTTTTTTAAAAATTAAATTAAAAAAAATTGTAATTAAATAGTTTTGATAATACATAATTTTCTTATATGTATTTATTATTATTTTTTGGTTATGTTGATAATTTTTTTAATATTTTCAAGTAAAAAAATTGATTAATGTTATTTTTTGCTAATAATTAATTTTTTTAATTGAATTTTAAAAAGAGTTTGGTTATGAGTATTGATCAGAATTTTTAATAGAGTTTTAAGTAGTGTGTTTGGTTATAAGTTATAACAATTTGAATTAAGTTTTGAAAACTCTTTCCAAAACTCATAACTAAACAAATTTTCTTATTTCACATGTCACTTCAAACTTTAAAAACTCAATTCAAAACTTTTTTTAAAACTCTTAACCAAATAAATTTTTTACACTCAAATCATAATTCCAAAACTCACAAACTCAAAATACAACTCTATTCTCAAATCATATTTAGAAAACTCTACCAACCGCTACCTTAATTTTTAAGTTAAAAAAGAAGAATATATTTATTGTCAATAAAAAGAATGAAACTTTTAAAGGTTGAACTTTGTATTGCAATAGCAATACGGTTAAAACTTAATTTTTTAAAATCATAGTATCTCTTTATTTTTTTAAAATTATTTTTTTTAATTTAAAAAAAAAAACAATTTTTAACATACTTTTCAACATAGACCAAAAGTATCATCAATGTTGATGTTTAACTGAAATACAACAAAGTAAAGGTGGATATATGAATGTAAAGTATTATTATTATTATTATTTTATTTTTTAGGTGCGGCACGGGTTCTAATTGAAAATTGTTACTCTCTTTGTTTCAAAAGAATTTAACTTTTTTTTTAGTAATACAATTATTACACTTCAAATAATGTTAATAAATTTAAATGAAGAATAAAATAAGAAATTCATATAATTTTAATCTTTAATTTTTGAAAAGGTACTAATATTTTAGAATAATAAAAAATTAGTTACTATATACCATCGGTATACTTTCATGCTACACTATTAGTTTGAGCAACTACATTAATAATTTTACATAATACTTCAAGAATACATAATAATTATCTATTCTAGTTGGGGAAAGACTAATTGGATGTATATTATATGCAATTTATAATTAAATAAGAAAATAGTATAATTTCATACTTTTTGAGTCATAACTAAAATAAAAAGACATATCAAATATCTCATGACTCATAACTAAAATAATGTCATAATTAAAGAAAAAAATTGGTCATAACTAAAGTAAAAAATAATATAATTAGGGATGCATATGGTACATCCCTTTCAAGGGGTTGTATAGTAGAATTTCCCAATTATAGTTGGGCATTGGTAACTAAGAAACCAACTAGGCTTAGTCTAATTAGCTACCATAACTTTCTTAAGGGTTTAGTTCCTAGGGGAAACTTATGGGTTCAACTCTTTTTAGAAGGAGTTGAATTAAGGAGGAAATACTTGGTACTTTTCAAAGGATGGGAAAACTAACCTCATAGGTGTTAAAAGTAACAATTGACTTTCGTCGATAAAAATTTTGTGTGTGTGTGTGTGTGTGTGTGTGTGTGTGTGTGTGTGTGTGTGTGAGAGAGAGAGAGAGAGAGAGAGAGAGAGATAAGAAGATAAACAACATTTTAGATATAAAAATTTGGATAAATTGTAAATACACCCCCTAAGGTTTGATTAAAATATAAATCACTCTCTGTGATTTTGAAAATTACATTTCACCTCTTGAAATTCTGAAAATTATATTTCACCTCCTAAGATTTTTAATTTCATAACAAATCATCCCTTTCATTAATAAACCATGAAATCAATTAACAGTTTTTAATGATGTTAGAAATATGTTTTAATTAATAATTTAGGTAATTTTATTATTGTATAAGAAAGCAATTATGAATTTTATTTTTTTAGTTAATTATGTTAAATAAGAAATTCTGACAAGGGGTATTTGTAATTTTTTAAATCACAGGAGGTAATTTGTATTTTAAGTAAATCTCAAGATGTGTATTTGTAATTTATCCATAAAAATTAGAACCATAAATGAATTGAGTAGTAAATTTTTTAAAATCAACTTAACAATTTAATAGATTTTAAAATATGTTAAAGTCTAAGAAAATGATATCATATGTATCTTACCGCAAAATATATAATTTTATTACAATTTTTTTTAACATCAATCACAAAATGTGTAACCTCACAACAAATTGGCATAACAAAATGTCTATAATTTGTAATTAATGTTGCAAAATTTTGTGACTTGATCACGATATTTTTTATTATGTCAATTTGTGACGAGATTACGTATTTTGTAATTAATAGTACCAAATTTTGTACTAAAATTATATATTTTGTGACAAAAATACATATAACATGTATTCCTAAAAAGACGAACACCATAAAAGAACTGTAAAATTTGATTTATTTATATAATAAATTTATCAAACTATGCCTCGGTTTGGTTTTCATCCAGGCTAAAAAATTACAAAAGGATAAAAAAAAAAAAAAAAAAAAGTTAAAAAGTTAAAATTTACAAAAGGATAAAAAAAGTTTTTCATTGCAAAGCTAAAAAGTTAAAAAAGTCAAAAAAAAAAAAAAAAAAAAAAAATCTAAACAAGTAAAAAAATTCTGGACTAAAAAAATTAAAAAAATCAAAAAATTAACTAAAAAAAGTCATTGCCAAACCATCTCTAAATAGATTGTATTAAGGTGTAGTTTGTGATGATCTAAATAAGTGTATTTTTTTACTTTATTGAAATATATATTGAGTTTAAATTGATATAATAAAATGATATGTCTTAAATAGAATAATGAATTATTAACTTTTTAATTTTTTTTAAGTTAAGACAAACCAAACCTAAGTATAATTGCCGCTCGCACAACCACTTACTTCTCTTGTAAAACCAATCCGAGTTGCTATATGTGAACAATTATCCAATCCGAGTTGTCATATGTGAACAATTATGCAGATGATTACTCAAACCCACTCACCATAAAAAAATAAAACTACCGACACACAAGAGACAAAAAAAAATTTATTACATCGTTGGGAAAGTTAGTTATTTTGATAGGTTATATTAATTTTTGATTATTTTAATAAGTATAAATTTTTATATTTAGAAAGGTGATTGATTTTTTTATTTTATTTTATATAATTGAATGTGATATTCTTGAGAGAAAAAATGAAATTATTATAAATTTAATGTAATATTTTATCTTATTAATTATTTTAATTTATTTTATTTTTTCATGAATTTTTAAAAAAAAATAAAATAAAAACTTCACTTACCAAACAGAGCCTATGTATTGTAAAGACTGTACCAAACAGAGCCTATGTGTTGTAAAGACTGTCCCTTGTTCACCCTCATTCCTAAAATCCTATGTAGTTTTCCATGACCTCTTCCTCCAAATTCACCTCTTTCCAATCCCACCACCATCACCATCACCATCACCATCACCATCACCATCACCACCATGGCTAGCAATGACAACAACAACTCCTTCACCCGCCACTTAACCATCCTCCTAATCACCGCCTCAACGGTCGCTATCGTCATCATCCTCTACCACTGCATCAACGCTTGTTACTACAACCGGAGAAACCCCCAACGCCACCACCGAACACCGGTTCTCCGACAAGGAGAGATACGGGGCTGCATCGACACGTCGGTGACGGGACTCATACCGGTCTACAAGTATGAAAAGGGAACGAAATTGGTCGGAGAAGATGGGACTTGTACAATTTGTTTGAACGAGTACGAGGAAGGTCAAGAGCTACGTACGTTGCCTGAGTGCATGCACTGTTTCCACGTGGCTTGTATTGATATGTGGCTCAATTCCTGTTCCACTTGTCCGGTTTGCCGCACTAATACAACGCCGTCTCCGTTTGAGTTAAAGGTTTGTTTGGAGCCTCGTTTGGATGGATCGACCTCTCAACAAGAACTTGGCTTGGCACCGAGTTTTGGGGTGCATTCACGGGTGTTATGATGGTGAAAAAGGTTTAATCATTTGTATAGGCTCTATTCGCTTTTTGTTTGATCTGAAAATATCTTTTAGGGATATATTTCCTTCTTCTGCTTCCTTTTTTTCTTCTTTCTTTTTTCACTTATATATATGTATATATTATAATGAAGGTGTAAATAGGTCTTGTGGGACTCTAAGATAATAATTTAGAACAAATGCTGGTTGATTGTTCATTAAAAAAAATCAAATTGGTTTGATAATCATAATCATATATTTTGTTGATATATGTATATATATATATATATATATATATATATTTGGGTATAAAAAATTGGACATAAAAGATAATTTTAAAAATAGATATCATTTTTTTAACAAAAAAAATCTAATAAAATCATGAAGTGATTATCAAAATAATCAAACTTTTTTCATAAATAATTTATACTCTAAGTCAAATAAAATGAATAGTTTAAATTATTGAAATAAGATTCATTGCAAAACTCACAAGGTCCAACATCTCAAAAAACAAAAACCTACCCCCACTATAAAAAATTAAGGTTTTAGAGACTAAAATTTAGGGATAAAATTATTTTTAAGGACTAAATATTTTTGTTGCGAAGAGTATTGCTATTATATTTTTAGCAACGAAAATTAAACATTAGTGATGAATTATTATCTTTTTAGGACTAAACTTTTTGTCTCAAAAAATAAACTATTTTGAGACTAAATTATTTTGTCTCTAAAAGTCTATTTAGTAGTGACATTTTCAAAATTTTATCGTTAAAAACTTAATTGCGGCGGTTCGGGATGACCTTTTAACGATTATCCTCACGACGATAGAAATTAGTCCTTAAAAATTAAAAAATTTGATCATTAAAACTTTTATTCAAAAATAATTTTATTTGGTTGTGACTTCAGGACTAATATGCTAATAGTTGTATATTAGTGAAGGTGGAGCGGGGTGTTTGAGGGAAGGGGCTAGTCTAGTGTGGTGAAGATGGGAGGTGAGGTGTAACAACGCCCGCGAGGGACCTCGCTACAGTTCGGACTCGATTTTGTTGCGGTTCCAAATCTCGAACCAAAGAGTCCAAATCCGGCAAATCGTTTTGAAGAAAAAACAGATTTTTTGAAAGAAGTGCCAAACATGGACTGCTTTGCCAGATAACAGAGTCGCCATCTAAATATTTTTTAAAATGGGAAATTTAGGAAACCCTAACTCGGCGCCAAAGGCCACGTGTCCGTCATCACCAAAGTTGGCTCGGGAACTTGGGTACGATTAGGGAAGGTCACATCGTGAGCACCCCCTCTCACCCAGTCAAAGACCGGCCTCTACTAACCATGATATCTGTTTTTGAAAACATTGTGCGTTCTTATTCCGGTTATTAGCCTAGATTACTATGTGATGCTCACAGCAAACAAGTATAGACTGGGCCGTCTGAATTGGAACAAAACATTTCATGTTTGTTTGTTTGAAAATAGTGTGAAGGTGCTACCCGCAGGTAGGCTAAAATGCGGATTTGCCACCCTCAAGTGGGCTTAGAAAACAGTGATGTTGCCATTATCTAGTGGGCTTAAAACAAACAGTCAATGCATTGTCCCAATTCGGATAACTCAACCTCCACCCACAGGCATTTAAGGCAGTTATATCACATAAGCACATAGCCTCATGGTAAGCATGCTATTCATGGCAACACTCACACGCATGCAAGGATGCTAAAGCATAAAACTCACCGAGTACTCCAAGCCAAAACAAAAGCTGATTAGAAATCATGCATGATCCTAAGCATACTGAAATGTCTAATGCAACACATGCAAAGATGCAATTACAGCAGGCTCGACTGTCCTAAACATGGCATATGAAATGCTACAGCTATCAAGTACTCAACTTGGAATTGAAATACAAATGTAGTTTGTATGATGTGCCGAGCCCGGTGCGTGCAAAACAGATGAATGATGCAAACATGCTGTCATACTGTATGCTAATTGAAATATGCCCTATATCTAACCATCAAAGCAGGTAAATAAAAGGGAGAAAGACGTGGGGTTGGAAGACATATATCGCACTCACACACACTTATTACAACATTGCCCTCGCACAGAGGGTCCGAATAAATAATAATACAGTCCGAATCAAAAGAATATTACAGTCCGAAATATACAGATTCCTAATTAATTAACAAATTAAACTAAGAAAGATGCAGCCGTGGAGCCGCTTTGCTATGATGAACAAAGGTTGCTACGCTCGCGGAAATCCACCGATGCCCCGATTAGCCTCGCTTGCGATTTCTCGAAATGCGCCACGGACCAAAAGTTGTTGATCCTTAATTTTGCTGCAATAGAGAGCAGGAAAAGGGCATAGCAATGTATTTTCACAAATATATGCATGCCTCGATCCTCGTGCCACCAATCACGCATACCGATGCATGATGGCAGAGGAGTCGGATTGCACAACTCAATATGGGATGAATGCAGATAAAAACCTAACTCCGTCATGGGTAATCCGGAGTGGTGGTGACCTGGGAATTGAGGCCCGTTCCGTTACTCGGAGTACAAAACGTGCCTCGTTTCCGGTGCAATATGCATGATATGCATGAAATGTAGCTGAGATGTGATATAGCATGCACAATGCCATGAAAATGAGATGAAAATGAAACGCATCGAAAAGCGTGCGCGCGGGCACGCAAACCGAGACGATGGCATGAAATGCAAAGCGGATAAAACTGAAGTGCCTCGAAATGCATGCACACAGGCACGCAACCCGAGGCGATAACAAAATAAGAAAATCGGATGCAACCGAAGTGCCTCGAAATGCGCGCCCACAGGCACGCAAACCGAGGCGATGATGAAATGAGAAAATCGGATACAACCGAAGTGCCTCGAAACGCGCGCCCACAGGCACGCAAACCGAGGCGATGATGAAATGAGAAAATCGGATACAACCGGCAGCCAAAAGCGCGCCTAAAGGCACGCAAACCGAGGCGATAGAATGAGAAAATCGATATAACCGGCAGCCAAACGCGCTACTACGTGCACGCAAACCGAGGCGATGATAGAATGAGAAAATCGGATACAACCGGCAGTGCCAAAAGCGCTACCTACGTGCACGCAAACCGAGGCGATGATAGAATGAGAAAATCGGATACAACCGGCAGTTAAACGCTGCGCCTACGTGCACGCAAACCGAGGCGATGATGGAATGAGAAAATCGGATACAACCGAAGTGCCTCGAAATGCGCGCCCACAGGCACGCAAACCGAGGCGATGATGAAATGAGAAAAAATGGCATACGGAATGCCGCGATGGGCTTACACCAACATGGGAGAGCCTCAGCTCACTCATATAGGAGGCCGTCGGATAAAACGGAGGTGCCTCGAAGTGCGTGCCCACAGGCACGCAAACCGAGGCGATGCATTATGGCATAAAATGACATGGGAAATGATATGCAAGCATGCAAACCAAATTTCAGCCACTAAATGAAGGGGAAAACAGCCCCGAAATGATGCGAAATGAAAATCAACGCATGAAATCATCCCGAAATGCAATTCTAAGTGCCCGAAATGGCCTACGGCTATGCTAAACATGCAAAATTGGCACACGAAAGCAAAAAAAGTAGTAAGGCAGTCCCAAAAATGACATTTTTACAGTACAAAACAAGGCCAAATTATGCTCACAAGTATGGAAACAAAAGCTTGCAAAAATGCGGTAAAAGAGGGGAATTACAAAGCAAGTGATATGTACAATGCTCAAACCCAAAAAAACAATTCTACAACAATAAAGATGAGCCAAAAATATTCACATTTACAGTAGATGACATCCCTCAAAACAGTGTGTAGACATGGCAAGCATAGCATGCAAAATAATGACCAAAAGGGGCTATAACATAAGGTACCATAAGAAAACATCAAATGGCCTAAGACCCTTAATAAAATACAAATAATAGGCCAAAACAAGACACTTCCTAAGCCTGATGAAGGCCAGAAACAGAAGCTAGAATGGCCTAAACAAACATGCAAATTTACGGAAAATTTGATGGATACAACATGAAGTACCAAAACCAAACACCAAATGGCTTAAGGCCCTTAACAAAACACAAAGAACAGACAAAAATATGACACTTTACAAGCCTGATGGAGACCCAAAACAGAAGCATGGTAAGCTTAAAGAAGCATGCAATATGGGAGTAGAACAAGAATCCAAAGCAAGTGCATGATAGAGGAAGAAAAACAGGTTGAGTCCTTCTTCAATGTTGAAGAGGGGCTCAAAATAAGCACACCTTAAGTTCATGAAATGCTCCAATTCAGATCACAAATGGGCTAAAAATAGCATGCAATTTTACGGTAAAATGGAGGAATTTCAAAGCAAGTGCATGCTAGAGCCACCAAACATGGTTGATCCCTTCTTTAATGTTGAAGAGGGGCTCAAAATAAGCTCACCCACAGTATATAGTATGCTCAAAAACAGACCACTCAAAAGCCAAACAAAGCATGCAATTTCATGGCATAAAGAGTGATATTGAAGCAAGTATATGATGGAGACACCAAACAGGGTTGAGCCCTTCTACAAAGTTTTAGAGGGGCTCAAAATAAGCACAAAATCAGTAGGAGACAAAACCCAAAACAGTAGGCAAATAGGGTAGAAAGTTGATGGAAAATTATGCTACAAAAATGGATTTAGAGACTTACCCTTGAAGATTGAAGTGTTGCTACTTCTTGGCTTGAATTTGTTGATCCTTGGCCACTGGAAATCACTCCCTTGCTGCTGGAATGGAGGTGGTGATAGTGATGCTTAGGGTTGATGAAGAGAAGAGCTAGAGGCTTGAAGGTTTTTCTTGAGTTTTGGCTATGGAAATGGAAGCTTTTGGAGAAGGGTTCTTGAGAGCAATTTTTCTAACCTAGGCAAAGGGGCTGTCCAGCCCTTTAAATAGGGAAGAAAAGGTGTAAAAGGAGGAAATGGAGGCAATCTTTCTCCCAAAATATCCAGGAAGGGGTGATATTTTGGCAAAATAGTCGGACAATTTGGAATGAGCCGAAAGCAAAAGTGGGCCGGCCAGTGGTTTTAGCAATGTGGCGGCCGGCCACCCCACCTGTCGGCCACCACCCACCATGGCCGGCCACCCCAAAAAAGAAGTAATGATTTTCCGCCGACCACCATGCACAGGTGTCCTCCCAAGTGTGTAGAATAAGGCCCCGGTCGAATCTGCAACTCAAGGTGAGTCACAACATAGAGCTTGAAGGAGAGGCTCAAAATGAATCGCACAATTCTGGCCGACCACCAACTTTTAGGGTCCTCCCATGTGTGCAACAAGGTTCCAAGGTCGGAAATTGGCAACACCAAGGTGAGCCACAACATAGAGCTTGAAGGAGAGGCTCAAAATGAAAATCAAAATTGCTGGCCGACCATACATTTTTAGGGCCCTCCCATGTCCCCTGATCACAGGTATGTAGCTTTGGTTGGAAGAAAGTACCCTGTGGTGTTCAACATTAGCCCGGAAGTGAGAAAAACGGGCTCCGGAGGAGCGAAACTGGTTATCTGGGATAATTGCTGGCCTCCCACCCCCCAGTGATCTTCTTGATGTTGAAACAGAGGTACCTGCCAAATTTGAACAAAAACTAATGAGAAATGAACGCTCGGGGTCCAAACCGGGCAATTCGACCAAAATAGTCGGGAAGTGGCATCTGGCAAGTGGCTATCTCATGACCCGGTGTCCCTGAATGACAAAATAGAGGTTCCTGCCAAAAATCAGAGAAAACCGATGCAAAATGAAAGCTCGGGGTCCAAACCGCGATTCGGTCCCGAAAAGTGGCATACAGCCACGAGGTGGGCATCAGAGGCCCCAGTGTTCCTCGGAACTATAAAACAGAGGTGCATGCCAAAAACCAGAGAACTCGGAGATGGTTGGGCGGTCCCGAGCCGAGGCACACGGCCTGACGGCTCCGAAAACCGGGAACCGGGCTCCGAAAAGGGCAAAATGACCTACGGCCACAAAAAGTAGCTCACGGCCACCGGGAGATAGTCTACAAGACCATTCCCTTCCCTCGGGAAAGAAAACAAAGAAAAACGAGTCTGGTTCGCAAACCGAGACAAGGCACAAAAGAGAATTCGGAAGTCCGGAGGCAGGGCGCACAGCCGCGACTCTGAGACTTCTGAACGAGCACAGTATGCAACATCACCGAGCGCTCAATCGGTGACGTCTGAGTCTTAAGGTTGGTCAAAAATGGGGTGTCTACAGTTGCCCCTCTTTGACAGAACTCGGAAGTCAAGAAGTGACGTGAGTGAATGTCAAAGCCCAGAGACGACCCATTTTTGACAAGGCCGAAGACTTAGACAATCATACAAAACAAACAGAAATGTGTGCCCGCAGGCAGGGGGGCAAGAATGCAAACGATAGGCACGGAGCCAGGTGATTGTGCAAGTGCAACAAGCTGTAATGAAGCAAGTATTGACAAATAGATGCAACAGTTTTAAGCAAGAATGCAAAGCAAGAACTACATTTCATGCAGTTAGGAATGCGGAGAACTATCCAATTCTCGTCGCGTCTCACACGGAGAAGATATGATACCTGCGCGATTCGTCTGGTCGCACCAGCCTCAAATGAACCGTACATACAATATCGTGCCTGCAAAAGAGAGAAATGCAACCAGAACAATATGCTAACAACATATATTCAATGCGATTCCCGGGATTCAAAAAGTTTGACACACACAGTACCGATGAAAGGATGCACCACAATGCGAGAAAAGATAATGCGCGACAATGCATGCTTGGGCATAGAAGTATGGTACATCAAGAGAACACGTATGACGATGCAAAACATTCATGAGAATGCAAATTATGAGCCAAATGGTGACAAACGAGCACAAATCAGGATGCCGGTTTGTTGCGCTACAACGAGCTGGAAAACGCGCATTTCGGCGACGGTAATTCGATCGCGGCCTCTAATTTACCTCCCGGAGAGGTCACAACATATTTAAAAAGGATACACTCCGATTTTGATGAATAATGATGAGACACACGTCAATAATTGCAATTAAAGTTCCAGCGGAGCAATTCGGCGCCAGAAAGTGCACTTTTCTTCAACTTTTCAGGTCTCGGGAACTCCGATTTTCCTCAAAATTTGCAGAGAGGTAGGGGAGGGGGTAGGGGACATGGTCGGCCAGCTCTCCTCCCTAGGAGAGGCCATCGGCCAGGGGGAAAAAGGAGGTGGCCGGCCAGCCAGGTTAGGTGGCCGGCCGACCACTTGCCCAAAGTAGGGGCATTTTGGTCATTTTTCAGATTTCTATATATATGCTTGCCCATTGCCTCCAAAATCATACCCCCAAGTGTGGAATTCTCTCCTCTTGCTCTCTAAGCCATTTTCTCTTTCAGATCTGCATTTTATACGCGCCCCTCGGCCTCCCACGCAAGTTGTTTTTGCGAAATCTTCCAGTTTTAGGCACTTTGAGCCGACTAAATTTCGACTTCGGGACTTCTCTTCTCATTTTCACCACTTGAGGTAATTTTGTCTCATTATTTAGAAAATTTTCCCATGAGTTGACTTTTGGTTGACTTTTCGTTTCCCGAGAGTTGACTTTTGTTGACTTTTTCCAATTTTGGCCCATTTTGCTCATTTTTGCTCCTCTTTGCAGATTTCTCGATATGGCGGGTCATTTCCCTCGCGGTAGAGGTTTTCCAGGCGCCGGAGATGATTTTGATCTCATGACACTGCCCCCGAGGGTCCGCCCTTTCTTTCCCGATCGTTATGCTCCAGCGGTGCATAGGCTTCCGCGAGCCACTTTTCGTCATTTCACCGAATTCAACGATCGAGCACCCGGGGATCTTCTTCTACGAGAGCCGGAGCAGCACCTCTCCTACGATGTAGAGGTATTTTACTTATTCTCTGTATTTCTCGTGCATTTTATACTTCTGCCATGCTTAGACACACAGTTTAACTTACGACATGATATTTGCATCATGAGCATGTGACTTAAACACTTGAATTTCATGAACACCTGGCATATTGAATAATTGTGAACGCACAGTGCACATTAGTTAGAAATTGAACACACAGCTCAAACATTGATTCACCGAAGACACAACCTGAAGTTGAAAATGAGCACACAGCACATACTGACTAAGAGTAGAACACACAGTCCCAAAACTCAGATCTTCTGAACACGCAGCCCAGGTTTGAAGCGAACACACAGCCCACTGATTGAGAGTAGAACACACAGTCCCAAACTTGAAGCGAACACACAGCCCACTGTTTGAAAGTAGAACACACAGTCCCAAACTTGAAGCGAACACACAGCCCATTGATTAGAAGTAGAACGCACAGTCCCAAACTTGAAGCGAACACACGGTCCACTGATTAGAAGTAGAACACAGCCCCAAACTCGGCGAACACACACGATCCTTGATTAGAAGTAGAATGCCTGATCCGAATTTGAAGCGAACACACACATCGCTTTGAAAGTAGAACACACAGCCCCAAACTTGAAGCGAACACACACCCATCGATTAGAAGTAGAACGACATTCCCCAAACTTGAAGCGAACACACAAATTAATCGATTAGAAGTAGAACGCACAGTCCCAAACTTGAAGCGAACACACAGTCCACTGATTAGAAGTAGAACGCACAGTCCCAAACTTGAAGCGAACACACAGTCCACTGTTTTTCTGAAACTTTGAACACGCAACACAAATACCAAATTCACTGAACACGCAGCCCATTTTCACTCCATTTGCACGCAATTTCATTTTCACTTCATTTGCACACTTCGCTTTCACTTCATTTGTCGACCTATGCATTTATTCGAATCACGGCTAAGCGCTCGACAAGGCGAGGGTATGGCTCCACCGCCATGAGGGAGTGGTATTTTGAGCTCCTTTGTCCGGGATTTGGTCGACTTTGCAGGATTTGGACCATTCTGTAGAGGGTTATCACACTGCCTCATCAGTAGGACATTATTTGTCGCTCATGAGAGATGGTGGGACACCACCAATTCTTTCCATTTTTCTGCGACCGGGGATATGACCATGACCCCGCTGGACTTTGCTATGATCACCGGCCTGGACCTAGGCGGTGCTCCCATTCCTTACGACGAGGACATGGGTCAGTGGGAGGCTGCCTGGATGCACCTATTGGGGGCCCACCCGCCTGTAGACAGAGGTACTGGAAGGGTTCGGTATACTTGGTTCTCTTCCCATTTTCGGCGGCCACAGATGGAGCCTGAGACTCCTGAGGAGGCGGAGCAGTATGCCCGCGGTTTCCTTATGTACCTTCTCGGCACCACCTTGTTTGCTGATAGGGGGAACATGGTAGGATTACATCTCCTGAGCGCTCTGGTAGACCTCTCACAGGTCGGCCAGTATGATTGGGGCGGCGCTGGCCTGGCTACCTTGTACTGTTACATGAGCGCAGTCTCTCGCACACGAGGGGACTTACTCGGCGGCTACTGGAGAGCCTGGGAGGTACATTCTGTCCTCTTGATTTACATTTCTGCTTCTCATTACTTGTTCACTGCACACATGGCGCACTTTGCATTCTGTATTCTGCCTTTTAGCACTTTGTACTCACATTCCGCACTGCTTTTCTCAGCTATGGGTATATGCATATTTCCCCACATTAGCTCCAGAGATGGAGGTGGCAGGACCTCCTATGACCCCATTTTCATTGATGTTTGAGGGTGAGCACTTATCGAGGCCCCGAGAGACTCTCTTCCATCTACGACAGTACTTTGACACTGTTCGGGCGACAGAGGTATTTCAGAACTCTCAGTTCTTTTCATTTTCATCTTTGGTCTACTTTGTACTTCTTGATTTCTGTTTGATTTGCATACTGGCTATCCACAGATCACCTGGCAGCCTTGGGCAGTGTTTGGCGATGACCTCGAGAACCAGTATCCAGGAGGATCGACCAGCTCAAAGATAGGTTCCTCGCCGAGGACGGTCGGCAGGCTTGGTTCTCGGGAACGCTTTCGGCCGTGTGGGGGTGTGATTCCCAGACCCTCTGCCAGGCTCCAGACACCATGCGGACTGCTGATAGATTATCCCCTGAGGAGGTCAGTAGTGCTATGCAGGGCAGTGATGCTTTATTACATCTTCTTGACGGGAACTACGCCACCTATCGTCAGATATACCGATGCCCCTCTCGACGGAGTACGGCTCCACCACGGAGGTCCACCGGGCGCACCATCTTCGAAGCGCGCTTGCTACAGATATCCCTTCTTCTAGCAGGGCCGGTATATCTAGAGGTAGAGGTAGTTCGATTCCCCCGATCCCTCCGACTCTTGATCACCCTGGATGGCCAGAGATGCCGACTGAGTTGACGGGTTGGCAGTATGGGACCACTTCTCCGATTCCGATCCCTATGGAGCCTCCGATGTTCGGCCACGATATGTCGATGATCCTGACCCACCACCGGTATGTTCTACCACTCATTTGTCACACAGACATTTTGGCAGTTGCTTATTTATTGACGAGTTGAGCTTGTGTCTGCAGCCACCTCGGGATTACATAGACCAGATGCTCGGGGTAGTGGCATCACTTGAGGGGATGGTCCTGCGTAGAGAGGCACAGATGTCCATCATGGGCTTCCTGTGCACCCTTCATCTTTCTTGCATTTATCATATTTCGTTAATGCTCGCTTTGAACATTCCATTGCACCGATAGGTCAGGTAGAACACCTCCGCACACACCCCACTCACATCACTTTGCACTCGCTTTTCATGTTTGAACCGACGATTGCACTTTGCATTTTCAGATGCCTCCAAGATATGCTCCATCATGAGGTGGGCCTCCTGGCCTTTTCAGAGAGGTCGAGGCGCTAGACCCGCCGAGGCTGAGGACTCAAGGAGCTGGGCCATCCGGGCCTTACCGAGGAGCTCGAGGAGCAGGGTCATCTCGCAGACGCAGGGCACCCATTGTCGAGGATGACGAGGAGGAGGTCGCAGATCATGTGTCAGAGGCATCCCCTGGAGAGGGAGGCCCTGGTCTTGGTTCCGGGAGCGGAAACGAGCCCGAGGAGGATCCGGAGGATGACAGCTCCGATCCAGATGGTGATGAAGATGCGGAGATTATCCCGCAGAAGAGGATGAGAGGGCCTCCCCATTCCCGTTCCCGAGGACACTGATGTTAATTCCTGCTTTATTCTACTTTTTAGCTAGTAGTTTGTAGCACTTTGCACATTGTTAGGCAGTTTTAATTTTCTGTAAAACTTGTACCTTTATTTTGTTGTAAAACATGATGGAATGAAACAGCTTTTGAAAAGATGTTGTATTTGAAATTCTTAGCTTCGCATCGCATCATTTTGCACAAAAATGGAATTGAATGGAAACGTGCCTCATGTATTTATCGGGTCAGGTAGTGAACCGACGCAACAAATCAAAACAAACCGTCCCGCTAAGAAATAACAGAATCTTAGCAAGTTTACAACTCGATAAGCAAAGTACAACATTGTTAACGACTCAATAAACAAGACTTAACAAAATTGTGTAACCAAAGGGTAACAACTCAAAACGCAAAATGCGACAGCTCGACAAACTTACAACTCGATAATCAAAACAACAACTCGATAAGCAAAAACACGACAAAATGTATTTCAGACGGACGATCTGGATGATAGAACGTATCAGAAACTGATAGAAATGGAGGCCTTTGACATTCCCGATGCATGAAAGTACCTCAAACTTCCTTCCGGCGGGCAAAACAGGACCAACGCACGGCCGAAATCATTTGTATTCAGAAAACGAAAAGTGGCCGGCCTACTAGGATAGGTGGCCGGCCGGCCACTCCTCCCGTGACCATCGAAATTTTGACAAGTGTCCCGTGAATAGTGTTTTTGGCCTCCTATAAAAGCCCCAATCTTGGAACTCATTCATTTCATCACATTCTCTCTCAAAATGGAAGCATTTCTCACCGAAAATCTTACATCTTGGATTTCTTCTTTAGATGGCTCGGAGAAGTTGAATTTCCGGGGTTTTGGCTTGAATGCACTATTCACGCTAAGCCGGACTCCATCGATCTTCCTTTCCTCCATGCCGCGGCAAGGTTTTGGAATCCGTGACGACGCCTTTAGCTTTGGCGCAAGAGGTATGTCCTACTTTTGAAGATTTTCAAATCTTGATGGAGTCCGGCGAGGCGGGAAATTTCGCCTCTCAATTTTAGCTATGCCCAAGCCTTAGGGCGGATGTGCGGTCTTAATGCGCATGATGCTAGATCTCTGTTTGGTGATGGGATGTTGGACATTCCGAGCCGATGCATCGATTCTTCGATGCCGGACCGCAAAGAACCGCTATTGGCAAGGTTCCGGCAAAGACGCCTCCGCTTGTGCTTACTATCTCATTTTCGTTTGTCTCGGACCGAGGATCCAACGTCCGCTTGATTGAAGTCGCTCAAGGTTTGAGAGAAGGAAAGAGTTGTATCGCCATGACTCTGGCCGAGACATTGATGGGCTTGGATGCTTTCTACCGCCGGGAGACAACCAGGTTCGCGGGGAGTCCACTACTGTTGCAGGTAATGTTTCCCACCCAAGCTCACATGTATATTCACTCACATCACTTGGCCCTCGGGCTCGGTTTTTTCTCACGAAACCCTTATCTTACTTTTCTCTCATCGCACATCTCTCTATTCTTTATTCTCTCATTTTTCATCCCTCCTCAGATATGGCTGATGGATAAACTGCAAGTTGTGGACTCTTGTCCTGCTTATTCAGCTTGCGGCTACTTCTTTCGGCAACGCCTAGTCAATGCCCTTGATGAGAACTGGTGGTTTGAATGGATGTGCAACCTGCCGGCAGATCGCATTGCTTGGCGCTGCCCTTGGCTCAATCTTCCGGCAATGAGTTATAGCATGTCCCGACAGGTAGGGATTCGACTGATTGGCTTGACTCACTGTGTATTTTACTTCCCATTCCGCATTCTGCGTCAGTTTGGCCATGATCAAACTTGCCCACCAGAGGGGATTGAGCATCCAGCTACTTTCCCGGTTAGAGGTGCACAGTTGGCTCGGCAGGCCGCAGCATGGAGAGTTAGAGAGCTTCTGGCCCCTGCTCCTATTTTCAGTTGCACTTTAACTGATGAGTGCTGGGATTGGCTCAACGAGGAGGCACAGGTTGGGCCTAGGTTGGCATCTGAGGCTTCAACAAGTTCTGGAAGGGGGCGCAGGGACACCTGACTAGACTATGCCCCAGATTTATTGCTTTATTAGTACTTTCAAGTTTTCTTTATGAGTGTAATAAAAAGCAACTTCAATTGTATGCAAGAGCAAAAGAACTCTGTTTTGAAATCAATGAAATTGAAGGTTGTGGTACTGAAAATTCTCCACTTTTGGTCCAGAAATGGTCTTAATTGTGAAAAGATTAATTCGAACAAAGTCAACTTTTATTAAAACTTTTCAAAACTATTTTCGATATGAATCAGAACTGGACATGCCTGAGATCTGTCACTGAGATGCACAACTCCGAATCTTAGCAACTGGAAAGTTGCCCCTAGTCTGAACAGGTGCCTCGGCAAAGTGTGGCAACGGAAAGTTGCCCCTAGTCTGGATGATGCCGGAACACTTCAATGCAATGGAAAGTTGCCCCTAGTCTGAATAGCACCGTATCGGAGATCGCAATAAATGCTGATGAATAGAGATGACTGAGATGATCATAATGGACGAAGTTGATCGGGGAAAAGATTATGACTGAACTTCAAAACGAAGCTGCCTACGTATCCCAGGGACGGGAATCAAGTCTTACGTAGTTCGTGCTCAGTTCACTCGAGTATTTTTGCTCTCCTTTTGCGCTCTAACTTTTGCCAAGGCCGCCCTTTACGGGTTTTCAACCTTGCGAGCTCAGTTTTTATAATTTTCAAATTTTCACGCCCGAAGTTTTGCCTAGGTCGCCTTTTCGGTTTTCGCCCAGCGAGCCTCTCAAGGGTAGTATTTCTTCAACTTGTCCATATTGATCGGTTGGGAAAACTCCAAGCCATCTAGATCCATCGTAACCACAGCTCCACCGACTGCATTGACTTGATAATGTAAGGACCAATTCAATTGGGTCCGAACTTGCCCTTGGGTCGTGGATGGGAGCTCGGTTGTCCTTGAGTACCAAATCTCCTTCTTTCAAGTTCTCGGACTTAACCTTCTTGTTAAAAGCCCGGCGATTCTCGTTGATAACCTTGGACGTGGTATGTTGCTTTCAACCTCCTTTCATCAAAAAGCATGAGTTCTTCAAACTGTTTTGTCGCTAACTGCTTGACTATCCGCACTTGGCCAATACTGCAATGACGGACCTCAATCTCAATAGGCGTAACGGCCTCCATCCCATAGACCAATGAGTACGAGTCGCCCAAGAGAAGTTCGATCAAGTCCCAGAGCCCCACAGAGCAAACGGCAAATTATCCGCCACCCTATAGGTTTCCACCATCTTCTGTAATATGCGCTTGATATTCTTGTTGGCGGCCTCAACTGCTCCGTTGGTTTGCGGCCGGTAAGTAGACGACTTATGAAAAGCCACGTTGTATTTCTCCAACAAGTCAATCACCTCTTTCTTGAAGTGGGAACCATTGTCTGAAACAATCTCATTTGGGACTCCGTAGCGACAGATGATGTTGTTTCTGATGAATTTTGCAACGTGTGAAGCTTTCAACACTGCATATGATTGGGCCTCAACCCACTTTGTGAAATAATCTATCGCTACAAGGATGAACTCATGCCCATTCGACCCTTTCGGCGTGACGGCTCCGACCACGTCAATTCCCCAGACTGAAAATGGCCATGGGGAAGTCATGTTGTACAGCTTCGACGGCGGGATGTTCATGCGGTTTGCATGGATCTGACATTTGTGGCATCACCGAACAAAACCGATACAATCTTCCTCCATGGTGGACCAATAATAACCTTGTCTAAGGATCTTCCGCGCCAACATCACCCCATTCATGTGTGCACCACATTCACCCCCGTGGATAGCTTCCATCAGACGCTTGGACTCTTCAGCATCAACACACAGTTTATGCATTCCCAGATGACCTCTTCTATACAGTTTCCCCCCCACAGATAATGAACTGAACGGCCGACCTTCTTATTGCCCTCTTGTCTTTGGCATTCACCCCTGGCGGGTATGTTTCTGTTTCCAAGAAATTCCAGATGTCGTAATACCAGGGGTGCTCGTCCTGAACTTCATCTATGGCTGCAATCGACTCATAGGCAGGTGCAAATTTCTGGTCAATAATGACTGGACGCATTCGGACTCCACGTGGGATGTCTATCATGGATGATAGAGTTGCTAACGCGTCGCAACTTGTTGTTCTCTTAGTAGATGAGTAAAACTTAACTTTTCAAACCGAGGAATCAAGAAATCCAAGGTTTGGTGATACATCATCATATTTTCCTCTTTACTTTCCGTCTCCTTTAGCTTGAGACACAACAAGGTTCGAATCCCTAATGACGCCCAAATTGCCTTGCCCCTAATTCCGTGGTCGCTTCCATACCAAAGAATGCACGCCAGATTCTCGCTTCATTATTTGAGACTTTGAAACGGAGTTTGAAGGCTAGAGGATACGGAATTGTCGGTGCTATCAAGAACACTCCTATCCCATACCCATGTTGATTTGACGCCTCGTCAAAGTACATTGTCCAAGTTTCCTCGTCGACCGGAATTGCTTCATCCGGGAATAGGTACTCAATCGCTTCATCCCTCAACCGGATGGTTGGCAAGGAACTCGCCATCGCTCTTCCTTTTTCTTGACTTGGCGTCACATATGTGAGATCAAATTCGAGAGCAACAAAGAACCAACGAGCTAGCCTACCAGAAGTTACTGGTTTCTCGAAAAGATATTTGATGGGATCAAGTCGCGAAACCAACATTACAGAGTGAGCTAACAGGTAGTGCCGCAGCTTCCTGGTAGCCCATACCAGAGCTAAGCAAGCATTTTCCAGCGGCGTATACCGGGTCTCATATTCTAGCATTTTCTTGCTCAAATAATAGATGGCTCTTTGCACCCTATCTTCTGATTCCTGTGCAAGCATGCAGCCCATCGTGGTCTCAGTTACTGATAAATACAAAATCAACGGTTTCCCTGGTTCCGCTGGTGATAAAACGGGTGGGTTCTGTAGATATTCTTTAATCTGTTCAAACGCAGCTTGACACCGGCCGTCCCATTGGAACTTCTTGCCTTTCTTCAGAAGACCAAAAAGTGGTTCACAAGTCAAGGTTAGTTTCGAAATAAACCGTCTTATGAATTGCACTTTACCCAGAAAGCCTCGCACCTCCTTTTCAGTCCCTGGTGGTGGCATTTCTAAGATGGCCTTGATTTTGGAAGGGTCGACCTCGATGCCCCTTTGTGTAATCAGAAACCCCAAAGATTTTTCCCCACAGAACACCAAACGACATTTCGAGGGTTTAGCCGCAACCGAATTCCTCGATCCTTTGGAAAAACTTGCAAGGCGGTGTAGTGGCCCTCTTTCTTTGGACTTGACAATCATGTCGCCCACGACACCTCAACCTCTTTGTGGATCATATCATGTAGTATTGTGGTCGCTCGTTGATAAGTAGCCCCGTTCTTCAACCCAAACGGCATGACCCTAGCGATATGTTCTACCGGGGTAGTGAATGCGCTTTTTCTCGCTCTTCGGCGCCATCACTATCTCGATTGTACCGAGAAGCCATCCATAAACGAGAGCAATGCATGCCCCGCGGAAGTCCACTAGCTCATCAATGTGTGGCAAGGAAAGTCGCCCTTCTGACCGCTCGCTCAAATCCTCAAGTCTACACACACGGATCCTACCATCTTTCTTCTAAGACCGAACAATGTTGGCCAACCAAGTCGGATATTCTGATACTAGCAGGAAGCCTGCGTCAATTTGCTTGGTGACCTCTTCCTTAATCTTGAGAGCCCAATCCGGGCGGATCCTTCTGAGCTTCTGCTTGACGGGTTGAGCCTCGGGGTCAAGGGGGATCCGATGCTGTACAATCTCAGGATTGATTCTAGGCATGTCTTCGTAGGACCACGCGAAAACATCTTTGAAATCTTTTAATAAAGCGACTAAGCGCTCGCGTTCCTCCGAAGACAACGTGGACCCGATCTGGACCAGCCGCGGGTCCTCCTCAGTACCAATGTTCACAGAAATGATTTCATCCATTAATGGCTTGACAAATCTCTCTTGCTCTTGCTCAATTAGACGTTGTAAAACCGGAGGAACTTCGTCCTCGTCGTTTTGATCAAAATTTTGAAAGTCTGAATTAATGCAATAAATTAGGGGCACATAAAAGTACTCGGAAACCACATTCACCTCATTCTCATTAAGTTCATCCAAATCGTCTGATTCATCGGTTACAACAGACTCAAATGAAAAGGAAAAAGACGACCTGGACAGGATTTTGGCATCCGGGTTAACATCCTCAGAGTACTGCACTCAGACTACCGAGCTGGAACCTGATTCCGACTCACAAGACTCGGTGGAATCAGATTCCGGCTCACTACCTGACCCAGAACTGCTGGATAAGAATCCCTCCTCGTACTGCCAAGTGAGAGAGGGTGCGATTGATGCGTCCAAAATAGCTGCTGGTTGGCTCGCAGCCGTTTCATCCCCAATCATGGAGACCATGAAGTTATTCCCCAAGCAATCTTGGTCGATCGGAGGATCAGAGAGGAGACATGCCAGTGTTACCCCCATTTCCAATTCCGCGTCCTCAGAATCTTCTGCCTTATTCTGCTCAGCCTCAGTTGTTGGGTCTGCTCGCGCTCGGGCAACGCTATCCCCGGATAGTTGCAGGTCGAAGAAGATTTCGAAACCTGGTACGCGCTTCCTCTCCGCGTTGAACCATGGTTGGGAAGCCACGAATGGAAAGTCTTCCTCCCGACAAAGCGTCTGCTCAGGTACCCAGATGGGCCTGCATTAGATAAAAAGGCTTCCCACCGCTTTTGCTCGCTTTTCCGCCATTTCCTTCCTTTCTCGCCATTTCTTTTGGTGGGCGATAACCCACCAAAGGTATGTGGATTATGTGGCACTTCGCCAACGCTATGACTCTTTCCCCGCCGCTTCTTCCCAATCCCATCCCGGATATGTTGTAGCTTGTTCATGAGGTAGACAGATTGAGCACTAACGCATACCATCATTCATGACCATAATGTTTTGTACCACCCGGGCCTCAGCCAATGTAAATCCCGATATGAACATATCTTCCATGCCGTGTTCGATCTCCAGGACTGGCGTAGATACCTCCGGAGGGGGATGGATTGATGAATTCCCAAAAACAATGGCTACTCCCTTTCCATAGGGGTATTTCACCATTTGATGTAGAGTAGATGAGACGGCCTTCACCTGATGCAACCAGGGTCGCCCCAAAAGCATGTTAAAAGATGCAGGGACCTCCAAGACATGAAAATCTACCTCTTGTTGTCCAGGCCCTATCTTGGTTTGATTTTATCGTCCCAGGACATCCCTACTTGTATTGTCGTAGGCTCTGATCACTTGAGTAGTCGGTGTGAAGTCTGCGGGCTTTAACCCGATTGCATACGCCGTTCTGGCCGGGCAGACATTGATAGCGGATCTGGTATCAACCAGTACCACCGGAATCCATTTATCCCTGCATTTTACAGAGATGTAGAGAGGTCTGTTGTGATCCACGCCCTCAGGCGGCAGCTCCTTATCCGAAAAGGTCAATGCCGGGGAACCTCCTCCGGGGAAGACCAAACCAACTAGCTGTTCTGGGGTAGTTTCAATGGAAAGTTTGGCTTTGTCCATAGCAGAAAGGACAGCCTGTCTGTGTACCCTGGAAGCCATAAGCAGTCCCCAGATGGAGATGTCTGCTTGTATTTTCTTTAGCTGCTTCAGTACAGCCTCCTCTTCAACTTGCTTCTCCCTCTGCTTCTCCGCTTCTTTATCTTTCCCTGATGCCTCGGGTTGATCAAGGTGTGGGGGCTTGAAATACCGCCCACTTCTAGTCATATGGTCCACTTCTTCGAGGTACCAGTGCCGTCAGTTGGCCACACCGCCCAATCTTCGCCTCAGGTGGGCGAGATATAAGTCGTCATCCTCCCACCACATTCCATTAGCATCTAACAGGCACCTGTCCGGTTCCGGCTTGTTTGCACTCTCAGCATTTTCCTCCCACATGCTCACGGCATGTTCAGTTTTTGTACTCACAGCATTCTCAACATCCACATGGTTCTTTGCTTTTCGGATCCTCTCAGAATCCCATTTCTTTTCTTGCTCCTCCAATGTCAATTGTTCGGTTTTCAAAATGTCTTGGTCCCGAGCGGAATTCTTCGTACCGGCGCTCTCCGACAATTCACTCTGACCTTCGGCCCTTCCGGCCACAAATGGTACAATGTCAGGCTGATCATCCAACCACCCGACGACTTCCGCTGACTCCTCGTAATCGAACCAGTTAATTGATGCACCCCCTGATTCCTGATCATTGAAAAATTGGAGATTGGCGAAGTCCTCTTCCACCGTTGTCAAATCATCCTCCACTGATTCAAGTTTGTCCCCCCGGATCATACACAACTCGGCCTCTTCCGGCGGCCCCACACTCAGCTTAGACTGGCTCATTGACAAGATATATCCACTTGGATCATAAGCTCTGCCAGCTAAATTCTCAGACTGCTCCACCCCATTCTCAACAGCTCTGCCCTCCTCGGAAGCCTGCTCAATTCCATTTTCGGTGGTCACCACCTTTGGCTTAGGTTGGGTTGTAGAAGTGTCCATCATGCACAAATCAGTGCTGTCAGGCAGGATCACCTCTGGCTTGGGTAGGTGGGAGGGAGTAATGTAGATACTAGGGTCGTAAGACACGTCCCCAGTTTGGATGAAATTGATTCTTTTGGGTGGATCTTGGTTATGTACTGGGAGTGGGTTGGTTGTGACGTTAGGCCTTTCTGGAGGTAGAATGATATTCTTGTCAATAAGGTCCTGAACCTCATGACGCAGCCTGAAACACTGGTCAGTGTTGTGACCATGCTGCTGGTGGTATTTGCAATATTTGGCTGGGTTATGGGAAGGGGGGAGTGGATTTGGTGGGGGCCTCGGTTCCAAGGGTTTCAGATGCCCTTTTCTGACTAGGACGCCGAGGACTTTGGATAAAGGCATATGTAGTGGAGAGAAGGTTCGTTGACCCCTGGGTTGGTACCTTGAAGCTTGGTTACTGCTCCCAGAGGCATCAGAAAAAGGTGTGGCCGCTGTGGACCTTGGTTGGGGAGGGGGATTGGTGGTGACCATTCCGACCTCTGAAGTTCTTGTATTGGCAGAGCCACTCGGGCCTGCATTGGTATTCCGATTAAATGTTCTTCGGGGCTGATCCCGGTCTTGGTCAAACAAACCTTGCTTCATCGCATCCTCTATTTGCATCCCCATATCATGTAGATCTGCGAAAGTGGGGAAAGGGACTACGATCATCTTCTTCATTAACGCCGGCTGGAGATTGCGCACAATCATCCGAATCTGATCTTCGCTGTTGGCCTTAAGGTCATCATCGATGCCTTCGCCTCCACCGGGTTACAAAGTCGAAAAGATTCTTTGGGCTCGCTCGTTGTCTCGAGATCACGAGTGGTAATCTCGATCCGTGTGTTATATGAATATTGTGCAACGAAGGCCTCGCCATCTCATCCCGCTTTGTCTTCACATCATCCTCCAGTTTTGCATACCAAGTGGATGCCACACCCGATAAAGTTCGACCGAACAAGGAAAGCTTTTGCGGTCGGGTTAGGCCCATTGGTCTTAAGATGTCTGAAAATAGCCGGAGGTGGACCATGGGGTCCCCGGATCCATCAAAGCGATCGATCTGGGGCATCTTAAATCTGTCCGGCAATGTCACGGCCACATCAGTATAGCCGTCTTCAATGTCCGGGATGGCCTTCACCCCTTGTGATTTCTTGAAGAGTTTTTCCAACTTGCTCAATTTCAGAGCTGTGTGGTCTACCTCGAACTCAAATGGAGCGTCCGGGTAGTTAGGTGTAATGTTTTTGGACAGTTGTGGTAGAAGCGGGGGCGGAGCCAGCCCCGTTGGAAGACCCGTGTCCTCTTGGGTGTTTTGTGGGTTTGGCAGAGCATTTTGTGGATTTGGGAGGGTAGCTTGGGTATTCTGCAGATTTGGAGGGGCATTCTGGCCAGTAGATATCTGTTCAGGTAATGGGGCCCCGGGTGGTGGAGGAACTCGCCGTGCCTCGTAGAGGAAGGACTCGTGTGAAGCAGATGCTGGCTTTTGCTTGTAATCGGTGATCAACTCGCATCTGGGCCATGACAGCGGCCTGCTATTTGGAAAATTCCGCCTAGCGGATAGCATCATCTTGCATTTGCTTCATGCTTTCACTCATCTGGCGCATCATCGCCTCCATCGCTGTATTCTGTTGTTCCATCTGAGTAACCGGCAAGTGTACCTCTATAGCAGAAACAGGAATCTCAACCCGATCGTTCGACACTAGAGTAGACCGCATTCGGTGATCTCGTTTCGACACACGCGTGCCTTTTCGCCTTCTCACGGTGATCGGGGTAAAGAGTGGAACACTGGATGTCCGTCAACTAGATCCTCGGATCGGTTGAGTCGGCGACCTCGTGTCCAAATTGCTTGGGGAGTATCAACTGGCTCGGAAGCAATCGTGCGACAAACTGCCCTAGCAAAAAGATAATAAAGCAAAAAGAAATAAATGACCAGAAAAACGGACGGCATAACGGCTTAATTTAAATACACGCAACACACACGAAAGCATACAACACGCTAAATAAGCCGAAATACATCATCCTCAAACACGATCACTATTCTCAGATATCGTTTCCCAAAATCAATCGGATATCTCGCATTTATCGATTCTCGATAATCGATCGATGCCCGCAGTTCGATATCCCAACTCATACATTGATGCCCGCAGGCCTGATGCTGAAACTCATAACCTGATACATGCATTCCTTGTAGAGACGCACTCTAACAAGCACATAGCAGATAAGTGAGAGCCAAAACACCCCTATGTTGGGGTAGGGTTTCCCTGTCCTATTTTGTCAGGAACTAGGGTTTCATTACGCACGCAGCGGCTTCAAACAACCTATAAACGGGTAAGCAACCTGTCCTAGTTTGGAATGGTCACTATGGATCCGAATATGCACTAGGTCGAATGGTCAAAAAGGGTGCCCCGGTAAAACCGGGGTTTGTGTTCCCATGCTGTCAGAGCCCAGAGCCGATCAGCCTTATGGACATGACTTGACAAGACAAGCCTCCAGCAAATCGTTCGGGAATGGCATATGGCAAACACGGTGTCCTAGGCGCACCAATGCAAATGCAATGCAAAGAAACACACAAGCGTAGTCAAAACCAGATATCATGAGTTCAAGTCAAGTTCTCTAACTCCCCAGCAGAGTCGCCAGAAACTGTAACAACGCCCGCGAGGGACCTCGCTACAGTTCGGACTCGATTTTGTTGCGGTTCCAAATCTCGAACCAAAGAGTCCAAATCCGGCAAATCGTTTTGAAGAAAAAACAGATTTTTTGAAAGAAGTGCCAAACATGGACTGCTTTGCCAGATAACAGAGTCGCCACCTAAATATTTTTTAAAATGGGAAATTTAGGAAACCCTAACTCGGCGCCAAAGGCCACGTGTCCGTCTTCACCAAAGTTGGCTCGGGAACTTGGGTACGATTAGGGAAGGTCACAACGTGAGCACCCCCTCTCGCTCGGTCAAAGACCGGCCTCTACTAACCATGATATCTGTTTTTGAAAACATTGTGTGTTCTTATTCCGGTTATTAGCCTAGATTACTATGTGATGCTCGCAGCAAACAAGTATAGACTGGGCCGTCTGAATTGGAACAAAACATTTCATGTTTGTTTGTTTGAAAATGGTGTGAAGGTGCTACCCGCAGGTAGGCTAAAATGCGGATTTGCCACCCTCAAGTGGGCTTAGAAAACAGTGATGTTGCCACTATCTAGTGGGCTTAAAACAAACAGTCAATGCATTGTCCCAATTCGGATAACTCAACCTCCACCCACAGGCATTCAAGGCAGTTATATCACATAAGCACATAGCCTCATGGTAAGCATGCTATTCATGGCAACACTCACACGCATGCAAGGATGCTAAAGCATAAAACTCACCGAGTACTCCAAGCCAAAACAAAAGCTGATTAGAAATCATGCATGATCCTAAGCATACTGAAATGTCTAATGCAACACATGCAAAGATGCAATTATAGCAGGCTCGGCTGTCCTAAACATGGCATATGAAATGCTACAGCTATCAAGTACTCAACTTGGAATTGAAATACAAATGCAGTTTGTATGATGCGCCGAGCCCGGTGCGTGCAAAACAGATGAATGATGCAAACATGCTGTCATACTGTATGCTAATTGAAATATGCCCTATATCTAACCATCAAAGCAGGTAAATAAAAGGGAGAAAGACGTGGGGTTGGAAGACATACATCGCACTCACACACACTTATTACAACATTGCCCTCGCACAGAGGGTCCGAATAAATAATAATACAGTTCGAATCAAAAGAATATTACAGTCCGAAATATACAGATTCCTAATTAATTAACAAATTAAACTAAGAAAGTCAGAACATGCGGCGCAGGCCGTGGAGCCTTGCTATGATGATGATGCTGTTAAACGCCTCGGTGAAATCCACTAGGATGCCCTGATTAGCCTCTGTTTGCAGTATTTCTCGAAATGCGCGCCGGACTTCGAAAAGTTGTTGATCCTTAATTTTGCTGCAACAGAGAGCAGGAAAAGGGCATAGCAATGTATTTTCACAAATATATGCATGCCTCGATCCTCGTGCCACCAATCACGCATACCGATGCATGATGGCAGAGGAGTCGGATTGCACAACTCAATATGGGATGAATGCAGATGAAAACCTAACTCCGTCATGGGTAATCCGGAGTGGTGGTGACCTGGGAATTGAGGCCCGTTCCGTTACTCGGAGTACAAAACGTGCCTCGTTTCTGGTGCAATATGCATGATATGCATGAAATGTAGCTGAGATGTGATATAGCATGCACAATGCCATGAAAATGAGATGAAAATGAAACGCCTCGAAAAGCGTGCGCGCGGGCACGCAAACCGAGACGATGGCATGAAATGCAAAGCGGATAAAACTGAAGTGCGTGCGAAATACGTGCACGCAACCCGAGGCGAGCAATAACAATAAGAAAATCGGATGCACCGGCAGCCAAATGCGCGCCCACAGGCACGCAAACCGAGGCGATGATGAAATGAGAAAATCGGATACAACCGAAGTGCCTCGAAACGCGCGCCCACAGGCACGCAAACCGAGGCGATGATAGAATGAGAAAATCGGATACAATCGAAGTGCCTCGAAACGCGCGCCCACAGGCACGCAAACCGAGGCGATGATAGAATGAGAAAATCAGATACAACCGAAGTGCCTCGAAACGCGCGCCCACAGGCACGCAAACCGAGGCGATGATAGAATGAGAAAATCGGATACAACCGAAGTGCCTCGAAATGCGCGCCCACAGGCACGCAAACCGAAGTGATGATGAAATGAGAAAAAATGGCATACGGAATGCCGCGATGGGCTTACACCAACATGGGAGAGCCTCAGCTCACTCATATAGGAGGCCGTCGGATAAAACGGAGGTGCCTCGAAGTGCGTGCCCACAGGCACGCAAACCGAGGCGATGCATTAAGGCATAAAATGACATGGGAAATGATATGCAAGCATGCAAACCAAATTTCAGCCCCTAAATGAAGGGGAAAACAGCCCCGAAATGATGCGAAATGAAAATCAACGCATGAAATCATCCCGAAATGCAATTCTAAGTGCTCGAAATGGCCTACGGCTATGCTAAACATGCAAAATTGGCACACGACAGCAAAAACAGTAGTAAGGCAGTCCCAAAAATGACATTTTTACAGTACAAAACAAGGCCAAATTATGCTCACAAGTATGGAAACAAAAGCTTGCAAAAATACGGTAAAAGAGGGGAATTACAAAGCAAGTGATATGTACAATGCTCAAACCCAAAAAAACAGTTCTAAAAAAATAAAGATGAGCCAAAAATATTCACATTTACAGTAGATGACATCCCTCAAAACAGTGTGTAGACATGGCAAGCATAGCATGCAAAATATGGACCAAAAGGGGCTATAACATAAGGTACCATAAGAAAACATCAAATGGCCTAAGATCCTTAATAAAATAAAAATAATAGGCCAAAAAAAGACACTTCCTAAGCCTGATGAAGGCCAGAAACAGAAGCTAGAATGGCCTAAACAAACATGCAAATTTACGGAAAATTTGATGGATACAACATGAAGTACCAAAACCAAACACCAAATGGCTTAAGGTCCTTAACAAAACATAAAGAAAAGACCAAAATATGACACTTTACAAGCCTGATGGTGACCCAAAACAGAAGCATGGTAAGCTTAAAGAAGCATGCAATATGGGAGTAGAACAAGAATCCAAAGCAAGTGCATGATAGAGGAAGAAAAACAGGTTGAGCCCTTCTTCAATGTTGAATAGGGGCTCAAAATAAGCACACCTTCAGTTCATGCAATGCTCCAATTCAGATCAAAAATGGGCTAAAAATAGCATGCAATTTTACGGTAAAATGGAGGAATTTCAAAGCAAGTGCATGCTAGAGCCACCAAACATGGTTGAGCCCTTCTTCAATGTTGAATAGGGGCTCAAAATAAGCTCACCCACAGTATATAGTATACTCGAAAACAGACCACTCAAAAGCCAAACAAAGCATGCAATTTCATGGCATAAAGAGTGATATTGAAGCAAGTATATGATGGAGACACCAAACAGGGTTGAGCCCTTCTACAAAGTTGTAGAGGGGCTCAAAATAAGCACAAAATCAGTAGGAGCCAAAACCCAAAACAGTAGGAAAATAGGGTAGAAAGTTGATGGAAAATTATGCTACAAAAATGGATTTAGAGACTTACCCTTGAAGATTGAAGTGTTGCTACCTCTTGGCTTGAATTTGTTGATCCTTGGCCACTGGAAATCACTCCCTTGCTGCTGGAATGGAGGTGGTGATAGTGATGCTTAGGGTTGATGAAGAGAAGAGCTAGAGGCTTGAAGGTTTTTCTTGAGTTTTGGCTATGGAAATGGAAGCTTTTGGAGAAGGGTTCTTGAGAGCAATTTTTCTAACCTAGGCAAAGGGGCTGTCCAGCCCTTTAAATAGGGAAGAAAAGGTGTAAAAGGGGAGGGAAATGGAGGCAATCTTTCCCTCCCAAAATATCCCCCGGAAGGGGTGATATTTTGGCTAAATAGCCGGACAGTGAATGAGCCGAAAGCAATGTGGCCGGCCACCCCCTGGTCGGCCACCACCCACCATGGCCGGCCACCCCAAAAAAAGTAATGATTTTCGGCCGACCACCATGCACAGTGTCCTCCCAAGTGTGTAGAATAAGGCCCCGGTCGAATCTGCAACTCAAGGTGAGTCACAACATAGAGCTTGAAGGAGAGGCTCAAAAATGAACTGCACAATTGCTGGCCGACCACCAACTTTTAGGGTCCTCCCAGATGTGTGCAACAAGGTTCCAAGGTCGGAAATTGGCAACACTGAAGCAGGAGCCACAACATAGAGCTTGAAGGAGAGGCTCAAAAATGAAAATCAAAATTGCTGGCCGACCATACATTTTTAGGGTCCTCCCATGTCCCCTGATCACAGATATGTAGCTTTGGTTGGAAGAAAATACCCCCAGGGTGTTCAACATTGGCCCGGAAGTGAGAAAAACGGGCTCCGGAGGAGCGAAACTGGTTATCTGGGATAATTGCTGGCCTCCCACCCCCCAGTGATCTTCTTGATGTTGAAACAGAGGTACCTGCCAAATTTGAACAAAAACTAATGAGAAATGAACGCTCGGGGTCCAAACCGGGCAATTCGGGATCCCGAAAATGGGCTGCAGGTGCCGGAAGTGGCATACGGCAGCGAAGTGGGTATCTGCGACCCCAGTGTCCCTCGGAATGACAAAACAGAGGTTCCTGCCAAAAATCAGAGAAAACCGATGCAAAATGAAAGCTCGGGGTCCAAACCGCGCGATTCGGGGTCCCGAAAACCGGCTACAGGCACGAGGTGGGCATCAGAGGCCCCAGTGTTCCTCGGAACTATAAAACAGAGGTGCATGCCAAAAACCGGAGAACTCGGAGATGGTTGGGCGGTCCCGAGCCGAGGCACACGGCCTGACGGCTCCGAAAACCGGGAACCGGGCTCCGAAAAGGGCAAAATGGCCTACGGCCACAAAAAGTAGCTCACGGCCACCGGGAGATAGTCTACAGGACCATTCCCTTCCCTCGGGAAAGAAAACAGAGAAAAACGAGTCTGGTTCGCAAACCGAGACAAGGCACAAAAGAGAATTCGGAAGTCCGGAGGCAGGGCGCACGGCCGCGACTCTGAGACTTCTGAACGAGCACAGTATGCAACATCACCGAGCGCTCAATCGGTGACGTCTGAGTCTTAAGGTCGGTCAAAAATGGGGTGTCTACATGAGGTTTAAAATTTTAGTCAAAAAAATATGTTTTACTAAAATATATATATATTTTGATTATAAAAAATATTTTTTATTATACAGAAAATAAAAATATTTACTGCTTAAACATGTGAGGCATCAACCAGGACCTAGCATCATTGCTATGGTGACATGAGTGCAATTATTGTTATAGGATTGCTTTGGCAAGGTAGCACAAAGTTAGCTTTTTAACTTTTTTAGCTAAAAAAATTAAGGTAGTGCTTGGTAAAGTTTTATAAATGTAATTTGAGAGTATGAGTTGTATTTTGAGTTTGTGTATTGTGGAATTATGATTTGAGTGTAGAAAATTTGTTTGGTAAAGAGTTTTGACAATAGTTTTGAAAAGGGTTTTGATTTGAGTGGAGAATTATTAATGTGACATTTGATATGTGATACAAAAATTTACAACTCATAACTAAACATACAATTCAAAATTATTTTAAAGCACATAAAAAATTTTAAAAATTTCAGAAAATGTTTTTTTCGATTATATAAATCAATTGCAAAACAAAAAAAATCACTATTCCGGTCAACCGGCCGGACGTCTCGTCAGGCAAAATTTTCAAAAAAAAAAAACGCTGAAATACGCAGCTGAGACAGAGCTCTCTACAGAGTGTTTGAAACGTGATTTCAAAACACTAAACAAACATCATACTCAAACTATGGTGTAGAATCACGTTTTGAAATTACAACCAAACACAGCCTAACTTTTTTATTTAAGTCACTATCGAAAAAGTTAACTTTTTTGGTTAAAAAAGTCAAAAGTCAACTTTTTACCAACTTCCCAAAACACGACATAAATGATGATGATTCAACCATTGCTCTTGTTCACGTACAGGGCGTATAATGCAAACAAATGTCAACAAGGTAGAGTCTTGCAGCAATTTAAAATACAGTAATGCTATATTCCCCAAGGAAACGACCCAATGAGTAACCAAAGACAAAGAATCAGGATTCCTTCCTTGCATTTTCTCTTTATATTTCATATTTGCAGAACCATTGGGCCCACTTTTAGGCCCAATTTTGATAATCCGAACCGTTCATATTTTAAGATTTGTTCAGTATATCATACCTGTAAAAAATCAAATTGATCGGATATCATAAAGCATGTGTTCGGAAACTCGAACTAAAAATTATTTTTTTAAAGAATTTAATAAACAGTTTTCCGAACACATACTTTCTGATATCCGATCAACTTGATTTTTTTACAGGTATGATATAATGAACAAATCTTAAAATATGAACGGTTCGGATTATCAAAATTGGGCTTAAAAGTGGGCCCAATGGCCCTGCAAGTAAGAAATATAAGGAGGAAATGCAAGAAGGGGATCTTGATTCAAGGCAAAACGCCTCGACTCATTTTAGTCCATTAAAAGTGGAATAATCATTACCAAGGAAAAGAAAAAATCATCGCCAAAGAAAAGTAGCAGCTGGCGGCGTCAAAGATGGGGGTTGATCAAATACGTTTTTAATTGGTGAGATCTACTTTTTGTATACTTTAATTTGTTAAACTTATAAATTTTAATTTATTTTTAATTTTTTGGAAAGTTTCTTTTTTCTTTTTAATTTTTACAAGGAATTATATATTTTTAGGCTTTGATGATGTAGTTCGATCGGCAAGGGATGGGTCGAACTGGTCCAAGCACTCCATAGATCGGTTGACCTTTATCCTTAAAGCTGAACCTTCAACAAACCCACTAGGAAGGTTCCAAAATGGGGGGTTTCCTTCTCGTAGACCCTTCAATGATCAAATTAGATTAGAACGTAGTCTGAATAGTAACATAGAGAGGAAAAGAGAGAGAGAGAGAGAGAGAGAGAGAGAGAGAGAGAGAGAGAGAATTAGAGAATTAGTTGTTTCCAAACGTACTTTAGAAGCTTCCTTATATCCCTCACTCATCATTTCTAAGTCCATTTGAGCTGTCTTGTTGGCTGAAAGTCTATAGTCTAGTTGTCATCGGTCATGGTGGTTTTGCATGCTCCAGCGTGAGAGGTCTTGTTGCATTTAATGCCATGATAGTCTCATTTAATGCTTGATGTGTGGGTTCAATAACACTGCAGGATCTTTTTCTGCCACGTGGCTGACTCCCTATCTGATAGATGTCTCATGCTACTAGACCTGGACCAGCATAGGTTTCTCATTACTGTTAGGCTTTAACCATGCGACTGTTTGGGGAGCTGGACCAACTCTAAGCATTTACTTTATGTTAGTTTCATTGATTTTAAGCCAATTTTGTTAGCCTTTGCCATTCTTTAATCAATTTTTCCAAAGTGATGTTGAAGTCCACTAAATGAGAAGAGATATCAAATGAGAAGTGATTCATAGCATGAAAGGGAGACTATGCCTTGACGATGAACCTCCGTAGACATTAAGCCACTGAACATAGGTCTTTTTCTCATGCCTTGACCAACAATCAATCAGTTGAAACAACTCTCAAACAAAAGAGAAAAAGAAAATAGGATGGGATGTTAGAGTACAAACTTATGATATATCTTCCAAAGAGAACTTCCAAATGCATGCAGCTCTAATGTGGACTATAAATGACTTTCCCGCATATGGTGATTTGTCTGGTTGGAATACCAAGGGTGCTCTTGCATGTCCTTCTTGTAATTATGAGACTCATTCTCGATGGTTAAAACATGGAGGAAAATACTGTTTTATGGGTCATAGGCGTTTCTTAGATAAAGATCATAGATTTCGTAAAGATAGAGCATCATTTGATGGCAAACAAGAAATAAAACCAGCTCCCGATACGCCATCTGTCTTTGAGATCATGATGCAAACAGAAGACCTTGATTACAAATTTGGGAAGACAAAGGAAAATGAAAAAAACTAAAAAAGAAAGAAACAAGCGGATGGTGATGAGATACAACCATGGAAGAAAAGAAGTATATTTTTTACATTGTCGTATTGGGCAAATAAAAAATTGCGTCACAATCTTGATGAGATGAATATAGAGAAAAATGTGATTGATAATGTATATGGAACATTGTTGAATTTAGATGGGAAGACAAAGGATAACTTGAAGGCACGTCTTGACTTACAAGAGATGGGTATAAGACGTGAACTTCACCTACAAAAGATCAGTTCCAATAAGACATATTTGCCTCCAGCTTGCTTCTCAATGATTTTAAGAGAGAAAGGTGACCTCTTGAAAGTTTTGAAAGGGGTAAAAGTCCTAGATGGTTATGCTTCAAATATTTCACATTGTATCCAACAAAGACAACGTAAGATTATAGGTTTGAAGAGTCATGATGGTCATGTTTTGATGTAACAACTTCTTCCTATCGCATTATGAGGAGCATTACCAAAAAAAGTCGCTTCACCTCTAATTGAGTTATCTTGTTTCTTTAGGGAAATATGTTCCAAAGTCTTGTAAGTGAAAGAGCTTGACCGACTTGCATCTCGAATTGTATTAACTTTATGCAATTTGGAGAGAATCTTCCCTCCTTCCTTTTTTACTGTTATGGTGCATTTAGTCATTCATTTGGCCACTAAGGCTAAAATTACTGGCCTAGTTCACTATAGATGGATATATCCCATTGAGAGGTTAGGCATGACGACTTATATCCATTTGTGTTTTTAACCTACATCACATTGACATCCCAATTTAGTCGATCTATAACTGTTTTTCATGTAGGTATCTCCAACGACTAAAATCTTATGTTCGTAACAAAGCCTATCTAGAGGGCTCTATTGCAGAAGGATACATAGTTGAATAGTGCTTAATATTTTTTTCGCGATATTTGGAATCTGTTGAAACCGTATTCAATCGACCCTTAAGAAATGTTGAAGATTCTACATGGGCAATAATGAATATCGAACTTGATCAAAAGTCATGGATACAAGCATATCATTATGTGCTATTTAACAATGGTGAAATTCAACCATATCGGATGTAAGTAATATTTATGAGTTATGGTATATAAATAAGTTTGAGTTTCCCATTTTAATCCTTGCAATAGTAACACAAGTTAGGTTTGTATATACAGAGAACACAAGGAGCATATAAAGAAACAAAGTCCTCCGCGTCGTCAAACTGATGAAGTTATTAATAAGATGCATATGAAAAGTTTTGTGAGTGGTTTAGATCATATGTAAGTATATAGCTATTAAATAATATTATTACCATATACAATTTTTAGCGTAGAGATTAATGTAATCATTTTAATGGATCTTATAATATATCAGGTTGTAGCTATGGATGACACAAGAAAGCAACAACTTACTGATGAAATCAAGTGGCTTGCTCAAGGCCCAAACACTCTAGCTAGACTATTCAAACGATATGTTGCTAATGGTTTTAAGTTTCGAATTAAAAATTACGAGGAGGCGAAGAAAACTCAGAATAGTGGAGTTTGTGTGGCCACTGAAGGAGGCACCATGTGTTATGGTGTTTTATTTGATATCATTGAGCTCAATTATTTTGACAAGTTGAAATATGTATTATTCAAATGCAATTGGGCTGATGTGAACACAAGCAGAGGCTATAAGATAGATGAATATGGTTTTAACCTTATAAATTTTTCGCATTTGATACATACTGGAAAACGGTTAAATGATGAACCATTTGTCTTGTCATCTCAAGCTTCACAAGTTTATTATGTGGGAGATGTAAGGCATGAAAATTGGTTGGTTGTTGTTAAAACAAAAGCGAGGGATGTGTTTGATGTTGGTACTATAGTGAATTGTGTGATGGTGATGTTGACACTTACTATGATAACGAGCCGTATAATATGATAGTTGAAGACACTCATGTGGATGTAAATGAAAACCTCAATTGGGCTGGAAATGATACAGAAGGAACAACAATCAATATGCCACTTCCACTTGATAACCAACTGATCGATTAAGATGATTTAGATGAGGATGTCTAGTTGTTAAGTTCACCTAGTTTGATTTTAATTTATTTATTCTCGGGTTAATCTTTGAAACATTATTTGGTTTTGAATATAAATTTCAAATTTCTTAGTTTCATACATTTATGGCAACCCATGTTTTGCATGTTTTTTAAAATCACATACTCCTTGTGGATGTTGGCGTAAGCCAAACTAGGTAAATTATCTGTTTTCGTCTTTATGATTGTGTTTGCATCAATTTGCTACTTTGTATTCGATCTCAAATTTGTGTGGGTTTGTCAAGACATTTGTCTTGTTGCCATTGAAGTATATTGCATGGGTTATTAATGAGGACATCTATATTTCTTCTAATAGATAACTAATAGTTTTTTATTTTTTTTTAATGTTTGTTGTTAAATATAGTTATTAAAAGCTTGGACTGGAAAATCAACATCTTGACAATATTGTTTTTATGCTCTTTGTGGTTTTAACTTTTAGTATGTGAATGTAGGTATATTATATCTTGAGAAGAAAAAAGTCCACACCCGTCTGAGAGAGGTGAGTATAGTTATGTATGTCCGTACCTATCTAAATGTAGTAGCATTATTGTGTCATGTTATGTTATTGTATTAGGAAGGGGAGCTAAGTCTAGCCCTATTTTGCTAATTTCACTAGAATCTAGCCAATTGGCTGTGGGTGATCTGATGTCTTTTGTGATCTATGGTGTGTAATCTGTCTGCTGATGGCTGTGCGTGATCTGTTATGGAGTTTGCTCTTTTTTTTATGCTGCTTTTGTCAATGCTGGTGTGTTTGGTGGCTGATTTTGTTCCTGTTGTTTGTTGGGGCAGTGATATGTAGAGCTTTAGGATGTACAATTGAATCAAATTATTAAGCTTTTATTTTGTTAAGAGTGGTAATATATCACAATTCAATCATTATTTGCGAATAGTGTTGTGGTAATATAAAATAATTACTTGGAAAGGCTTCAAGTACATTCAGTACTATGTCATGCTTTCAGATTTAGGTTCACAGTGTTTATTTAATTCTGGTAATGGCAAAATATTCTGGATAGATTTTCACTCTATATAATGGATGTTTCACGATTCAATTATCTATATATATATATATATTATTTATTTATTTTGCATAGGGCTTTGATGACACACTATCAACCACTTTCCTTTTATCAAAAGTTTGCAATATGTCATTGGCATGTGTCATTTTTTGTTGATATGCCAATGTGTTATTTATTCTTTCTAATGAATTGGTGGATGTGCTGATAATTAGTAGCATTGGAATACCATCCTCTCCGCTTTTATCACCACGAGCTACCTATAAAGTTCCAAATTACTGTTAACGACTCAAAAGTGATATTATTCTGAACCAGTTAATCATGCTCTAGCATAGTGCAGGCAATATTGAGAGGATTACTTTCCACAATCATCACACTTTCATGAACAACTTCTTAGAAACGATCACCCAAAATATGTCATAGAAGAAGGCATAACCGAGAAGAACAGTACCCACCTGATTTGCAAAATACACAGAACCATGTCAAAGAAAACATTAAGTGAGAAAGGCATTTGGTTTTGAAAACTGTTCAGACCATAGTGCACTACTGACACAGTTTTTATTTCAGCAATGAAACTTGGGTTTAACATTTAACTACTAAACTGTATGGTAAATGCTCATTTAATTTGATTAATATCTTTGTGTTTGATTAATTACGTCTATTGTTTATCTAGCAGATATGGCAAAGAAACGATTTAGAACTTGCAATCTTGAGAATAAGTCCTAGAACAAGCGATCAAATGGCTCTTCACAGCCTAGCCAATCACATAACTCTTTATAGCCTAGCTAGCCAAAACCCTTCATAGCTGAACGCACCAAGTAGAACTTCACAACCTAGTCACTCAATTGGCTCTCCATAGCTGGACAGGCCAAATAGAACTTCATAACCTAGTCGTTCAAATGCCTCTTTACAGCTTAATAAGCCAAATGGAACTTCACAGCCTAGTCGATCAAATGGCTCTTCACAACCTAGTTGGTCACATCCCTCCTCACATGTTCCATCACATGTTCTACACCCTCAACCTCAAGAATCAGAGGTTAACCCTCAGTTTGAAGATGATTTAGATGAGGACTGGTTAAGGGAAGAAGAAATGCAACGTACAGGTATTATTGGATTTTTAGTTGAGGTACAAATTACAAGTCAACCTTCATTTCCATGATATATTTTGTTGTTGTATTGTAATAGATGCATTGACCAAGCAAAACGTGCGGGGAATTACACGTATGGTGGAAGTGTGGAATTTGACTCCAGAAGAACGCATTATGCTTACCTTCAACAAGGATTTGCAGGCTATTTCTACAAAGGATGGTATGTTCAGTCGTTTCATAGGCACCATTGCTAGGAAGCCACACTTATGCCCAATTAAGTACAAGAATTGGCATGAAGTGCCAGATCAGTATAAAGAAGATTGTTGGAATATTATCGAGGTAATTTTCTAACTACAAGTATAAGAGAGATCATATGCATGTGAAAAAGACAATCTTCCATGCTATTATAGTTGAAGTAAAAATAAAAATATGAGAATTAGGCAAAGAAATGCACAAATTTAGTTTATATTATTGTATTGATAATTTTAAGAATGTTTATAACATGAAAAAACATACAATTGTAGTCCAAGTTTGCCATTCCTCAAGATGAGAGAAGGGATATGATTAGGCATTGAACACTGAAGTCAATGGGAGAGAAATGGAGAAATTGGAAATGTAGTTTAAAAGAAAAGTACTATGATGAGACAAAGATAGCAGCATATATAGTAGCTACTGTGCCTTTAATAGTTAACCGTGAGCACTATGCTGACCTTGTCGCGTATTGGTTTTCAAAGAAAGGATAGTTATGCATAGATGTATGTTTTCTATCAAATAATACAATGTCATTATATCATTTTTTTTAAAAACATACTGTTATGCATTTATGAGTGAAGGAACTTAGTACAACCAATAAGGAAAGCTGGCGAGAGCAAACAAGTGCACATATAGCAGGATCTAAAACTTATGCACCACATGCATATGATATGGTATTTCAAACTTCATTCCTTGTTTTATATTTTGAATTTGGTTAGCACATTGTATTATGAATTTATTTTGAAACGATATGATTGTTACATAGGAGCAAAAAGATAACAAAAGAAAGGATGGGACACCAGTCAATGAAGCAGTAGCTACAAAAATTGTATGCCCATTTAATAAGTTACATTTTCAAAATTCTAATGTGTTTGTGGCAAACAATCACTCTTGCTCTTTGTTTTCCCCCTCTCCCCCATTTATGCTATAGGAAAAACTAGAAGCTTTGATGAGCTCACAACCAAGTAGCTCCGAAAGAAATGTTAGTGGCAATATATCTTGGTCACCAAATGATATTTATTCTTAAGTGATGGATAAAGAGCATCATGGTCGTGTTCGAGGTTTAGGATTTGGGCCTACTCCTTTCAAGCATGGCTTTATGTGTAATAGTTTCGACCATTTAAGAATGGTTTCTAATGAAGAGAGAATAAGAGACAGAGACACTATAATTGAGTTGAAGGAACAACTAAAAACTCAAGGTGATTAGTTGCAAACTCAAGGTATTCAGTTGCAAGCTCAAGATGTTGTAATAAACTCTTTAAAAGAGCAAGTAGCATTTTTGATGAGATAGAGACATAGTTCTAGTGGTTTGTAGGTATAACTACATATAACATATTCTTTTATATGATGTATTTATCATATGTTATCCTTTTCTAAATTTATGCATACTTATGTAAATTGTATTGTATAAATTAGGTGATAGATGGATCTAGTGGCATTCCGGACCAAGCTTCTCTACAAACACATAAAAAATCCTCGTTTGGGAGTCATGAAATGCAACCTTCTAATCGGGGTAAGTCATCATTACAATACACATACATTGACACAAATTTAGAACAACTGTTAATGACTTCTTTACCAATAAATTGTTAGTTAGTTTGGACAAAATTGGGATTTGATAGGTTGACTTCTCTACTTTGCTTCCTTTATTGGCATTCGTAAAAATACCAAACAAACCAGTGAATAGAGAATTGGGCAATCGAAAAAATTTGAATATCAGCAACGTATCAAACTGTAATATACAATTAAAAATAGACCCTTAGATGTTGCTAGTGGTTGCTTGATTTGGTGGCTGCTACTAATGTTTGGCTTTATTGGCTGATTCAGTCCAAATGCCAACCTGTTAATTGCTTGCTTAAATGTTCTAAGCCCTTTAGATGTCTTCAAGCACATCTAATCTTAGAGATCAACTTGTAGTGCTTAAAGAATAGCACCAAGAACTAATGTAGAGTTTTTTTTTGTTGGGTTTAAAAGAAAACATAAAACAGAGGAAGAAAACAGAGAGGGTGGGTTTCATCATAATGCAAAATTTCTTTTGCTGGTATGGAGTGGGTTTCTTTGCTACCTTCATTTGTTTGGCTTTTGTGGTGCTTTGTGGAAGCTTAGGTGTTCTTGGGTTTGGTGTGTTTAGAGTGAACCTGGAATATATGGACCAACATGACATATATGGATCATCTCATAAACCAATCCATTGGTTGTTCATTTGAATCTTAGTGTCAACGAAATTTGAACACTGACATGACATATGCTTCACAATAATTCTCATGTTATCATGAGCTCAAACACTATCATCAAACAAAAGAATATAGGTTGTTTGAATAATTAAATTTCACTTGTGGCATACTTAGAGATTGTGTTTAGGAGTTAGCTTAAAATTTCTTTGACCTTGAGATCAAAATATTATTTTGTATTATATATATGATATGTACTTGAAAAAAATTATAGGGCTAAGTGAAATTTTCAAAAGTTTAGTGGGCTGAAATTGAAAATTATAGGGCTAAGTGAAATTTTAAAATTTCCATGACTTTAGGTCACAGCAGTATATGTTCTCCAACCTTCATACTGAGGTTGTGAATTTAAGTCTTATATGGAGCATTGAGGGATGATTTTCATTTTCTTTCCCCATAAATCTAGGTTAGAGTAGCTTTAAACGAATGACAAAAAAAAAAAAAAAAATTGTATAAAATTCAAGAGAAATTTTCAGGAAGTTTGGGCCCTCTCTGGCTCAGCCAGTAGTTCAATGTGTACCCTTTGCACAAATTCACTTGTACACTTATAGCCATTATTTTTTTATTTTTGGTTACACTAACTAACTAAAACATTTCTTTTGGTTACACTAACCAACTAAAATGAACTTCAATAGTAGGTAAACAAGTAGAAATCTGAAGTCGGCCTCAACTCAAAGCTACCTTAATGGTACACAAGTAGAGATTCTCTATTTAGATCTCTCATGTTTGCTATCTAAAGGTTTTCTTTTCATTACACAAATAGACTCATCACTTAGTAAAAGCATGCCATATTAAAAAGTATGTGAAAAATTCTAAACAAATGGTCCAAACTCAATACGATACAGAATTCTCTGTTAAAGTCTTTCTTTATTTTCCAATTTCGTTGCTCCTCTCAAAGATACAATCAAATCAAAGATATTCTTTATGTAATATAAAGATATCCCGAGGTGGATCTAATACAAAAGGGGAATTTTATGTCTAGATCTTGCTTATCCTCCTATTCTAATACTCCTTACCACTACTACTACACATAATTAAATAGAGAAATTCATCGTGTGATTAGAAGGTATTGTAAGACAAATAGATATTGAATATTCTTAGCAGAGGATTCAGATTCTCACCAAATTTAATAATTTCATGTGAGGGCTCACAAAGATACCCCGTTGACCTCTCCTAAAGGAATGGAGTTGAGAGTGTAGTGGTTGTGCAAGTGGGGAGGGTCCTCAAATGTACATATACATATAATGTGATCATTGGCTTTGGCTTTAAATTATTGACATTTGAAGGGACTTGATTTCCTCTGTACAATGTGCTTGCAAATGCAAAGAACAATTGCCTTAAGAGTTAGAGAGCACCACACACATAGAGAGAGAGAGAGAGAGAGAGAGAGAGAGAGAGAGAGAGAGAGAGGGAGAGAGAGAGAGAGCATGTGAAATATTTCTTCTTATCCCACTTTTGTTTTCACTGTCATCAGTGTTTTTGCCTTTTGGACTTTGTTGGGTCATCTCAAGCTTACCTTCTCTTGCACCTGAAAAGAAAGAAAGACTAGTAACACCTTTTGTTACTTGTGAGAAAAATCAAAGGGTTGAAAAAGATTATTATGATCAATTGCTTTATGACTATACAAACTATTGAAATGAAAACACAATATGAATCTTGAAGGCTTGTGACTAGGGATCATGTGGCATTGTACAAGTGATTTGGCATCGAAGATTTCATAATGTGTTTGACAAAATAAAAATTGTGCAGTTTATAAATTTTTGAATCTTGAATTTGTAGAGAGAAAAGATAGAAAAAGAAACTAAATTGAAAGAATTTTTTTTAAAAAATCCTTTTTGGGTAAGGTTAGGGGAAAATGAGATTAAAATGAATGGATGTCAAAAAAAATATTGTTGTGGTAAATTTTATGTCTAGCTGTTGCTTATCCTCCTATTCTTGCAAATATGATCTTCAATTTCATTGTAATCTTTATTTTTTTGATATGTAAACCACATACTTACCCAAAAAAAAAAAAAGGACTTGTCGAGAATTATTTATAGTCTAAATTTTCCTTATAGATTTTAAAATTGAAAATGATACTTATGCTCATTCAATTATTTTTATTGTAGGAAATAAGACAATATGAAAGTATCAAACAATGGACTTCGTTTCTTGATTTGAACATTTTTCATGGAGGTCTTTATAAAATGGCGTCATGAGTAATACTTTTGAGTACTATTGTTATGTGACAAGTTTATCTTTTGGATTTTGGTGTGGGCTATTAGTTTGCTAGAAACATTAGATCTTTTTTGTATTACAAGCTTATGTAATGAACCTTTTAATTAAGTTGTTTTGGATATTTTGGGATTATGAAAATGCAGACTTTTTTTTACCTTTTACAATTATTGAGTATTGAGCCATTAGAATAAAATAGTGTTGTTATAGATATATAATGTGAGTAGGGATGGGTGAGAGACAACCATTAATGGTTAGCAAATCATTGGAAATTTTAAGCTATATATTATTGGTAATTGAATAGTAAACATAGCCTACAATTTCTTGCTGGTCTTGTTGTTGGTGCATGCTTTGGCAGGTTGTTGGCTTTTTTGTTGGATGTTGTTGTTTGCTTTGATGCCTGGTGTCATTGTTGTTGGTGTGTGAACAGGATGGTTTTCGTTGTCTAGATTGTTTTTTTTTTTTTTTTTAGTTTATGTGTCTTTGTATAGTTGGTTAGCTCCTAGGGTATACCCATTGTATCTTGTAGTTTTTTTGTCGTTCTATTTATGACCTATTCACCCCCCTAAAAAAAAATAGCCTACAACCGCAGTTAATAACCATAGCTGTTTATAAAATTCAAGACGAATTCTATGGCTATAGCGACAGTGTAAAACTGATGGAATAGAGTCAAAATATAGCAGCGGTTTACAAAATGTCGCAAAAGTGAAGGATATAGCGGCAGTTGACCTATTGCTATAAAGTTAGCAAGTAATTGGTAGATTCAAGATATAGCGACATTTATAAATGTCACTACATCGACCGTCGCAATAAAAATCACTATACTAGCGTTTGCAGAAAACGTCACTATAAGGATATGCCGGCGGGGCTATTGTGGCGGTTTGGCCGCCGCTATTGCAACCGCAGGTAAAGGTGTTCTAGTTTTTAGCGATGCTTTTTCCTGCTTTTAGCGACAGTTTTGGAAACTACTAAATCTTGATTTTTTTGTAGTGACTCTATTGAAAATTTTGTTCAAAACTTATAGTCAAACTCTTTTTAAAATTCAATTTAAAAAAAATAATTTATCATTTTGGTATAAAAAAATAATTTCTATATTTAAAAAATATTTAAAAAAATATAAATTCCCCCCCCCCCAAATAACAGGTGGTGATTACCAATTGCAAAAAAAAAAGAAAAAAAAGAAAGTATCGTTAGGTCCTGACAGGATATTTGGATGTCCGGATGACGACTAGGTAGACAAAAAATTTAAAAATTGCCTGGTTTACCAAACATGTTTTCAAAATGTGTTTTCAAATTGATTTGGAATCATGATTTGAAAACTTCTACCAAACATAGCATTCAAAGATGAGGGTGGAAAATTGATTAGAGTTGCACACCAAACACAGCCTTTGTATTCTCAATGAGGCCTTGTAAGAAGAATTATGGTTTGGTTCATCTTAAATTAGCTTGATGGCCTATGTAGCATTCGTTTCTATCTCCACATCCATTTTTCCTTTTTGAAAGAGAATTGTGAGCCCTCTGTAGATGGCCCATGGCTTCCACACTTGAACAATGTCCCAACTTGCCGTAATATCCCTATATCCATGTGCCAGCTTCATCCCTCAAGAGTCCTCCATACCCAGCTTGTCTAGGGTCTCCTTTTGAACAGCCATCAGTGTTCAACTTGAGCTTACTTGCAGTAGGAAAACGCTATTTAATTAGTACAGGAAAAGATGGATTAGGGTGGAGAAGGGATTGAAATGCCTCATCAATCTCATATGCATAATTTCTAATGTTTTTGAGACTAGCTTGAATGGGGGTGTCAATATTTTCAAAAACAATTTGATTTTGATATTTCCAAATTTGCCAAAGGGTGGCAATGAAGAAAAGAAACTAATTTTTTTTTTTTCAAGAAACATATTTTTATTTTTCATGTTAGAGACCACCCATTCATGAAGAGACAGTCTATAACCATGCTCCCACCATTTGTGATTTTTAATTTCAATCTAGATATCTCTTGCTTTGGTGCATTCTCTAAGGAAATGGCTCATATCTTCACTGGATAGTCCACATCTAGGGCAAAGATCAATAGTTGCCATATTCCTTCTCAGCCTCATTTAGTTGGTTAGCAATCTATCCTTCAAAATACGCCACATAAAACATTTAAGCTTTTGGGGGGTTTTAACCTTCCAAATCCACTTCCAATCTCTTCTATCCAGCTCATAATTAACGATGAGTGTATAGGCAGAAGCTGTAGAAAAGTTACCCTCGGAGGATCCTATCCAAGTGGGAGCATTAGTACAAGTCACAAAGTTGGGTCTATGCACCTTCAGAATTTCTTGGAGGTCTTGTTGGCTAACAGTGTTAGCTATGACTTTAGTGTTCTAGTGCCCTTTATCATCCAAGAATAAACTAACCTTATCTTCATCATTAACTTGTGATGTGCCATAGGTTTGGTCTAGAGATTCTTGGCCACATAACCAGTCATGCCATAGAGATATGGTTTCCCCATTTTCTATATTCCATTTGACACCCTTTCTTAGGATGTCCCTATTCTTGTATATATTTGTGTGAAATGCTCTCTTCTTCAGAGGCCAACTGTATAGGGTATACTTCTTTAGGTACTTGGCCTTGAGAACCTTACACCAGAGTTTATCATTATCACTCAAAATTCTCCATCCAAGCTTAGCAAGAAGAGCAGCATTATAATGCCAAGTCCACCATCTTCCTTAGCTCTGCACACATTTTCCCAACTGACTTGGTGCATTTTCTTGTTGTTGTCAGTCTCACTCCACAAAAAGTTTATGTTAATTTTGTCGATCTCATCACATAGATTCCTAGGAAGCTCCATGGTTTATATGATGTACTTGGGCATGGCAGAGGTAACAGATTGTATGAGAGTGGTTTTACCAGCTAAAGAAAGATTTCTTGCCTTCCATCCTGAGAGTCTGGTTCTAAGTTTGTCAAGGATTCTCATTGAACATGTTCTTGTTCACCCTTTTATGGAGAAGAGGAGAGAACTTAAATATTTACCAAGATCTTGGGTGAGGGGTATGCAACTTTGAAAGCTTAAGGCTTTAGCTTGGCAACAAGAAATGTTTTTGTATTAAAAAAAGTTCAGATTTTAGGTAGTTGATCTTCTGTCCAGATATCTCACAAAACTCATTAAGCACCTTTATGATGGTTTCATAGTTGGATTGATTAGCTTTAGCAAAAAGGATAAGATCATCAATAAAAAAACAAGTGGGATAACTCTGAGCTATTGCTAGAAGCTTTTATTCCTTTCCAAGTCCCCTCTTTTACTTTAGATATGATCATATTAGATAATCTCTTCATACACAAAACAAAAAGATAGGGGGAGAGAGGGTCTCCCTGTCTAAGGCCTCTCTCATTATGAATTCCCTCTATAATTTCCTCATGCCAAAGTATAGAGGATTGGTTGTTTGAAACACAATTCATGATCAGTTCAACCCAACTATCGTTAAGCTTAAATTCATGCAATGTATTTCTGATAAAATCCTAGGATATCCTATCATACACTTTCTAAAGATCAATTTTGAAAATCATTTAACCTCTTTTGCCTTTTTTATATCTCAAAGAATAAAGGATTTCTTGGGTGATTATGATATTATCTGTGGTCTTTCTTCTAGCACTATAAGAAATTAGTCTTTTAGAGACTAATATTTAGGGACTAGTTGAATTTGGTTGCTAAAAATAATCTTTTAGGGATAAATTTAAACATATGATAATTTACTTATAAGATAGTAAAAATGACTATTAATATTCTCACTTAATATTTACATAACTTTTTTAGACCAATAAATTTGGTTGTTAATACATTATTAACATCTTTAGGGACCAAAAATAATGAAAAAAATTGCAAAACTCCCCCAGATCAAACATACGCTTTGTTCACGCTCCATTCACTTTTACAAATCCATGATGTGAAACAGCTTATCTCTTTGTCTCAAGCTCCATTACAGATCTTCGCTTTATCCATCACAGATCTTCTCTCTCTTCGCTTTCTCTATCGCTGATCTTTACTCCAAGTCAAATTTGAGATCTACAAGCTTTAATCCATAGTAAATCTATCTTCTTCAAATTTGCTACAGATTTGGTGAGTCTCTCTCTCTCTGCTTATACATACATACATATATATATATATATATATTTCTAGATCTATGAAGAACATAATAAGTAGTTCACGTATTGTTCGATTGGATAGATTAAAATTGCTATATACTACATATTGTTATCGATGGAGCTCTCATTGTCATCTTGTATAAAATCTAGGGTTTCTTTTGCTTTCTACATCTTAATCTCTTGTTCTTCTTTTCTGTCTATTCAATCTGATCATCTCTCTTCATTTGAGTGATTTGAGAATCTGAAGAGCACAAAATACCTATTCGACTAATCGAACGCCATATCCGAGGCACTTATTTTGCATTTTTTTTATGCTTTGAGACTGGAAATTTATGTGTCAGATTTTAAAAAAAAAAAGTTTTTCAAATAATCTAGGTAAGGTGTTTTTTTTCCTTTGCTAAATTGTAGCAATTTGGATTTGTATTTGTTTTTAATAGTTTGTGTTTTAATTCAACTTCAGAATTGATTTGATTTGTATTTGATTGTTTTGTATTCAAGTTCATTCTTGAAATGATTGGATTTTGATGTTTATCAATGTACGGGCTTTTAGATTTCTTTTAGTTCATTTTGGATTTGACTGTTTTGGATCTGGAGGTAAAGTTTTATTTTACTCTTTCATGGTTTCTATCAATCCATACTTTGCTATTGCTTACTACACCATATCACGTAATTAAGAGTGATTGCGTAATTAGGTACAAATTATATTTTGTTATGAAATTAATTTTGTAGAGTGTTTAAGCTTTTGGATCTGTGGTTTCATTTTTATCAATGGAAGACACAAGTTTAAGCTCATATACACCCACGCTCATCATTTCCCCTTGCTCCTTTGTTGATTGTTTGATGTTTGAGAATCAAAACAAAGGTTAAAAGCCCTCCTAAAATTGCCTCTGCTGCCATAAAATTCCATCTTTCCCTCCCTTCTCTTGGTTTGCTTCATTACTAGGAATAGTTAATGATGTTGCAGGTTATGGTTGGAAAACAATGATTTGATGAGGTAATATATCTTCACTATGTTCTTGTTGTCATTATTTTTTTTCCCCCCAATTGTTGTAGTTGGCTAATGTCTGAATTTAATGTTTTAGAGTGATTTGGAGTATCAATTTTACTTTGTGATTATGAAGATGATATGAAATAGGTAGGAAATAGATGGCAAGATATTGTTCACTTTTTAAATTTTTTTTTTTGTTTTTTGTCTTTATATTAAGCATAATTAATTTGTTGCAAACTAAATGTTTTGAAATTAATGAGCAGATGACAAACCTAACTAAAGAGGAATTTGTGCACATTCTTCGTTTCCAAAGCATCGGATTCTCTCGGGGGAGCTCAAAATATAGAGGAGTGACCTTGCACAAATGTGGTCTATGGGAGGGTCAAATGGGACAGTTCCTTGGGAAGAAGTGAGTAGCCCTTGAACTCAAAACTATTACAAATTAATTAGATGATCCTATTGTTAGATGTAAATATAAAACGTTACAAACCTGGTAAATGGTGTTAGGAACTCTGATTTGGCTTTTGAGAACTTGCCATTGTGCTTTTACTTATGCTGGATAAAAATCTAGGATGGTAATTTCAAAGTAGAAATGCTTAGGGATCCCTTTTGTTTATGAGATTAAGATATTTGCTTGTAGGTATATGTATCTTAGGTTATTCAACAGTGAAGTAGAAGCTACAAGGTCCTTGTGTTCTCTATTGCAATATCATCAGGATTTGTTATTTTGAATTTGGTTAGCACGGTGATAGCTTGTTAGATTTTGTATTCTCTGGACTGATAATCAGATAATGCAAGTGAACCAAACAACTCCTAAAACAACTGCACTTTCTCTTTTTGTTTTCTGCTTTTGGAAACACACTGTTTTGCAAAAGGAAAAACAACCCTTTGATACTATGGTTCAGCTTTTCATATTTAGTACAGTCTGAATATGATAATATGTCATACACCCTTTGATACTTTGTGAGATTTTACTATTTTTTGTGTTTTTGATTTGATGTTTCTTGTTTTAGGATGGAGATTGTTTGCTTGAAATTTATTCTATAATTGCTCTGTTTTGTTTTATTAAGATATTCCTTGTTTTGCTAAATTGTTCTATCTATAATTATGTATAAGTAATAACCTAATTTGGGCTCTGTTTGTTTTGGAATTTTTTTTTTTCTGTATTTCCATAATTACTTTACTCGTACATATATAGAGCTGTAATAATATGAGGATGATAGTAACATAAAGTATTTTTTTGTTTCTTTTCTAAATTCCATTGTGAGGCTCAAACAATAAAATCACTAGAACAAGACTCATCTTTTCAAAATAAAATTTACACTCTACTAATTTAAATTCCTTTTGTATCTTGATAGAAAATAACAACTCCTTCAGAAGTTGATTGCCTCAGTTCGAATTGTTCTCTGCTACTCGGGAATAGGAAGTTGATATAGTCTTGATATTAATTCGGTTTTTGTTTTTGTTATTTTGATATTCGGCCACTATTCACTCTCTGTGAAGGTATTTCTCGACCCTTAAAGTTTTATTGAGTTTTTCTATAGGTTGATTCTTCATCATCTTCTTCAAATTTTTTTCGCAGATTTCTGCTGCTTTGTTTATCAACTTGGAAGCTTGAATATGGGTTCTTCTCATTTCATTGCCATAAAGGTCTTCAAATATTTCTGCTACATTGTGGTATCCTTTCATTCTTTCATATTCTTTACATTCAATTAGGAATTTATTTTATTTTATTTTATTTTATATTATGGCTATTGACTGGTAAGATCCAGTGAAGGATAAGTGCAGATGAGTGCAATTAGGTAGAAAATGAAATTAATGCCCCTTTTCTTAACATTTTTTTTTGTTTTTAATCCCATGCATTTCTTTGTCATCTTGGTACTTTGATTTAGAAACACAATTTGTATTAATCGTAGTTGTTTCATAAATAGTCATCAATCGGAGCTGTGTGAATAAAAAGCAGGAACAAGCTCCTCGATGTCATCCTTACAAAGGTATTATTTAATTGTAGTTATTTATAATATTTTTAGCTTTACATATTCTTTGGAGGTAATTTTTGGTGATAGATTGAATTATGTTTATGTGGCTATTATGTTTGAAAAGAGGTAATTAAAAAAATAAAAAATATATATATATCATTTTGAAGTTAATTTTAACTATATGGACATCAAATATTCACTGCAATATGTGGATTAAGTTTTTATTGTAATTGAATGGTTTATATATAGCTTTTTTGATTGATGGATACTTGTCCTAAAGTACATTTTTTTAATGGTTTTACAGGGTAGCTATGGTGTTTTTTATGGTTTTACAGGGTAGCTATGGTGTTGACTGATCTCTTGGACAATTCTTTTCAGTGCCATCTTTGGTTTTTTTTCCTTTTTTCTAATTTTTACTTTGATCACATTAGAGGTTGTTTATCTTATTTTCCATCTTTGAGTTTTATTTTTATTTTTATTTTTTTGTAAAATTTTGCTTTCTGTAATCATTATGGTTTTTTGGGAATTGAGAGCTTTGATGAGTGGATGCTAATTTTTTTTAAATTTTTTTTTCAAACTGACTTTTAGCAACGAAAATATGTAATTGAGAAAGTAATTTGATTTTTAGCAACCAAATATAATTGTTGTTGAAAATGTCATTATTTTGTTTTTTTGTGACCAAATTGGGACATTTTGTGACGAAGTATTAGCGACCAAATGTTTAGTTCTGCAAAATAAAATATTTCATGACCATATAAATTTTGTTGCTAATTGTTATTTTCAGCAACACTTTTGAAAATTCGTTGTTAAAAGTCAAATTTGGCTTTTTTGGATGCACTTTTAGCAACGTTTCTGGTGACGAATTTATTTTTGTCACAAAAAGTCTTATATGTTGTAGTACAGGAATAATGCTGCTCTGATTTGGGCTAATAAGGGTGTCCAGAAGAGGTCTAGTTCTTCCCACAATAAGCTTAGTGATGATCTTGTAAGTTATATTACAAAGGCTTATGGGTCTGAACTGTTTGATATTATTAGGATTTTCAATCTTTGGAATCAAGACAATAAGGGTTTCATTGACATCATTTAGGAACTCTATTGGCTTGGAAACAACTTTTAGCAAACTCACACATAGATTGGCCCACATTATTCTAATACTTTTGATAGAATAAGGCTTGAATCCCATATTTGCCTAGAGCTTTGAAGGTACCAATTCTTTTTGATAGCTCTCAAAATTTCAGAGTCAGTTAAGGCCCTTAACATAACATCATTTTCCTCTTGAGTAAAGTAAGTTGAAGTTATATTATTCCAATGATCCAAATGCTGAGTATTATCTTTTTCTGAAAAGGTTGTTAAAATAATCAACAATATCCTTCTTAATCCCATTCTTGTCAATAACCCAGTATCCATCTTCATCTTTAATAGCATTTATCTTGAGTTTTCTCATCTTAGTGATAGTAGAAATGTGGAAGTATTTGGTATTTCTATTACCAAGGGTAATGTTTCTAGATCTGAATTTTTGAAACCACAACATTTCTTCTTGAAAAAGAACATCATTATATTATTTGATGAGCTATTTTTTCAATGTGAGCAAACTATGAGTAAAATTATTTGTCAAAGCTCTTTGGATGCCCTCAATTCTGGCTAGTAAATGCCTTTTTCTTTAAAAAATGTTTTCAAAAACTTCTTTATTCCACTTCTTGACTCTAATAGTGAATTCAACGGTGAAATCTTGAAGTTTTTTGTTTATATTAGACCAAGAAGAGGTAGTAACATCAGCAAGGCCAGGGTGAGACATCCAAGCAACCTCAAATCTAAATGGTCTATTTATCGGGTTGAGAGAGTGCATTCCTTAGATGTAAACAACAAGTGGTAAGTGGTCTGAGTAAGTTCTTAGGAGCACTCTCACAGTTTCTTCAAGGAACATAGTTCTCCAATCCTCATTGCACATTGACTTGTCCAACCTTTCCATATTATTAGCTAGACCTTGCCTGTTGTTTGTCCAAGTCTGGGTCCTGAGCTTTCCGAGTTTATCAGATTGGAGTTATTAATTCTTTCAAGAAACTTTTGAGACCTAGTTGAACTCTAATTAGTTGAGAAGCTCCTTCTTTCACTTTGGTTGGCATAATCATTGAAGTCCCTTGCCACTAGTCGTGGTTTTTCCATGTTCTTCGCCACCTCTTCCAATTCGTTCCATAAGTCCTCTCTTAAAACAGGATTTGGGTTAGCATATATCGTAGCTAGCACCCACTCTTCATAGTTTTCCTTGTGAACAGTAGCACAAATAGCTTGAGGGCCAGCAAATGAGGCTCTCACATTTACATGATTAGTGTCCTAGACTATCTAGATCCCACAAACTCTGCCAACTGAGCCAACAATAGTAGATGCTGTGAAACCTAAATGATTAAAGAAATTACCCATTCTGCTAAAAGCCACTTTGGTCTCCATAAGGATCACTATTTCAAGTTTATGGATGCGAATAACCTCTACAAGATTCCGCTTGAATGTTTTATTGTCGGCTTCGTGGCAATTCCAAAACAACAATTTGAGCAAATCCATAGAAGGAAAGGTAGGTGGATCTATCTCCAACTCTTTGATAATACTATGAATCCTACGATGATTGTCTTTCACTAATCTCATGGAGGCCATTTGAATCGAATGTAGTGGACTTAGTGGATCGCTCTCCCAACTTGGCTCTATTATCAGGCGGATTTGCTCTATCAAGCGACGCGATGAAGTGCTTCATTTCCTGGTTCCAATAACAGAGTCATTGCACTAATCTGGTTCAAGTGTTCTTGTACTTCTAAGATCTAGATCTCTGGGTTCACATGTTCTTGCCTCTCAATTTCTTAACTCACCGAGGTCTAGTAGTGTTGGGTTTGTTCTTCCGTGATCTTTTGGGTTATTAGTTGTGTGTGTAATGTTTGTTGGTATCACTGGTTGGATTGGTATATGGGTAGTCTCAACCATGGTAAGGTCAGTTTGGCGTGGGGATATTACCGATGCACAATCCATGTCAGATGTTTGTAATTGTGGTTAGATGCCATTGGTGCACCTGGGGATTCGTGCTTGTTCATAGACTGGTGAATTTGACATATTATATCTATGCAGATGTGTTGGTCTTACTTCCATTAGATACGAACTTGGTTGTACTTGTTGTTGGAGATCTGGTTATATTGATTTATTCTAGGCTTGGCCAACTTTGGATTTGCCTTTGGGATCTTTGGCTTGGTTTGGGCCAACTTGTATTTTGGATTCTCCTCGGGCCTTTTCATTTCCAGCTCGTGTGACTTTTTTTCCTTCAGAGCTTTTTCTCTGTTCATCTTGGTCCTTTTCTAGATATTTGAATTTGTTTTGCTTTTGGGTTGGGCCCAATGCTTCTTGGGCCTTCTTTGGATTGGTTTTGTTCCTCGCTTGGCCACTAACATCCACGGCCCAAATGTCTCTTTCTCCTTCTGCACATGTTACAGATGACCGTTGTTCGTAGAGCTACCTGTGGCTGAACACTGTTCATCGAAAATGGCTTGATTCTTTGGCGACGGTTGGGTGTTTGGCTCCTTGAATCTACATGCTTCATTGCGATGATCTATTATTCCACACAGGAAACAAAATTAATGGAAGGATTCATATTCAATGTTATAGCACTTACCTTCCAAGATAAATTTGGGCTTCAATGGTTTTGTGAGATCAAGTTCAATGCATATATGAGCAAACTTTCCCTAGTAGCTATTGCTATCGTCTAATCAATCTTGAGAGGCTTACCAATGGATTTTGCAATTACAAATAGCATTTTATCCTGGTAGTACTCGATCGGAAGCTTTGGAAACTTAACCTAAACGACGATTGTGGTTTCCAGTGCTTCCGATGGTTTGAAATTTGGTTCCCAGTGCCTTACAGGTAGGTAATGGTCCATGATGACCCATCATCCTCCTGTGTAGACCTTAGTATACTCTTCCCTGTTTGTGAATTTAAAGAGGAAGTGGTTACTTCCTAAATCAATTGCGTTGAACTCCCCTCGAAGTTGCCAAATGTTTTTTACATTCACGCATAGCATTCGATAACCTATGCTTTCCTCCAAGCAATCTTATAATTAGAGTATTTTCCCATGGTTTCCTAATCTTTTATCAAAGTGGGCAATTGCAATTGTAGATATGCACCTCTGCTCGTCATTCTCCTTATCTGATGATAGGTTTTCAGCTGCATCATCAAAAATATAGTTCCCATTTCTTACCTTAGTTAAAGCTTCCTTGAAGGATTGAGGAAGGGGAGGTTCCATATAAGGGGTTTTCTGTGTGTTGGACTTGTCCTTTAAAACTTCAATTTCCATGATCATTGCTTGTTCCATCTCTTGGTCGTTTGTTTCGTTTGTGCTCTTAATTTTCTTGGTACTTATCAAGTGATCTTCCTCTTCCATGGATTTCTCAAGGTTTGGTGAGTTCCGGTGATCTTAGTTGTTGTCGGATTGATTTCTTGACATCTCAAGGTTTGGTGTTACGTATAAGTTATATATCAAGAAATTTGATTAATTTACTCCATCTTGCTAAATATTTACTTTTTTGGGAGGTAAATTACACATTTAATTTTTATAATTTGGTTCACATTTCGTTTTTGGTCCTTATGGTTTTAAGTAAACAATTTAGCCTTATGCTTTGGTGCCGTTTGTTTGTCGGACTAGATTGGGTGAAATTATTAGTATGGTGGGATTGGACGAAGGGATTACTATTATGTAAAGAGATTTTGTATTTTGAATTCATTGACTTGATATAGTAGAGTTCCTAATATATATATATATATATATACAACAGTCTTTTATCCTAACCATGGTTTATACAAACTTAACAACTAACAGCTTTTTAACTATAGTAAAGTAACAACCGAACCAACTCAACTGAATCCGTTATTCTGTTCATCTGAGTGTTGAGCTATAGAAGGTGATGAGATAGACTGATTTGTATCTATACACGGTTGTGCTTTATCATGCCCCCTCAAGCTGGCAGGTGAGGGAAGAACCAACAGCTTGGACTGAAGCCAGTGAAAGCGAGCAACGGATAAGGGCTTGGTGAGAATGTCTGCTAATTGATCAGAAGAGGCCACATGTTGGACAGACAAAATTTTAGAAACCACTCTTTCTCGAACATAATGGTAGCCTCAATGTGCTTAGAACGAGCATGGAAGACATGAGTGCTAGTCATAGCTATGGAAGAAAGATTGTCGCACCAGAGAGTAGGAGTGGGAAAAGAGACATGAAGATCTGTAAGAAGCATGCCCAACCAACTAAGCTCAGTAGCAGTTTGAGCTAAGACATGATATTCAGCCTCGGAGTAGGACCAAGAAATAGTGGGCTGTTTCTTGGCAGACCAAGAAAGTATGTTCGAACCAAGAAAGACACAAAACCTAGTAGTAAAGCGGCGATCAACAACGTTGCTAGCCCAATCAGAGTCAGAGTATGCATGGAGAACAAGAGGACCGGGTGAAAACTAAAGACCAAAAGTGAGAGTGCCTTTAACATAGTGTAAGATGCGTTTGACAGCATGAAAATGACTAACAAGAGGGAACTGCATATGTTGGCAAGCAGAATTGACAGTAAATGCTAAGTCAGGATGAGTAATAGTCAAGTATTGAAGGGCACCCACATGACTACGATATAGAGATGGGTTGTCAAAAGGAAGATCAACATCAGAATGAGAAGACAGAGAGGATTTGATAGCTATAGGAGAAGCATAGGCTTTGCATTTAAGCATCCCAGTTTTAGCCAAAATCTCAGTGGCAGACTTAGCTTGATTAAGGAAGAAACCAGTGGGAGAGGAAGTGACTGAGATACCAAGAAAATAGTTGATGAAACCCAATTCTTTCATTGAAAAAACAGTATGAATATGAGCCAGGACAGAGGTAATATAAGAGGGATCACTACTAGTAAAAAGGATATCATCAACATAGATAACCAAAACGGAAAGAGAAGTAGAAGTTTTGTGAACAAACAAGGATGAGTGATATTGACTAGGAAAAAACCTTGAGATAGAAGATAGGTAGAAAAAGTGGAAAACTAAGCTCTTGGACCTTGCTTAAGGCTATACAATGCTTTGTGAAGTTTACAGACCAAATGAGGGTGAGTGGAATCAATAAGCCCTTGAGGTTGGGACATGTAAACCTCTTTTTCCAAAACTCCATGTAAGAAAGCATTACTAATATCAAGCTGTTTGATGGTCCAATTAAAGTGAAGAGCAAGACATAATAAAATACAAATGGTAGGTTGCTTAGCCACTGGACTAAATGTGTCCTGGAAATCTACACCTTCTTCTTGAAGATAGCCTTTGGCCACTAATTGGGCTTTGTACCGAGCAATGGAGCCATCTGAGTTAGTCATTAATCTGTACACCCATTTACACCCAATGGCCTGTTTGTTGGGAGGTAAAGAAACAAGGGGCCAAGTGAATTGCTTCTGCAGAGCTTTGGTCCAAGATGGAGATTGAGAAGCTTCTGTGAAGGAAGTAGGTTCAATAACAGATGTGGCAACAAAGGTAGAAGAAGGAAGATGAGACTTGGACCTTGTGGCCATATGATAGGTATTTTAAGAAGTTGGAGGTGGAAATGATAAATCAATAGTCAAGGCAGAGATAGGAATAGTGACTGGAGCTGCAGCAGCTTGATGAGACATAGGAGCAGGATTTACTATTGTAGCTGTTGGGGTAGCTGGATGAACCAGAGGACCTGGAGTTGCTGCTGGTGCAACTGGATGAGACAAGAGAGCTACTGCTATAGCTGCGGGTGCAGCTGAATCTGGATGGGATATATGGACTACATTTGGTACATTTGGGACTGCTATTGCAGGAACTAAAGGAGAGGAAGGCTTTGGACTGATGGTCTGAGGGAAAGGTGTAGACCAGAAAAAAGAATGTAACTGAGTAAGAGAGGGAGATAAAGAAGACAACAAAGAAGAAGAGGAAAAGGGAAAAAGATGTTCATTAAAAACAACATGGCGAGATGTGTAAATTTTGTTGGTGATAGGATCCAAACATCGATATCCTTTAATAGCTGGATGGTAACTAATAAAGACACAAGGAATAGAGTGAGGTTGAAGTTTGTGAGAAGTGTAGGGTTTTAACCAAGGGTAACATCGACAACCAAATGTGCGAAGAAACGAGTAATCAGGTGGTTTATGATAGAGAACCTCAAAGGGGCTGAGAAATTGAAGTTTAGCTATAGGAAGTCGCTTTATAAGAATAATTGCAGTAGCCAATGCATCATACCACAAATGCAAGGGTAAAGAAGAATGATGCATAAGAGCAATGGTTGTTTTAATGAGATGGCGATGCTTTTTTTCGGCAACCCCATTCTGTGCTAGAGTGTGAGGACATGTGAGCTGATGCAAGATGCCTTTGGAGGACAAAAAATTATGAAATTCTTTAGCTAGATATTCACCACCATTATCACTCCGTAAAATTTGAAGAGAAGTAAGAAATTGTGTTTCGACCATGGCCTTGAATTTAAGAAATTTGAAAAGACTTCACTCTTAAAATGAAGAGGATATAACCAAGTGAATTTGCTAAAGTCATCAATGAAAACAACATAGTATTTAAATCCTGATATAGAAGTAGATAAAGGTCCCGATACATCTGAGTGTATTAAAGCAAAGGGCTTATTAACAGTAGAATTTGACAAAGCAAAAGGTAATCTATGTGTCTTAGAGACAAAACAATGAGAACATAAACCAGTGGTAGTGTGGGAAAAGGAGGAAAGTTTAGAAGTAACAACAATGTGTTAAAGTTTCTTGAATGATGAATGGCCTAATTTTAAATGCCAATTAGGTGCAGAAGTAGAAATGCTGTGATAGCAAGTAGCTAGATGTAGAAATAGGAAGCTGATAAAGACCATTAGAATGGCAACCTTTATCCATAATTCTGTTGGTAGCCTTGTCTTGAATAGTAAATGTATTAGCATCAAAAGTGATAGAACAGTTGTTATTAGAAGTGAGTTGGTGAATAGAGAGCAAATTAGAAGACATGGATGGCACATGGGGAATTTTGTGAAGAATGAGAGGAGAAGGTGTTGGAAGAATGCCTTTACCCGTATTGTGAATAGGAAGTGAGGAACCATCTCCAATAGTGACTTGATTCGGACCATGATAGGACTCATGTAAAGAAAAATTAGCCAGATCATTAGCAATGTGATCAGAGGCTGCTAAGTCAATGTACTAGTTGGCTGGTGGTGCAGATTGTGATGCAGAGACATCATAAGCTTTAGGAGCAGATCGAGGCTGAGATTGAAAAGAATTATCCATTCTGTACCAGCACTCTAAGGCAGAATGATTCATTTTGCCACAAATCTGACAGATAATAGCAGATGAGGAAGAATGAGAAGCATGTTGTTGAGACTACTGAGATCCGGGTAGTCTTCCTCCTCTGCGAGAACCTCTAGAAAATCTACTTCCATGTCTGTTGAAATTGCCTCTATAGCCTGAATGAGTAGGACCAGAATTGCTTCCGAAAGATCTAGAAGTTGAAGAATAAGATTTATGACCTCTAGTGGCTACATATGCAAATGGGATTTCAGATGCATGAGTATGCTTAATAGTATGTTCAACATGAATTTCTTTAGAACAAAGTAAAGAGCATAAGGACTCCATTGAAATTGGATCTGATCTTGCTTGGATTGTGGTCTTGAATGCACTGTATTCATCAGGAAAACCATTGAGGATTAAGAGAACTAAATCTTTATCATTCACAAGAGAAACAACTAACGCCAATTGGTTTGCAATGGTTTTGATGTGAGACAAATATTCCTCTATAGTTGATCATTTTTTAGTCAATCGACCAACCTTATTCTTTAATTGATGAATATGTGACCGAGATAAGGAGGTGAATCTCTTTTCAAGAACAGACCATACCTCACAATTGGTTGTGCAATGGAAGACAGAGGTGAAAATTGTTGGAGATAGAGTGGTAGTGATGCAACTCAGAAGATATGCATCAATGGTTAACCATTGTGCATGTTCTGGATTTAGAACTTCTTCATTGCTTGGATCAATTACAGTTGGAGAAGGACAGTGCTTCGATCCATCAATATAATACAAACTCAACAACTAATAGCTTTTTAACTATAGTAAAGTAACAACCGAACCAACTCATCTAAATTAGTTATTTTATTCATCTGAGTACTGAGCTATAGAAGGTGATGTGAAGGACTGACATGTATCTATACACGGTTGTGCTTTATCATTATGGTTGTATTATGTAGAAGGTATTAAATAAATTGTGTTCTACAGCGATGGTATTAGTTGGTTAGAATTAAATATATAAAAATTCTTGTTTTGTAAAATGTAATTTTGTTATCTTTGTAAAATAAGGCAAAATTATTTTTTTCCCTCCAATTCTTCAATTCTATGGGATTAGAATAACAGTCCCACCTTTCTCATGGGATTGTTTGTTCATCCCCTTCTTGAGGGGGGACTATTAGTCCTAAGACTTCTGTTCCAATCAAACACAATTTTTGTGGGACTTGTGGGGTTACTAATCCAATCCCTGGATTAGTTCAATTTGTTATTTTAGTTTAAATTAAAGATAAAATTATATTAATTTTGAGACACTTATCATTCTTATGTATACGTAAAAAAAATTAACAAAAATTTAGAGATAAAGAATCAATTTGAAACTAAACTTTGAGTGTAGGAGCTAAATTATTTAAATTTTAAAAATTGAGGCTAAAATCTAAATTAAACTAAAGAGGTAAAAGATATAATTTATCTTTTTTTTTTCATATATTTTTTTAGTGAAACTTCTTACTATGTGAAAAATTATTAGATATTCCTAAAATAACATATTGTATTATATACATAATCTTCTCGATTAGTGAGAAATCTTAACATATATAAACTGGATCATCCTTTATATTAAAATCAAATCATGTAATAAAAGTAAGTCATCATGTTTTACTTGTAACATTTGACCCTACATAACCGATGGTGCTTCAGATTTGAATAATTATCCTAAAAGTGTATGGATCTGGTATAAAACAAAGAGCAAGACATCCATAATTTTAGATATATAAATTTATCAATAATAATGTGACAAGAAAATTAAATCTTATATCATTATGTATATAATAAATTAAAAGTTGACGGCTACTATATTAAACGTATATATTCCTAAAAGCAACCACCCAGATTGTCATATGTCAACAAACATGTAATTTTGACTATTAATGGCACACCAGACACTACAACTCCCCACCCACTGCCACACCTTTCAAAAACAAAAACGAAAAAAAAAAACAAAAACTATAAGCTTCACAAGAGACAATGGTTTCATCTTGTAATGACCGTCAGTTCACTCTCACTCTCCTCTCCCCTCCCTATGTAGTTTTTGACATGGCCTCTTCCACCAAATTCAACTCATCCTAATCTCTCCACCACCGCCATGGCCAACGACGACCAAAACTCCTTCCTCCACCACCTAACCATCCTCCTAATCACCGCCTCAACCGCCGCTCTCGTGGTCATCATCTACCACTGCATCATCACCGTCTGTTGGTACAACTGCCGCACCTTCCAGCGCCGCCACCAAACACCACCGGTGATGCGACAAGAAGAGTTAACGATCAGCATCGAGGCCTCGGTGGCGGGCCTCATACCGGCCCACAAGTATCAAAAGGAAACGGAATTGGTGAGAGAAGATAGGACTTGTGCGGTTTGTTTGTGCGAGTACGAGGAGGGTGAAGAGCTACGTACGTTGCCTGAGTGCATGCACTCTTTTCACGTGCCTTGTATCGATATGTGGCTCTACTCCCATTCGACTTGTCCTGTTTGCCGGAAGAATACGACGCCGTCGCCGTTTGTGTTTAGGGGTTGTTTGGAGTCTGGTTTGGATGGGTCGACCTCGCAATGAGATCATGGCATGGCATCGAATTTTGATGCGCATTTGGGGGTGTTATGATGGTGGTGAAAGCTTTGAACAATTGTTGGGTGTTCAAAATAAGAAATGAACACTTAATGCTCCCTTTTGTTTCCACGGGTTTTTTTTTCTTTTTCAAAAAATGTTTTGGTGATTTTGATTGTGACTTTAAAATTAATATATTAGTAATTGTATTAATAGTATTGATTGCTGTGGCCGTGGTAAGATCAGATGATTGTAGTTTTTCGCAAATTGAAAATTAATAATTATAGGAAACATGGGTTAAAAACACATTTTTAGCAACTTCTCAATAATATTTATAAAAAAAAAGTTTTTGCCCTATAAATTAAAAATAAAACAGCACTAAACACTTTGGTATAAATTAAAAAGAATAAAAAAGAAGAAACTATAAGTAATTTATAAGCTGCACCAAATAGGGCCATAGAAGTGAAGTGGTGTTGGGTGGGATGGACCAGGAGGTTGTTTGGTAGTGGTGATGGGGAGGCGTAGGGCCAATCTTGAATTTTTTCGGGTTCTAATTGAATTTTTTAAATGGATCCTTTATGAATAAGAAAAATATTATGGATATTAAGACATTTGCTAACAATCTTATATTGTTCAATGAGACGAGGAAGCATGGTGAATTATGATTAGTGAGGAATATGGTCACGTAGTACCCTTAAACCAACCAATAATTTTTCTAGTATTTTACAAAATCTGTGTGTAGGGCCATGATTCTACTATTTGTTCTCAACACGCTTAATTATTTTAGAAACAATATTGAATGTTAAGTTTATTAAAGGGTAAATTATACCATTTGTCCTTCTAGTTTGAGTGAACTGTCATTTTAATTTTTATAGTTTCAATTTGAATTATTTAGTATTTATACTTTCAATTTTGTTACAATTCGGTCCCTTCATTACTTGTCATTAGAATTTGGAATGAAAAGCAAAATTAGAGAAATCAAAGTAAAATTCAAAACAAATTATAGGGACTATTGATATAATGTATTCATTACACCGATGTCCATACAATTTATTTTATTTTTTTGTTTTAAGTTCACTTTGGTCCCTCTAATTTTCAAAATGTTAACAACATATGATAGAGGGATTAAATTGCAACAAAATTGAAAGTATAGGGATTAAAGTATTCAAATTGAAATTATGAAAATTCAAGTGACAATTCATTCAAAGTAGAGAGACCACTGATATAATTTACCTTTTATTAAATCTTCATCTTTAACTATGCACATTGTTTTTTAACAAGTGTCAGATCCCACCAAATTATGCATTTTTTAAGATAATCATTTATACCATTCTTATTTAAAAAATATTAACATATTAGTTGATATCTAAAGTAAGTAATAAGTAATAAGTAATATTATGTGAGAATTTTGTGAATCACGACCTCTTTTAAAAAATTATGGTTCCAAAACCGAATTGAACCAAATCAAGTTTCATTGATTTGATCACCATACCATCAACAATATATATATTTTTCATATCAGTAAAGAAAAATTTCAATAAAATATGAAATTAAAAGTACATGAAGATGATATACATCGAGCGAGATTCAGAAAGTATAAGATTCCTCTATTACTGCTACTCGTATCCATAGAACTAACCCTTAAGCCTCATAATTTTTTTTAAAAAGAAAAAAAAGAAAAAAAAAAAAACAGATGCCAATGAAAAAAAAAGCTAAAAAGATCTTAACTCCACAATACATTGCCCCTTTCTACATACTCAACCAAAACCACTCAGCATATATCATGCAATAATGCTACCCCACTCCCCTTCCAAAAGGCTCCAGAAAACAACCTACCCCCTAGCAAAACAAAACACACCCCCACTGACTTTAACCATTCAAAGACTTATCACCCACAAGACAAAACAGCCTCCCATACTTCCATCATATCCCATTAAACATCTAATAATTAAATACAAATGCACACTCTACAAAACAAACTCAAATAGTATTGCGTTTAGTTTTCTTGAAGTTTGGTTCTGTTACTCAGCTCCATCTCGATAAAATCTTTCAGAAATATGTCTTCTCTACCCGAAATCAATCTGCAATTTCTTGCCCATTTGCAAGGTTTCTTTTGCTTTAGCCAAAAGGATTCTATATTCCTCTTTTTCGTCTTCATCTTGCTATTCAAAATCCTCGTTAGACTCAGACCAAATTATGCGTGATCCGTTTATTGCATAGCCGAATGGTATTGGAAGAAATTGATGATTGCGAAGGCTGTGAAAATCGGACGAACTTGGCATCCTTTGATTTTCTGTTAGTGCCCTTTGTGTATCTTCCTTTGTTTAAGAATTTATGAGGGAGTCCCAACTCAAGAAGTGAGAGTTTCTTTCTTATATTATTGATTTTGTGTTTCCTAATGGGACTTCTTTTGTTTTGGAGAAAATGGGCATGAGATGGGCTGAGATGATTTGGGGATAAGGCATGATTTGGGCTTAAAGGTCTTCTCACTTGACATGGCCTCTTCTATTATGTTCAAACAATTTTTTGACAATCTCATCACCGCCATGGCTAATTATGGCAAATCTTCCTTCTCCTCCTTCTCCACCTCCACCTAGCACGTAACCATCCTCCTAATGGGTGCTTCATTGGGTGCTTTCATCATCATCGTCTACCACTGCACCACCGTTTTCGTCTACAACAACTACAGCTCCCAACACCGCCCCTCGGTGCTTTGATAAGGACAGATGGAGGGCAATGACGATGCCTCGGTGGTAGGGCCCATGTTACCGGCCCACAAGTATTGAAAGGAAACGGAGTTGGTGGGACAAGACGGGACTTGCGCGGTTTGTTTGTGCGAGTATGAGGAGGGTGAAGAACTATGGACGTTGCCCAAGTGCATGCACTCTTTTCATGTACCTTGTATTGATATGTGGCTCTATTCCCATTCCACTTGTTCGGTTTGCCGAACCGATACGACGTGGTCACCATTTTTGGATGTGCATTTGGAGGTGAGATATGGTGAAAGTTTTGCACAACAGTTCTTCACTAATCAAAATTTCAATAAAAAACTTTTTACATGAAGTGTGTAACTTACAAAAATGTGAGATTCACTTATCAGACTTTTGTTATGATTGATTTGTGTGTTAGACTTTTGTCATGAGTTGGTAAATTTTTTCTATGAGCAATTCTCTTTATTGACAATAACAGGGAACTCTCTTAACTTATTTCCATTCTTTAAAATTAACGTCATGTTATTCTTTTTAAGTCGTGTTTAGAATATAGAGTAATGCTTTATTTAAATATATATTTTATTTAATTTTTTAATCATTAATAACTAATGTGTGGAGGTGGATATGAAATATTCCTCTGGTCTAAACAAGCCTTTGAGTGATCTTCCTAGTTGTCAGTTGAAATAGAAATAAAACTCCAGACGGTGGTGCCAGAATCAGAACTCTGACAGACAAGTTAGATTATGTAAAAAGGTTGGTCTGTTTAGGTTTATTGAAGTTCAAGGTTTTTAGCACATACCTCTTTCTTCAGTTTGTCTTCCTTTTTTATAGAGTCCTCCTCTTTGATCTTTACTCCATGCAGCTTAGCTTCTCAACATCGTCTTGTCAGGGCCCATCCCCTTATTATACTTCCTTGAAAAGGACACTCTGGTCCTACTTGGTGGGTTCATGCCGACTCCCCCAGCATATTTCGCTCTTCTATTCGGCATAGGTACCCTCAACTCGACGTGCTCTTTGTGTTGCTATGTATACTCGGCACAAGTCCAACATCTGATTGGCTTGGGCTTTATTTGGCCTATATGAGATGGACTTGGGCTTTATTTGGCCCATCTAAGGTGAGCTTGGATACTTTGTTTGCCGTTCTTGATAATCATTTTATCAGCCCCCACAATTGCCCTCTGAGTAAAAGGTCAACTCATATACTGAGTGGTCCTCATGCTCGGCTCTCGCTGGGCTAACTTTGTACAGATTTATTGCACTAGTCATAATTCATGCCTAGAAATGCGAATACATAGTGGACATGCTGTCTCACTTGACACAATGGATGGGACCCAATGGGGTATTCGTAAAGCTTTTTGCCCTCTCTTCGTCTTCTGGTTCTATTTATTGTGATTCAAAAAATTCGCCGCCTTTGCCTTTTTATCTCCAAAAAGACTTTATTCTTCTAACCTTTCTGTTTTTATCACTTGATTACAACTGTGATAGCCCTCATTTGCTCAGACTGTAAGGCTTCTGATCTTTGCAATATTTTCTTTAACCCTTACTTTTAATTATTTCTTTGTAGTCCATCAATTTCTTAATTAATTTCAATTTTAACATTGGAATAAAAAACATGGGCCAACTGAAAACTCGCAAACCCTAAATTGAACCAGAGAACTTAGAAACTATTTCTAAAACCCAAATAATAATTAAATTAATTTTCTAAGTATATTTTCTACACAAAAACCCTAGGTTTCCGATTCTCAGTATAATTCGCCGTTTGATGCAAAACAAAGAAACTTTAATCGAATTAAAATTTCAGACCTTAAATAAATTAAATACTACACTTCATTAAATGTTTAAATTCATAAATTAAATTCAAAGCCCTCACATTTTAATCAAATTACAAATTGACCCAAAGTTAGTACTATTATATGTGTATAAATAGTTGTACCTTCTTAAATAAATAATTATGTACACAAAATATTTTCATATTGTACACAAATAATCAAGAGAAATCCCCTCAAATCCACTCCCCAAGGCTGGCCAAGCTATGCATATATATATGTGATGTTCTTTTCAGGACAAATTGCTTAATTTAGGGAAGAAAAATTGACCTAGGGTACAAATGTGATTATATATATATAATGTAGTTGTAACCAATTCAAGTTTGATTAATCAAAACTTTAACTAGATCATGTTTCAAGGTGTAATTAGGCTCTAATCATCATACATTCCATTTCATCTTAATTAAATCAAAGAACTATTCAATTGAAATGGAACTAAGGACATTTTGGACTTTTCACCATTTTTTTTTTCTTTCTGTAAATACACCAATTGTCTCTACCCTTTTGAGCATAAAACACACTCACACACTTACATATTCAACTGAGAGAGAAAGAAGAGGAAGAGAGTGAACCTTGGTAGTGGAGGAGATGAAAATATGAGAAAATTGTGCATGCACTGCACTTAACTTCAAGTAAGTCATAACACAACTCTCTCTTATTTTCTTTTTCCAAATACATGTTATTAAAAGTTTAAAATCATATTTTCAAATGTGTTTTAATGGTGTTCATATGTTCAAAGTTGATGAGTTAAGCTTTGATCCTTCTTTTACTCATATTTTCTCTTAATAGATGCAAAACTACATTTTTCTTCCCATATCTCACATTATTTCCAAAGGCACACCACCACTCTAAAAATCTGAGTTACTGATACATTACTTAGTATGTTTTCATCACAGAAGAGGTGAAAATTTTTCCTTAGTTGGCCTATTTTCTCACCAATCTTCTTATTTTGAGTATTATGCATGAAAAATCAGTTTTTACAGCCAACTTTCAAAAATTCTAGAAAAATGTAGAAAAATATCCTAGACCTTAGTTTTATGTCAAAAACTTCCTTAAGGAGTTAGCTTTCAAGGAAAATTGGTTTCTTTGGAAGATAATGAGCAGTTTGAAAGAAAATCCAATTTTCGTAACGATCGATGATTCTGGACAGCGCTGGAGTGTTTTTTAAACAACTAAAAATCTAGAAAAACTATTCCATTTCCAAAAGATGTTATGAAAACTAGATAAAATTATCTATGAACCATAGGAAGGCCAGGCTCGGGAAAAATCTGAAATGATCCTTTTGATTTAAATCTTTAAATGGTACTTAATCTGGAAATTTAGTTTTACATTGGTGTTCTATGCTCTTGTCTTCATAAATATGCTTATTAGTATATGATCATGTCTTGGTATGATATTGCATGTGTTATGGTAATATACCTTTCACTTTATCCCTTTGATGATGATTTTTTAAATTTTATTTTTATATTTCAATTGCTTGTGCTAACTAACTTAAAACATTAATCTAAATGGGAAACTTGACAGGGTGGCTAATGGGGTTTCGCTTACATGAGTATTGTTATGAGATAAGGTTATGTTTAAATTAAATTAGTTAGCAGGACGTTTTCCCTTTTGAAAGCTAAAGTCTTGTGCAAGTGGTTGTTTTAGAACCCTTGAATGGAGCGGTTGTATTCGGACTCTAGGTGGTTTTGGTGTGAGGAGGGAATGGGAAATGCCGTATTTTACCGTCTCTTTTGAGGCCCTGCGGTTGGCGCTACACGGTATATAACCATTGGCAAACATCCGAGGTAAGGTTTGCAACAAAGCAGCAAAAGAATATCGAATAATCTGCATTCGATTCTTGTGGTTGGGAGGATGAAATCTCTTTGGAGAATTTCTAGAATACTAACAACTAACCTTGTAACCCTTGTTATTTACTTGAATATCATGTTTCTTTCCCCTATTATTGTAGTTGCTATTGTGTATTGGATTGGGAAAAAAGGATGGGGTGTGTGTACGTTTACTGGGTATTCAAAGCTCATGGCGTTTCATACTAGGTATCGAAGAAACATACGAGGTTGACAAAGAGCCAGAGACATTTGAAGACTTGTGTCTATTTTAGAGCAAATTAGAAGCCATTTTGCTTATGAGTCTATTTGTGCTTTTATTTTTTGATTGTAATAGTAATGGAACTCGTTTTGTAATTTAAGATTTGAAATACTATAATTATTATTTGTTTTTGTAATCCTATGCCTATCTTCGCATTACTTATGAGACCTTGTGTTAATACCTCTTAAGTTCTGTCAAAGGGATAGCTTGCTATCTAAGGTGGTTGGATTTATAAAGGAGGCTATATTGACTCCTCCGATCTTCTTAGGATCTTACTTGGCTATTGACCATAGGACTCTTTAGTGACATTACCCTAACGCTTAGAGTAGAAATTGGGGTGTCACAACTTGGTATCAGAGCCTAGGTTCAACCCTTATCCATGCGTTTCGACCTGCGGTTAGCAACTATCTTGCTCTGATATGTTATATTAGTATAACATTACCTATTGTGCCTATTTGGCACAGCTTATAAGTAGTTTAACTTAGCTTTTGTCTTAAATTAAGCTGTTTTGGAGTGTTTGGTTTAGCTTGACTCAGCTTTTGGCAGTTTAATTTAAGCCAAAAATCATGAATTTTGAGAAATGGCTTGGGAGGTGCTTAAGCAATTATAGCTTAAGCGAAAAGCAATATTCGAGGGGCAAGATTACTTAAATTCCCCTCATCAATTTCAATTATTACTAAAAACCCAAATATATAAACCACATCTCAACATTGTTCATGAACCAGAGAGAGACAGAGGCGATTCCGGCATGCGCAGGCAATTTTCAGCGTCGATAACCCTAACCTTGACCACCGCCATTGACGATGTGACGATCTCAAACTAGAGCTCATCGTTGCAATCTCAAACCAAAGCTCACCGTCGCATCGAGATCTCAAACTAGAGCTCACTGTCACGATCAATCCACACCGTCGTGGTTTGAAACTAGAGCTCACTGTCGTATCGCAATCTCAAGCCATAACTCTCTCTCTCTCTCTCTCTCTCTCTCTCTCTCTCTCTCTCTCTCACAAACTAAAGGCGGTGGCTAGGGCACGATCTGCTCTGTCGTCGCCTCCTATCACCACAGCCATCGACGCCATGAGCGCGATCTGAAAACCTAACCACGATCGCCATTGCTGCCTTCTCTCTTTCTCTTCGCCATCGCCCGCCTCCTCCTTTTCTTTTTGTGATCAACCTTCCGTGATCTTGCCGGCTTTATGAGATAGCCTGATGGTGGCGAACCAGAGTTGACCGCCGCCATCGCAATCGCGATCTGCGATGTGAAACCCTAGCCACTGGCGGCGGTAGCTAGGGTTTGTAATGGAAAAATAATAATAAATAAAAAAAATGAAATACAAAAAAATGAAATAAAAAATCAAATTAAAAAAAATAAAAATAAAAATTAATAAATTATTAATTGTAATGAAATTTTTTTTATAAAAATAGAATCACAATTTTTTTAAAAATTAAAATTGAAGAAAAAAATGAAATACAAAATGAAATAACTTATATTAAATGAAATAAAAAAATGAATATTATAACTTCTATTAAATTAATAAATTATTAATTGTAGTGAATTTTTTTTAAATAAAAACAGAATCACAATTTTTTTAAAAAAAATTAAAATTGAAGAAAAAAAATGAAATACAAAATGAAATAACTTATATTAAATGAAATAAAAAAATGAATATTATAACTTCTATTAAATTAATAATTGAAATTAATATAAAGAAAAATAATATGTAATGACATCACAACATTAATAGAAATACATGGATATTAATTGATATTAAAATTAATGAAGTAATAAATTAAACAAAATTAACAAAAAGAAGGAAGAGAAGAGAAAAAAAAAAAAAAAAAAGAAGAAGAGAAACGAAAATAAGGAGAAGAAAATGACAAAATTACAAATTCTATGTTCATAAGGGGAAAAATGACAATTACACATTAAAAAGTTATTTTACAGTTTATTTACCAAATATCACTTTGCTGCTTAAATCCATAATTCCATAGCTGCACCAAATAGGTTACCAACTTATGTTCACAGCTGTAAGTTATAATCTATTAAGCTATAATTTATAATCACTTTCTCACAGCTCTACCAAATGGGCCTATTCTATCAACTAAAAGACATCAAAAATAGAAATTTTCTTGACCTATCTTAGGGTGTTTCTTCGAATTTCGGGCATGCAACATTTACTCATGACGATGTATTTCAAGATCGGGAAGTGGTTGTAACTCTGAACGAGGCCTCACGTCGCGCAGTAAGGGTACTATTAGTTCTACGCATCTTCTATCAATCGTCGCACCCTCATCTTGTATTCAGAACCTTTATTCAATGTCATCCTTTTCCAAGATTAAGTTATTACCATCTAGTTCTATTTTATATACTACCATTTGTAAAATTGACCTCCTTTGAGCCCTGATTATTTAGCGCAAGGCTTTTTATAAATAGTTTCATTTTCTTTACTTGGTGATGAATCTTGGATATTCAGTTTGAAACGTGGATGGCTAACGCAGTTTCAAGTTAAATATCTAGCTTAGTCACTACCTCTATAACCTTGACCATATTGACGTCTGAAACTATAATGTCATCCATTCCATTATATCATTTATCCATATTTTAGATGATCCTTGTGTTAATTGATGCTATTACCACTTCATACTCTTCGATCTCCACTTCATAATCATTCTATTAACCAAACTATGGTAGTTATTGTTCTGCCTATATATATGAAATTGTATTGTGTGTTTCCCTAAATTTGTTATCTACTATTTGATCTTATTGCTTCAAACACCCTAGGATAAATAAACCCTAAAGATTAGTTAAATTACTCTTAAGGATTCACCTCCGTAATTAGAACACAACTTATGTCTTAGAATGGTGGATATACGCGCCAACGACTACATGGAAACACGCAACAACGCTTGAGCACGTGAGCAATGACACGCTAGAAATGCTATGCCAAGTAATCAACACGTTGAAAATGGACCTATACCTATACGAGCCGAGATCCCTAACCATTTGGGGCATCAAATTCTGGAAGAATTGGGACAAATAAGAGAAAATAGGCAGAATAATAGAACTCATCTTTTCTCTGAATTTAGAAAGCAAAGGCCACCAAACTTCACCAAGCAACCAGATACAAGGATAGTGGAATTGAGAAAATGATTGGATACAATGGGAATTACTGAACATGCTGACCATATTACTCTAGCTGTGTGTACAAGTTGGACGATGAAATAGATCATTGGTGGGCATTAATGAAAAGTACTCGCGACACTTCAACTTTGACTTGGAAGCAATTCAAGGAATTAATCTTGAAACGGTACTTCCCAAATACCATTAAGCAGGAACGAGTTTTGGAGTCCTCGAGAATTAAACAACGCAGCATTACCATGGCACAGTACGCTGCAAAGTTTGAGGAATTGGCTTGTTATGCCACTCGATACGAAGAGAATGCAAGGAAGTTTGAATGGGGTCTGGATTCCATAATCAGAAGAAAGTAGTGGCTTATGTGCCCGATGGGACACGTTTCTAGTTTAAGGGGGATAGATGAGATTCCCTAACCATAATGAAACATAAGACACGTTGATACGATCAACTTGCGGGATGGATGGCAAGTTTGATTCTCAATGAGAAAGAACGGGTTAAGATGGAACTTCTTTGATTAGTCCATAAGTATGCAGACGTCTTTCCTGAGGAATTACCAGAACTACCAACAACCCGAGAAGTAGACTTTAGTATAGAGCTACAAGCTGGGACTGCTCCAACTGTAACGTTCCAACTTCCGGGCAATTAATAAATCAACTTAGCCTCAAATTTAAAATTCTAACTAATTAATAATCTCAAAAAAATACAAATTTATCTCCAAAATAATTACACAAATGTATCCAAAATATATCTTATACAAATTTCAAAAAAAAAAATAAAAATAAATAAATAAAATAAAAATAATAACATACGGTGGTGACCGCAAAATATCTAACTCTAATAATTTCTTTAGAACTTTAAATCCAATCTCCACTAAATTGCTCCGCACTTCAAAAATAAATTAATTTGGGAGGAATACAATAAGATAGGAATAAAAAAACTCGGACAAAGAATAAATTCACAGGGATCCAATAATTATACAAACGATTCAATTCGAGATACCAAGCAATTTACCAAATTGCACAAATAAGTCAACTCGACATATGATAATTTATCCAAGACCAAATACAGGGTCCTACTTAGTACATGACCAGTGATCGGCCTCACCCCCCTCATGCAAGCATAACCGCTTATTCGGGCTATTGGTACAGAGCATTTTGGCAAAGTTCACTCGATTCATGTACGGAGCATTTCCACATCATTTAGCTAGACAAATCAACATTTCCAACACAAAATAACTACACAGAGTTCATCAAATGGCTAGAGTAATCAAATGAATCAACAATGAATAATTCCATAGAATTTATCAAATTATCACAATCATCAAGAGGAGTATAAATTGAAAGCGATTAAAATAACATTGTTTGCAAAGAGATTTAAAGGAAGCATATTGTATACCATATGAATTATCTCAAATCAATCTCCTTCGTCGCCAACACTCTAATCTCGATATTTCTCCATGGATCTCCAAAAATAACTCTGATCTTACTTTGATAAAATCTAAAACTCTCATCTGCTATATCACCAAGGCGAAACATAATTTCCACATTCAGAACCACTTAAAGATTGAAATTAAAAGGACCATTTCAAATTTTTTCTGAGCCTGGCCTTCCTATGGTTCGTATATAATTTCATCTAGTTTTTAGAACATTTTTCAAAAATGAATAGCTTTTCCATATTTTTAGTTATTTAAGAAACACTCCATCGTTGTCCAAATTTGTCGATTGTTATGAAAATTGGATTTTCTCACAAACCACTCACTATTTTGTAATGAAACCAATTTTCCTTGAAATCTAACTCTTTAAGGAAGGTTTTGAGATAAAAATGAGCTCAAGGGAATTTTTGTAATGTTTCTAGAATTTTTAAAATTTTGTTGTAAAACAGGTTTTTCATGCACAATACTCAAAATAAGAAGATTGGTGAGAAAAGTGGGCAACTAAGGGAAATTTTTCAATTCTCCTGTGATGAAAACATGTTAAATAATATATATTAAACTCAGAAATTTAAGGTGAAGGTGTGCCTTTGGAAATTTTGAGAGATTAATATGGAAAAAGGTAGTCTTATACCGATTAAGAGAAATACAAGAATGGTAGAATCAAGGCTCAACTCCTTTTATTTATAACACAAAAATACCATCAAAACACATCTGAAATGAATGTTTAAAACTTCTAAGAGCATGAATTTGGAAGGAAAAATAAGAGAGAGTTGTGTTGTGGCTTACTTTAGGCTTGTTGGAATTGCTAGCAAACTTCTCTTCCTCTTCTATCTTCCACCAAGCTCACCCGCCTCCCTCTCTTTCTCTCAATCGAATATAGTGTGTGTGTGTGTGTGTATTCTTGTATGTAAAATGCTAAGGAAGGGGTTGCTTTTATAGAAAAATTGGTGTGAAAGGTCCAAAATACCCTTTGGTTGGAATTGAATGGGATGTTTTGGATTTAGTTTGAATCTAATGGAATAGTGAATGATTAGAGGCCTTAATTATACTATTAATCATTATCTATTTGGGCTCTAGTTAGGATGGAACTTGAGGTGGAGACAAGGTTCCATGTTTTAAGGTGTACTAGCAAACTTTTTCCTTAATTTCATGGATATGATTTGAAAAAGTTATATCAATTTCTCTTCCCAAGGGTGGTTGGCCATGTGTAAGAAATTTTGGGAGATTTTCATTGATTTTGTATATATGAAGATATTTTGTGTACAAAATTATTTATTTAAGAAAGGTACAAGTATATATATGTGTGTGTGTGTAATGGTACTAGTTTGAGGTCAAAATGTGATTCAAGAAAAATGTGAGGGCTTGGGCTCAATTAAAAATATCTATTTTAAGTGTAGAGTTAATAAATTAGTGTTAGGAAAAATAATTCGATTTGTATTATCTTACTTTGAATTTAAAGGTGAATAACTGAACGAAAACTGTGAAAATTGGAAGTTAAGGTTTAGAGGGATTAATCTAAAATTTGAGAGTTAAATTTTTAGTATTAGAGTGTTAGAAATGATTTCTAAGCTTCCAGGGTCGATTAAGGTTTGTATGGATTCGTCCGTGATGCATTTTCGGTTCTAGGGTTTAATTTACGAATAATCAACGAACTAAGGGCTTTATTATAATAACTCAAAATTTAGGGACCTAATAGGGTTTACTAAAGTTAGGGGTCTCACACCAATATCAATGGCTCCTTATCATATGGCACCTGTGGAACTATGGGAATTAAAGACAAACTACAAGAATTGCTCGAAAAAGGATTTATTAGACCAAGTACCTCGTCGTGGAGAGGACCTGTTCTATCTGCCAAGAAGAAGGATGTGATGTTAAGGTTATGCATCGATTATTGTCAACCTAATCGAGTCACGATCAAGAACTGGTATGCGCTTCGAAGAATTGACGACCCTTTTGATCAACTTAGACATTCATAGTTTTATTCAAAAATTAATCTCAAGTCATGTTACCATCAACTACAAGTCAAGGACAAGGATATAGTGAAGATTGCATTTTGGACTAAGTACGGTCACTATGAGTTTGTAGTAATGCTCTTCGGACTAACCAATGAACCAACTGTATTCATGAGTCTAACGAAAAAGATCTTTACACCATACCTCAACCAGTTTGTAGTAGTGTTCATTGACGATATTTTAATAAATTCAAGGTTCGAGGAGGAGCATGAACAACATTTGAGGATTATTCTTCAAGTCCTTAGAGATAACCAACTGTATGCCAAGGCAAGTAAATGTGAGTTCCGGTTAAAAGAAGTAAAATTTTTAGGACACGTAGTATCTGAGAAAGGGATTGCGGTAGATTTAACCAAGGTAGAAGTAGTCTTGGATTGGAAACATTCAAGGATTGTAACAGAATTCGTAGTTTCTTAGGACTGAGTGGGTATTATCAAAGGTTCATTCAAGATTTCTCTAAACTAGCCAAGCCAATGACACAATTGATGTAGAAAGAAGTAAAGTACGAATGGAATGAAGCTTGTGAAAGGAACAAGTGTTTCAAAGTGCATAATTACATCCTCATCCTATCCTAGGCATTCTTAAGCCATGGTTTAGGCCATAATAATGAGGATATGAATTAGAAACACTCTAAGGAAATAAATGTAATAAGTTAAGTATCTATGGAACGTATGTTTCAATGAGTATTTGTTATGTGTCTATGTAGGTCACGCACAACTGTCCATTTGATTTGTCTTTGGAGCTATCTGTGAGTAACAACTTTGTAAAGATATGTTTGCTTATATGTATTTTCTGATTATACATTAAAATCTGTTTCTAAAATGTTATTTTCGAATTAGAATGAATGATTGTCTAATTTTTGAAATTTATTTGTGGCATCCTTAACATCTATATTTGATATCTGTTATCTATTACATGGTACCAGGATTTCATGTGGGTTCCATTCATGGAACTAATTATGCATAATCAACTATCTGATCTGCATGTGGGTCTTAATGACCATCTTATGTGAATATGGGTCTTTATGACCAATCTGCTCTACACGTGGGTCGTTATGATCAATCTGATCTGTTAGCTAATGGATGTATCACGTATGATTGTTTACAAATCTAAATATCAATATCAATATGAATCTGTTTTTGTTCTGAATTCTATAATGGATATCATTCATGAAAACCTTTACTCTATTGTTATTCACTGGGCTCCAACTTATTATTTATATTATGTATGTAGATGATCAAGCGCATGACTAGGCTTGAGACTTCCAGTCTAGATCTGTTCTATCAGCCAACTTGTGAGCGTCCCGAAACGGTTTCGGAAATCTTTTGTAATCAAGACTCGTGGTCAATGTTTCATGATCAAGTTTTAAGTTTAATTTCTTCGATTTTGTTTGAACGACTTTTTGGTTACTCTGTATTAGGGGTAAATCCCTTTTTGTTTATCTATATTTGTGGTGACTCTTAAATGATGTCATTTGTTATGTAAATATCAGGTTTAAATTTTCTGTCCCACATAAATGTGCACATCTCTATGGACATTGTGTTTTGCTATTTGCTTCCACTAGTCCCTTATTTTGCTAATCTGTCTCAATGGCCTTTGGTAATCTTAGGATTACTTGCCGGTTAGGACGCTAAACCTATAGGGGCAAGTTTGGTTCGTGACAGCTATCGCGCTACCTTTGGACAAGGCAACGTTTTGCGTCAAGTCAGATGTTATTTTAATTGCTATGGCTGCATAATCGGCTATTTTGGCGAGTTTGAATTCAACAAACCTATAAGTCAAATTATTTATTTATTTGTTCTTAATATAAGCATTCTATTTTGCAGACGGTCGAGCAGATCGCGGAGATTGGTTGTCGCTATTATGACGTTGTCGAGATGATTAACCAACTAAAATGTGAAGTGTCAGTCGAGCAAAGTAAAGCGAAGTTGGCAACTGTCGAATTGGCCAGAGCAACGCAGAAAGTCGAGGCTGAAGCGAAAAGGGCCGATGAAGAGTGCTGAGGGCCGATGCTGAAAAGAAAAAGATAAACCATGTCGACTTGTTTCACCACCTCGCCGAAGAAATGCCCAATCTTTTAGATGTCGCTTTGAAAGAAGCGAAGGCTAATCTAGAAAAGCTAAGAGCTGAACTTCTAGCAGCAAAGGCAGCGATAGAAGAGGCGCAGTTGGCGACGAACAAAGTGTTTGGAGATAGAGAATCGTTGGCCATGGAGAAGTATGCCGATGAGGCCCTGAAGTTTGAAAATCGAGGCTTCAAACATGGTTGGCTCGAGGCACTGTCCGCTGCCCAAACGACACTGGACATGCCGATTTCGTTCGAGCAAGAAGAGGTGGAGCCATTGGAGTCGAATGAGCAGCATATCCGACATCAAATGTCTTTTAGACTAGGTTTTGGTTGTAATAGTCTTTTTGTTTGTTTTATTTTGTTTTGTTGTTTTTAGAATTGATATATTAGGAACATTTTCATGTGTAAAGTGACTAACGTATGTATTAAGTTAGTTTATAAATGAAAACATTCTATTGTGCATCATTCTTGCTTTCTATGCCATTGTACTTCAATTGTTGCTAAATCGATTTCGCTTAATCGGAATAAATGTTATTTTGTGTGCATATTTAATCAACCGACTATTGAGCACTGCCTGATAATACGACTATAAACTAACTTAAACCATATAATTGTGCATGAGCTTTGTGTGCCGAATATGTGCACCATAGTCATACTTCCAAAAGGTAAGGTATATTTCGCGCCGAATAGATTCATATATCTGCCTCTGCCTCGGTTAGGAATGAAGGCAAATGAAGTGGGCGCAATGTGTCTTATCAAGTTATGAGTAGGGTAACATTTATGCTGAATAGATTCATATATTTGCCTCTGCCCCGGTTGGGAATGAAGGCGGGTAAAATCGACAAAAGGTGTCCTACCAAGTTACCAATGGGGTAACATTTACGCCGAATGGATTCATATATCTGCCCCTGCCCCTACCCTGGTTGGGAATGAAGATAGGAGAAATCGGTGCAAGGCGTCCTGCCGAGTTACAAGCAGGGCAACATTTACGCTGAATGGATTCATATATCTGCCCCTGCCCCTGCCCTTGCCCTTGCCCCTGCCCTGGTTGGGAATGAAAACAGGTGAAATCGGTGCAAGGCCTCCTGCCGAGTTACAAGCGGGGCAATGTTTGAGCCAAATAGATTTACATTATATCTTAATGTGTGCCCTGAATGAGTGGAAAGTGATCGGCAGCGTGTTCCCTGATGATTGAAGGGACAACAGACATGTGGGTTTGTTTAAGTAGTATGGAGAGTGGCGCCTTTGTGGGTTATTTAAAGTTGTTTATTGAAAGCATATCCTCATATAATTAGTATACTTGCTGGAGAAGGATGTCTATTTCAAAGTGACAGTTTTGTTCTTCCAACCACGAAAGCTCACTTTATGTGCTCGTCGATAGGAAGAAGTACCTTAACTGGTGAAGAACAAAACATAGCGGGGAGACTCACCTCCAATGAAGCTCAATAGTGCGTGTATGTCAAGTAGATTATTTTTCAACAGTAGAGGGGAGGGGAAGACATTGGTGGAGTTGGATGCAGAGACAAGCCATCAAGCACCAAACGATTCTATGCGTAGAAACACTAGTGAATCGAAGGAGCTGAATAGGCATTGACCACCCAAGCGACCCAGTAGATCGCCTAGGAGGGATGAATGAAACAGGTTTTCCAGAGTTGGGACCCAAAGGAGAAAGGATAGCAGAATAGCTGGTGCCCATGGCTCAATGTGAAATAAGCTGAGTAGACCGCTATATCCGTTGAGTTTTTCCATTTTTATTGGGAACAAAGCCATGACTGAAGCCGACTCAATTATCCAAGATCCAAATGTGGCAATTAAGTTCACTCCGCAGATCTTTTCCCTTGAACTGTAGCAATCGATGACCAACAGAGGAGACTATGAGGTTTTCAGGGAAGGAATCCATGGTGTTGTTAAAGGATTGTACAGCGCATATGAAGTTAGTATGCACCTTCGCGTCGCTCCAAAAGAAATTGAACATAAAGATGGCCGAATTCAAAACTTGGAGCACCGATTGAGAGAGGCTAAAAAGCGGGCAAAAAATGAGGCTCGGAAGGTGAAGATGGCTAAACTCAAGTCGGTAGGGACGATACAGTACACAAACAAAGTAGCCCAATGCCTTATGGACAGAGTAATAGCCGATCAAGATACAGCTAGCATCTTTCTTAGGGAGTCAATCAGGAGCCGAGCTTACAACAAGGGCTTCTTTGAAGGGAGAAGGATTAGTATCGATAGAACAAGGGAACAATTGGTCGACGACATCTGCTGATACGAAAATTAGGGATTCAAGCACGGGTGGATAAAGGCTCTGCAAATGGTGGGTGTAGACTTTGCCTTGCCACTATATCAGAGCTATACGGTGCCATTTGAAGCCTATGATGCCGAAAAAATGAATGATGAAGAAGAAGAGGCCATGAACCCTAAGTAGAGCTAGTCGACGTAGTAAATAGTTTGATTGTTTTAATGTAATTAGGATGCTAATCGACCTTAGGATAAAAAAAATGTTCTTGAAATGTAAGATTAGTGTCATAACTTTTATCAATAAAAGTGTTTATTTCATTTGTTTAACTTTGCCAGTTGTTTTATGTCTCCATATCCTGCTGGTAGATAATGCTTTACATGATACTCAAAAGTCGGAGGCTTTTTTGAGGACACTTTGTGCTATGTACAAAGAGCGCTCTGAATTTGGAGGCTTCGATAATGGAGCTTTGCGTCGAGCACGAAGAGCGCTCCGAATTCATATGCTTAGCTGCTAGTGTTTTTGAGTAAGAGTTAAGGCAATCAGAATTACATAAGTAAGCAAATTAACATTTTGTATCATTGATTTTGTAATATACACAAAAGTTGAGCAAAATAACCATTGATACCAATGATAGAATTTGTGGAGATGAGTGGAATTCCAAGGCCGAGGTAACTTTTGGTCGTTCATGTTCGAGAGTCAATATGATCTTGCCCCGGCAATGTAATCGATCTGGTATGGGCTGTCCTAATTAGGGCCAAGTTTGCTGTGCACATGATTCTTAGCAGCAATGAGCGCTTTTTTGAGGACCAACTCTCCAAGAGTATACCGGCGCAGATGCACTTGTTGATTATATGATTTGGCAAGTTGCTGTTGATATTGTGCCATAGTCATAAGGACCTGATCTTAGCTTTCTTCAAGTAAGTCCATATCCAGGGCCAGCATCATATTATTCTGGCCTATGTTAAAGCCTCGCGATCAAAGGGTTGGTAGGCTAATCTCTAGAGAGATGATAGTTTCATTGTCAAAACACAGGGCAAATGTGGTTTTCCTCGTGGGACGTCTCGACGTAGTGCGATGGGCCCACAATATACTCAGTAACTACTCAACCCACTTTTCCTTGGCTTTTTCCAAACTCTTCTTGATGCCATTTAGGACTACTTTGTTGGAAGCCTTTGCTTGTTCGTTACTTTGCGGGTAAGTTGGTGAAGAAAAATAGGGCCGAATGCCATACATGTCGCACAACTCTCAGTAGATGCAGCAGTCAAACTAAGTACCGTTATCAGAAATAAGTTCCCTGGGTATGCTGAATTGAGTTATTATATTCTTCCCAACAAATCGTCTGACATCCGCATTTCATATATATGCCAATGGTTCTGTTTCACTCCACTTTGTGAAATAATCGGTAGTAACGATTAGAAACCACTTATTGCCTTGTACTTTCGATAGTGGCCCTATTATGTCCAAGCCCCATTGAGCAAAAGACCAAGGACTGGTCATGGAGTTTAGTTCTTCTACAGATAGATGTGTTAGTGAAGAGAACTTTTAGCATTGTTCACATTTCTTAACAAAGTCCTCAGTGTCAATACACATGGTTGGCCACCAATACCTTTGTGTGACGGCTCGATGAGCCAATGACCTTCTCCCTAAGTGAGCACCACAACTGCTTTCATGAATCTCAGCCAAAAAGTCTTCAACCTTGTCTAGATGGACACATTCCAAATATGGCTCAGAAAGAGATTTTTTAATAAAGTTTCCCTAAGGATCCAAGTAATGTCACAATGCCTTATTTCGCAACTTGTGGGCTTCCTTCTTATCTTTCGGTAATCGATCCGAAGTAAGGAATGCAGTAATGAGATCTATCCAACTCTTCCCTCGTTGAATGGTGTTTATAACAGGGGATTCGGGAATACTGATACTTAGCTCCGGAATGAAACCCGTTTCAATGGTGCGCTTAACTTTTGAGTTTACCACCGATGCTAAGCAAGCAAGGGCATCGACATGTGTATTCCGATCACAAGTAATCTGGTTAAGTTCGTGGCTATCACACTTCATAAGCAAGGAGTTGACTATCCTCACGTAGGTCGCCATGCAGTCATTCTTAGCAGCATACTCATCCTTCAGCTGGTTTATGAACAATTTTGAGTCACAAAAGACTTGTAGCCATTTAGCTCTCATTTGAAGTGAGTTTCTAAGGCCGACTAGCAGGGCTTTGTATTGGACCTCGTTATTTGTGGCATTGAATCCAAGTTTAACCGATTGTTCTACCATTGCTCCTTCCGGGGTTATAATAACTACTCCTGCCCCACAACCGCGTTGGTTAGAAGCTCCATTGCAATATAACTGCCAAATGTTACCAACATACATTCTCTATTGTGGTTGTGATTGGGAAGCTGGTTGATCCTGATTTAGCTCGACTTGTGATGTAGTAAATTCGGCAACAAAATCTGCCAAGTCTTGTCCCTTAATAGTTATCCTTAGTGAAAAATGGAGATCATATTAACTGAGTTCCAACACCCATTTGGAAACTCGCTCCGAAAAATCTACTTTGTGTAGGATTGAATGGAAGGGGTGATCCATTAGTACCTTAATGTTACATACCTGAAAGTAATGCATCTATTTTTTGGTGGCCACGACAAGGGCTAAGATCAACTTTTCCAGAGGTAGATATTGGGTTTTGGCATCCACCATCACCTTGCTAACATAAAAGATAGATTTTTGCTTGCTGAGTTCCTCTTTAAGCAAGATAGCGCTTACTGCCTGATCAAATACCGCCAGATATAAGACAAGCACATCACCTGGCGAGGGGGTAGCCAGAAGTGGAATGGAGCTGAGATAGGATTTCAACTCTTCTAGAGCAACTTGGCATTTAGGAGTCCATTTAAATAGTATGCCCTGCTGAAGTGTTTGGAAGAATGGCCTATACTAATCTGAGGATCGACTGATAAATCTGTTCAATGCTACGGCCATTTCCATTAGCTTTTGAACTTCTTTGACCAAACCTGGTGAACCGAGCTCCATGATGGCCTTAATTTGATTTGGGTTAGCTTCAATTCCCCGATGATTGACAATGTGGCCGAGAAATTTTCCTGATCCGATACTGAATGCACATTTTGAGGCGTTGGGCTTCATTTTGTATTTCTGGAGGATATCAAATGTGGTTGCAAGATCGGCTAAGTGTGCCTTATGTTTCTTGGATTTCACCACCATGTCATTGATGTAGACTTCTATGGTTCTGCCGATTTGATCTTTGAACATGGTAGTGACCAGTCTTTGATATGTTACCTCGGTATTTTTTAGTCAAAAGGACATAACCTTGTAACAGTAGGTTCCCCTTAGAGTGAGGAATGCTATTTTATCTTAGTTAGCTAGATTCATGGCAATTTGGTGATAACCCCTCTAAGCATCTAAGAAGCTCATGCACTAGTGTTGGGTAGTTGCATCCAAAAGTTGATCAATTTTGGGTAAAGGAAAACAATCCTTGGGGCAAGCCTTGTAGAGATCCGTAAAGTTTATGCAAACATGCCATGACTCTTTCTTCTTCTTTACCATGACGGTGTTGGATAGCTACGTAGGGTATGTGACTTCACGAATTGCACCAGTGTCTAATAGTTTGTCAACTTCATCAATTACGGCTGCGGCATGCTCGGCGGCTGAACGGCGACTTTGTTGTATGACAGGTTTAAATTTGGGATCGACATTCAGGCTATGCATAATTATGTCAAGGTCTACCCCTGGCATGTTGTAAGTTGACCAAGTAAACACATCGATATTGTTGAGGAGGAAGGAAACCAATTCCTGCCGCTGATCGGTATTAAGGATGGTGCCGATTAAAAAGAAAATTTCAAGATCGTTGTTGATTAGCACCCGGTCCAAATCCTCTGTTACCTTCTCATTCGAAAGTTTCCCAATATCCTCCAGACACTCCTGATTCAAAATTTTGACAGAATTCACTTTTAATGCCTTTGGCCTTTTCTCGGCGGCGATGAGATAATAATCCTTTGCCAATTTTTGTGATTCGCAGATTTGCTTAATGCCAAATTGAGTTGGCTATCGAAGGAGCAAGTGGTAGGTACTCAGGAACTCAACCTGCAATGTCTTGGTGCTTGTTTGCACTAGTAACACAATCTTGCCCAGGGGGTACTCCGAGTTGGCATTGAAACGAAAAAGGAAGAAGTCAGCTGCCATGAGATCTGGATCCTTAAAGTCGAGTTTCAGAAATATGTTATAGTACATTATCTCAGAGGTGCTCTCTTGGTCAACCAGGATACGCTCGACAGTGAACTTATTTATTCGTAACTCGATCACAAGGGCATCAGCATGAGGCATAACAACCCCTTCAAGATTGGTGTTGGAGAAACTAATTTCATTCGACAATAGCTATTGTTTGGATGACTATGAGGCTCAAAAATGGGTTGGTAAGATCGTTGTAATTGGATCATATTCACCTTGTTCAGCGGGAGTAAGCAATATATCATACGGATTATCTCAAGTGAAGGTAAGTCGGGGTGTATGGCAAGCACTCCTAGTGGGTCAGTCTTTTTTGAGAGGTATTCAGTTAGTTGGCCACTTCGAACCAGATCTTCCACATGATTCTTCAGTGCATGACATTTGTCGGTTGTGTGTCCATAGTCTTTGTGATAATTGCACTTTAGGTCTCCTTGTTTCATGTCAGGGGGCTCGACCATCGTGGTCAGCCATTTGAAGGAAGCCAAATGTTGTATTTTTAGGAGGATTTTACTGATTGGCTCAGATGGCTTTGTGTATTTCTTATCTGACCTTCTAGAGTGCCTATTTTCTACCTAATATTGTCCGTTTTGTTAGTGAGAATCTCGGCGATTTTCCCTTTTTGATAGGCTTCTTCTTCCTGGGCTCTTTAGTGGGGTTGTGTCTAGTGGTGCAATAGTCAGTGACTATACTAAGATAGGTGTTGCCGTTTCTGTAGCTTGCAGCCCGGCTTTAACTCGTTGTAAACACCCCATTTTTGACCGACCTCAAGACTTTGACGTCATCGGTTGTGTACTCGATGATTGTGCATGTTTGTACTCGTTTCGAGTGCCCGAGTTCTCGGCTAAGTGCCTTCTCTCTGGGCCTCTAAACTCTTTGTGTTTTGGCCTTGTTTTTGAGCCAAATTTTGGTGCCTCTTGCCTGGAAGGGAGAGGGGCCTTGTCGGGCACTTTTGGTTATTGTTGGCCACTTTTCCTCCTTGTAGGCCACTTGAAGTGGTCGGTCAGCTAGGGGAGGTGGCCGGTCGGCCACTTGAAGTGGTTGACGGCCAATTTTCTCTTTTTTCAGATATTTTATGTGCCAGCTGTTGATCACAAAATGCATCCTGCATACACTGTATAGAAGGATGAAAGCAAGCTTTTTGCTTGTATTCCTATATAAGGGGAGGTCCCTTCCCCATTTTGGGGATTCAGAAATTGAAGAGCAAAAATTTCCCCTTTCTCTCTCTAAAACTCTTTCTCTCTCTCCCTCTCCCTATTTTAGCCCTGAAAGTGAGTTTTCTCTACATTTTTGCATACAACCTTTTGACCAAATACCTTCATCTTGGAGCTGAGGTCCTTGGAGGTCCTATTTGAGGTCTAAAGCTTGGTTTTAGCTTAGAATTCTTACTGTTTTGTTGCTGTGCTTCAAGGGTAAGAACTTGTCCCTTTTAAGCTTTGTTTTGGTTAAGTGCTTGGCCATCTTTTTACACTATTTTGAGGCTGGTTCTAACCTCTAAAAACTCTATCTTTTAAGGTTCTAAAATAGTCGTTTGAGTCTTGTTTGGTTAGGGGGGTGGTTTCCCCAATTTGCTCATTGGCTTGTAAAGCATTTTGAGCCTTCTTTCAAAGCTTCTGAAACCCCCTTTTCTTGGCCTTTTAACCACTGAATTCTAGAGGAATTTCAGCGGTAAAAAGTTGGTTTTGAAGACCAAAATAGGAGGGGGTGGTCCCCCCTCCTCATATCTTGTTTGCATATGTAGATGGCCTAGAATTTGAGCATGCTTTTCTATCTTTTTGTAGCCTAGTTCAAGCATGTTTTTGGCCTTATTTTAACATGTTATAACTCTGTTTTTGGCTGGTTGGAGCACCTCTTGTTTGCTTCTTACACTTGTAGTGTAATTTTGCTCCCTAGCCTAACATGCCTAATGAGTTAGCCTATCATTCTAGCTTGTGTTAGCTCAACTCCAGCACTTTTTTACTACTAATTTAGCATGCTTTAGCTCTATTTTGGGTGGTCTTGGTCATATGTGCTTTGCTTTGTATAGCTATAGTGTTAATGGCCTTTACTAGCTTTGAGTTTTAGGGCCTCTAGCATGCTTTTCTTGTGATGTTTGCATGATATAGCATCATTTTGCATGTGATTTCAGAGCATATATTACTATCACACTCTCACATATCCCACTCTTTCATTGCTTTTGAGAGTTGTGCTTTGTGTGCCAACATGCGAGCATGTTTTTCTTGCCTTTTGTGCCTAAGTTTCAGCATGTTTAGGTCACTAATTTGGCATGATTAAGCTCTGTTTTGAGCTGGTTTGATCACATGAGCTTTGTTTTATATGCTTGTAGTGCAATTGTGCTAAATTGCCTAGCATGTGCTATTGTTTTGGCCTCTTAATATAGCTATTCTTAGCTTATTTCAAGCATGTTTTAGAACTCTATTTAGGGTGTTTTAGGACTGTTTTGGACTGTTGGTCCCTTTTGAGCATTGTATTGCATGCCTCTAGTGTTGTGTCCTTCACTAGTTTCAATGCTTTTGGCCTTTAACATGTTGTGCATGTGTTGTTTGCATATTGTTGTATTGTTTTTCATGCCACTTTAGCACTGAAATATCTGCCATTTCCCTCATTTCTTCACTTTTGATTTGTTTTGACGGTTGGTTGGCCTTATGTTTGTGTTTAAGATTGAGATAGAGTTTATGCTCAATGGCTTTAACTCTCTTTTGAGGGTTCCTTCTAGCCAAAGGCATGAACTCTCTCATGTCTTAAACCATCCTTTGGTTGACCCCTCTCTCGTTAGAGGACTTTCACATTGGACTTAATCGGTTAAAGGATTAATCGGTAATGTAAACTTTGTAAATAAGAATTGAGCAAAGTAAAACTTGTGCAAGATGAGCATTTGGGTTGCATTGCATGTGTTTGGATCGGACGTTAATCCAAACACAAGAAATGTGGGACGTTTCATACTCAAAGTGATGAAACGTGTCACGTTTCTTGGGCGCTGACACCCTTGATCATTCATGATAGGGTGGAGGCTTCATTTGAGTCTATTTGTGCATTCATCGACCTTGTACAAGCTCGGTCCTTTGGCTATCATTCATTGAGATGCTTGGCTTGAGAACCAAGCACCACACTTCTTTAAGCTTGAGAAATGATGAGGAGAGTAGTAGTGCATACATTTCCTGCAAAATGCCTTGCTCTGTCTCTGTTGTTCTCTGTTGTAGCAAAAATAGCATTTTGGAAAAGCAGGTGGCCGACCGGCCACTTGCAGTAGCCGACCAGCCAGTTAAGGTGGCCGGCAGCCACTTTTTGATTTGAGTATTATACTTAATTAGTTTGTGTAACTAGTTATCCAATTTCAATGTGTTGTAATTAATTAGCTAAGTTAGTTAATTAGTTGGTTTGTAATAATTAGCTTAGTTTAGTGTAGCTTAGCTGATTTATTCAGACCCTCCTTCGAGAGGACGCAATGTTGTAATAACCGTGCGTGTGTGTGTGCATGTCTTCCAACTCCACTTCTTTCTCCATTTTACTTAACCGCTTACGATGGTTAGTTTTAGGCCATGTTTTGATTATCATACCTTATGCTTTGCATGTTTGCATCTATTCATTTGTATTGCATGCACCGGGCTCGGCGTATCATTCAAACTGCATCGTATTTCAAAACTTATTTGAATATGTGTTTCAAAGCATGTTATTGAGCTGCTGCATTCATATGCCATCTTAGATAGCCGAGCCTATTTAGTTACATTATTGCATGTGTTGCATTAGGTATCTAGCATAGTTAGAATCATGCATTGTTTCTAACCAGTTTTTGTTTTGGCTCGGAGTACACTGTAAGTGTTATGCTTTAGCATACTTGCATTGAGTGTGAGTGTTGCCATGATAGCATGCTTTCCATGAGGCTATTTGCTTAAGTGATTAACTGCATTAATGCCTGTGGGTGAAGGATTGATTGCCTGAATTGGAACAACTCGATGATTGTGAGTTTTAAGCCCACTTTGTGAAATGGCAAATCATCATGTTTTGAAGCCCACTTGAGGGTGGCAAATCTGCGCTTTAGCCCACTTGCGAGTGGCACTTTTCAAACCATTTTCAAAAACAAACATGAGTTCTTTTGTTCCAATTTTCATGATTGAGTCTGTACTTGTATGCTGTGTGCATCACATAATGAAGTTAGATTAATAAACAGATAAGAACACATGAGGTTTATAAAACAACATATCATGCTTAGTAGAGGTCGATCCTTTGATCAGGTGAGCGGGGGTGCTCATTTCAGAACCTTTCCCTCTTGTACCCTAGTTCTCGAGCCCAGGCAACTTTGGTGATAAGGGACACGTGGCCTTTGGCAAGAGTCAGGGTTTCCTAAATTTCCCAAAAATAAAACATTTAGGTGGCGACTCTGTAATCTGGCAAACTAGTCCGGTTTTGGCATTATTTGATTCAAAATCTAATTTTCCAAAATGATTTTCCGGATTGGGATCTCTGGTGTTTATCAGTTGCACATTGCACTTTGTGAGATTAGATTCAAAACCGTGACAGGAGTCTGAGCTGTAGTAAGACCAATTCATGCCTCTCTAAAAGGGGAGCGTGCGAAGAAAGTCGAGTCTACAATTTTTGGCAACTCTACTGGGAATTTAGAGAACTTGACTCAAACTCATGAGAGGTTATTTTATCTACATTTGTGTGTTTCTTTGCATTGCATTTGCATAGGTGCGCCTAAGTCACAGTGTTTGCCATCTGCTATTCCTAAACGGTTTGCGGAGGCTTGTTTGGAAAAGCGTGCCATATGGCTTACTGGTTGTGGGCTCTGCCACGATGGGAACACAAACCTCAGATCTGGACTACCGCTGTACCGTTTGATCCACCTTTCACTTCTCGGTGTTAGGTGCGAGAGGTATATTAGGTGGTCTTGCTGAGGCAACCTTTTTGACCATTTGACCTAGCTGCATATCGGAAGCCATAGAGACTGTTCCAAACTAGGACAGGTTGTTCACCTGAATGCAGGATTGTTTGAAACTGGATGCGTGCGTAGTGAAACCCTACCCCACCATAGGGGTGTTTTGTCTCTCACGTGCTTGATATGTGCTGTTAGGGTGTGTCTCTATAAGAATGTATGTATCAGTTGCAAGTCTGGGTATCAGTCTGAGGACATCAGTGTTTAAGAACATCAGTTTTAAGGTAGAAAATTTGGGACAGAAATCAATGTTTGAGTGCAGATTGTCCAGCTTTTGATATCAACTGTGTGTTGTCTTTATCTAAGCCGAAATGCTATGCGTTTGCTGATTGTTGTTCCCTTTTTGCTTTATTTTTCTTTTTTGCAAGGTAGTATTTTCATCATTGCTTTCGATGAGGCAGTTACCCCCCAAGCACTCTGGACTTGAGTAAGGAGGCTTTATCGATCTGGGGATCTTGTGAGAGGACAACCGGTGTTTGCTTTGCTACCCCCGGTTACAAGACGGATGAGAGTTCGGCATAATTCACTAGTTCGTTAGTTATCTATGCTCAGTGAAATTCAGTTGTCTGCTTCTACCTCAGAGAGGGAATATATACCGGTTCTATCAGATCAGCACCCTTCAGTCAGTATGGAAGAAATGATGCGTCAACTCCAACAGACTATGGAGGCCATGCAGCAGGACACTGCTCGCCAAGCGGAGGTTACCGTTCGACAAACAGAGGTTGTAGCCCTGCAAGCTGAGTTGATTTCAAGGCTTCAACTACAATAATAACCACAACAAGCAATAGCATTTGCTTCGCACCGACCCCCACCTAGGGTTCTAATACCCAGGGATGTAGCAAATATCCAGGAGAATACGGACACTCCAGCGGGGCCAGTCCCACCTCAGACCTCGAAAGCACCGGCCTACCCAGTGGATACACTGTTCGAATTTGAGGTCGATCCAACTGCTTTGAAAGTAAGCAAGCTCAAGAAGTTGTTGAAGTGAGCTCAGGGAGTTAACTCGATCCCAGACATAGAGGACGGCTACACAGATTCGGCGGTGACATTGTCGGATAGATTTAAAATGCCTCACATAGACCGCTTCGACGGCTCGGGCGATCCTATGGTCCATTTGAGGCTGTTTTCAGATATTTTGCGCTCGATGGGCTTGACTAGAATGCAGAAGGTATCACTTTTTGGTCGGACCCCATCGGGTATTGCGGCCATCTGGTATACGAAACTGGAGGATTCAGTGAAGAGGAATTGAGAGAAAATGGCAGAGGCCTTCATTGCCCAATATTCTTACGATACTTAAATTGAGATCACAACTCGTGATCTCGAGGTAACTAGACAAGAGCCGAAGGAGGGCTTTTCAGACTTCGTCACTCAGTGGAGGGCCAAGGCCTCCATAATGACAACCAGGCCAGCTGAAAAAGACCAAATAAGGATGGTCGTGCAGAATCTGCAACCGAAGCTGCTGCAGAAGATGATTGTCTTACCCCTCCCCACGTTTGCTGATCTTCATGAGATTAGGGTACAGATAGAAGATGCTATGAAGCAGGATCTGATTGACAAGGAGAAAGAACAGCCCAAGAGGGCCTTTACCCGTAGTTCGAATGCAACTACGAGTAGCAATGTAGCTGCGAGGACCTCTGACGTTGGTATGGTTGCCACCATACCAAAAACAGCCACACCCTTTACCGGCTCATCTGGAGCCACCTCACAACCTGCAAAGTACCCACCCCGAGGCTAGAGGGTTTTCACCCCGCTTTACATGTCTCTATCTAAAGCCTTGGGGGTTCTAATGAGAAAAGGGCATCTGAAGCCCTTGGAACCACGCCCATTGCCAAATCTCCTCCCTCCTATACACAACCCAGCCAAGTATTGTGCCTTCCATCAGCAACATGGGCATGATACTGACCAATGCTTTAGGTTTCTTCATGAGATTGAAGATTTCATCGACAATAAAGTGATAGCGCCTCCTGAGAAGCCAAATGTCACTACAAACCCCCTTTCACCACATAATCAACCCCCTCCTCCACCCAGCCAAGTTAACCTGATCCAAACAATGGCCGTCCCATACGACCCTAGCATATACATCACTCCCTCCCACCTGCCTAAGCCGACGTTGTTCATTCCAAAATGCACAGATTTATACATGATGAATACGTCAATATCCCAACCTGAACCCGTGGTGGTGGTTGTGATAGAAGAGGGAACGCCTGAGGGCTCTGCAAGCTTAATTGAGGAAGCATACAATCCTTGCTGCTTTATTGCGCCAGTCGATTAGGCCAAGCCGATGGTGGAATTGCCGAAGGAAATTGAGGTGAATACAGTCCGGGAAGACTGACCAAGTCAGGGGTTAGATGATTTAGCAGAGCTTGAAGAGGACATTGCTAATCTACAGTTCTTTGATGAGCAGGATCCGGGGGATGTGTACGTTAACTGGTTTGACCTGAATGGATCAACAGACAATACAGGGTGGCTTAGTGATGAGCCAGACATTGATGAGGGGTTAGCCAAAATAGGGACAGTTAGAAACAGGAACATCTGTAATGGTCGGAACGGTCAACAATGAGGAGAAGTTGCCGGAGAGCACCAGTACGAAGAATTGTGCTCGGGGAATTGAGTAGCATTTGTACAACAGACACAGAATGAGAGGCTGCGCTGAAGCGGTTCGAACAAGAGAGGATCGAGATTGATCAGAGGGCTAGAAAAGCCAAGGCCCCTACGGGGACAGAATGTGTTGTGAAAACAGAGACAACTACGGCGGAACCGGACAGTTATTTGTCGGTTACTGAGGGCATGTGGTTGGAAGACGATGATTTGCGTCTGGCCCATACTGATGAGGACTGGGGACATAATCTCCCAGATGATACGTGGTACACCGAAGAAGTCGACCACATGACCCAGAGTGGGCGGTACTTTAAGCCCCCACATCTGGACCAGCCAAAGGCATCTGGGAAAGACAAGGAAACTGAGAAGCAAAAGGACAAACTGTTAGAGGAGGAAGCTGTACTGAAGCAACTAAAAAAGATTCAAGCAAACATCTCCATCTACGGACCTGCTTATGGCCTCGCGGGTGCATAGACAAGCCGTCTTATCAGCAATGGACAAGGCTAAGCTTTCTATTGATACAACCCTCGAACAGTTGGTGGGACTAGTGTTCCCGGGTGGCGCTGCACTGACTTTTGACCTTCACAGACAAAGAATTACTGCCTGAGGGCTCTGAGCACAATAAGCCGTTATACATCTTTGTGGAGTGTAAGGATAAGTGGATACCAATTGTCTTAGTTGATACGGGATCTGCCATAAATATGTGTCCATCGCGTACAGCCTATGCAATTGGGTTGAAGCCCGCAGATTTCGTACCAACAGTCCAGGTGATTCGGGCTTATGACAATACCAGTCGGGAGGTGATGGAGATAGTGCAGATCAAAACTCAGGTTGGCCCTGCCCAACAGGACATCAAATTTCATGTTCTGGATGTTCCAGCCACCTTCAACTTACTCCTTGGACGACCGTGACTATACCAAGTAAAGGCTGTCTCTTCCACCTTGCACCAGATACTGAAGTACCCATATGGGAAGGGGGTAGCAATTGTTTTTGGGAACTCTTCCATACATCTGCCGCCAGAGGTTACTAGGCCGATCTTGGAAATTGTACACGGCGAGGAGGATGTCTTCCTATCTGGGTTCACCTTGGCTAAGGCTCGGGTAGTACAAGAGATTCTAGTTGTTGATGAGGGATTGTATGTCAGTGCGCAATCTGTTTACCTCATGAATAAGCGTCAACATGTGCCCGGGATGGGATTGGGAAGGAGTGGCCGGAAGGGCGTCGATGCATTGGTCGAAGTGCCACACAATCCCCATATCTTTGGTTTAGGTTATACGCCTACCAAAGAGGATTTGGTGAGAAAGAGAAAGGAGATGGCTAGAAGAGCCAAGGCTAAACAAGCTGGGAAGGACTATGAGTTAGTGCATAGACCTATCCAAGGGACCCTGAACGGCCACTTTGTCCCAGGGAGGGGAAGGAAAGATTTCCCGTTTTGCGACTTTCTGGAGCCATGGCTAAATTTAGAGAAACGGCGATTGTCGGGTTTTGAGATCATTTTTGACTTACAGTTGCCAGGGGATGAAGTTGCCGAAGAGTAGTCTGACCCACCAGCTATTGCTGAACAGTGCAAAGAGGATGCGTTCGATGGCACATATTTTGAGCTGGGAGCAGCGCTGGCCTGTTTTCTCTTACATCCTCAGATCATACCGGAGTGCTCGGGGGATGATTTCTTTGTTTCTGTGATTGGGGATCCACCGGCTGTGAGCCTTTCTTTCGGCATTCTGGATGCATCCATTGCACCCTCCCTCGTCTGGCAATACGAGGAAGGCTGTTTGTCTAGCAGTTCTGGGTCAGGTAGTGAACCGGAATCTGATTCCACAGAGTCTGTGGAGTCAGAATCAAATTTTAGTTCTTCTGAGTCAGAGTCCAGTATTTCTAGGGTTGATAACCCAGATGCCGCTGTGTTGTCTAGGTCGTCTTTTTCATTTTCTTTTGAGTCAGTTGTAACCAAAGAAGCAGACGAACTGGAAGTTGCTAATGAGAATGGTACCGCTGTGGCTTTTGAGTACTTTTCTGTGCCTTTAGTATATTGCATTAATCAAGACTTTCAAAACTTCGATGAAAACGACGAGGAAGAAATTCCTCTGATTTTGAAACATTTGATTAATCGAGAAGAGGAGAGGTTTGTAAAACCTTTGGTTGATGAAATCATTTCAATTAATGTTGGTACTGAGAAGGATCCGCGTCTGGTCCAAATAGGTTCCACGTTGTCTTCGGAGGAACGCGAGCGCTTAGTCGCTTTATTAAAAGATTTCAAAGATGTTTTCGCGTGGTCCTATGAAGACATACCTGGAATCGATCCTGAGATTGTACAGCACCAGATCCCTCTTGACCTTGAGGCCTGACCTGTCAAGCAGAAGCATCGGAGAATCCGCCCGGATTGAGCTCTGAAAATTAAGGAAGATGTCAGCAAGCAGATTGATGTAGGGTTCTTATTAGTATCTGAGTATCCTACTTGGTTAGCTAACATAGTTCCGGTGTCGAAGAAGGACGGCAAAATTTGGGTATGTGTGGACTTTAGAGATCTGAACAAAGCCTGTCCGAAGGACGACTTTCCTCTGCCGCATATCGACGAATTGGTGGACTTCACTGTAGGGCATGCGCTGCTCTCATTTGTCGATGGATTTTTCGGGTACAACCAGATCTTGATGGCCCCCGAGGCTAGGGAGAAGATTGCCTTCACCACCCTATGGGGGACCTATTGCTATAGGGTGATGCCATTCGGTTTGAAGAATGCTAGGGCTACTTATCAACGGGCTGCAACCATAATCTTACATGATATGATCCACAAAGAGGTTGAGGTGTATGTGGATGACATGATTATCAAGTCCAAGGAAAGAGAGGGCCACTACACCGCCTTGAAGAAATTTTTCCAACGGATCAGAGAGTATCGGTTGCAACTGAATCCTCAGAAATGTACTTTCGGTGTTATAGCAGGGAAAATGCTGGGGTTCTTGATTACACAAAGGGGTATCGAGGTTAATCCTTCCAAGATTAAGGCCATCTTAGAAATGCCGCCACCAAGGATTGAAAAGGAGGTGCAAGGCTTTCTGGGTAAAGTGCAATTCATAAGACGGTTTATTGCAAAATTAACCTTAACTTGTGAACCACTATTTGGTCTCATGAAGAAAGGACAGAAATTCCAATAGGATGACCGATGCCAAGTTGCTTTCGAGCAGATCAGACAGCATCTACAGAACCCACCCGTGTTGTCACCGCCAGAGCTGGGGAAACCATTGATATTGTATCTGTCAGTAATCGACATGACAATGGGCTGCATGCTTGCACAGGAATCTGAGGATAGAGTGGAGAAGGACATCTATTACCTAAGCAAGAAGATGATGGAATATGAGACCCGTTACATTCCGCTGGAGAAGGCTTGTCTGGCCTTGGTGTGGGCTACTAGGATGTTGAGGTATTACTTGTTAGCTCACTCTGTAATTCTGGTTTCGAGATTAGATCCCATCAAATATCTTTTCGAGAAACCAGCACTTACGGGTAGGCTAACCCGTTGGTTGCTTCTTCTCTCCAAATTTGATTTGAAATACATGACTCGCAAGCCTGTGAAAGGGAGAGCGGTAGTAGAGTTCCTAGCTGATCACCCAATAGAGGGAGATGAAGCAGTAGAGTATCTGTTTCCAGATGAGGCCATTCTAAGGTCGAAGAAGAGATTTGGATTATGTACTTTGACGGAGTGTCTAATAAGTACGGGTATGGGATATGGGTGTTGCTAATAGCACCCGAAAATTCCCACATACCTTTAGCTTTCAAACTCCGGTTCAAGGTATCAAATAACGAAGCACAGTATGAGGCATGTATCTCTGGCTTGGAAGCCGCCCTGGAACTAGGGGCAAAACGGTTGGATGTCATTGGGGACTCAAACCTGGTTGTGTCTCAAGTGAAAAGAGACTGGAAGGTTAAAGAAGAAATGATGAAAATCTATCACCAAACTCTGGACGTTCTAATCCCCAGGTTTGAGAAGCTAACTTTCACGCATCTGTTAAGAGAAAGCAATAGGTTTGCTGATGCCTTATCAACTCTATCGTCCACGATAGACATCCCTTTGGGAGTCCGGATGCGTCCAATTATCATTGAACAGAGGTATGTGTCGGCCTACGAGTTGATTACCGTGATAGATGAAGTACAAGATCAGAACCCCTGGTATCATGACATCTGGAACTTCTTGGAAAAGGAGGTTTCTCCACCAAGGGCGAACACCAAAGACAAGAGGGCGATACGACGAATGGATGTTCAGTTTATCATCTGTGAGGGTAAATTGTACAAACGAGGTTATCTGGGAATGCATAAACTGTGTGTTGATGCTGAAGAGTCGAAGTGCCTAATGGAGGTCATCCACGGAGGAGAGTACGGAGTGCATATGAATGGAGTGATGCTAGCTCGGAAGATCCTCAGACAGGGTTACTACTGGTCAACCATGGAGGAGGATTGTATTGGTCTTGTTCAGAGATGCCACAAATGCCAGATCCATGCAAACCACATGAACATCTCGCCGTCGAAGCTGTACAACATGACTTCATCGTGGCCTTTTTTGGTCTGGGGCATTGATGTTATTGGGGCAGTTACTCCAAAGGGATCGAACATGCATGAGTATATTCTAGTGGCAATAGACTACTTTACAAAGTGGGTCGAGGCCCAATCCTATGCAGTGCTGAAGGTGTCGCATGTAGCTAAGTTCATTAAGAATAACATTATCTGTCGGTATGAGGTCCCAAATGAGATCATCTCGGACAATGGTTCCCACTTCAAGAAGGAAGTGATCGACTTGTTGGAGAAATACAACGTGGCTTTTCATAAGTCATCCACATATAGGCCGCAAACCAACAGAGCAGTTGAGGCCGCCAACAAGAACATCAAATACATTCTACAGAAGATGGTGGAAACCTACAGGGACTGGCCAGATAGGTTGCCATTTGCTTTTTGGAGCTACAAAACATCAATTCGGACTATTACTGGGGCAACTTCGTACTCCTTGGTTTATGGGATGAAGGCTGTTCTGCCGATTGAAGTTGAAATTCCATCGCTGCGGGTGACGGCTGAGTGCCAAATAGGGGAAACAGATTGGCAGCAGAGCAGGTTCGAGGAACTTATGTTGTTCGATAAAAGAAGGCTGAAAGCACTGTACCACATTCAAGGTTATCAACGCAGGATTGCCAGGGCTTTCAACAAGAAGGTTAAGTCCAGGAATCTGAAAGAAGGGGATTTGGTGCTCAAAGACAACCGAGCTCCCATCCACGACCCTAGGGGCAAGTTCAAACCCAATTGGACTGGTCCTTACATCATAAAGTCTATCTAGTCGGGTGAAGCTGTCATTCTTCTGGATTTAGATGGCCTCGAGTTCTACCAACCTATCAACATGGACAAGTTGAAGAAATCCTACCCCTGAGTGGCTCGCTAGGCCAAAAACTTGAAAGGGCGACCTAGGCAAAAGTTAGAGCACAAAAAATTTGAAATAAGAAAAACTGAGCTCGCAAGGTTGAAAACCCAAAAAGGGTGGCCTTGGCAAAAGTTAGAGCATAAAAGGAGAGTGTTAAAACCCGAGTGAACCTGAACTGAACTACGTAAGGCTTGATTCCTATCTTCAGGATATGTAGGCAACTTCATTCTGAAGTCCAACCACAAACACTTCCAAATCAATTGTGTCTATGTGATTGTTTTGGTCATCTTTGTCTTTTATGCGTTCAAGAGTTTGGTTGTGATCTCTAGTGCAGTGCTATTCAGATAAGGGGCAACTTTCCAGTTGTTGGATTTGGGGTTGTACATCTCAAGGATAGCTTCCGGATGTGTCCAATTGTGATTCGTTATCAAAAATGGGTTTTGAAAGTTTTAATAAGAGTTGATTTTGTTCAAATTAATCTTTTTACAACTTAGACCATTTTTGGACCAAATAGAAAATTTTCAGTACCCATAACCTTCAATTTCATTGATTTCACTACAGAGTTCTCCGACTCTCGATACAAATTGAAGTTGCTTTTTATTACATTCGAAAAGAAAACTTGAAAGTACAGATTAAAGCAATAAACTTGGGGCATAGTCAGGTGTTCCTGCGTCCCCTCCTAGAGCTTGTGGAAACCTCAGATGCCAAAGTAGGCCCAGTTTGTGCCTCGTCTTAAAGCCAAGCAATGCATTCGCCAAAAAGGGCACAACTGAAATTGGGAGTGGGGGCCAAAAGTTCTCTTGTCCTCCATGCGGTGGAATACCAAGCTAGCTGTGGGCCTCGGATCGGAAATGAAGTTGGGTACTCTATCCCCTCTTTTGGACAAGTCTAGTCGTGGCCGAACTGACGCCTGAACCGAAATGGAAAGTAGAAGACATAGTGTGGCAAGCCAACCAACTAAATACCAAGTTGGCGAGACATGCTGTAATTCATCTCAAGTAGATCAAACCAGGGGCAACGCCAAGCAATGTCAACAGCAGACCTGCTGCACATCCAGTGGCATAACCATCCCTCGTTCGGAAAGTCAACTAGCCGAGGGCGAAAAAAATAGCCGCGCGCTGAGTATGCAGGGCAAGCGTCCACTACTTTCAACCTGTCCATGAGCCAATCCTAGGGAGGAATGAAAAATAAAAGAGATCAAAGAATAGAGAGGTGTACGTGGAGAGAAAAGTGAGAAAGGATTTTGAGAGAAAAATAGAGCCTGAGGGCCGAGTGATGTGAGAAATACATATGAGAAGGGTGGGAAACATTATCTGTAATAGTAGTGGACTCCCTGCGAGCCTAGTCGTCTCCTGATGATGGAAAGCATCCAAGCCTATCAAATTTTCAGCTAGTGCTAAGCCGATGCAGCTCCTGCCCTCTTTCAAGCCTTGGGTAACTTTGATCAAGTGAATGCTAGGCCCTCCGAAGCCAGGGGCAAGTAGAAAATGGGCCAACATACACAGGCAAAGGGCATGTTACCAAAAATTTTGCAAAAAGTGGTCACCACGGTTGTCGGCATCAGAAAACTGATGAATCAAGCTGGGAATATCCAACTCTCCGTTGTGAACTAGGGACCGAGTGTCGTGTAAGGTGAGCCCGCAGATCCTTCCTAAAGCTTGGATGTGGCCAAAACGAGTCTGGGGCAAGATTTCCTTATCGTGTCGGGATTCCATTAAAGCTTGGAATTCTTCGATTGTGGGGCATATCTCTTGTCCCCCAAAGCTAAAAACATGTGTAATCGGATTCCAATACCTAGCCGCGACATGGAGGAACGGAAAGCATAGCAAAGTGTGGCTCAGTAGGAATAGTGCGTTTAGCCCGAAACCTCAGAAATTCAACTTTTTCGAGCCATGTAAAGTTGCAATCTAATTGGAAAGTTTTTCGGTGAAGAATGGTTCCATTTGGAGCAAAAATAGACCAGGAATGAAGAAACCACAAAGCTAGAGCTTTTGTAGAAGATAAGGCATTGAGTGGAATCTAGGTGGCAGCAATCTGGAGGCTCCCATCATAACTGGCCGACCGACCAGTTATAGTAGCCGACTGGCCACCTTTTATGGTCGGCCAGCCACCTAAGTGGTTGACAATGGCTATAAATGGCTAACAGCCTCATTTTGTCCCCAGCAAAAGGTTTTGGGTCTTCCTGTGTGATGAGGATACTGAAAACTTGTGTTCTGTTCTACCCCGGATGCGTCTGGCTCTTTTGTTTAGTAGTTTTGTTGAGTTGTTTCAATTCAATTTGTTTACCAAGTTGTTGCAATTTGCTTATTGAGTTGTATTTGTTTCATTCATCGAGTTGTTGCAATTTGCTTATCGAGTTATAATTACATTGATTAGCCTGTTAAGGTCTTGTGTTGTTTATCGAGTTGTTTTGTTCTTTCAGTTGTTAGTTGGTTCACTACTTGATTAAGACAATGCAATTTGAACGCGCAATTTTCAAAAATCGATCTCATTTTCATGCTGTGCGATGTAATGCGATGCTCAGAATATAAAATGCAACACTTTTTAAACAAAAAGTTATTTTCATTCAATCATGGTTTCTCTTACAAAAGGTACAAGTTTTAAAGAAAATAAAACTGCCTAAGGCTATACAATGTGCTAACACTACTAGCAAAAAGAAAACAAAGCAAAAACATCTAAATCGGCGCTAGCCACCTCAGGATCGAAAGGCCCTCTTCATTCTCTTCCTTGGCTGAGCAGACTCTGCACCATCGTCGTTGGCGCCACCACTCGAATCTAAACCGGAGCTGGAACTGGGGCTAACTCTGCTCTCATCCTTGGAGCCCTCCTCAGCATTGTCGTCACCCTCAGAACCTGAGCCAGTGCTGTCACCTCCACCCTCAGATGACTCTGACTAGGGACTCGCTGGCTTATCGTCCTCGCTGGACTTCTCATCGTCATCGCGTATGATAGGCTCCTGACGTCTCCCTCAGCTGTATGCCAAAATCTCTCTCCCGGTTGCTGGAGTAGGCTTTGATGGTCTTGGCTGTAAGGGTGCGACCTGAAAAGGCAGTTTGAATATATCAGTCATTGTATGTATATCAGATATGAGTATGATGTGTAGGGTGAGTGTATGCAGAAGTCATATATATTATGTGAGTGTAATGTATCAGATGTGCTCTATACATACAGTGTATTAGTGCAGCGTAGGAAAATGTTCATTTGGGATATTAGTTTCAGTATATCAGTAGGAATATGATAACCGAAATACAAGAAAGCTGAACATTACCTGAATGCCATAGGAGCTAAGTATCGTCTCCCTCCTCAAGATCATGTCCTCAAATGAGGCCAGCACCTCGAGTAATCCCTCAACATATCCGATAGAGGGCTGCAAATGCAAGTTAAGACGATCAGTAGATGAATGGATGAGTATCTGAGTGATAAATGAAAGCTATAATGCCTACCGGTGGTGAGTCAGGTGTCCTGACGTATCGGTGATCAGGCAATGGGGGCTCGAGCGGAATCTGATAGGGCACTCCGGAGTACCGCTAACCTGTTAGCTCGGTCAGAGGATCTGGCCATCCAACAATATGTCTGGTAGGAGGCACCACTCTAGCCTCACCCCTTGGTGCCGAAGCCTTGCTCGTCGAAGGGGCATCTGCTACCTGAGCCTTATTCGTCGAGGGGGAATCTGCTATCCGAGCCTTGCTTGATGAAGCAATATCAGCTGCTCTCTCCGTGTGAGCACAAGCACCTGTCAACGTGGGCATGAGGTATGTCTGAAGATAAGTCGTATAGCCCTCTGGCCCGATGAACAGATCTACATCTACACCCCGCATGAAGTCAGTGAGCTCCTGAGAGGAGAGACTCTCTATGGCTCGCATAGAAGACGGAGGCAATAAAGGGACTAACTGTAGGGGCAGGCCCAGTGTCTGGCGCATGTAGCGCTCGGCAAGAAACCAGGCTCGACCTACGGGTCCCTCGAGTAGGAGCCGGTATCGAGAAGCACCTCGAGCTCCGGCAAAACAAAATCTGGTCCCCTCTAGCATCCCTGCCCAAGGTTGCCATGTGATCTGCAAGGCAACAAGTGCATGAACTGATTAGTTGCCATTAGATATGCAAAATGAATTGAAGCTGAAAGTAAGAAGAACTGTGAGTTTTGAGTTACCTCCACTGTCCTCATAGTGTCAAAATACTATCGGAGGTATAACAGGGTCTCCCAGGCCCTCAACTGGCATCAACCATCATATCGATGCCAGTAGGGTACCTCGAGTGGCGTCTCGACCTCCGGCTCGGGAGCAAGCACTGGGAAGTAGACGTATACCCACAATTGTGAAAAGCAAGACAGTGGCAGTGAGAATACAGGATACAAAAAATGCAGAAAGCAGAGTATGGCACAGTGTATAGAAAGTACAAGTGCAGAGCAGAGATTAGACTATGTGTGTGGGCAGTGTGTAGTGTGCAGTGTACAGAAAGTGCAAAGTAGAAAGCACGACAGAAATTTAAAGTTGAAAAATAAAGCGTACCTCCCAAGTTCGCCAGTAACCGCCCATTCTGTTCCCGCTCCTGCGAGAGGTCGAGCTCATGTAGCAGTAGAGGGTAACAATGCCGGCGCCCTCCCAAGCATAGTACCGAACCTAGGATAGGTCCACTAAAGCGCTCAAAAGATACAGCCCGACTGTGTTCGCCCTGTCGGTGAACAAGGTAGTGCCAAAGAGGAACATGAGGAAACCTCAGGCATACTGCTCTGTAGCCTTGATTGTTGTGGGCTCTCCCCATCTGAAGTGGTCAACAAACCAGGTGTATCTGATCGTGCCTGAATGGAAAATAGGCGGGTGTGCTCCCAGCAGATAGGTTTAAGTAGCCTCCCACTCGCCCATATCAGAATCATATGGGATCGACTGGCCTCCTATCTCAAGGCCTGTCAGCATGGCAAAGTCATACGGGGTTATGGTCATGTCCCCGGTAGTAGAGAAATAGAAGGAATTTGTGGTGTCCCACCATCTCTCTACCAATGCCCCTAAAAGGGTCCTCCTCGCCATGAGAGATGACAGCCCCATATAGAATAGGCCAAATCCCACCTTGTCAATAATCTGTCGGACGCCATCAGGGAGGTCCATATACCACTCCCTCGCTGTGGTCGACCCATATCCTCGGGTGAAATGAGAGTCAACCTATGTGGATGAGTAGAAGTATAGTGTATGCATGTGTTCAGAACGAGCAAAAGTACAGTGTATGCATGTGTTTAGAATGAGAAGAAGTACTGTGTGCGAATGTGTTCAAAATGAGCAGATGAAATACAGAGCAAAAGTGCGAGCTATGCAAGAGAAAAGTACATCGCAGAAATTGTAAGATTGCAGTGTGTACCTCAGTGGCGTCGTGAGATAGATGAGACTCTGCCTCCCGTAGTAGAAGATTTGTAGGTGCGTGCCGTGCAAATTCAGTGAAGTGGCGTACTATGCTAGGTGGTAATACATGTGCCTCGGGATGATACGTCGCTGGGTCGAATGGCCAGACTCTCGGCGGCAATGGTATATGCTCGGGCTCCTCCTCCATCCTCGGAGAACTCCCATCATGTGGAGTGTCGTCTGCCATCTAGAAAAAGGTGAAAAATGAGTAAAATGGGCAAAAAGTGCCAAAAGTCAACAAAAGTCAACTCTCGGGGAGAGAAAATGGGAGAAAAAGTCAAAGCCCGGGAAAAAGCACCAAACTCAAGACAAACTTGAGGGAAACAAACCTCAAATGGTGAAAGTGGAGGAAGAAGCTCCGAAAACAAGTTTTGATCGGTTCAAAGTGAAGGAAATCAAAAGGTTTTCGAATTAACCTCGCGAGGGGCGTTGGAAAACACGTAAAAAGTACAGATCTGAGAGCAAAAAATATTTGGGGGTGAAGAACAAGAGATTTCGGCTTTATGTGTGTGAGGAAATGTGATTTGGGGAAGTGTTTGTAAAGTTCTTTGTGTAAATGGACCGAACTGTCCCGAATTTGCTACAACTGGCCAACCGGCCAGTTTTTGTGGCCGACCAGCCACTTAGGTGGCCGACAGAAATAAAAAGAGGCTGACATAGCCCTTCGGTGGCCGACAGATGTCCAGTGTCCTCCCTGTGTGTTTTTGTGCTGATTTGTGTCCTTGGCTCTCGAGAAAGTGCAAGAAAAGTCCACTTTTCAGCTCGAAGTGTCCCTGTGGAAGTTTTGACTCGTGTCTTTGTGGTGGTGGTTTATTTTGTTATAAAAATTATGTGATTAAATAAACAAATAGATTTATATTTAGAAATTAAAATTTTAGAACCAGAAAATATGCTGGAAATTACAAGTAGATTGAACAAAAATACACAATAAAATAAAATAGCAGAAAGAAAGTAAACCAAAACCTACACTAGACAGTGTCCTTAAAACAGATTCGCCGCCTCACCAATTGAGGTGTTGAAGGTTGTTCGACGTTTGTCTCCCAGGACATGATAGTTGCACCAGCTACAACCAAGCACCTATGGAGTAACTTCAGTGAACATAACTAAAATAGCATCCTCTCATACTAGGAAGAATATACAACTGGAGAAACTTTGAAACACAAAGAGAAGAATTTTTTGGGTAGAAGACTGAAGGAGAGGGGTGTTCTTTTATACACATGGAGGGAGAAATGAGGAGCCTTCATGCAACAAATGCAGGAATTAATCTTTGCAAAAATGCCTAACAAATACAGCAAAATTGATGGGTCTTAAGTGTAAGAGTGAGAGTTACACACTTCATGTATACATATGTGTGTATATCTGTAGCCACTAACCTGGTTTGGCCCAAAAAGATTAGGTTGGTAGACCACCAACTCGGCCTAGCCCAAACCTAACCCATTCCAGCAAGTCTCAAGCCTTAAGCCCAAGTTCCAAGATTTAAGATCCACGATCCATGACCTATGACCCATGGATCATGGATCACGGACCTGGACCCGGACCCAGCCCAGTTTGGTGTGGGTGGGCGGACAGTGTGCGTGCACATGTTGCAATTTTTGCATAACCAACTTGGACCATAGTTTTGGCCCAAGCCCATCCTTGAAGCATCCATAACTCCCTTTCTTTGGAAAAGTTGGATACCCCAAAGGGCTCACACCCTTAGGCAAAAAATGAAATTTAAATACCCATCAATACTCTCATTTATAATCAATGTGGGATAGAAGGTTACACACCTTTCCCAACACCTCTTTAATGATGCCAACTTGATGAGTCAATTGCTCATTCAAATCTTAATAGTTTTTTGTCATTCTTTTTGTTATAAAGATCTCGTTACAAAGAATCTAAACCCACTTTAATCCACCTCAAAAGAGGATTGACACCTACTTTAATATAGCATTAAAATTATCAAAAAATCATTATTTTCCAACAATCCCTCATATGAATAAAAATTGACCGAATAACAACAAACGGACAATGCTTAACAACAAAGACTCGAAGAGAGAGTGCAACGGATTAACTCATGGATAAAAAAAGGGTAGCTTTTGGCTTTGAATCCATCCTAGTGAATTTACTGATTGCCTAGTGAACACAAAGTCTTGAACTGTTTTGCCGTTTATGTAAACCAAGGCAACAGAGCTCACACAGATATTACTCCAACCATCATTATGTTCTCACTGTTGTGTTCGGTTTGGCCCTGAAACACTAGCCTAGTTCAGTGAGTGGTTTAAAGAATTCGGCCTTGTCAATCCTTATAGAAGCGGCCCCACTTCACACTTACATAGGTGACTCTACTTGAGTATCCTGCTATACTCAACTCAACAGCTCAACACACTACAATCATTAAAAACTCAGTTTAACCTCTACACTTGCAGGCATCACTGATAAAAGGAATGGCAGAAGGTTTAACCTCTTTAGTGACATACCACCATTACGCAATTAGGTTGTCTCATTGAACCTAGATCTTGGAATCTCCAGTCAACTAGGTTGGGTTAGCATTCCAGTAACACCTTACACTCAAGGCCTTAAATCCATTCCTTCTGACGACTTCTCTACTAACAATCGATTTAACTCTTTGGTTAGCGGATCCGCAATATTGTCCTTAGACTTCACATAATCTAAATTGACAACTCCGTTAAAGAGTAGTTATCGTACGGAATTATGTCTAGGACAAATATGTTTAGACTTTCTATTATACATATTACTCTGTGTTCGTCCAATAGCCAATTGCCTGTCACAATGAATACAGATGGCTAGCACAGGTTTCGACCAACGTGGAATATCTTCAACGAAATGGTGAAGTCATGCTGCCTCGTCTATTGCTTTATCCAACGCTATAAACTTCAATTCCATCTTTGACTGTGAGATAAATGTCTTCTTGGAAGATTTCCAAGACACGGCTGCCCCTCTAAGGGTGAACACATAACCACCAGTGGATTTCGAATCCCTAATATCATATATCCAATTCGCATCGTTATGGCCTTCTATTACTGTTGGATATCTAGTATAATGCAACCCATAATCTCAGGTGAAACGGAGATACCTTAACACCTGAACGATACCCTTCCAGTGAGTGGCATCAAGATTGCTCATGTATTTACTAGGCCTGTTGACTGAGTAGGCTATATCCAGCCTTGTACAACTCATCAAATATATCAAAATCACGATGACCTGAGAATATTCTACCTGAGAGACATTCTCACCATTATTCTTAGTCAAGTGCAGACTCAAGTCTATCGGTGCCCTAGACACACTTGTGTTTGATTTACTAAATTTCTCAAGTATCTTCTCAACAAAATGAGATTGAGAAAGTACAATATCATCAGATGTTTTGGTAATCTTAACGCCTAGAATTACATCTACAAGGCCCATATCTTTCGTGTCAAACTTAGAGTTGAATAATCTTTTGGTAGTTCTAATCATCTCATCATTACTACCAACAATGAGTATGTTATCAACGTATAAACACAAAATGACATAACCTTTGTCAGTGTTTTTGACATATACGCATTTGTCACACTCATTGATTTTGAACCCATTTGACAACATAATGTTGTCAAACTTCTCATGCCATTGTTTAGGAGCTTGCTTCATACCATACATGATTTGATAAGTGTACAGACTTTCTAATTTTGTCCTAGAGCTGAAAACCCCTCGGGTTGCTCCACGTAGATTTCTTCATCTAAATCTCTATTTAAGAAGGCTGTCTTTACATTCATCTGATGTATCTCCAGACTACGTAAAGTTGCTATCACAATCACCATGTGAATGGATGTAATCCTTGTCAAAGGTAAATACGTATAAAAGTAATCCAGGCCTTCTCGCTACCTGTATCATTTGATAACTAGCCTAGCTTTATACTTATTAATTGATCCATTCGCTTACATCTTTCTTCGAAAGATCCATTTACCCCCCCAAGGCATTACTTTCTAGGGATATATCAACCAACTCCCAAGTATGGTTCTATAAGATGAAGTCAATCTCACTCTTAATTGCTTCTTTCCACAAAGGACTTTCTGGTGAAGTCACAGTGTAGACACCCTATTTTTAACCGCTCTCGAGACTTGGGCATTACTGATGGTTTGCATGGTGGAGAAAGCTGTGCAGGGCAAAGGTTCAGTTTCTTCGGCAAGGAGAGAGAGAAATCTCAACTTCACACCCCATTTTGGACCAAAGTTATTTTGGATGGTTTTTAGACCTTAAAACCCTCTCTTTCAAAACATTTTTGAAATAAAATTCCCACGATGTTCCGACGCTCGTATTTCGGTAAATATTGCGCTTTTCGGTAAACCGAGCAAGGACAAAGTGGAGATGAATGAAAGAGAGATGAAATCTTTGAAAAATCTTTCAAAACACCTTACTTAGGGGCTTGAAGTTGAAGAAAATAGGAGAAGAGGGGAGAAAACAAGTTTGGGAGAATTTCAGCATGAATCCGTGTAGGAGAAAGACGAGCGGTCATCGCTAAAACAAGATTATCTATCTATACACTTGGATTTGAGCTATGAGGCCACCATCTTTGAAAAGAAGACTTCCGGGGCTTCATTTTGCACTCAAGAATCTCTCAAATCCAAGTCCGGGTGGGGGAGATATGGTTGGTTGAAATAGGGGATCAGTCCGGTTGGATCGAATCTGCGCGGCTTCACCAAAAAGGGCATAACTTTTTCCACAGGAGGAATTTTAATGCAAGGTTTGTGCCATTGGAAAGATAACTTCTGGGGCTTCAATCTGGACTTCCACTGGCACTTTTTGACCTCATTAGCCACCCATCGGCACTCTATTTAGCCGACCGGCACAAAAGATTGCCGGCCGGCCAAAAGTGCCCAGAACTCAGATTTTTGAGAGATATTTATCAATACACTGTGGCAGATATTTTCAATTGGGATATTTCGACCAAAAGCTCTTATTTTGATATATATAGAGCCTTATATCTCATATGGCTTAGGGTTAGAACAAAAAAGAAAATCTTGGGAGCTTCTCACTCTAAAACATCCCTCTCTCTCTACACTTCCAAGTTCAAAACCTCTCAAATCCTTGGCCATTTCTTCATCACCACCAAGCACCACCACCACCACTCCATTTCCAGCAGCATGGGGAGCTTTTCAGAGGCTTAGAAGCAACATTTCTCAAGCCAAGAGGTAGAAAAGAAGTGGTCTTCAAGTGTAAGTTGCCATTTCCCACTTTTGTAGCATTTTCTTGCCTCATCTCTTAGGCATATTTGTTTACTGTTTTTGGCCCCGACCCTAACTGAAACTAAGCCTCTCTTGAGTCATTCTTCATGTTTGTTCAAGGGCTCAACCCTGTTTGAGCCCTCCATTTGGTACTTGCTTCAATATCATCTTATATGTCACATTTTTGCATGAAATTTCTAGCCTATGAGTGATCTGTTTTCAAGCATAATATAAACTGTAAGTGGGCCTATTTTGAGCCCCTCTTCAATATTGAAGAAGGGCTCAACCTTTTTTGGGCCCCCTATCTTGCACTTACTTCATAATCTCTCCTATTTACTGTAAATTTGCATGATTTGTTTGGCCTATATGTAAATTGTTTTCGAGCATGTCATGAACTGTGAGTAAGCTTATTTTGTATCCCTCTACAACATTGTAGGAGGGATCAACCCTGTTGGGGGCCTCCATGTTGTACCTACCATCATACCCCTCTTGTGGCCTATTTCTTGCATGGCATTTTTAGCATGTTTGCCTACTGATTTGAGGGTTTTCATCTACTGTAAATGTGCATATTTTTGGTCCCTCTTCAGTGTTGTAGAAGGGCACTTTTCCATTCGGACTTTGCATGTATCACTTACTTCATAGCCTCCCTTGTGGAGCCATTTTTTGTATGCCATGTTAGCCCCATTTGTGATTGCTGTTTGCCCATGTTTTGTACTGTAAAAATGTGATTTATGGGGCTGCCTTTCTTCTTCCTTTTCATGTCATGTATCAATTATGCATGTTTGGTGTAGCTATAGGCCATTTCGGGTGCCAAAATTCATGTTTCAGGATCATTCCATGCATCGGGTACACTTTGGCCATGTTTCGGGACTGTTTTGCCCCACATTTCAGTGCTGAAATTCATTTGCATGTTTGCATATCATATTTCCATCCCATTTCATCACGTATGCCATTGCCTCGGTTTGCGTGCCCGTGTGCACGCATTTCGAGGCATCTCATTTTTCATCTCTTGGCCTCTTATGTGAGTGTGGCTGAGGCTCTCTCATGTTAGTGTAAGCCCATATTGTATTGTTTATGTCATTTTAGCATCATTGCATTCCGTATGCCATTGCCTCGGTTTGCGTGCCCGTGTGCACGCATTTTGAGGCACTTCACTTTTATCCGATAGCCTCCTATGTGAGTGTGGCAGAGGCCCACTTGTGTTGGTGTAAGTCCATGTTGCATTGTGTATGCCATGTTTCAATGCGTTGTGCATGTTATGTTGTTAGCGTTGTGTATGCCATGTAGTTGCATTGCATGTTTGTATGTTAGCTTGCATGCTTAGGTTGCATGTGCATTGTTGTGCATTGTCTTGCCTCTTGATCAACCATGATTGAGGTTGGGTCCCTTGTATGTTTGGTGTGCATTACATTTGATATTAAAATGCACACTTGACTCTTTGGCCATCATGCATGGAAATGCGTGATTGGTGGCCTGAGAATCGAGGCACATCCTCATTTGAGTCACAAACATGATAAGGAATGTGTTTGGTGCATACATTGCTTGAATTGAGCTGCCATGCAAGTTTTGCCCTCTGCTGCTGTGAGTTGCAGGTTCTGCAGGAATTCATTGCCGGCCGGCAGTATTTAGTGCCGACCGGCAGTCAATCAATGGCCGGTGGATATATTTTGTGCCGATGGCTACATCCTAGTGCCGGTGGTCATTTCCTCCAGACGGTGGGATTCTCCAGTGTCCAGAGAGGCATCCTTGAGACTTTGGCAGATTTCAGAGGAACAAAGCAGGGAAAACAGAGGCAGGCTAGGCATGGCAGTGCAATTCCGAGCGGAATCCGAGTGTGCATGCATTAGGCCCTCGCTCCGAGGCGGTTTACTGTTTTTCTTAGATTAATTATTTTGTTAATTTAATTAATTTGTAATATTTAATTAGCTTGCGTAGTTAATTAATTTGTATTATTCTTTTGGTCCCTCCGAACGAGGGAAATCTATAATAAGTGTGCGTGGGTGTGTGCATGTCTTCCAACCCCCACTTCTTTCTTCCCTTTTACTTACCTGCTTTTAATGGTTAGTATTAGGGCACGTTTATTTTAGCATACCTTATGCTATGCATGCGTGCATCCATGCATTTGTTGACATGCATCGGGCTCGGTACATCATACAAACTGCATTGTATTTTCAATCCCAAATTGAATACGTGCATTGAATAAAGTGCATTTCACATGCCATCTTTAGGGTTAGCCGAGCCTACTCTAAATTGCATCCTTGCCTGTGTTGCATTAGCCACTTAACATGAACTAGGTCATGCATGTTTGCTAACTAGTTTCTTGTTTTGGCACGGAGTACGATGTAAGTATTCAGGCTTTAACATATCGCATGAGTGTGAATGTTAACATGACAGTATGTGTAGACGCGCCCGTGGGCTTCACTCTACAGTTCGGACTCGATTTTGTTGTTGCGGTTCTAAATCTGAACCAAAGAGTCCAACTCTGGCAAATCGTTTTGAGAAAAACTGATTTTTGAAAAGAAGTGCCAAACATGGACTGCTTTGCCAGATTACAGAGTCGCCACCTATATATTTTTTTAAAATGGGAAATTTAGGAAACCCTGACTCGGTCTTAGAAATGCGGTCCAATCATAACCAAAGTTGACTTGGCTCGGGAGCTTGGGTACGATCGGGGAAGGTCAGCTATGAGCACCCCCTCTCGCCCGGTCCGAAGACCGGCCTCTACTAACCGTGATATCCGATTTTGAAAACATTACGTGTTCTTATTCCAGTTATTAGCCTAGAATTACTATGTTATGCGCACAGCAAACAAATATAGACCAAATCGCCTAGATTGGAACAAAACATTGCATGTTTGTTTTGAAGATGGTTTGCTACTCGTAAGTAGGCTAAAATGCAGGTTTTGCCACTCTCAAGCGGGCTTTTGGAAAAGACGGTTTTGCCACTATCTAGTGGGCTTTAAAACTCACAGTTTTAATGTGTTGTCCCAATTTAGGTAATTCAACCTCCATCCACAGGCATTCAAGCAGTTATATCACATAAGCACTTAGCCGCATGGTAAGCATACTGTCATGGCAACATTCACACGCATGCGATATGCTAAAGCATAAAAGCTCACCTAGTACTCCAAGCCAAAACAGAAGCTTATTAGAAATCCATGCATGGACCTAAGCATACTGAAATGTCTAATGCAACACATGCAATGATGTAATCTAGGCAGGCTCGGCTATCCTAGACATGGCATGTGAAATGCTACAAATAACACGTATTCAATTTGGAATTGAAATACAATGCAGTTTGTATGATGTACCGAGCCCGGTGCATGTAAACAAATGCATGAATGCACGCATGCATTGCATAAGGTATGCTAATTTTAATATGCCCTAATCTACCATCATAAGCAGGTAAATAAAAGGGTAGAAAGAAATGGGGGTTGGAAGACATACACCCACTCACCCACACTTATTACAGACTTGCCCTCACTCGGAGGGACCAAAAGAATAATATACAGTCCCAAATAATAAATCAACTATCCTAGCTAATTAATTATTACAGACCCTTAATTAATTAACAAATTAATTAAACTACTGAAAGCAGTAAAAGGCCTCGGGAAGAGGGATGCACGCATGCTTGGATCCGACTCGCCCGGAAAGTCCGCACCATGCCACTGTTGCCTCTGTTTTTACTGCCCTGTCTCTCCAAAAATTGCCAAAGTCCCAGAATACCTCCCTTTCCTGTTTCTGTACACCACCGGCTGGGGGAGGTGCCCACCGGCTGCTTGTGGTGACCACCGGCTGCAATGGAAGTTATCGGCACAAAAAATGTGCCGGTCGGCACTAAAGAATGCCGGTCGGCACTAAATTCCTGCGAGAGGCAGTTTTGACAAAGCAGCGTGGTAAAGGCATGATATGGAATTTTGGGACAAATGTTTGCACCAACCATACTCCTTATCATATTTGTGACTCAAGGGAGTATAGTCCTTGGTTCTCGGACCACCAATCGCGCATTTCGATGCGTGATGGCCCAAGAGCCAAGTTGTGCACTTTCAATGAGATGAAATGCAATGCATACAATCAAATCAAGGGGCTTCTACCTCCATCATGACTTGGTCAAGAGATAGAGCATGCATGCTAATGCGATGCAACCTAGGCATGGGAGCTAAGATATGCAACATGGATATGAGGCAAGCATGCAAACATATGACATGTATTAGGTATACAACCTAAGCAAGCAAACATGTGAAGTATGCAACAACATATGCAAGCTTGCAAGATGTAATGCAAACATGTAAGTATGCAAGACATGCAACATGTTAAGCAACTTGGCCAAGGGAATGCAAGGCAAATGCAAGTGATTCCAAGCATGCAATATATGCAACCAAAGCATGTAAACATGGGATAATGCAACAACACTTGAATGGCATGCAAGGGATGGACTTACACTAATTGGACAGCTCTAAGTTAGGTCCAAAAGCGTGGCCAAAACCATGGAAATGAAGGCCAAAATGCACACACATATGCACATGTTATGGCTTGACACTTAGGCATAATGAAGCAAGCTTTAAGCACACTTAAAGGAAGCTAAACATGAACAACTAGCATGCATGGAAAGCTCTGAAATCATGCTACAAAATGATGCCAAATCAAGCAACAAAGTAGGCTAAGCATGCATGCAAATGGTCCAAGCATTAAGGCAAGCCAATGAGGCTTTGAACCACACTTAGTACAACCACACATGACAATACTTAAACAATTAAAATCAGAGTTTTAACGCATAAAACTAAGCCCAAAGGACCCCTAGATGGCATCTAGATGGTTCAAATTCAAAGGTATGCATTAAGGCCAAAACATGGAGTACACAACACATGCTTTTAGAGCACTAAAGAGACAACTAAGGTAAGCATACAAGCACACCAAAGGGACTGAAATAGCATGCTAGATGGTTCCAAACCACTAAAATGATGCAAGCAACACATGCTATATACTCATGCACTTAAGGCTAGCAAGCCAAAATGCAAAGTGGCTATGTAAGGCAAGTCATGGATGGCCTAAACAACCAAAAACAGATCTTATACATGACAAAATAAGCACATTTTCAGTGTATGACCAGCCACAAAAACAGAAGCAAGATAGGCTAAGAAAGCATGCAAGATTACGGTAAATCACATGGATTTCAAAGCAAGTAGCACATGGAGTGTGCAAACAATGTTGAGCCCTTCAACAATGTTGAAGAAGGGCTCAAAATAAGCCTATTCTTAGCTTACATCATGCTCTGAAACAGATTATATATAAGCCAAATATTCTATGCAAGAAACATGGCATACAAGAGGATATTGAGATAGGTGCTAGATGCAGCCACCAAACGACAAGGGGTCCTCAATCAAACATGAAGAGGACCCCAAAATAAGACTATTTGAAGTTTGGGTCGGAGCCCAAAAGTGCTTGAAAGCAAGGCTTAAATACAAAGCAAGAAATTGCAAGAAAAGGGAAGATGAGAACTTACCCTTGAAGACCAGCAAACCAACACCTCTTGGACCAAGTTTAGGTGCTCCTAAGCTCTGAAGAACAGCCCCAAGTCGTTGGAAATGGAAGTGGTGGTGTTGTGCTATGGGTTGGTGAAGGAATGGCCAAGAATAATGGACTTTTGGAGGCAAAGGAGTGAGATATAGAGAGAGATAGAGGGTTGTATCTATCTATATCAGATATATATCTATATATCTCTGGTTTTTGTTCCAAACTCCCAACCCTAAGCAATGTAGAGGAAGAGCTCTTATATAGAGCAAGCAAAACAAGACTTAGAGGCTAAGTTTCAAAGGGTCAAAGGGTGCAAGGCTTGCAAGGAAGCTTGGACAGTGGTAAGGCTTCTTGAGGAAGCCAAGACAAAGGGTCAAGGCTTCCTCAAGAAGCCATGAGCAAAGGTGCAAAATAAGGGCCAAAAGGTGCAAAATGGTGCAAAATAGGCACATGGATGCACGTGGGTCTGGTTACATGCATCCCGGCTGGCAGCTAGTGTGCACTATGCTTGGGGGTTCAAAGAGTTCAGGTCGGCGGAAGGTGTGATCATCGGCCAAAATAAAGTGCCGGTCGGCACTCTTTTCTGCCGGTCGGCTAAATAGAGTGCCGATGGATGATTCCTTGGTCAAAACATGGCCGGTGGGTATGCAAATCGAAGCCCCGGAAGTTAGCTTTCCAATGGCGCAAACCTTGCATCAAAATTCCTTCTGTGAAAAAAGTTATGCCCTTTTCCGTGAAGTCGCGCAGACTCGATCCAACCGGGATGATGCCCAGCTTCAACCAATCATATCTCCTCCACCCGGACTTGGCTCTAGGAGATTCTTGAGTGCAAAGTGAAGCTCCGGAAGTCTTGTTTCCAATGATGGTGGCCTCATAGCTTAACTCCAAGTATTGAATTGAATAAGCCCGATTTAGCGAGGGCTGCTCGATTCCCTTCTACCTGGATCTATGCCGAACTTCTCCCAAACCAGTTTTCTCCTCTCCTTTCCTATTTTCTTCAACTCCAAACCCCTAGACAAAGTGTTTTGAAGGGTTTGCCTCTCTCCTTGTCGAAGGAATTGAACCTGTGCCCTGCACATCTCTCAACACCGAGCAAACCATCAGTAATGCCCAAGTCTTGAGGGCCGTCAAAAATGGGGTGTCTACAGTTGCCCCTCTTTGACAGAACTCGAAAGTCATAACAATGACGGGAGTGAATGTCAAAGCCTAGAGACGACCCATTTTTGACAAGGCCGAAGACTTGGACAAACAAACAAAATATAGATGCATAAATGGTTGTGCCAAGAAGCCCTCGTATCCTTTGCAAGGAATCAAACCGGCGTAGTTAGGCAGAAAGGATGCAAATGACATGCAGGAAGACTTTTGAAAATTGGACTTATACGCTTTCGCGAAGCCGGTTTGGACAAGTAAAGTGCACAAAACAGTGCAAGGCGCAAAATAGCGCGAGTGAAGTGTAGTGCACAAGATAGCGCGATAAAATGGATGCAAAATGCAGGTAAGGTGCACAAAACAGTGCGATGCAGAGTGAATGCACAAAACAGTGCTAAACAGATGCACAAAATAGTGCGATACTAAAGGTGTACAAAATAGTATGAGCAGGGTGAATGCACAAGACGGTCGCGATCTGAGATAAGGTGCACAAGATAGCGATCGCGCAAAATAACGCGAACAATGAATGCATGCAAAATGCAACCAGGTAAAGTCGCAAAATAAGCGCGAATGATACAATGCACAAAATAGTGCGATGCGCTAAACAGTAGCGATGCATTAAACAACGTGCATAAGATAGTGCGAACGCACAAGGTAGTCGCGATCGCAAAATAGCGCGATGCAAGAACAACCCGAATGCACAAGATAGTGCGAATGCACAAGATAAGCGCGATCGCGTTAGACAAGCGAGTGCACAAGACAACGCGAGTGTAATGGAATGCACAAGATAGTGCGATCGCGCAAAATAAGCGCGATCGAAAGGTATGCAAAATGCAATGAGATCGCAAAATAAGCGCGAACGAGATGTGATGCACAAGAGGCGGTCGATCGCCAAAATAGCGCGATTTGATTTGAAATGCACTAAGCGGCGATACGCTAAACAATAGCGAATGATTTGAAATGCACAAGATAAAGGCGACACGCTAAACAAGCGAGTGTTTTGAAATGCACTAGAGCGGTCGATACGCTAAACAAATATGAGTGTTTTGAAATGCACAAAATAGTGCGATACGCTAAACAGCGCGAGTGTTTTGAAATGCACTAGACAGTGCGATACGCTAAACAGCGCGAGTGATTTGAAATGCACTAAACAGCGCGATACGCTAAACAGCGCGAGTGATTTGAAATGCACTAAACAGCGCGATACGCTAAACAGCGCGAGTGAGATAAAATGCACAAGAAAGTGCGATGAAATGCATCTTCTATGCAAGTATGGGGGCATTTTCCGTGCGATTTTGAAGGCAAGCATATTTTATGCATGAATCATAACGATGTGCGGCACACATGCAATCAACAGTGTATATGAAAGTTCATATTCTATGCAATAGAGGAGCATCAAATGTGTACTCTAGTGTCTCCGATTTACCTCTCAGAGGGCTTTGCGACACACTCAGCTCGAAAAGGGTACACCCTGTTCATATCGGCAAGAGATAACATCTGCTGCTGCTTTAATTGCCGTTCCGACTTGAAGCAGGCTTACACTTGAGATAGAGGCGCACTCATACTTCGGTAGCATTGACAAGCTTGAAGGGGTACATCCGGAGTACAATCACGGAATTTGCTGAAGGTGAAACACACTCAGATGCTTCGATTTTCCCTCTTTTCTTTTGCTTTGCAGTCTGGAACCTATATAGCTTCAGATAGGTCCTTGTTCTACTGTTCACACTTATCGGGGGCGGACTCTGCAGTTTTATGAAAGAACAAATCTTGTTTTGCACAACTGTGGAGAATGGCACGGCACTCTGAGCACAAGATGATTTGGTTTCCTTTTTTGAAATTAAGAAATGAATTCTTAACCAGGTATTGAGCCTCTGTTGAACACAAAGAAAGACGACCCAACAACGGAAAATAAAGGTAAACAACCTAAACACATCTATTGACACTTGAAACGACTCAAAACAAGACTCGAGACAAACAAAATACAACGAAAGACTCAAATGCGCACAGGGAGCCTGTTTCACCGGGTATTATTTCCCACCCTTTCTCATTTGTGATTCTCACATCACTCGGCCCTCAAGCTCTGTTTTTCTGAAAAAGCCCTTTTCTCACTTTTTCTCTCAACGCACATCTCTCTATTCTTCAATCTCTCAATTTTTATCCCTTCCCAGGCGGTTGATGGATAAACAGAAATTACGGGTTCTTGCCCTAGCATTACGCTAGATTCTCTTCTTCGCTAGCAAAGTGAACTTTCCCACAGAGGGGTTGTGCCTGGCGGGTGTGTAGCAAATCCTGATTAACATCGGTTGATGATGCCTTTGGGTTTTGACGTGGTTAGATCTGTCGAGATGAGGAAGAGGAACTTCTTGATCCATTCCAAGTCGTGCTTCGCACTTGTCTTAATACCTCATTGCTTGGAGGGTGAGAGAGCTTCGACCCTTTGTTGTTGACTTGGTTGTGCCCTCTTGGCGGTAGAGTGCCTTTCTTGGCAAGTATGTTGAAAATGGGGAAAAACAGAAGCTGACTCAACTGTGCCCCTAGTTCATCATTTCGACCATTTTTTGTTTTGGTTTTAAAACAAGTTTGACCAACATGAAAGTTAGATTAACATGCTTATTCAACTTTTTGATTTAAAATCATGCAAGTCAGGCTATGAGCACTGAAAATTTTCCTTTTTTGGGTCCAAGAAAATGGTCCAGTTTTTTGAAAAGATGGAATAATTTTCGAGAGAATTAGTCAACCTCAGTAAAAATTCTCAAAAACTATTTTTTTTGCAAACGGCCAATGCTCAACAAGCACGGAACCTACTCTTGAGATGCGCAACCTCGGATCCATAAGCGATGGAAAATTGCCCCTTGTCTGAAGAACACTGCATGGCAACGGAAAGTTGCCCCTTGTTTGAAGTGACACTGCGACGTTTTGAATGGCAACGGAAAGTTGCCCCTTGTTTGGATAGCATCGCAGTGTACTTGTAGTCAGTCCTCAGAGCGACGAACACAACCAGACTCTTAGATACAGAGAAGACAAAGATGGCCAGAACCATCGCATGGACACAATCGAATTTGAATTGTTTTACGGCTGGACTTCAAAATGAAGTTGCCTACGTATCCCAAAGATGGGAATCAAGCCTTACGTAGTTCGGGGTTAAGGTACACTCGGGTATTTAACCTCTCCTTTTATGCTCTAACTTTTGCCAAGGCGCCCGATGCAGGTTTTCGACCTTGCGAGCTTCTTTTTCTTTCCTTTTCAATTCTTTTTCATTTTTTCTCTTTTTTTTTTCTTTTTCTTTTAGGCTCTAACTTTTGCCAAGGCGCCCGATGCGGGTTTTCGACCTTGCGAGCTTCTTTTTCTTTTTCTTTTTTTTTTTGTATTTTTTTTTTCCTTTTGCATGTATTTTTTGCTTGCTCTAACTTTTGCCTAGGTCGCCCTTCCGGGTTTTCGGCCCAGCGAGCCTCTCAAAGGGTAAAAAGTGTAACAAGTCCATGCCAAATGGTTTTTTGAGATTGAAGCCCTCTGTATCCCGGAGAGTGGTCATGTATCGATTCTTGAAGGATCCCTCTTTGGCTCTTCGAGCACATCGGATATTTTTTGCCCCTAGTTCGAGGGGTGCTTCTGATCTAGCTTTGCAAGCTTCTTTTGAAAACACCTGAACTTCTTGATCTGACTCTCTTGCCCCTAGTTCGAGGGTTGCTTTGAATTTGGCCACGCAGGCCTCACGTTGTGGTCGACCGTTGAACATTCTGAACTCAGGTTCAAGGTTTGGAAGCAAAGGGGGTGAGTCTCGAGGCTGAGAGCGATCCTAGGCTGCACAATGTCAAGAGCGATTCCACACAGGTCTTTACAAGACCGCGCAAAACAGTTTTTTGAAATCTTTTAAGAAAGCAACTAATCGCTCGCGCTGAAGACAGTGTGGGACCAATCTGGATCAAGCCAGGATCCTTCCCAGTACTCACACTAACAAGCATGATCTCATTCATTAAGGGCTTAGCACGCCTCTCTTTCTCTCAATTTGATCAAATTTTCACAAAACCCGAGGAATTCCTTCCTCTTTGTTTTTACCGCAGTGTTCAAAAAGTTTTGAAAAACTTAGGTTAATGCAATGATTTTAAGGCACAGAAAAGTCACAGCTTCTTATCAAATACTGCCATCTCACTTGGAATTTCTGGTACAACTGGCACACGGCAGAAGCAAACACGAGAGTGTGGAAATCACTGCTGTTTCATTCAAGATCTGTTGGCACAACTGGCTCCCTGGCAGAAACAATCTCAAAAGAAAGCAAAAAGATAAACACAAAACAAGATAGTGATGTCCGAGGTAACATTCCCGGAATCACCTGACTTCAAAAAAACAGGACTGACTCGATACAACAAGACAGACCAGAAATAAAAAGACTGACTCAAAATATGAAGACAGACTCGAAGCAACACAACAAAACTGACCCAATACCCAAGTCAGAAAGCAAAATTAACAGCATTTGTACATCGCTCAAAACAGTGTATGCCGTCCACCACGTCTGAAGTAAACTGAACGCCGCCTTGGTGGTTCACCTCTGATCACATCACATTATCCCCTAAGTTCACCGATCCACCGCCGATAGACTTTGCAGTGCAGTGCGGCGATGACCTTATTGTCAATCAGATCTTGTATTTCATGGCGAAGACGATAACAAGCCGATGACATGGCCGACTTGTTGATGGAAGGCGCGATGCCATTTGGATCATGAGAGGGAGGAAGTTTATTTGGCAATGGCCGTAGCTCCAGGGGTTTCAGGTGCCCCTTTCTAATCAAGACCCTCAAGGCCGCTGATAGAGACATGTACAGTGGGGCGAACACTCTCTGGCCCCGAGGTGGGTATTTGTCCGTTTGTGGCTTTTCTTTGGATGCTGTGGCAGAGGGATTAACTGTTGCGACCGGTTTCTTGATCTCTTCGGAGAACGGGATTAGGGTCGAAAGGAACATTCCTGGTACAAAGGCGCTTCTCCCGGCTTGCCCCTTGATTCAAACTGTTCTCATTCTGAGTGGCGAAAGTGTCATCCACGATCGTTGCAACGACTGCTAGTACTTGCTGTTTGTTCAGTCCTTCGGTTTTCCAAACCCCAACAGCCAATTGAAGATGTTCATGGGGACTCATGCTTTCCCCTGCCTTGTTCTTATCACTGGCCTCCACTTTGCTAAGAGATTGGCCTTCTCCCAATGCAGCCCGTCCCAAGGTTAAGGAGCCTTTTGACATGAACTCCCTAGTATGTGATGCGGTTGATGACGGAGCCAAAACTCCAAAGGCCGATTGCCAGTTCTCGAAGATCTTCGATCATCCTCATCCTTCGAAGTAGTGGGTTCATGGGTTTGAGATGATTGGGGTTGATGCACCCATCATGCATAAGTTGATGCTTTTCGGGATAAACACCTTCGGTTTGGGCAAATGGGTGGGTGATATATCTGTGGGGTCATAAGGGACGGCCATGTGTGGATTAGATTGAGATGTGGATAAGGTATTTGGTCATTGGGGTGCGAAGGTGGAGCTATCGTTTGGTTGTCAATGAGATTTTGGATCTCATGATGACGTGAGCAACGGTCTGATGGTGCCATGATCACTTGCGATGGTACATACTGATGCTTGGAAGGGTTATGTCTGGTGGGGAGTGGGTTTGGAAGGGGTTGGGGTTCTAGGAGTTCTAGGTGCCCTTCTTCTCATGACTTTTCAAAGCTTGAGAGAGACTCATGTAAAGAGGATGGAATTTTCGGGCTTGAAATTTGAGTTGAAGTGGTTGGTTTTTGGCCATTGAGGGGGTGGTGATAGTGCCTACTTACGAGCATTTTCGACTATGCTACCATCAGTAGTAGCATTGGGACTGCGAGCAACATTCCTCTTCAAAGGCTCATTATCTTCTGCAAAGATCCCTTGTTTGATGGCATCCTCGATTTGAACCCCCATTTCATGAAGGGTTGGAAAGGTAAACAGAGGTAGAATGACCATCTTTTGCAGCAACTTGCCATGCAGATTCCGAACGATCATCCTGATCTGATCTTTGTCGGAAGGTTTTGTAGTCATCATTGAGGCCTTTGCCCTCCATCTCGTCACGAACTCTGAGAAACCCTCCTTTGGCCCTTGGCGGGTGACTTCAAGATCACGAGTGGTGACCTCAATCAGTGTGTTGTAGGAGTATTGATCACTGAAGGCCTCAGCCATCTCTTCCTAATTCTGTTTCACAGAGTTCTCCAATTTCGCATACCAGGTTGTGGCTATCCTTGACAGGGTTCGGCCGAATAGTGACAATTTCTGGGCTGTGGTCAAACCCATTGGTCTCAGAATATCAGAAAACAGGTGGAGGTGCACCATTGGGTCTCCAGAGCCATCGAATCGATCGATATGTGGCATCTTGAACTGATCTGGTAATGTCACCATTGAGTCGGTATAGCCATCCTCTATATCAGGAATAGAGTGGGCCCCCTGAGACTTCTTAAACAATTTCTCAAGCTTGCTCACTTTCAATGCTGTGGGGTCCGGCCCTATCGGAATGTCCGTATCTTCCTGGACATTGGGTGCCTCCCCAGGTGCTAGAGCTCCTGGTGGGGGAGGAGCTTGATGTGAAGTAGATACTCGGTTCTTTGTTCTAACTCGCAATTGTCTCTGCTGTTGGGCTATGACCCTGACTTGTTGCTTGGCGATTCGCTTGATGAACGGCGTCTTCTTTGCATGGCTTTCATACTATCACAGAGTTGGCGCACCATCTCTTCCAGACTTGACATATTGTCTGATTCGACCGAGCAACCGGTATATATGTGTCTCTGAGAGGCTTGGGACTCTCAACTTTGTTGCTCAAAGATCACCGATCTGGTAGTCATTTGTGGTCTATGCTCGACTAGCCTTCTCTCGCGATTACTGATGAGTCTCGACTTGACAAAGTCTATCTGCACAAATCCAATGTACAGGGATAGTGGAGCCTCAAGCTATGATTCCAAGACTACCTAGCAAAAGAAAAGCAGGCGACATCTCGGCTCAACTTCACTGGAGCGGATATGAACAAAGCCGGCGATCAGATTCTATTATCGATCCTTTGTTCTCGAAATCATCGCCTCAAATCTGAATCTGATACCCGCAGATATAACTGATTTTCAAAAACACTGATACTAGTGCCCTCGGTAGGATACCCAGTTCTTGGATGGTATATGCATTCCTGTGAGATACACTCTAAAAGCACATAGCAAGTAAATGAGAGCCAATACACCCCTATGTTGGGGTAGGGTTTCCCTGTCTTATTTTTGTCAGGAGCTAGGGTTTCACTACGCACGCAGCGGTTTCAAACAACCTAATATCGGGTGAGCAACCTGTCCTAGTTTGGAATGGTCACTACGGATCCGAATATGCACTAGGTCGAATGGCCAAAAAGGTGCCATTAAAACCAGGGGTTTGTGTTCTATCTTGGCAGAGCCATAGGGTCGACCTTATGGACATGCCTTGACAAGACAAGCCTCCGGCAAACCGCTCAGGAATAGCAGATCGCCAACACGGTGTCGTAGGCGCACCAATGCACATGCAATGCAAAGAAACACATAAGTGTAGTCAAAACAGGATATCACGAGTTCGAGTCAAGCTCTCTAAAACTCCCCAGCGGAGTCGCCAGAAACTGTAGACGCGCCCGTGGGCTTCACTCTACAGTTCGGACTCGATTTTGTTGTTACGGTTCTAAATCTGAACCAAAGAGTCCAACTCTGGCAAATCGTTTTGAGAAAAACTGATTTTTGAAAAGAAGTGCCAAACATGGACTTTGCTTTGGATTCTGAGTCGCCACCTATATATTTTTTAAAATGGGAAATTTAGGAAACCACGACTCGGTGCGAAGACGTGTCGTCATAACCAAAGTTGACTTGGCTCGGGAGCTTGGGTACGATCGGGAAGGTCACTATGAGCACCCTCTCGCCGGTCGAAGACCGCCTCTACTAACCGTGATATCCGATTTTGAAAACATTACGTGTTCTTATTCGATTATTAGCCTAGAATTACTATGTTATCGCCTGACAAACAAATATAGACCAAATCGCCTAGATTGGAACAAAACATTGCATGTTTGTTTTGAAGATGGTTTGCTACTCGTAAGTAGGCTAAAATGCAGGTTTTGCCACTCTCAAGCGGGCTTTTGGAAAAGACGGCTTTGCCACTATCTAGTGGGCTTTAAAACTCACGTTTTAATGTGTTGTCCCAATTTAGGTAATTCAACCTCCATCCAGGCATTCAAGCGGTTATATCACATAAGCACTTAGCGCATGGTAAGCATCTTGTCATGGCAACATTCACACGCATGCGATATGCTAAAGCATAAAAGCTCACCTAGTACTCCAAGCCAAAACAGAAGCTTATTAGAAATCCATGCATGGACCTAAGCATACTGAAATGTCTAATGCAACACATGCAATGATGTAATCTAGGCAGGCTCGGCTATCCTAGACATGGCATGTGAAATGCTACAAATAACACGTATTCAATTTGGAATTGAAATACAATGCAGTTTGTATGATGTATCGAGCCCGGTGCATGTAAACAAATGCATGAATGCACGCCTGCATTGCATAAGGTATGCTAATTTTAATATGCCCTAATCTACCATCATAAGCAGGTAAATAAAAGGGTAGAAAGAAATGGGGGTTGGAAGACATACACCCACTCACCCACACTTATTACAGACTTGCCCTCACTCGGAGGGACCAAAAGAATAATATAGGTCCCAAATAATAAATCAACTATCCTAGCTAATTAATTATTACAGACCCTTAATTAATTAACAAATTAATTAAACTGAAAGCGATAAAAGGCCTCGGGAAGGGATGCACGCATGCTTGGATCCGACTACTTGGGAAAGTCCGCACCATGCCACTTGTTGCCTCTGTTTTCTTGCCTGTCTCTCCAAAAATTGCCAAAGTCCCGAATACCTCCTTTCTGTTTTACAGACGCCACCGGTGAGAGGTGCCCACCTGCTTGTGGTGACCACCGGCTGCAATGGAAGTTATCGGCACAAAAAATGTGCCGGTCGGCACTAAAGAATGCCGGTCGGCACTAAATTCCTGCAGGAGACAGTTTTGACAGCAACAGACAGCAGCAGTGCATGATATGGAATTTTGGGACAAATGTTTGCACCAACCATACTCCTTATCATATTTGTGACTCAAGGGAGTATAGTCCTTGGTTCTCGGACCACCAATCGCGCATTCGATGCGTGATGGCCCAAACCAAGTTGTGCACTTTCAAGGAGACGAAATCCAATGCATACAATCAAATCAAGGGCTTACCTCTCCATCATGACTTGGTCAAGAGATAGAGCATGCATGCTAATGCGATGCAACCTAGGCATGGGAGCTAAGATATGCAACATGGATATGAGGCAAGCATGCAAACATATGACATGTATTAGGTATACAACCTAAGCAAGCAAACATGTGAAGTATGCAACAACATATGCAAGCTTGCAAGATGTAATGCAAACATGTAAGTATGCAAGACATGCAACATGTTAAGCAACTTGGCCAAGGGAATGCAAGGCAAATGCAAGTGATTCCAAGCATGCAATATATGCAACCAAAGCATGTAAACATGGGATAATGCAACAACACTTGAATGGCATGCAAGGGATGGACTTACACTAATTGGACAGCTCTAAGTTAGGTCCAAAACAGTGGCCAAAACCATGGAAATGAAGGCCAAAATGCACACACATATGCACATGTTATGGCTTGACACTTAGGCATAATGAAGCAAGCTTTAAGCACACTTAAAGGAAGCTAAACATGAACAACTAGCATGCATGGAAAGCTCAAATCATGCAACAAGATGATGCCAAATCAAGCAACAAAGTAGGCTAAGCATGCATGCAAATGGTCCAAGCATTAAGGCAAGCCAATGAGGCTTTGAACCACACTTAGTACAACCACACATGACAATACTTAAACAATTAAAATCAGAGTTTAACGCATAAAACTAAGCCCAAAGGACCCCTAGATGGCATCTAGATGGTTCAAATTCAAAGGTATGCATTAAGGCCAAAACATGGAGTACACAACACATGCTTTTAGAGCACTAAAGAGACAACTAAGGTAAGCATACAAGCACACCAAAGGGACTGAAATAGCATGCTAGATGGTTCCAAACCACTAAAATGATGCAAGCAACACATGCTATATACTCATGCACTTAAGGCTAGCAAGCCAAAATGCAAAGTGGCTATGTAAGGCAAGTCATGGATGGCCTAAACAACCAAAAACAAATCTTATACATGACAAAATAAGCACATTTTCAGTGTATGACCAGCCACAAAAACAGAAGCAAGATAGGCTAAGAAAGCATGCAAGATTACGGTAAATCACATGGATTTCAAAGCAAGTAGCACATGGAGTGTGCAAACAATGTTTAGCCCTTCAACAATGTTGAAGAAGGGCTCAAAATATTCCTATTCTTAGCTTACATCATGCTCTGAAACAGATTATATATAAGCCAAATATTCTATGCAAGAAACATGGCATACAAGAGGATATTGAGATAGGTGCTAGATGCAGCCACCAAACGACAAGGGGTCCTCAATCAAACATGAAGAGGACCCCAAAATAAGACTATTTGAAGTTTGGGTCGGAGCCCAAAAGTGCTTGCAAGCAAGGCTTAAATACAAAGCAAGAAATTGCAAGAAAAGGGAAGATGAGAACTTACCCTTGAAGACCAGCAAACCAACACCTCTTGGACCAAGTTTAGGTGCTCCTAAGCTCTGAAGAACAGCCCCAAGTCGTTGGAAATGGAAGTGGTGGTGTTGTGCTATGGGTTGGTGAAGGAATGGCCAAGAATAATGGACTTTTGGAGGCAAAGGAGTGAGATATAGAGAGAGATAGAGGGTTGTATCTATCTATATCAGATATATATCTATATATCTCTGGTTTTTGTTCCAAACTCCCAACCCTAAGCAATGTAGAGGAAGAGCTCTTATATAGAGCAAGCAAAACAAGACTTAGAGGCTAAGTTTCAAAGGGTCAAAGGGTGCAAGGCTTGCAAGGGAAGCTTGGACAGCTGGTAAGGCTTCTTGAGGAAGCCAAGACAAAGGGGTCAAGGCTTCCTCAAGAAGCCATGAGCAAAGGGTGCAAAATAAGGGCCAAAAGGTGCAAAATGGTGCAAAATAGGCACATGGATGCACGTGGGTCTGGTTCTGTGCATCCCAGCTGGCACAGCTGGTGTGCACTATGCTTGGGGGGTTCAAAGAGTTCAGGTCGGCCAGAAGGTGTGATCATCGGCCAAAATAAAGTGCCGGTCGGCACTCTTTTCTGCCGGTCGGCTAAATAGAGTGCCGATGGATGATTCCTTGGTCAAAACATGGCCAGTGGGTATGCAAATCGAAGCCCCGGAAGTTAGCTTTCCAATGGCGCAAACCTTGCATCAAAATTCCTTCTACGCAAAAAGTTATGCCCTTTTCCGTGAAGTCGCGCAGACTCGATCCAACCGGGATGATGCCCAGCTTCAACCAATCATATCTCCTCCACCCGGACTTGGCTCTAGGAGATTCTTGAGTGCAAAGTGAAGCCCCGGAAGTCTTGTTTCCAATGATGGTGGCCTCATAGCTTAACTCCAAGTATTGAATTGAATAAGCCCGATTTAGCGAGGGCTGCTCGATTCCCTTCTACCTGGATCTATGCCGAACTTCTCCCAAACCAGTTTTCTCCTCTCCTTTCCTCTTTTCTTCAACTCCAAACCCCTAGACAAAGTGTTTTGAAGGGTTTGCCTCTCTCCTTGTCGAAGGAATTGAACCTGTGCCCTGCACATCTCTCAACACCGAGCAAACCATCAGTAATGCCCAAGTCTTGAGGGCCGTCAAAAATGGGGTGTCTACAGTATGCTTACCATGCGGCTAAGTGCTTATGTGAGATAAACTGTTTGAATGCCTGTGGGTGGAGGTTGGATTGCTTGAGTTGGGAAAACTCATTGAAATCCGTGTTTTAGCCTACTCGCGAGTAGCAAATTCCAAAGCATTTTCAAAACAAACGGATATGCAATGTTTATTTCCAAATTAGGCAATCTAGTCTATACTTGTTTGCTGCGCGCATAATATAGTAATTCTAGGCTAATAATTGGAATAAGAACACATAATGTTTTCAAAAACGGATATCACGGTTAGTAGAGGCCGGTCTTCGGACCGGGCGAAAGGGGGTGCTCATAGCTGACCTTCCCCGATCGTACCCAAGCTCCCGAGCCAAGACCACTTTGGTGATGACGAACATGTGGCCTTCGGCACCGAGTCAGGGTTTCCTAAATTTCCCATTTTAAAATATTTAGGTGGCGACTCTGTAATCTGGCAAAGCAGTCCATGTTTGGCACTACTTTTTCAAAATCTGTTGCGGGCTCTGCCAGTATGGGAACACAAACCCCGGTTTTACCGGGGCACCCTTTTTGGCCATTCGACCTAGTGCATATTCGGATCCGTAGTGACCATTCCAAACTAGGACAGGTTGCTTACCCGATATAGGTTGTTTGAAACCGCTGCGTGCGTAGTGAAACCCTAGCTCCTGACAAAATAGGACAGGGAAACCCTACCCCAACATAGGGGTGTATTGGCTCTCTTTTACATGCTATGTGCTTTTAGAGTGTATCTCTACAGGGAATGCATATACCAGTTTGCAAGTCTGGGTATCCGGCCTGCGGGCACCAGTATCAGTATTTTGAGAATCAGTTATATCTGCGGGTATCAGATTCAGATTTGGGGCAGTGATTTCGGGGAACAGTGATCAGTAATAGAATACAGTTGTTCAACTTTGCTCGTATCCGTTCCAGTGAAATTGTGCTGAGATGCTGTCTGTTTTCTCTTTTGCTAGGGGTAGTCCTGGAATCATAGCTTCAGAAGGCTCCACTATCTCCCGGGTACATTGGACTAGTGCTGATAGACTTTGTTAGATCAGAAATTCAATTCAAGGGCAACCAGTGTTCTTTCGCTGAGGCAAGGCAAAGAAAGGCTATCAGCAGACCCGTGATGGCACAGGGTTCAGAAGAATTTGTGGCCGTGATAGCAGCGTTAAATCAGGGAACTGCCATGCAGGCTGAGACCGGTATTGAAACGCAGCGCCCATCTGGGGCATCTGCCTCAACATTCAGCTTCGGGACCCCAGCCGAACTTTGATCCACTTCCGCCAGTTGAAGATTTACAGGGTTCGAATCCCCAAGAAGGGTTGGCTCAAGCTCGAGTTGTCAGGCCCCTGGTGCAGCCTATTGAGAGGTTTCAACCCTTTCATGTTGATGAGTTCAATCCAACTGCAGCGAAAATTGCGAGCCTTGAGAAGCAATTCAAAAAGGCACAAGGCTGCACCAGGGGCCTGACAACTTGAGCTTTGAGAAGCAATTCAAATAAATGATGCAAACATGCAAAGCGTAAGGTATACTAATTGAAATATGCCCTAAACTAACCATCAAAAGCGGATAAGTAAAAGGGAGAAAGACGTGGGGTTGGAAGACATTCACACACACACGCACACTTATTACAACATTTGTTCTCTCGACGGAGGGTCCGAATAAAATGAAAGCTAACTAGCTACGCTAATTAAGCTAACTATTACAGACCAACTAATTAACTAACTATTCTAGCTAATTAATTATTACAAACCAAATTGAATAACCAGCTAATCTAAGCTAATTAGAATATTACAAAGCACTAAGCTAAATTAATTACAGCACAGGTAATTAACTACAACTAGCTAACAGAAGCGATAAATGGCCTCGTGGGCGAGGGAGATATGCATGCTCGGTTGCGTCCTCCTAGAAATTCACCGCCTTGCCTCAAGATGCCTCTGTTTGCACTTTTTTGAATCTTTGAAAATTACACTGATTTTCAAATTGCTTCTTTCTGATCTCAAGAACACCTTGAGGGCTGAAATTCCTCCTGTTGCTGCAACAGAGCATAGACAGAGGCAAGACAATATATTTGCAAGGAAATGTATGCATTTCCACACTCCTTATCATATCTCAAGCTCAAAGGAGTATGGCACTTGACTCTCGAGCCAACAACCAAGCATTTTCAATGTATGGTGGCCAAAGGATCAAGCTTGCGCAAAACTCAATGAATGCACCCATAAGACTTGAAAGGCCTCCACCCTATCATGCACAATCAAAGGCATCGGCGACCAAGAAATGTGACACGTTTTATCATTATGAGTATAAAACGTCCCACATTTCTCGTGTTTGGATTAACGTCCGATCCAAACACATGCAATACAAACAACATGCTTATCTTGGCTATGTTTTACTTGATTCATTTTGTTTACACATTTTAGATTACCAATTAGTCCCTTAATCGGTTAAGTCCAAAAGTGAGAGTCCTCTAGTTTTGAAAGAGTGAATTAGTGGGATGCAATGACATATATTTCAGCACTAAAATGACATGCTAAAGACGTTAAATCATGGAAGACATGCATGCAAGACATGTTAAAGGCCAAAAACACTAAGGCTAGTGAAGATCATCACACAAGAGGCATGCAATATCAAGCACAAATGGTCAAACCAGCTATGGACAAACCTAAAACATGCCAAAATAGAGGCCGAAACATGCTGAAATGATAGCCCAAAAGTTTAGACAAACATGCATGCAAGTTAGCTCACAAGCGAAGCATAAGGCCCAAACCTCAAACACAACAAAAGGGCGATAAATGCAAGAATATGGTAGAGGTATATGGTCTGAAATAACATGCCAAACGATGCTATGCCATGCAAAAAGCTCAAATATGACATGCTAGAGGTCTCAAAGTGCAAGGCTAGCAAAGCCAAATACACTATAGCTATGCAAAGCCAAGAATGCATGACCATGACCACTCAAATCAGACCTAAAACATGCTAAAACATAGTAAAAAATGTGCTGGATAGGCTGAAACATCGAATACACTAGGCTAGTGAACAAACTTGCACTACAAGTGCAAGGAGCATACAAGAGGCAACCCAACCAACCCAAAACAGAGTTATGACATGGAAAATAATGGCTAAAAACATGCTTGAACTAAGTAAATTCAAGGCACAAAGACATGCTACTTTGCAAGGCTACAAGTAGGATTACACTACAAGTACAAGAAGTATGCAAGAGATGACCAAGCCAACCAAAGATAGAGTTATGGAAGGTCTAAAAAGTCACAAAAATGAGCCTAAACAAAGCCACTAAGAAGTAGAAACACATGCTCTTTTGATGGGCCATCAACACATGCAAAAAAGAGAAGAGGGGGGGGACCACCCCCACCCATTTGGGACCTCAAAACCACCTTTCCACCACTGAAATTCCTCTGAGTTTTAGTGGTAATAAGGCCAAAAGGAGATGATCCCAAAGACCTTAAGAGATGGCACAAAGCAAAGAAAAACAAGCCACCAAAGGGGGTAAACCACCCCTAACTCAAACTAGGCCTTAAACAACCATTTTAAACACTTAAAAATAGAACTTTTTGTAGTTGAAAGCTAAGCCTAAAATAGCATGCAAAGGTGGCTAAGAGAGTAACAAAAACAAATCTTTAAAAGGGGAAATGAGATTACCTTTGAAGCACAGCAACAATAGCACCTTCTTGAGCCAAAAACCAGCCTTTTTAAGCTCCCACAAGACCCTCAAGCACCTTAGCAACAAGGTAGGAGTGTTTGGCTAAGAGGTTGTGTGTAAAAGTCTGAAGAAAGCTCACTTCCAAGCACTATAGAGCACAATATATATATATATAGAGAATCAATTTTTGTCTCTAAATTTTCTGAACCCTTTGAAAGGGGGGGGGGGGGAGAGCTCCCCTTATATAGAATATGCAAGCCAAAGCTTGCTTGAATCCCTCCCTATACATGTAGGGAGGATGCATTCTGTGCCCAACAGCTGGCACAGATGGCACCAAAAATATCTGCAGAAAGTGAAAAATGGCTGCCGACCACTCAAACCTAGTCGACCGACCACCTCAGGTGGTTGACAAGGGAAAAAGCTGGTCGATATGGCAAAAATGGGGTCTTCCAAGAGAGGAGAAGGTGGTGGCATGCTGCAAACCACTTGAGGTGGTCGACCGACCACCCACCCTAGTCAACCGACCACCTAAAGTGGCTGACAAGGGAGAAAAGTAGTCTACACCACTGTTTCTCTCTCCAGGCAAAAAGGGGGGGGGGAGAACCAAGAGTTGGCTTAAAACAAGCACAAAACCAATAGAGTTCAGAGAGTTATATGCAAGGCGCGCAGTCAAAAACGTCGGGGACTCCAAACGAGCGCGAACATGCGCAATCATCGAGCACTCAAATGATGACGTCCAAGTCTTTAGGATGGTCAAAACTAGGATGTCTACACTATGTGAGCCCAGCTTTTGTTTTGTGGAGGGTTTTTCTTGTAGGGTTTCTTTTTTCTTTTGACAATTAGCTGTCCGATGCCAATCGCTTCCACAGTTGAAGCACTTTCCATTGAACCTAAAAGTAGGTTCATGCGACTTGTAGACTAGCCTTTTGGAGACACCACCGCTAGTGCCCAACTTTGAGCTTTTGCCTGTCGGTGGCTTCTTCTTCACTCCCGAGGACTGGCCATGCTCAACCCCATTTTCTTTTACAGAGGAGATACTCCCCAATTTCTTCTTGTTGTCTTTCTCAATATGGAGCCTGACAACGAGCTCTTCCACTGTCATCTCCTTTCGTTTGTGCTTCAAGTAGTTCTTGAAGTCTTTTCAATCGTTAGGCAGTTTCTCAATCAAAGCAGCTGCTTGGAATGAATCACTCAAAAACATTTCCTCTGCATGAATCTTGTGCAGAATCATTTGGAAATCTTAGACTTGACTAATGACGGTTTTTGAGTCCACCATTTTGAAGTCTAGAAACCGACCAACGATAAATTTCTTTGCCCTAGCATCATCGATCTTGTACTTCTTGTCGAAAGCATCCCATAGCTCCTTTGCCTACTTTTTGGCATAAAACACATTGAATAGTGGGTCTGCCAAGCCATTCAGAACATAATTTTGGAAAATAAAGTCTGACCATTTCTAAGCATCTAGAGCCATGAGCTTCTTCTTGTCTTGCTCATTCTCTTCCACGGCTGGTGGATCCTCACTCAAAAACCTCACAAGGCTTAGAGTAGTTAGGTAGAACAGCCTCTTCTGTTGCCACCTCTTGAAATTCACTCCCGTGAACTTCTCCAGGCACTCATGATGGTTGAGCAGTTCTTCCAGAACAGTAAGAGTAGCAACAGGATTGATTACAAAGGTCACAGCAACAAGGTTGATCACAAAGGTCACAACAGGGGTTGGCAAGCCAGTTGCCCTTGGTTCTAATCCCCACCAACATTAGCAGCAGCAGTAGCATTAGTGACAGTTGCCATTTCTGAAAAATACAATAAAATTTCACTATTCTATATTTCCAAAAATTAAACTTAACACTAGAAAATCCCAAAGTTGAAAATTTAAGTCAAAACTAGTCTCACCACTTAACCTAAAATTGAACATGGTCAGGAAAATTTTCAAGAAGATTAGAGGGGTCGCATTGGTCCCACTTAAAACCTAGTTAACCTTGAACAAAACTTTCAAGCGTATGTTGACTCCTAATCCATGGGAAACAATTTTTGGAATTAAGTTTCTAGGGGATGAACTAGGTTAAAACAAACCAAATTCCAAAACTTTACAAGCAATTAAAAATTGCACCAAAATACAAGCAATTAAAACAAATTGCTATAAGAAATACAAGCTTATTGATGTAGGTTGAAAGGTACTACATTGAGGTCACTTAAGTTACATTTATAGCCTTTGGATTTTGTTTATTTGGTAGAGATGATGTGTTTTGTGCACTTGTGCAGATATGGTAGGCAACATGCAAATTCAAGCAAAAAGTGGTGTAAAAGCAGATTCTCCGTGCGAGTAGCGAAAATACCCGGCTTGAATCCTCACCACACGTGCGGCCCACCACCTCTTGAGCGGCTCACCTAAGGTTGCGTGCACGAAAATTTCAATCTATTCTGCTGTGAATAAAAAGAAGAAAAGAGGCTGTTTTTAGGGTTCGAAAATATTTCAAAGAAAATGAAAATAGAGGCTAGGGTTTGAAACAAAAGAGCTTGAAGCTTGAAGAATGTCTCCCATGGTGGCTTCTTCTTCTTCCACCTCTTTCCACTCCTCCATGAGTGGCTAGTCTTCCAGTTTTAGGGTTTTGATGAAACCCTATCCATGTAAAGGGATTTTTCTTAAGCTTTGATTGTGAAACGGTTTGAATAAATATATGGATGTTTTAGAAGTTTATATTAATTTTTATTTTCATCCCTTTAAGTGTTTTACTCTCTGTGATTGTTTAATGCTTTCCATACATTAGTTTTCTTTGTGTTTGTGTTCAAAGTATGAGACGAATCATGCTACAAGAGACGGGTCGTGTTACTACCACAGTTTAGATCAAACGTCTCGTGCTACTTGAGATGACTCGTGCCTATACGTTGAACACAACAATCCTCTTGATCAATGTTTCAAATTTGTAGCTGTGAAATATTAGGTAGTTCAAACCAGAGTACAATTGATGGCCAATGTTGAGTCTTCTTTATGTGGTTAGTGGTGAATTCTTTGCCCTAAGATTCTCTCAAAAATCAGTATCTCAAACCCTAATTTTAATTGTTAATTTAATTTCTCAATTTCATTTAATTCTTGTTTAGTCATAATATCCCTTAATATTTTTATCAAAATTAATTTAGGAATTTAACAATTAAATTAGTTTAATTTCCCGTTTGTCCCTGTGGATCGATACCCGGACTTACTATTATTCTAATGAATTTGGTATAGTTTAGTGTTTATTTTTGGTGTGTAAAACGACCTATCACATACAAAATGCTTCAACACATTGGTAAAAATCCCAATTAAAACTTAAGAAACAATTCCTTCAAATTTAGTCCAAAAATCTCTTTCTATGCTTAGGTATTCTTGTTAAACAAAGAGGTTAGTAGTCCAAATATATATATATATATATTTTTTAAAAAAAAATTTATTGCAAGCCCAAAATTCTATTCATTTAGATTCGTATTTTTTTTCCCCTTCCTTTTGCATTAGTATTCCTGTAAAGAAAGTTAGCACAAACAGACAACAAAATACAAAGCGAAGAATTGGAAAAAAAATTGTAAACTACCTTTTAGCAAACTATTTAATAGCAAAATTAACTAATGAATTAAAATGCTAGATGAGTTACCAAACAAAAAACCTACAACTCTAAGAATTAAATTATGTATGAAATTATTTCACAATAAACATGTAAATAAATTTTAGAGCAATTATATTGTAAATAACTCATGTGAATAATTCTAGAATTTAGAAAGCAATTAGCATGCAAATCACACAAATTATAAAATAAAAAGACATGCAAAGCATGATAGGAAATCATGAACCATACTCATAAAATAAATTGCTACTAAAACATTCTATTAGAGATCTAGAAATAAAAGTATTCTAATTAAACTGAAAAATTAAAACATAACATTGCATACATTAATTTACATATGAAACAATGGTAAATTAAATTAAAAGTCTAATAAAAAATAACATGTACAGCTATTAAAGCAGTGGGCTACAGGTGGTTCGGTTTCAGTGGTTGGGAAAGCAAACAGCAGCATGCATATGAATTAAATCTGCACATTATTTATACAAGTACACTAGATCCATATATCATGAAACATATATTTGAATTCCTTATTCACTGGCATAAATATGATATTCAAGTTCCTAGACATATTCACAGCATAACATATAGCAACAACATGCATATGTCAATTACGCTAAGGGTCAGGAAAAGTTTATCAGGAAATGTTTCATGAATGAGTTGGCATTGACCAACTCATTTTGGTGGAGCCCCAATATATTATTAGAAAAAAAAAAAGAGAGAGAGAGAGAAGTTGGAACGACTATAGAGACAAAATTGAATACCTTCTTCTCAGAACGAATTGGGGAGAGAAAGAAAGATAAGCGTCGTCGGAAGAGCGACTTACCTTCTTCTCAGAACTCGTCTTTGTCATCATTGACTGGTACTCCTCTCTTTCACTTAATTTACGGTGAATTTAGGTGTTTTCTTTTACTAAACTCATGTGGTCGTTACACATCACTATCTTTGTTCAAACATTTCGCTAACTTGTTGAATACCATCTCTTCACCTAATTCTCTGCTGGTGTGCCTCATCTGCTCGACGAAATTCCTCAACCAAATCTTCTAGTCCTAACCCAAGTGTTTATTTATTCTTTTTCTAGACACTTATTATCTAATGAGTTCCTCTTATAAATTGCTTTGAATTAAACAGTTTTCCTAATGAAAATTGTGTGTGTTAATTTTCGACCACACTGTTAATCAAGCACTCAACTAGAGAACACTGGCAGAATAGATTAAGCCCGAACGACCTGCCACAAAAAGAAGAGATTCCGGCGGTGGTTCATCCACCCAGGGGCACTCCGCCGGTCAAGTCAGTTATCTCTCAAAGATAGCAAAAGTGCTTAACTTACTATTCAGAGCAGAAAAAGCATACCTTAGACCCAAGGGGGTGCCTCTCTTTTATAGTCAACACTTACCTAATCCCAATAGAAGCCTAGCTTCAATGGACTTAGGATTACTGCTAATCTTGGACTCCTAGTAGGATTGGGATAAACTCTTTAAGAGTCTCATCTTCATCCAAACTGAAGTCCTCTCCCATTCTAGGACTCTTATCCCTTATCTGCTTATCCCGAATTCCGGTTACTTCGCAGATAACCTTGGCCTAGCAGAGATCATATCGGTGTCATAACGAAGACACGTGACACCTCGGCTGACACTTCGGTGTCACCTCGGCCACGTGTTGTCATTCAAAAATTATGTCCCCATAACTGCCGCCCTAGGTTCTATTACCTCGGCATCTTGAGGTGATGGAACCTATATCATTCCTTTCATTTAGCACATCGGTTAAGTTCGCTTTATTCTTCATTACCAAGGTCATCATTCGTCGGCTCAAATATGACCAAGACTTAGTTTGTTTTCATCAATTCCTTAGAACCAAAAAACCAAGTTTTTTTCAAGTTTCACAACCGAGATCGTCCTCCTAGCCGAGGTCTTGCTCCATTAAATTAAGAACTCCAAGAGTTTCATCAAGCGTATGAGCTGTCATGCACAGCAACTCAACCATTTTTTCCACGGGTCTTTCCCCTACTAAGCCATGCCTGACACGCACCATTAAGTCGCATTGCACTTGCGTGCGCCGTCTGATAAACACATCGTCCTAGGCACACTAAATGTGTTTTTGCCGCCATTTCGTGTGTTTGATCAAAATCACTTCTCTCTCTCTCTCCGTCTTTTCCTTTTTGCATCTTCGTCTTCGGGCAAGCTTTCTTTCTCTAACTTTCTCTAAATCCTATTGCCTCAAGCTCTAAAGTTCTCTGCAATCACTGCCGTTCACCTCATTCGGCGAGGTTTTTGCTGATCCTTTCCGTTTGTTGCCATCATCTGACTCCGGGGTATATCACACCGGCTTCATTTTTCTTCAGTGAGTCACTATTTCCTCATTTATCAGTCTGTGTTTTTCTTTGTACCTTGTACTTTTTCCTTACTTTTTAAAATAATATAAGCTTTAATTTGGCCGACGTGTCATTTTTGTAATCTAAACAATCATTCTTTAATGTCAGGCCGAGGTGCCATCTTTCCTTATCTGAATGCATATACAACTTTTTTCCCTTTCAAGTGCTTTGAATGTTTGTCTTCTTTTTTACTCTTGCATGATTCTATACTTAGAATAATTTGCATGTCTTCAATGTACACCTTAACTGTGCAACCACCTCGGGGTGGAATACCTCGGTTAAACCACTATCGGTTTATTTCGGCAAGTACATAGGTACTTCTTTTCAATACAACCTTGGCTTAACTTGTAAATTTTTCTTAAAAATTTCAACAAGTGTTTAAACCAATCTTCCTTTAACATAACCTCAGATTCACTTCAACTTGTAAATTTTTCATAAAATTTCAACAAGTGTTAAACATGACCTCAGTTTAACTTCAACTTGTAAATTTTTCTTAAATTTCAACAAGTGTTAAACCGATCTTGGCTTGGAAATTCCAACTATCAAGCATCATTCTCCAGTCCTCTGCCCCCTAATGTGAACTTAAGTTCCACTTGGGTTCTCATTTAAGCACATGGCATTGATCTTGTCGCCGAGATCAGATTTAGACAGAGGCTAGCCGAGGTCATTAACCTCGGTCTCCCTGTTAATCTAACTGATATATGTTAATTCAACTTAGTTCAACTCTATTATATGCAAGTAAAAACTCTGCCATATAATAAGTCTAAGTTATTCGTCATGTTTCAATCAGAAACATCGCCAACTTAGTTCAACTCTATTATATGCAAGTAGAAACTCTGCCATATAATAAGTCTAAGTTTTTCGTCATGTTTTAATCAGAAATATCGCTAACTTAGTTCAACTCTATTATATGCAAGTAGAAACTCTGCCATATAATAAGTCTAAGTTATTCATCATGTTTCAATAAAAAAACATCGCCCACTTAGTTCAACTCTATTATATTCAAGTAGAAACTCTGCCATATAATAGAGTTGAACTAAGTTGGTGATGTTTCTGATTGAAACATGATATGGCATAGTTTATACTTGCATATAATAGAGTTGAACTAATTGTAGGGACATAATTTTTTAATGACAACACGTGGCCGAGGTGACACCGAAGTGTTAGCCGAGGTGTCACGTGTCTTGGTCATGGCACCGAGATGATCTCGACTAAGCCGAGGTTGTCTGTGAAGATACCGGAATCCGGGATAAGCGGATAAGGGACAAGAGTCCTAGAATGGGAGAGGACTTCAGTTTGGATAAAGATAAGACTCTTAGAGAGTTTATCCCAATCCTACTATGAGTCCAAGATTAGCAGTAATCCTAAGTCCATTGAAGCTAAGCTTCTATTGAGATTAGGTAAGTGTTGGCTATAAAAGAGAGGCACCCCCATGGGTCTAAGGTATGGTTTTATGCTTTGAATAGTGAGTTAAGCACTTTTTCTATCTTTGAGAGATAACTGACTTGATCATCGAAGTGCCCCCGGGTGGACGAACCACCGCTGGAATCTCTTCTTTCTGTTGATAGGTTGTTTGAGCATAATCTATTCTGTCGGTGTTCTCCAATTGAGTACCTGTTTGGCAGTGTGCTCGAAAATTGACACACACCTACTGTGGGAAAGAAAGGAGAATAGATGGCCAACGACGGGCAGAAAGAGAAGGTTAGGGACGACACCCCTACTGAGAGTGGGAAACATATTGACCTTGACGTCGAAGAAGACAACTGCAACGAAGAGACTCGTGATAAGAATCATGGAGTAAAGGACATCGGCCAGGATGGCGGCGTATCGAAGAAATTGAACCGCAGCAGGTATTATAACGAGGACGACCTCCAAGTATGAAAATATAAATGCCTGCGGAGGGATGACAAGATGAAGGGAATGGCGGACAAATTGGCAGACTTGCAAATGATTGTCAATTTCATGATGCAGAACAACGTCATGCAGCCACCATTTCACTACAAGATACGCCGATTCCAGCGGCCAAGAAAGGTGCCCAGAAAGGGGGGCAGAAAACGGTTCCTGCAGTCCCTCAGCATGGCGGGACCAAGGGACATTCTCACCGGCCTTCACGGGAGGTCGGGCATGGAGAATCCCAAAAGATACGTCAAACAAAAGAAACCTGCACCAAAGAACATCGGAATGTTCAGGGGAAGGAACTTTGTTTCGACACGACCAATGGAGGGAGGTCCAAAATGACTCACAATGACACTGGAAGTAGTGCACCAAAGAGGCTGAAATTCGGAGATTGCGAAGCTCCTGGACGAACCAAGGAGGATCTGAGGGATTACCTCCAGAGAAAGCGACAAGATGCCGAGGTAACCTCTGCGGTCAAGACGAGGACACTGTTCTCGGTAGAGTTGGACAAATTTGAGGCCCCGAAAAGGTTCCACATGTCAAGATTCCAAATATATAACGGTAAGTCAGACCTGAACTTTCACGTCGGCTTGTACCTAAACTCGATGGCATTATACACCAGGAACGAGTCGTTGCTCTGTAAGGTGTTCCCCTCCTCCTTTGGGGAAATTGCATCAGACTGGTTTCATAAGTTGCCGAAAGGAACTGTGAAAACCTAGGAAGGCCTGGCCGAGATGTTCGTGGCCAGGTTTGTAACAAACAAACTATAGCCATTAAGGGTGGACTCCCTGATGGCCCTAAGAATCAGTGAGGATAAAAGCCTTATGGCTTATGCCAAGAGGTATTACGAGGTGTTCAACCGAATACCAGGATGCAACCAATGGGTGGCTGTTGTGTCCTTTAAGAATGGCCTGAAAGATGACTGTCTGCTACGAAAATCACTGGCAAAGACACTACCAAAGAGTATGGAGGAACTCATGGCCAGAATAGAGAAGTATGCAAGGGCCGAGGAAGACACGCCGGGGACAAAGGCATCAACACAAGAAAAGAGAAACGATGCGCCGAAGCGAGGCTGTGGTAACACTGGATACAGCAAGCAAGAGATAGGATTAAGGGCTGCACAAGCAGTCACAACTGATCCTTCCAACCTAAGTGAGCAGATCCCAGATTCCAGAAGACAAGATCTCGGCCTAGATAATTAAGTCCGAGAAGAGAAAAGCTCAGCCTAAGTTAAAGACTTTTTATATCAGGTCCACAAAGGAGTAGGTGGAAGCCATGCAGGGGGCAGATCCCTTGCCCATAGAGCAATATCGCAAGGATTCTTTTGCGCTTACATGCAAAAGCAAGCTGAAGCTTATGTAAGAAAGTGTGAAAATGTTGTTAAAATCCACCTGCAACGTGCGAGAGAACAACAATTTGGCTGGGGGCATACCAACAACAACTTGCTAGGGCTTACAACAAGAAGGTCAGCCCAAGAGAGTTCAAGGTTAGGGACCTCATCCTGAGAAAGGTTGTCGGCAATAAAAAGGATAATATGGAGGCCAAACTTGGCCCAAATAGAATCATCTCAGTTGCCGGCAATGGGGTATATTGGCTGAAGTAATAATAAAGTGCTAGTTTGATTTTTGTGAATTTGAAATCTGTGCATTAGGACCGACCAGTCCTATGATGATGTTTCTGATTGAAACATGGCGAATAATTTAGACTTATTATATGGCAAAGTTCCTACTTGCATATAATAGAGTTGAACTAAGTTGGCGATGTTTCTGATTGAAACATGACTAATAACTTTTACTTATTATATGGTAAAGTTCCTACTTGCATATAATAGAGTTGAACTAAGTTTGTGATATTTTTGATTGAAACATGACGAATAACTTAGACTTATTATATGGCAGAGTTCCTACTTGCATATAATAGAGTTGAACTAATTTGGCGATGTTTCTGATTGAAACATGACGAATAACTTAGACTTATTATATGGCAGAGTTCCTACTTGTATATAATAGAGTTGAACTAAGTTGGCGATGTTTCTGATTGAAACATGACGAATAACTTAGACTTATTATATGGCAGAGTTCCTACTTGCATATAATAGAGTTGAACTAAGTTGAATTAACTTGGACTTGCCATATTAGCAGAGTCAAACACAGATTGAAACTAAGTGCACTTGGGTAAGATTAACAGAAGAACCAAGGTTGCGAACATCGGCTAGTCTCTGTTTAAATATAGACTTCGGCAACGAGGTCAGGGCCACATGCTTAATGAGAACCCAAGTGGAACTTAAGTTCACATTAGGGGGCAGAGGGCTGGAGAATGATGCTTGGGAGTTGGAATTTTTAAGCCAAGATCGGTTTAACACTTGTTGAAATTTCAGAAAAATTTACAAGTTGAAGTTAAATTGAGGTCATGTTTAACACTTCTTGAAATTTTATGAAAAATTTACAAGTTGAAGTGAATCCGAGGTTATGTTAAAGGAAGATTGGTTTAAACACTTGTTGAAATTTTTAAGAAAAATTTACAAATTAAGCCAAGGTTGTATTGAAAAGAAGTACCTATGTACTTGCCAAAATAAACCAATAGTGGTTTAACCGAGGTATTCCACCCCAAAGAGGTTCCACAATTAAGGTGTACATTGAAGACATGCAAATTATTCTAAGTATAGAATCATGCAAAAGTAAAAAGAAGACAAATATTCAAAGCACTTGAAAGGGAAAAAAGTTGCATAAGCATTCAGATAAGGAAAGAAGGCACCTCAGCCTGACATTGAAGAATGATTGTTTAGATTACATAAATGGCACGTCGGCCATTGTTTCAAAAAGTAAGAAAAAAGTACAAGGTACAAAGAAAAACACAGACTGATAAAGGAGGAAATAGTGACTCACCGAAGAAAAATGAAGCCAGTGTTGAGTACGCCGGAGTTAGATGATGGCAGCGACTGGAAAAGATCAGCAAAGGCTTCGCCGAAATGGAAGACTGGAAATGGTTGCAGAGCTTGAGAGCTTGAAAACAATAGCGGATTTGGAAGAATGGAGAGAGAGAGAGAGAGAGAGCACGAAGTTGAGGATGCAAAAGTGAAAAGATGGAGAGAGAGAGAGAGAGAGAGAGAGAGAGAGAAGTGGTTTTGATCAGAACCATGAAATGGCGGCAAAATTGCAATCAATGTGCCTAGGGCAACGTGCTTATCAGACGGTGCACACAGACGGAAGGCGACTTAAAGGCACGTGTCAAGTACTGTCCAATGAGGGAAAGACGCGTGGCTAAAACGGTTGAGATACTGTGCGTGACAGTTCACACGCGTGTTGAAACTCTTGAAGTTCTTGGTGTAATAAAGCAAAGACCTCGACTAGGAGGATGATCTCGGCTAAATAATTTTCAACCGACTTGATTATTTGTTCTAAGGCATTGGTGAAAATAGATTACAGGTCTTGTCATATAGAGCCAACGAATGATGACCTCGGTAATGAAGGATAAAGTGAACTTAGCCGATGTGCTAAATGAAATGAATGATATAGGTTCCATCACCTCAGGATGCTGAGGTAATAGAACCTAGGGGGCAGTTGTTAGGACATAATTTCTGAATGACAACGCGTGGCCGAGGTGACACTGAAGTGTCAGTCGAGGTGTCGCGTGTCTTTGTCATGGCACCGAGATGATCTCGGCTAGACCGAGGTTATCTACAAAGAAATCAGAATCCAAGATAAGCGGATAAGGGACAAGAGTACTAGAATGGGATAGGACTTCAGTTTGGATAAAGATAAGACTCTTAGAGAGTTTATCCCAATCCTACTGGGAGTCCAAGATTAGTAGTAATCCTAAGTCCATTGAAGCTAAGCTTCTATTGGGATTAGGTAAGTGTTGGCTATAAAAGAGAGGTACTCCCATGGGTCTAAGGTATGTTTTTTATGCTCTGAATAGTGAGTTAAGCACTTTTGCTATCTTTGAGAGATAACTGACTTGATCGTCGGAGTGCCCCGGGGTGGACGAACCACCGCCGGAATTTCTTCTTTCTGTTGACAGGTTGTTCGGGCATAATCTATTCTGCCGGTGTTCTCCAGCAGAGTACCTATTTGGCAGTGTGGTTGGAAATTGACACACACAGTTTTGGTAACCCAATGATGGCTTTGAACGGTGTTGTTAAGCTGGGGAGTGTTGTTCCTCAACTGGGTTGGGGAGAATTGAGTTTTAAGCCTTCTAGTTTTGTGTGTTATGAGGTGAAAGGCAAGGAGGGAGTTCGTAAATGGGAGTGTCTTAATGGGTTTTTGAGTTTATCATCAACCCACCAAACAATAAGATTTGTGGATGATGATGAGAAGTCGTCAAGTTCGGCTACGGAATTGCAGAGGGTGGTTGATCACACGGAAGGAAATGGCTCTAGGAGGTTGCAGAATGATTCAACTACTCTTCCAAGTGGGTTCTATTTTTGCTGCTTGATTAATATATGGTTTTTTATTCCTGATTGAATATATAGACTACTTGAAGATATAACCCTTGAATTTTAAATATATGGAGTTAATTCATATAATTACTTACTGATGAATAACAAAATCATTCATGTGAATAATGACAAAATGAAAATGCTAAAAAAACGAGTAAAGTGATGTTGTTTTATTCAAGTCTTCTATTTGCAATTTGATTAGTAGAGCATAAATTTTTTTTCCATTTTGTCACTAACAGTTAGGAAAGTATAATATTTGTTCTAAAAATTTTTCCATTTTGGTGCTAAGAATTTGTCTAGACTAGTGGTTTCACTATTTCTTGAGCTGAGAATTTGTAGTTATATTGTGAGAGTTTTCACAAGATGAGATGAGACCTAAAAAGCATGGACACAGACATACGACACGATACAGACAAATTGACAAAAAATGAAGAACACAACACGTGAGGGACACGCATAAATTATATAATTTTATATATTTATTATATATTATATATATGAATATATCATTAAAAGATAATAAAAAATGTAATATGATACTAATTCCTATAAATGTATATAGTTTTTGTTTTATAATTGTGTCTAAAGTTGTTTAATTCAAACTTATAATTAATTTTACATGTGTCTAATTGAAGAAAGGCCAAACTAAAGAAGAAAAAAAACTATTTATAATCAGTTATAGTCAATGTTTGTTTGAATTTCTAAAATTTATGAATTTATGAATTTATAAAAGCTAAGAATCAGAAAAGATTGATTCTCATAAATTTATAAAAGTTGTAAATACTAGACGAATGATATTCATGGAGCATGACCTCATAATGTTCATAGTTGTTATAAGATAACAATGGTTTAATTTGATTATGAATTTTCTGCTTGAATTTTTTTTTTTGCAGATGTTCAGCATCAACATCTACTGGTACTGGTGGAGATAGGGGATGAAACCATTGAGATTAGATTTAAAAGCAGAAAATGTAATTGTAGTGTAATTGCAATACTTTGGATGACAGAGATCCAGGCATGCATGCAAGCCAAGACTTAAATAACCATGTAAATGTTTCTGTATTTTCATGTGAAATGAGTCCACAACCTAACAATGTCGACTATCCATGATGGTTAACCCCAATAAATGGGGCAAAGGGCATATCATACTTATTTACCAAATATGTTGTGTCAAATGTAACCACATCGCCAAACTCTTTAAATGCAGCCTTACTCCTTGCATCAGCCCAAAATACATTTAGTAACTTGCCCTCTTAATCCAAATCCAGGACATAAAAAAATTCTGAATTATCAGCTTGCATTTTCACAAAATAATTATACACTGCAGTGGCATCTCCTTTCTTGAGTTTCAAACGACGAACTTTGTCCATATGATTCCTACAATCTTTCTCTAAATATGACAACTTCTCATGCCCTCCAGCTTCAAGCACAAGTGAAGTAAAATTTTTGTTCATCCTAATCCTTGCACTATCATTCAATTCAAGTCTCCTTTTCACATGTGGTTCAAGAATCCTATTTTGCTTGAAAAAACGAGATTTTCTTGGACTCATTTCATGGTTATGATCAAGTCTTAAGGATCGCAATATCCACATTCCATCGCCTTGTAAATTTGCATTAAGTCCAGCTTTGCATCCCGTTTTAGGTTATGTTTGTAATTTAACTATATTGCTTGTTTTGATTTGTGCCTTTCCAGCACGAGTACAAGCAATAGTTACATATTTTTTCTCCCCATCATCTCCCCTTTTACAATATTTCTTCAACACCGCAAAACCATTTCTCTTTGTTAGGTTTTTATTCTTGGCAATCCCGTTTGACAAAACTCCTTTCAGTACTTATTTTCGCACTTTTTATTTCAGTGAGGCTATGAGTTTTTAGTTGCAAATCCAACCCGAATTGTGTCGTGTAGAGAAGTTTGTGATGTTAATGCTTTCAAGATTGCCACTTCGCCGAATATGAAGGAGTGCTCACTCGAGCAAAGGCTGCGTCTGTGTAAAAAATTGAAAGAGATGAATGTATGCTCGAGCGAAGGATGCGTGGCTCGAGCGAAGCCACTCATGGAAAACACGCGTTTTTGGTTCCTCGCTCGAGCGAGAGAGTCGTCGTTCGAGCGAGCTTCGCAGTCCTAGATTTCTATAAGTATTTGTTTTAGTCCAAAACTAGGATTACTTCTCTAGATCTTCTTTTTAGATATTAAGATTTATATTTGGGGATATTTTGCTAATTTTCTTTGATGTTTTGATTGAGTATTCAACTCATGGTTTAAAGAGTATACATCAAAGGATTATTTGTTTGTTCTACACAAAAGAGAGAGTTGTTCTTCGGTGGATTTTGAAGTATTCGAACCTAAAGTTTTGGTGGATTCTGGAGTAGCTCATCGTTAAGACAATTCCGAGGTGAAGACGAGGTTGGAAGAGGCACATAGGGGTTGGTTCAATTCGGGTGTGGATTTACTAGGTAATTGAGAGTATACCTGTGTAATTCCTTTATATCTTCTTAGTGGATTGTTTTGTGGCTGTTGCCCGTGGTTTTTTTTTATCACAATTGGAGGTGCTCCAATTGTGGTTTTTCCACGTTAAAATTGTTGTGTCGATTTGTCTTGATTGTTTGATTGGGATTGTTTTATTGCTTTAAATTGATACATAATCACAAATCAATATCTAGGGGATTTCTAGAATTTTCACTCTTCCCATATCTTGAATAATATTCATAAATTTCATCAATTGATTTAAATGTCATTCCCACTTTAGGATCCTCAACTTCTATATTTTTTGTGTCTTCTATTTCAGTCTCAATATCAATTTCGTCACAGTCCTCATTTGATCCACTCGATATTTCTTTATCCATACCTCTACAATGTAAATAACAAATTAGAAAAAAATTATTCATAACAAAGGCCACAAAAATCCTAATTAAGTAGAAAATTAAATTATTTTATTAATTTTCTGCTGAAAATTTATAAAAATTCAAGCAGAAAATTCAGCAATAAAAAATTCAAGAAGAAATTTTAGCAAGAAATTCAACTGGTGTTATCTCATAACAATTTTGCACACATTGAATTCATAACTTGTATAGATTCATAACTGGTGTTATCTCTTAATAAACAATAATAATTTATTGTACAACTTTTTTGCTTTTTCTGCTTTCTAATTTTATTTTGGTGCACTAGAGACAGAGTTTTCTGGTCTTCGATCCTGTGGATGTGTGACATACGCCAAGAATGATAGGGAAGCATCCTTGTTTGATGTAGTGGCTGCCCAAGTTACTTCCATGGTTATCTTCTAATCTTCTTTGGTTAATTATAATTATGATGTTTTGTTCCCAATATTTATTCAAAACATGGATTAACTAACTAACAAGATTATGATGATTTTCTGAATCATACACATTGAATTCATTGTCGTTCTTTCAAATATTTTGAAAAATTCCACAAAACATTTTAATAAAAGAAAGCATCTAAATTCACAGTAAATTAAGTAAAAGAGAGGAGTACCAGTCCACGACGACAAAGACGAGTTCTGAGAAGAAGGTAGATGGCTTTTCCGATGACGCTTATCTTTCTCTCTCTCCTCAATTCGTTTTGAGAAGAATGACAATGGTATCCAACTTTCTCTCTTTTTAGTCTTTCCAACTTCTCTCTTCTTCTTCTTTTTTTTTTCTTCTTTTTTTTAATAATATATTGGGGGCTCCACAAATATGAGTTGGTCAATGCCAACTCATTCATGAAACCTTTCATGAAAAATCTTTCCTGACCCCTAGCATTATTGTGCATATATATATATATATATATATGTTATTTTCATATTCTAATCAAGACTTACACATAAAACCAAAACGAAACAAAAGCCAATTCTGGGCAAACATGTTTTTATATAAAACACAGAAAGTATCCACTCTAAAAAAATCTGTGTTATTCTAAAATGCTAGATGAATCTATTTATTCAACTTTACGGAAAACACAGAATCTGTTTTAAATTTGTTATAAAAATTATGTGATTAAATAAACAAATACATTTATATTTAGAAATTAAAATTTCAGAACTAGAAAATATGCTGGAAATTACAAGTAGATTGAACAGAAATACACAATAAAATAAAGTAGCAAAAAAAAAAAGCACACCGAAACGTGCACTAGACAGTGTCTTTAAAACAGATTCGTCACCTCACCGATTGGGGTACTGAAGGTTGTTTGACATCTGTCTCATAAGATACGGCAGTTGGACAAGCTATAACCAAGCACTTACGGTGTAGTTTTGGCGAACATAACTAAACATACTAAGAAGAATATAAAACTGGAGAAACTTTGTAACACAAAGAGAAAAATTTTATGGGTAGAATACTGAAGGAGAGAGTTCTCCTTTTATACACATGGAGGGAGAGAGAGGAGAAGGATTCCTGCAACAAATGTAGGAATTAGTCTCCACAAAACTGTCCAACAAATGCAGCAAAACTAATGGGTCTTAAGTGTGAGAGTTACACACTTCATATATACACATTGATGGGTCGTTAAACACATTAAAAATAAACACAAAACTACACCAAATTCTTTTAGAATAATGGCAAGTTCAGGTATCGATCCACAGGGACAATTGTGAAATTAAACTAATTTAAGTGTTAAATTCCTAAATTAATTTTGATGAAAAGATTGATTTATCATAACCTAATTTAATAACGAATAAATTAAATTAAATAGTTAAATTATCAATTATAAATAAAATTAGATTTACTGAATTGGGGAAAAACCTAGGGCAAAGAGTCCACCATTGGTCACGTAAATAGAGTTTCTAATTGAAAACAATTATGTTATGGTTCGAATGGAATAATGCTTCGCAACTACAAGTTCAAAGCATTTAACAAGAAAATCATCATGTTCAATGTACAAGCAGGAACCATCTCAAGTAGGATGAATCGTTCACTCTAAATTAGGGTAGTGACACGACTCATCCCTCGTAGTATGGTTCATCTCATACCTTGAATGTGAAAGAATAGAAAACTCATGTATAGAAGACATTCAATAATTACAGAAAGCGGAATACTTGAAGAGATAATGAAAATTATATATAGGAAGCTTCTAAAATACCATACAATTGTTCAAACCTTTACATAATTAAAAATCAACAAGAAAAACTAATTACATGGTTAGGGTTTCATCAAAACCCTAGAAAAGGAGACTAGCCACTCATGGAGGAGTGGAAGGAGGTAGATGGAGAAGAAGCCACCATGGGAGACATGCTTGAAGCTTCAAGTTCCTTTCTTTCCAAACCCTAGCCTCTCTCTCTCTTTTCAAAAACAATTTCAGAACCCTAATCTAGCCTTTTGCTTGCCTATTTATACTTTTAGTGTCTTTCCAAACAAGTTTAAAACATTTGGCAGGTTTTTCCAGAAAAAGTCAATGCACGTGCGGGAAAGTCAACTTTCTCCAAATTCTTTCTTTTTGCCCATTTTATGCTCCGATTATGTACAACCTGATTGACATTCAACACACATAAAGTACACAGTTTGATAAGCAAATGTAGTTAAGAGATCCTAATTAACGGCCTCAATGATGTACAATTTGGCCTTAATCACACATGTGTGTATATCTGCAGCCACCAACTTGGCTTGGACCAAAAAGATTAGGTTGGTGGACCACCAACTCGGCCTAGTCCAAACCTAACCCATTCCAGCAAGTCTCAAGCCTCACGATCCATGACCCACGGATCATGGACCTGGACCCAACCCAGCAGTTCATTCGCTTGTGGCAATTTTTGCATAATCAACTTGAATAATAGTTTTGGCTCAAGACCATCTTTGAAGTATCTACAACTCCCTTCCTTTGGAAAATTTGGATGCCCCGAAGGGCTCACACCATTAGGGAAAAAATGATATTTAAATACCTGTCAATGCTCTCCTCTATAATCAATGTGAGATAGAAGGTTACAAATCTTTCTCAACACCTCTTTTATGAGGCCAACTTAATAAGTCAATTTCTCATTAGTTTTTGGTCATTTTTTTTGTGGTGTAAAGATCTCATTATAAAGAATCTAAACCCACTTTAATTTACCTCAAGAGAGGATTGGCACCTACCTTAATATCATATTAAAGTCACCAAAAAACCATTATTTTCTAATGTATTCCTCTCCTGTAAGTGGTTGTTGGGCTTGATTGGATTAGGTTTGGTTTATTTTCTAATTATGATAAACTAGTAGTTTGTTTGATTGATTAATAATGTAAATATTTTTCATATTTAATAGTGACCATTAATTGTAATTGATAAGCTCCACTTTTTCCAAGGAATTAACTGGTGATGGCCACATGTTAACAAAAATGTATGTAATATAGAATGGGTCTTGTTAACGTAAAAGGCACGCACTTAGAGAAGTCAATAATACAAATATATGTATACATATACAACTTCATAAATGCATGTGAAATATTATAAATTTATAGTGAGATAGATCTTTTATGTTTCTCTCCAATTCAAATCGGATTAAAGGTGCTGCTGAATTTCCGCGAGCTCATCACGGAATCCGCATTGATAATCCGAACTGTGCAATGTGTAGAGTTCGTCGAATATTTCATTCTTGCAAAAAATCACTTTGATCGGATATCGATAGCTACTTGATTAGATCACATTTGTATATATAATTTATTTTAAAAATCATACTTACTAGTGATCTGATTAAATAGCTATCAATATCTGATCAACGTGATTTTTTACAGGGATGAAATACACGACGAGCCTTACATATTGAATGGTTTGAATCATTGATGTGGGTTACGTGGTGAACCCACAGAAACCCAGCAACACCCTCCCAACTGAAGATGAGTCTCTCTCTAAAAAATACTACAAAAATGATGTGATAGTATTGATGTTATAAATATAAATTATTTTTATGGATATTTTGTTTAAAGTGAAAGGTCACTATTGAGCCATATCATTAATTATGAAAATCCTATATGAATTTTCTATTTGAATTTTATCACTCTCTCTCTCTCTCTCTCTCTCTCTCTCTCTCTCTCTCTCTAAGAATGTAATAGAAAGCCTAAATTGAATTAATTTGAGAAGTTAGGTGGTTTATTTGAGTGAAAATATTGTTTAGGGGTTTAATTGAAAAAAGTAGACAATTTAAGGGCTCCTAGTGTAATTTACTCTATAATTAACCCCGCATCAAAAATTAATAGACTAAATACCTTAGGCTGTGATTGGTTATATTCTGTAAATGTATTTCCATCTCTCTATTTGAATTTTATGTTTGGATAGAGTTTTCAAAATGTAAATTCACCATACATTTGAAAATGTAATTCTCTTTCCTGTTTGGTAGATTTCTCTCCATTTCATCTTCTCAGTTTCTATCCGTTTCATCTTCTCCACTCTTCCCAACGTACATATTCTCTCTATTTGGTCTTTTTCATTTCTAAAAAGCTTTACGTGCAATGAAATTTAAATTTAAAAATGCTTCATAGCTATTATGTATATCCTTCAATCGATTTGGTGTGGCATAACTGAGAGGGTGTAATGAGTTCTCTGATCTGGGTAAAAGTGGTTGAGCCAGTTGTCACTAGGACATTTGGCCGGTTGTCCACCCGGACTTCCGACCGGTCGACTGCCAGTCTTTGACAAATGATTAACAAGCATGTCTTCAATCTCTGAAGCTTTCATCAAGAGAGAGAGAGAGAGAGAGAGAGAGAGAGAGAGAGAGTACAATAGTAGAAATGGTGTAAAGTCTCACTCGCTCATAACCCGACTTTGCTTCTTTTGTTCTGGTACTTGGAAAACTTCAAACCCCTCTACACTTTGCCTTGTCCAAAGAAACTCTACTCTCTCTATTTCTCTGTCTCTATATATGTATATGTATATCTCTTTCTTTCTCTCTATAGAAGTGTATGAGGAGAGAGTGAGAGATGGCAGTGTCCTGGTGGTGGGAGTAGGAGAGAGTAATAGTACATCAACACTTTGGAGACAGGTGGAGTCAGAGACAATGGGTGTGTTGTTGGGCAGAGAGCCTACATTTTTATATAAGAAATCGAATGACCAAAATATTAGAAATCAGATAAAAATATAAGGCTTAATTTTTTTATTTTTTAAAAAATTAAATTAAAAAAATTTTGAATAAAAAAAAGTAATGAAATAGTTTTGATAATACATGATTTTCTTATATGTATTTATTATTATTTTTTGGTTATGTTGATAATTTTTTTAATATTTTCAATTAAAAAAGTGATTAATGTTATTTTCTGCTAATAATTAATTTTTTAATTGAATTTTAAAAAGAGTTTGGTTATGAGTATTGATCAGAATTTTCAATAGAGTTTTAAGTAGTGTGTTTGGTTATAAGTTATAACAATTTGAATTAAGTTTTGAAAACTCTTTTCAAAACTCTTAACCAAACAAATTTTTTACACTCAAATCATAATTCTAAAACTCACAAACTCAAAATATAACTCTATTCTCAAATCATATTTAGAAAATTCTACCAAACGCTACCTTAATTTTTAAGTTAAAAAAGAAGAATATATTTATTGTCAATAAAAAGAATGAAACTTTTAAAAGTTGGACTTTGCATTGCAATAGCAACACGGTTAAAACTCAATTTTTTAAAATCATATTATCTCTCTATTTTTTAAAAATTATTTTTTTTAATTAAAAAAAATCAATTTTTAACATGCTGTTGGACCAAAAGTATCATCAATGTTGATGTTTAACTGAAATACAACAGAGTAAAGGTGGATATATGAATGTAAAGTATTATTATTATTATTATTATTATTATTATTATTATTATTACTTTATTTTTTAGGTGCGGCACGGGTTCTAATTGAAAATTGTTACTCTCTTTGTTTCAAAAGAATTTAATTTTTTTTTAGTAATACAATTATTTACACTTTAAAAATATTAACTTTTCAAAATTATTCTTTAGTAGTACAATTTTTACACTTCAAACAAATGTTATTAAATTTAAATGAAGGATAAAATAAAAAATTTATATAATTTTAATCCTTAATTTTTGAAAAGAAACTAATATTTTGGAATAATAAAAAATGAATTACTATATCCCATCAGTATACTTTCATGCCACACTATTAGTTTGAGCAACTACATTAATAATTTTACATAATACTTCAAGAATATATAATAATTATCTATTCTAGTTAGGAAAAGACTAATTGGATGTATACTATATGTAATTTATAACTAAATAAGAAAATAATATAATTTCATACTTTTTGAGTCATAACTAAAATAAAAAGACATATCAAATATCTCATGACTCATAACTAAAATAATGTCGTAATTAAAGAAAAAAATTGATCATAACTAAAGTAAAAAATAACATAATTAGGAATGCATATGGTACATCCCTTTCAAGGGGTTGTATAGTAGAATTTCTCAATTATAGTTGGGCATTGGTAACTAAGAAACCAACTAGGCTTAAGGGTTGTTTGGGATGTTCTAAATAAGTGTACTTTTTGACTTTTCATAAAAAGATATGTAGAGAAATAGAGAGGAGATGTTGATTAATGTGACCCAAAAAAAAAATAAAAAGATAAAAAGTGTGAACTTATTTAGTTTTCTCAAACTTGGCCTTAGTCTAATTAGCTACCATAACTTTCTTAAGAGTTTAGTTCCTAGGAAAAACTTATGGGTTCAACTCTTTTTAAAAGGAATTGAATTAAGGAGGAAATACTTGTACTTTTCAAAGGATGTGAAAACTAGCCCCATAAGTGTTAAAGTAACAATTGACTTTCGCGGATAATTTATTTATTTATTTTTTGTGTGTGTGTGATAAGAAGACAGACAACATTTTAGATATAAAAAATTGGATAAATTGTAAATACACCTCCTAAGGTTTAATTAAAATATGAATCACCCCCTGTGATTTTGAAAATTGCATTTCATCTCTTAAAATTCTGAAAATTACATTTCACCTCTTGAGATTTCTAATTTCATAACAAATTGCCTATTTTATTAATAAATCATGAAATCAATTAACAGTTTTTAATAATGTTAGAAATATGTTTTAATTAATAATTTAGGTAATTTTATTATTGAATAAGAAAGCAATTACGAATTTTATTTTTTTTAGTTAATTATGTTAAATAAGAAATTCTGACAAGGGATATTTGTAATTTTTTAAATGACATGAGGTAATTTGTACTTTAAGTAAATCTCAAGAGGTGTATTTGTAATTTATCCATAAAAATTAGAACCGTAAATGAATTGAGTAGTAAATTTTTTAAAATCAACTTAACAATTTAATAAATTTTAAAATATGTTAAAGTCTAAGAAAATGATACCATATGTACCCTACCGCAAAATATATAACTTTATTACAAAATTTTTTAATATCAATCATAAAATGTGTAATCTCATAACAAATTGGCATAACAAAATGTCTACAATTTGTAATTAATGTTGCAAAATTTTGTGACTTGATCACGATATTTTTTATTATGTTAATTTGTGATGAGATTACATATTTTGTAATTAATAATACTAAATTTTGTACTAAAATTATATATTTTGGGACAAAAATACATATAACATGTATTCCTAAAAAGACAAACACCATAAAAGAACTGTAAAATTTGATTTATTTATGTAATAAATTTATCAAACTAAGCCTCGGCTTGATTTTTATCCTAGGCTAAAATATTATAAAAGGATAAAAAAAAAAAGTTAAAAAAGTCAAAATTCACAAAAAGATAAAAAAAAAATTTCATTTCAAAGCTAAAAAGTTAAAAAAGTTTTTTAAAAAAATCTAAACATATAAAAAAATTTTGGACTAAAAAAATTTAAAAAATAAAAAATTAACTAAAAAAAGTCATTACCAAACCATCCCTAAATAGATTGTATTAAGGGGTAGTTTGAGATGATCTAAATAAGTGTACTTTTTTATTTTTTATGAAATATGAGTTAGGTATGGGTTGGATTTAAAGTGATGTGGTAAAAAAGTAATATGACTTAAATAAAATGATGTGACTTAAATAGAATAGTGACTTTTTAACTTTTAAATTTTTTTAATTACTACAAACAAGGCCTAAATATAATTGCCGCTCGCACAACCACATACTTCTCTTGTAAATCCAATCCGAGTTGTTGTATGTGAACAATTATCCAATCGGAATTGTCATATGTGAACAATTATGCAAATGATTACTCAAACCCACTCACCATAAAAAAACAAAAGTACCGACACCACAAGAGACAAAAATATTTTTATTACATCGTTGGGGGAAGTTAGCTATTTTGACAGGTTATTTTAATTTTTAATTATTTTAATAAGTAAAAAAATTTATATTTAGAAAGGTGATTGATTTTTTATTTTATTTTATATAATTAAATATGATATTCATGAGAGAAAAAATAAAATTATTATAAATTTAATATAATATTTTATCTTATTAATTATTTTAATTTATTTTATCTTTTCGTGAATTTAAAAAAAAAACAAAAATAAAAAATCCACTTACCAAACAGAGCCTATGAATTGTAAAGACTGTCCCTTGTTCACCCTCATTCCTAAAATCCTATGTAGTTTTCCATGACCTCTTCCTCCAAATTCACCTCTTTCCAATCCCACCACCACCACCATCACCATCACCATCACCATCACCACCATGGCTAGCAATGACAACAACAACTCCTTCACCCACCACTTAACCATCCTCCTAATTGCCGCCTCAACGGTCGCTATCGTCATCATCCTCTACCACTGCATCAACGCTTGTTACTACAACCGGAGAAACCCCCAACGCCACCACCGAACACCGGTTCTCCGACAAGGAGAGATACCGGGCTGCATTGACACGTCGGTGACGGGATTCATACCGGTCTACAAGTATGAAAAGGGAACGAAATTGGTCGGAGAAGATGGGACTTGTACGATTTGTTTGAACGAGTACGAGGAAGGTCGAGAGCTACGTACGTTGCCTGAGTGCATGCACTGCTTCCACGTGGCTTGTATTGATATATGGCTCTATTCCTGTTCCACTTGTCCGGTTTGCCGCACTAATACAACGCCGTCTCCGTTTGAGTTAAAGGTTTGTTTGGAGCCTCGTTTGGATGGATCGACCTCTCAACAAGAACTTGGCTTGGCACCGAGTTTTGGGGTGCATTCACGGGTGTTATGATGGTGAAAAGGTTTAATCATTTGTACAGGCTCTATTCGCTTTTTGTTTGATCTGAAAATATCTTTTAGGGATATATTTCCTCTCCTTTTTTTTTCTTTTTTTTTTCTTTTTTTTTTCACTTATATATATGTATATATTATAATGAAGGTGTTATTAGGTCTCGTGGGACTCTAAGATAATAATTTAGAACAAATGCTTGTAGATTGTTCATTAAAAAAAATTAAATTGATTTGATAATCATAATCATATATTTTGTTGATATATATATATTTTGGGTATAAAAAATTGGACATAAAAGATAATTTTAAAAATAGATATCATTTTTTTTAACAAAAAAAATCTAATGAAATCATGAAGTGATTATCAAAATAATCAAACTTTTTTCATAAATAATTTATACTCTTAGTTGAATAAAATGAATAGTTTAAATTATTGAAATAAGATTCATTGCAAAACTCACAAGGTCCAACATCTCAAAAAACAAAAACCTACCCCCACTACAAAAAATCAAGGTTTTAGAGACTAAAATTTAGAGATAAAATTAATTTTAAGGACAAAATATTTTTGTTGCGAAGAGCATTGTTATTATATTTTTAGCAACGAAAATTAAACATTAGTAATGAATTATTATCCTTTTAGGACTATACTTTTTGTTTAAAAAAATAAACCATTTTGAGACTAAATTATTTTGTCTCTAAAAATCTATTTAGTAGTGACATTTTCAAAATTTTATTGTTAAAAACTTTATTGCGGCGGTTCGGGATGACTTATCCTCACGACGATAGAAATTAATCCTTAAATATTTTTTACAATAAATTTTTCACTTTTAAAAACTAAAAAATTTTATCATTAAAACTTTTATTCAAAAATAATTTTATTTGGTTGTGACTTCAGGACTAATATGCTAATAGTTGTATATTAGTGAAGGTGGAGCGGGGTGTTTGAGGGAAGGGGCTAATCTAGTGTGGTGAAGATGGGAGGTGAGGTTTAAAATTTTAGTCAAAAAAATATTTTCTACTAAAATATATATTTTGATTATAAAAAATATTTTTTATTGTACAAGAAATAAAAATATTTACTACTTAAACATGTGGGGCATCAACCTGGACCTAGGAGAAATTTTATTTCCACACATTACTTTCTCTCTTTTCATATCTTTTTTCAATACACATATTAAATAAATTTAAGGAAAATTTACCCATAAGTCCTAGTTTTTGAAACGTTGAACCATTTAGTCCTAAAATTTTTCTTATGCTCCATTTAGTCCCATTTTTACATCAGCATGATGTAAATGATGTAAATGATCTGATGTTTCATTCTATAATTTCAAAATTTATTGAAATCTGATGAACATTAGATGTTTTTTATCCTATATTTTCAAACATTATTGAAATTTGATGAACATTAGATGTTTAAAATCTAATGTTTGTAACATAACTCTGATGTTATTAACATTGTATCTGATGTTATTAACATTGTAATGGGACCTTTCAGTCTATAAGAAAACTTTTAGGACTAAACAGTGCATAAGTTATTAATTTGGGATTTATTGGTGCATCTCCCTAAATTTAAACTATAAACTTTCACTCAATACACAACCTACCATACCAAAAATGTCCTTACAATCTTCATCCTCCAAACTGCCGTCGTCGGTGCACCTCTTCCCCTCCGTTTCACTTCCCGTTGTTATTTCTTTCTTCGTCATCTGATAGGACTTATATGTAGAGTGGAGGTCTGATTTTTGTAAATTGAACATCTGTTGCAGATAATCTATTTGAATTATTAAGTTATTTGTCAATTGGGGTCTCGCAAAATGCCTGGAGTGGTTGTGAAGGGAGCTCTTGAAGATGGGTTTGTGAATGAAAATGGAAATTCCACACCACGTAAAGAGAATTCAGTTCAAAATAAACCCCCTAATTGTACTCCAAGTCTGCAGAGTTCTCAGAATGCTGCTGTTGTAGAAACCCCTTTCAATGGAGTTGTTGACACTTCAATTGAACAGCTTTATGATAATGTATGTGAGATGCAGAGTTCTGATCAGTCACCTTCTAAGCCTAGCTTTGGATCTGATGATGATGAGTCAAGGATTGATTCAGAGTTATGCCATCTTGTTGGTGGAGAGATGAGAGAAGTGGAGATTATGGAAGAGGAAGTAGTAGAGGTGGAAAAAAATAGAGATCATGATCATGAAAGTCATAGTGATTCGGGTTCTAAGAAGGAAGCTCGTCCGTGGATAAGAAATCCGGGAAATTGGATAATAACCAATCAAAGAAAGCTCCTAAATTCGGAATCAGAATCATCGTTGAAATCAAACCCGAAGAGCAAAAGCCCTCAAGAGAAGCCTCATATTGATGTTCTTTATATTAATTGAGAATTCATCTCCAAACTTGTTCTCTGTGTTTGACATAGAGAGTTAGAGTTAGGGTTTTAGAAAAATGATATTTTGATAATTTAATTTTAAGACAGAAATATAATTAAAAAAAAAATCATTAAGTGCATGGAAAGAGAAGTAGTGTGTGGAAATAGAATTACCTAAGACCTAGCATCATTGCTATGGTGACATGAGTGCAATTATTGTTATAGGCTTGCTTTGGCAAGCTAGCACAAAGCTAGCTTTTAGCATTTCTAGTCAAAAAAATTAACTTTTTTACTTAAGTCACTATCCAAAAAGTTAGCTTTTTTGGTTAAAAAAGTCAAAAAAGTCAATTTTTTACCAACTTCCCAAAACACCACATAAATGATGATAATTCAACCATTGCTCTTGTTCACGTACAGGGCATATAATGCAAACAGCTGTCAACAAGGTAGACTCCTGCAACAATTTAAGATACAGTAATGCTACATTCCCCAAGGAAACGACCCAATGAGTAACCAAAGACAAAGAATCAGGATTCCTTCCTTGTATTTTCTCTTTATATGTCTTATTTACAGGGCTATTGGGCCCACTTTTAGGCCCAATTTTGATAATCTGAACCGTTTATATTTTAATACAAAAATGCTTCGGACCCCCACTGGGGGTCGACCCCCAGTGAGGTGGCATGTCCGGATTGGGCAAAAAAAAAACTGTTTTATTTATTTATTTATTTATTTTTGAGTTTCAACCAGTGGGGTCTGAATCACAGTTGATTTTAATATTTGTTCAGTATATCATACCTGTAAAAAATCAAGTTGATCAGATATCAGAAAGCATGTGTTCAGAAACTCGAACTAAAAATTATTTTTTTAAAGAATTTAATAAACAATTTTCCGAACACATACTTTCTGATATCCGATCAACTTGATTTTTTACAGGTATGATATAATGAACAAATTTTAAAATATGAATGGTTCGGATTATTAAAATTGGGCTTAAAAGTGGGCCCAATGGCCATGCAAGTAGGAAATATAAGGAGGAAATGCAAGGAGGGGATATTGATTCAAGGAAAAATCCCTTGACTCATTTTAGTCCATTAAAAGTGGAATAATCATTACCAAGGAAAAGAAAATATCAGCGCCAAAGAAAAGTAGCAGCTGGCGGCGTCAAAGATGGGGGTTGATCAAATACGTTTTTAATTGGTGAGATCTACTTTTTGTATACTTTAATTTGTTAAAATTATAAATTTTAATTTATTTTTAATTTTTTGGAAAGTTTCTTTTTTTCTTTTTAATTCTTACAAGGAATTATATATTTTTAGGTTTTGATGATGTAGTTCGATCGGCAAGGGATGGGTCGGACTGGTCCAAGCACTCCATAGATTGGTTGACCTTTATCCTTCATGCTGAACCTTCAACAAACCCACTAGGAAGGTTCCAAAATGGGGGGTTTCCTTCTCGTAGACCCTTCGATGATCAAATTAGATGAGAACGTTGTCTGAATGGTAACATAGAGAGGAAAAGAGAGAGAGAGAGAGAGAGAGAATTAGAGACTTAGTTGTTACCAAACGTACTTTAGAAGCTTCCTTATATCCCTCACTCATCATTTCCAAGTCAATTTGAGCTGTCTTGTTGGCCGAAAGTCTATAGTTTAGTTGTCATCGGTCATGGTGGTTTTGCATGCTCCAGCGTGAGAGGTCTTGTTGCATTTAATGCCATGATAGTCTCATTTAATGCCTGATGTGTGGGTTCAATAACTCTGCAGGATCTTTTTCTACCACGTGGCTGACTCCCTATCTGATAGATGTCTCACGCTACTGGACCTGGACCAGCATAGGTTTCTCATTACTGTTGGGCTTTAACCATGTGACTGTTTGGGGAGCTGGACCAACTCTAAGCATTTACTTTATGTCAGTTTCATTGATTTTAAGCCAATTTTGTTAGCCTTTTCCATTCTTTAATCAATTTTTCCAAAGTGATGTTGAAGTCCACTAAATGAGAAGAGATATCAAATGAGAAGTGATTCATAGCATGAAAGGGAGACTAAGCCTTGACGATGAACCTCCATAGAGATTAAGCCATTGAACATAGGTCTTTTTCTCATGCCTTGAACAACAATCAATCGGTTGAAACAACTCTCAAACAAAAGAGAAAAAGAAAATAGAATGGGATGTTGGAGTACAAACTTATGACATATCTTCCAAAGAGAACTTCCAAATGCATGCAGCTCTAATGTGGACTATAAATGACTTTCCCGCATATGGTGATTTGTCTGGTTGGAATACCAAGGGTGCTCTTGCATGTCCTTCTTGTAATTATGAGACTCATTCTCGATGGTTAAAACATGGAGGAAAATACTATTTTATGGGTCATAGGCATTTCTTAGATAAAGATTATAGATTTCATAAAGATAGAGCATCATTTGATGGCAAACAAGAAATAGAACCAGCTCCCAATATGCTATCTGGCTTTGAGATCATGATGCAAACAGAAGACCTTGATTATAAATTTGGGAAGACAAAGGCAAATGAAAAAAAACAAAAAAAGAAAGAAACAAGCGGATGGTGATGACATACAACCATGGAAGAAAATAAGTATATTTTTTACATTGTTGTATTGGGCAAATCAAAAATTGTGTCACAATCTTGATGTGATGCATATAGAGAAAAATGTGATTGATAATGTATATGGAACATTGTTGAATTTAGATGGGAAGACAAAGGATAACTTGAAGGCACGTCTTGATTTACAAGAGATGGGTATAAAACGTGAACTTCACCCACAAAAGATCAGTTCCAATAAGACATATTTGCCTCCAGCTTGCTTCTCAATGATTTTAAAAGAGAAATATGACTTCTTGAAAGTTTTGAAAGGGGTAAAAGTCCTAGATGGTTAAGCTTCAAATATTTCACGTTGTATCCAACTTAGACAGCGTAAGATTATAGGTTTGAAGAGTCATGATGGTCATATTTTGATGCAGCAACTTCTTCCTATCGCATTACGATGAGCATTTTGTTTCTTTAGGAAAATATGTTCCAAAGTCTTGCAAGTAAAAAAGCTTGACCGACTTGCATCTCGAATTGTATTGACTTTATGCAATTTGGAGAGTCGAAGAGTGCTTAATATTTTTTTCACGATATTTGGAATCTGTTGAAACCGTATTCAATCGACCCTTAAGAAATGTTGAAGATTCTATAGGGGCAATAATGAATATCGAACTTGATCAAAAGTCATGGATACAAGCACATTGTTATGTGCTATTTAACAATGATGAAATTTAACCATATCAGATGTAAGCAATATTTATGAGTTATGGTATATAAATAAGTTTGAGTTTCCCATTTTAATACTTGCAATAGTAACACAAGTTAGGTTTGTATATACAGATAACACAAGGAGCATATAAAGAAACAAAGTCGTCCGCGTCATCTAACTGATGAAGTTCTTAATAAGATGCATATGAAAAGTTTTGTGAGTGGTTTAGATCATATGTAAGTATGTAGCTATTAAATAATACTATTACCATATACAATTTTTAGCGTAGAGATTAATGTAATCATTTTAATGGATCCTATAATATATTAGGTTGTAACTATGGATGACACAAGAAAGCAACAACTTACTGATGAAATCAAGTGGCTTGCTCAAGGCCCAAACACTCTAGCTAGACGATTCAAACGATATGTTGTTAATGGTTTTAAGTTCCGAATTAAAAATTACGAGGAGAAGAAAACTCAGAATAGTGGAGTTTGTGTGGCCACTGAAGGAGGCACCATGTATTATGGTGTTTTATTTGATATCATTGAGCTCAATTATTTTGACAAGTTGAAATATGTATTATTCAAATGCAATTGGGTTGATGTGAACACAGGCAGAGGCTACAAGATAGATGAATATGGTTTTGTCATCTCAAGCATCACAAGTTTATTTTGTGGGAGATGTAAGGCATGAAAATTTGTTGGTTGTTGTTAAAACAAAAGCAAGGGATGTGTTTGATGTTGGTACTAATGAATTGTGTGATGGTGATGTTGACACTTACTACGATAATGAGCCATATAATATGATAGTTGAAGACACTCATGTGGATGCGAATGAAAACCTCAATTGGGCTAGAAATGATATAGAAGGAACGACAATCAATATGCCACTTCCACATGATAACCAACTGATCGATGAAGATGATTTAGATGAGGATGTCTAGTTATTGAGTTCACCTAGTTTAATTTTAATTTATTTATTCGCATGTTAATCTTTGAAACATTATTTGGTTTTGAATATAAATTTCAAATTTCTTAGTTTCATACATGTATGGCAACCCATGTTTTGCATTTTTTGTTTTTAATCACATACCCCTTGTGGATGTAGGCGTAAGCCAAACCAGGTAAATTATCTGTTTTCTTCTTTATAATTGTGTTTGCATCAATTTGCTACTTTGTATCCAATCTCAAATTTGTGTGGGTTTGTCAGGACATTTGTCGTGTTGCCATTGAAGTATATTGTATGGGTTATTAATGAGGACATCTATATTTCTTCTAATAGATAACTGATAGTTTTTTATTTTATTTTAATGTTTGTTGTTAAATATAGCTATTAAAAACTTGAACTGGAAAATCAACATCTTGACAATATTGTTTTTATGCTCTCTGTGGTTTTAACTTTTAGTATGTGAATGTAGGTATATTATATCTTGAGAAGAAAGAAGTCCACACGCATCTAAGAGAGGTGAGTATAGTTATGTATGTCCACACCTGTCTAAATGTAGTAGTATTATTGTGTCATGTTATGTTATTGTATTAGGAAGGGGAGCTAAGTCTAGCATTATTTTGCTAATTTCACTGGAATCTAGCCAATTGGCTGTGGGTGATCTGATGTGTTTTGTGATCTATGGTGTGTAATATGTCTGCTGATGGCTGTGCGTGATCTATTATGGTGTTTGCCCCTTTTTTTATGCTGCTTTTGTCAATGCTGGTGTGTTTGGTGGCTGATTTTGTTCCTATTGTTTGTTGGGGCAGTGATCTGTGGAGCTGTAGGATGTACAATTGAATCAAATTATTAAGCTTTTATTTTGTTAAGAGTGGTAATATATCACAATTCAATCATTATTTGTGATCAGTGTTGTGGTAATATAAAATAATTACTTGGAAAGGCCTCAAGTACATTTAGTACTATGCCATGCTTTCAGATTTAGGTTCACAGTGTTTTTTTAATTCTGGTAATGGCAAAATATTCTGGATAGATTTTCACTCTATATAATGGATGTTTCACAATTCAATTATTATCTATATATATATATATATATATTATTTATTTATTTTGCATAGGGCTTTGATGACACACTATCAACCATTTTCCTTTTATCAAAATTTTGCAATATGTCATTGGCATGTGTCATTTTTTGTTGATATGCCAATGTGTTATTTATTCTTTCTAATGAATTGCTGGATGTGCTGATAATTAGTAGCATTCGAATACCATCCTCTCCGCTTTTATCACCACAAGCTACCTATAAAGTTCCAAATTACTGTTAACGACTCAAAAGTGATATTATTCTGAACCAATTAATCATGCTCTAGCATAGTGCAAGCAATATTGAGAGGATTACTTACCACAATCATCACACTTTCATGGAACAACTTCTTAGAAACGAACACCCAAAATATGTCATAGAAGAAGGCATAATCGAGAAGAACAGTACCCACCTGATTTGCAAAATACACAGAACCATGTCAAAGAAAACATTAAGTGAGAAAGGCATTTGGTTTTGAAAACTGTTCAGACCATAGTGCACTACTGACACGGTTTTTATTTCAGTAATGAAACTTGGCTTTAACATTTAACTACTAAACTGTATGATCAATGCTCATTTAATTTGATTAATATCTTTGTGTTTGATTAATTACGTCTATTGTTTATCTAGCAAATATGGCAAAGAAACGATTTAGAACTTGCAATCATGAGAATGAGTCCCAGAACAAGCGATCAAATGGCTCTTCTCAGCCTAGCCAATCACATAACTCTTCGTAGCCTAGCTAGCCAAATAACCTTTCACAGCTAAACAGACCAAGTAGAATTTCACAACCTAGTCACTCAATTGGCTCTCCACAGCTGGACATGCCAAATAGAACTTCACAACCTAGTCGTTCAAATGCCTCTTTATAGCTTAATCGGCCAAATAGAACTTCGCAGCCTAGTCGATCAAATGGCTCTTCACAACCTAGTTGGTCACATCCCTCCTCACATGCTCCATCACATGTTCTACACCCTCAACCTCAATAATCAGAGGTTAATCCTCAGTTTGAAGATGATTTAGATGAGGACTGGTTAAGGGAAGAAAAAATGCAACGTACAGGTATTATTAGATTTTTAGTTGAGGTACAAATTATAAGTCAACCTTCACTTCCATGATATATTTCGTTGTTGTATTGTAATAGATGCATTGACCAAGCGAAACACGCGGGGAATTACACATATGGTGGAAGTGTGGAATTTGACTCCAAAAGAACGCATTATGCTCACCTTCAACAAGGATTTGCAGGCTATTTCTACGGAGGATGGTATGTTCAGTCGTTTCATACGCGCCATTGCTAGGAAGCCACACTTATGCCCAATTAAGTACAAGAATTGACATGAAGTGCCAGATCAATATAAAGAAGATTGTTGGAATATTATCGAGGTAATTTTCTAACTACAAGTATTTTGTGATAATTCTACTCTAAGAGAGATCATATGCATGTGAAAAAGACAATCTTCTATGCTATTATGGTTGAAGTAAAAATAAAAATATGAGAATTAGGCAAAGAAATGCACAAATTTAGTTTATATTATTGTATTGATAATTTTAAGAATGTTCATAACATGAAAAAACATACAATTGTAGTCCAAGTTTGCCATTTCTCAAGATGAGAGAAGGGATATGATTAGGCATCGAACATTGAAGTCAATGGGAGAGAAATGGAGAAATTGGAAAAAATAGTTTAAAAGCAAAGTACTATGATGAGACAAAGACAACAACATAGATAGTAGCTACTACGCCTTTAACAGTTAACCGTGAGCACTATGTTGACCTTGTCGCGTATTGGTTTTCAAACGAAGGACATGTATGCATAGATGTATGTTTTCTATCAAATAATACATTGTCATTATATCATTTTTTTTAAAACATATTGTTATGCATTTATGAGTGAAGGAACTTACTACAACCAATAAGGAAAGTCGGCGAAAGCAAACAAGTACACATACAGCAGGATCTAAAACTTATGCACCACATGCATATGATATGGTATTTCAAACTTCATTCCTTGTTTTATATTTTGAATTTGGTTAGCACATTGTATTATGAATTTATTTTGAAACGATATGATTGTTACATAGGAGCAAAAATATAAGATTGCACTAGATTGAGCAAAATTATATATACCGCTTCACAAAAGGAAGGATGGGACACCAGTCAATGAAGCAGCAGCTATAAAAATTGTTTGCCCATTTAATAAGTTACATTTTCAAAATTCTGATCTGTTTGTGGCAAACAATCACTCTCGCTCTTTGTCTCCCCCCCATCCCCCCCCCCCCAAAAAAAAAAAAATTTACGCTATAGAAAAAACTAGAAGCTTTGATGAGCTCACAACCAAGTAGCTCCGAAGGAAATGTTAGTGGCAATATATCTTGGTCACCAAATGATATTTATTCTTAAGTGATGGATAAAGAGCATCATGGTCGTGTTCGAGGTTTAGGATTTGGGCCTACTCCTTCCAAGCATGGCTTCATGTGTAATAGTTTCGACCATTTAAGAATGGTTTCTAATGAAGAGAGAATAAGAGACAAAGACACTATAATTGAGTTGAAGGAACAACTAAAAACTCAAGGTGATCAGTTGCAAACTCAAGGTATTTAGTTGCAAGCTCAAGATGTTGTAATAAACTCTTTAAAAGAGCAAGTAGCATTTTTGATGAGACAGAGACATAGTTCTAGTGGTTTGCAGGTATAACTACATATAACATATTCTTTTATATGATGTATTTATCATATGTTATCCTTTTCTAAATTTATGCATACTTATGTAAATTGTATTGTATAAATTAGGTGACAGATGGATCTAGTGGCATTCCGGACCAAGTTTCTCTACAAAGACATCAAAAATCCTCTTTTGGGAGTCATGAAATGCAACATTCTAATCGGGGTAAGTCCTCATTACAATACACATACATTGACACAAATTTAGAACCACTGTTAATGACTTCTTTCCCAATAAATTGTTAGTTAGTTTGGACAAAATTGGGATTTGATAGGTTGACTTCTCTACTTTGCTTCCTTTATTGGCATTCGTAAAAATACCAAACAAACCAGTGAATAGAGAATTGGGCAATCGAAAAAATTTGAATATCAGCAACGTATTAAACTGTACTATACAATTAAAAATAGACCCTTGGATGTTACTAGTGGTTGCTTGATTTGGTGGCTGCTACTAATGTTTGGCTTTATTGGCTGATTCAATCCAAATGCCAACCTGTTAGTTGCTTGCTTACATGTTCTAAGCCCTTTAGATGTCTTCAAGCACATCTAATCTTAGAGATCAACTTGTAGTGCTTAAAGAATAGCACCAAGAACTAATGCAGAGTTTTTTTTGTTGGGTTTAAAAGAAAACATAAAACAGAGGAAGAAAACTGAGAGGGTGCGTTTCATCATAATGCAGAATTTTTTTTGCTGGTATGGAGTGGGTTTCTTTGCTACCTTCGTTTGTTTGGCTTTTTTGATGCTTTATGGAAGCTTAGGTGTTGTTGGGTTTGGTGTGTTTAGAGTGAACCTGGAATATATGGACCAACATGACATATGTGGATCATCTCATAAACAATCCTTTGGTTGTTCATTTGAATCTTAGTGTCAATGAAATTTGAACACTAACATGACATATGCTTCACAATAATTCTCATGTTATCATGAGCTCAAACACTATCATCAAACAAAAGAATATAGGTTGTTTAAATAATTAAATTTCACTGGTGGCATACTTAGAGATTGTGTTTAGGAGTTAGCTTGAAATTTCTTTGACCTTGAGATCAAAATATTATTTTGTATTATATATATGATATGTACTTGAAAAAAATTATAGGGCTAAGTGAAATTTTCAAAAGTTTAGTGGGCTGAAAATGAAAATTATAGGGCTAAGGGAAATTTTAAAATTTCCATGACTTTAGGTCACAGCAGTATATGTTCTCTAACCTTCATACTGAGGTTGTGAATTTAAGTCTTATATGGAGCATTGAGGGATGATTTTCATTTTCTTTCCCCATAAATGTAGGTTAGAGTAGCTTTAAAAAAAAAATGTATAAAATTGAAGAGAAATTTTTAGGAAGTTTGGGCCCTCTTTGGCTCAGCCATTAGTTCAATGTGTACCCTTTGCACAAATTCACTTGTACACCTATAGCCATTATTTTTTTATTTTTTATTTTTGGTTACACTAACTAACTAAAACATTTCTTTTGGTTACACTAACCAACTAAAATGAACTTCAATAGTAGATAAACAAGTAGAAATCTGAAGTCGGCCTCAACTCAAAGCTACCTTAATGGTAGACAAGTACAGATTCTCTATTTAGATCTCTCTTGTGTCCTATCTAAAGGTTTTCTTTTCATTACACAAATAGACTCATCACTTAGTAAAAGCATGCCATATTAAAAAGTATGTAAAAAATTCTAAACAAATGGTCCAAACTTAATACGATATAGAATTCTCTGTTAAAGTCTTTCTTTATTTTCCAATTTCGTTGCTCCTCTCAACGATACAATCAAATCAAAGATATTCTTTATGTAATATAAAGATATCCCGAGGTGGATCCAATACAAAAGGGAAATTTTATGTCTAGATCTTGCTTATCCTCCTATTCTAATACTCCTCACCACTACTACTACACATAATTAAATAGAGAAATTCATCGTGTAATTGGAAGGTATTGTAAGACAAATAGATATTGAATATTCTTAGCAGAGGATTCAGATTCTCACCAAATTTAATAATTTCATGTGAGGGCTCACAAAGATACCCTGTTGACCTCCCCTAAAGGAATGGAGTTGAGAGTGTAGTGGCTGTGCAAGTGGGGAGGGTCCTCAAATGTACATATACATATAATGTGATCATTGGCTTTGGCTTTAAATTATTGACATTTGAAGGGACTTGATTTCCTCTGTACAATGTGCTTGCAAATGCAAAGAACAATTGCCTTAAGAGTTGGAGAGCACCACACACATAGAGAGAGAGAGAGCATGTGAAATATTTCTTCCTATCCCACTTTTGTTTTCCCGTCATCAGTGTTTTTGCCTTTTGGACTTTGTTGGGTCATCTCAAGCTCACCTTCTCTTGCACCTGAAAAGAAAGAAAGACTAGTAACACCTTTTGTTACTTGTGAGAAAAATCAAAGGGTTGAAAAAGATTGTTATGATCAGTTGCTTTATGACTATACAAACTATTGAAATGAAAACACAATATGAATCTTGAAGGCTTGTGACTAGGGATCATGTGGCACTGTACAAGTGATTTGGCATCGAAGATTTCATAATGTGTTTGACAAAATAAAAATTGTGCAGTTTATAAATTTTTGAATCTTGAATTTGTAGAGAGAAAAGATAAAAAAAAAAAAAAAAGAAACTAAATTGAAAGAATTTTTAAAAAAAAATCCTTTTTGGGTAAGGTTAGGGGAAAATGAGATTAAAATGAATGGATGTCAAAAAAAAATATTGTTGTGGGAAATTTTACGTCTAGATCTTGCTTATCCTCCTATTCTTGCAAATATGATCTTTAATTTCATTGTAATCTTTATTTTTTGATATGTAAACCACATACTTACCAAAAAAAATAAAAAAAAAATAGGACTTGTCGAGAATTATTTGTAGTCTAAATTTTCTTTATAGATTTTTAAATTGAAAATGATACTTATGCTCATTCAATTATTTTTATTGTAGGAAATAAGACAATATGAAAGTATCAAACAACGAACGTCATTTCTCGATTTGAACATTTTTCATGGAGGTCTTTATAAAATGGCGTCATGAGTAATACTTTTGAGTACTATTGTTATGTGAAAAGTTTATCTTTTGGATTATGGTGTGGGCTATTAGTTTGCTAGAAACATTAGATCTTTTTTGTATTACAGGCTTATGTAATGAACCTTTTAATTAAGTTGTTTTGGATATTTTGGGATTATGAAAATGCAGACTTTTTTACCTTTTACAATTATTGAGTATTAAGCCATTAGAATAAAATAGTGTTGTTATAGATATATAATGTGAGCAGGGATAAGTGAGAGATAACCATTAATGGTTAGCAAATCATTGAAAATTTTAAGCTATATATTATTGGTAATTGAATAGTAAACATAGCCTACAATTTCTTGCTGGCCTTGTTGTTGGTGCATGCTTTGGCAGGTTGTTGGCTTTTTTGTTGGATGTTGTTGTTTGCTTTGATGCCTGGTGTCATTGTTGTTGGTGTGTGAACAGGATGGTTTTCGCTGTCTAGATTGTTTTTTTTTTTTTTTTTTTTTGGTTTATGTGTCTTTGTATAGTTGGTTAGCTCCTAGGGTATACCCATTGTATCTTGTAGTTTTTTGTCATTTTATTTATGACCTATTCACCCCCCCCTCAAAAAAAAAAAAAGCCTACAATCGCGGTTAATAACCATTGCTGTTAATAAAATTCAAAACGAATTCTATGGCTATAGCGACAGTGTAAAACTGATGGAATAGAGTCAAAATATAGTAGCGGTTCACAAAATGTCGCAAAAGTGAAGGATATAGCGGCAGTTGACCTGTCGCTATAAAGTTAGCAAGTAATTGGTAAATTCAAGATATAGCGACATTTATAACTGTCACTACATCAACCGTCGCAATAAAAATAACTATACTAGCGTTTGCAGAAAACGTCACTATAAGGATATGCCGACGGGGCTATTTGCGGCGGTTTGGTCGCCGCTATTGCAACCGCGGGTAAAGGTGTTCAAGTTTTTAGTGATGCTTTTTCCTACTTTTAGCGACAGTTTTGGCCACTACTAAATCTTGATTTTTTTGTAGTGACTCTATTGAAAATTCTGTACAAAACTTATAGCCAAACTCTTTTTAAAATTCAATTTAAAAAAAATAATTTGTCATTTTGGTCTAAAAAAATAATTTCTATATTTAAAAAATATTAAAAACAAATATAAATTTCCCCCCGTCCCCAAATAATAGGTGGTGATTACCAATTGCAAAAAAAAAAGAAAAAAAAGAAAAGGTACTGTTTTGGTCCACCAGCCAGATGACTAGATGTCCAAGCGGACGACTGGGTAGACAAAAAATTTAAAAATTGCCTGGTTTACCAAACACGTTTTCAAAATGTGTTTTCAAATTGATTTGGATTTATGATTTGAAAACTTCTACCAAACATAGCATTCAAAGATGAGGGTGGAAAATTGATTCGAGTTGCACACCAAACACAGCCTTTGTATTCTCAATGAGGCCTTGTAAGAAGAATTATGGCTTGGTTCATATTGAATTAGCTTGATGGCCTATGTAGCATCTGTTTCTATCTCCACATCGATTTTTCCTTTTTGAAAGAGAATTGTGAGCCCCCTGTAGATGGCCCATGGCTTCCATACTTGAACAATGTCCCAACTTGCCGTAATATCCCCATATCCATATGCCAGCTTCATCCCTCAAGAGTCCTCCATACCTAGCTTGTCTAGGTTTCCTTTTGAACAGCCATCAGTGTTCAACTTGAGCTTACTTGCAGTAGAAAAACGCTATTTAATTAGTACAGGTAAAGATGGATTAGGGTGGAGAAGGGATTAGAATGCCTCATCAATCTCATATGCATAGTTTCTAATGTTTTTGAGACTAGCTTGAATGGGGGTGTCAATATTTTCAAAAACAATTTGATTTTGATATTTCCAAATTTGCTAAAGGGTGGCAATGAGGAAAAGAAACTATTTTTTTTTTCAAGAAACATATTTTTATTTTTCATGTTAGAGACCACCCATTCATGAAGAGACAGTCTATAACCATGCTCCCACCATTTGTGATTTTTAATTTCAATCTAGATATCTCTTGCTTTGGTGCATTCTCTAAGGAGATGGCTCATATCTTCAGTGGATAGTCCACATCTAGGGCAAAGATCAATAGTTGCCATATTCCTTCTCAGCCTCATTTCGTTGGTTAGCAATCTATCCTTCAAAATACGCCACATAAAACATTTAAGCTTTTGGGGGGTTTTAACCTTCCAAATCCACTTCCAATCTCTTCTATCCAGCTCATGATTAATGATGAGTGTATAGGCAGAAGCTGTAGAAAAGTTACCCCCGGAGGATCCTATCCAAGTGGGAGCATTAGTATAAGTCACAAAGCTGGGTCTATGCACCTTCAGAATTTCTTGGAGGTCTTGTTGGCTGACAGTGTTAGCTATGACTTCAGTGTTCTAGTGCCCTTTATTATCCAAGAATAAACTAACCTGATCTTCATCATTAACTTGTGATGTGCCATAGGTTTGGTCTAGAGATTCTTGGCCACACAACCAGTCATGCCATAGAGATATGGTTTCCCCATTTCCTATATTCCATTTGACACCCTTTCTTAGGATGTCCCTATTCTTGCATATATTTGTGTGAAATGCTCTCTTCTTCAGAGGCCAACTGTATAGGGTATACTTCTTTAGGTACTTGGCCTTGAGAACCTTACACCAGAGTTTATCATTATCACTCAAAATTCTCTATCCAAGCTTAGTAAGAAGAGCAACATTATAATGCCAAGTCCACCATCTTCCTTAGTTCTGCACACATTTTCCCAACTGACTTGGTGCATTTTCCTGTTGTTGTCAGTCTCACTCCGCAAAAAGTTTATGTTAATTTTTTCGATCTCATCACATAGATTCCTAGGAAGCTCCATGGTTTATATGATGTACCTGGGCATGGCAGAGGTAACAGATTGTATGAGAGTGGTTTTACCAGCTAAAGAAAGATTTCTTGCCTTCCATCCTGAGAGTCTGGTTCTAAGTTTCTCAAGGATTCTCATTGAACATGTTCTTGTTCACCCTTTTATGGAGAAGAGGAGATCTTAAATATTTACCAAGATCTTGGGTGAGGGGTATGCAACTTTGAAAGCTTAAGGCTTTAGCTTGGCTACAAGAAATTTTTTGTATTAAAAAAGGTTCAGATTTCAGGTAGTTGATTTTCTATCCAAATATCTCACAAAACTCATTAAGCACCTTTATGATGGTTTCATAGTTGGATTGATCAGCTTTAGCAAAAAGGATAAGATCATCAATAAAAAAACAAGTGGGATAACTCTGGGATATTGCTAGAAGCTTTTATTCCTTTCCAAGTTCCCTCTTTTACTTTAGATATGATCATATTAGATAATCTCTCCATACACAAAACAAAAAGATAGAGGGAGAGAGGGTCTCCCTATCTAATGCCTCTCTCATTATGAATTCCCTCTATAATTTCCTCATGCCAAAGTATAGAGGATTGGTTGTTTGTAACACAATTCATGATCAGTTTAACCTAACTATCATTAAGCTTAAATTCATGCAATGTATCTCTGATAAAATCCCAGGATATCCTATCATACACTTTCTAAAGATCAATTTTGAAAACCATTCAACCTCTTTTTGCCTTTTTTATATCTCAAAGAATGAAGGATTTCTTGGGTGATTATGATATTATCAGTGGTCTTTCTTCCAGCACTACAAGAAATTAGTCTTTTAGAGACTAATATTTAGGGACTAGTTGAATTTGGTTGCTAAAAATAATCTTTTAGCGATAAATTTAAACATATGATAATTTACTTATAGGATAGTAAAAATGACTATTAATATTTTCACTTAATATTTACATAACTTTTTTGGACCAATAAATTTGGTTGTTAATACATTAATAACATCTTTAGGGACCAAAAATAATGAAAAAAATTGCAAAACTCCACCAGATCAAATATACGCTTTGTTCACGCTCCATTCACTTTTACAAATCCATGATGTGAAACAGCTTATCTCTTGTCTCGAGCTCCATTACAAATCTTCGCTTTATCTATCACAGATCTTCTCTCTTCGCTCTCTATCATAGATCTTCACTCCAAGTCAAATTTGAGATCTCCAAGCTTTAATCCACAGTAAATCTATCTTCTTCAAATTTGCTACAGATTTGGTGAGTCTCTCTCTCTGCTTATACATACATATATATATATATATATATTTGTAGATCTATGAAGAACATAATAAGTAGTTAACGTATTGTTCAATTAGATAGATTAAAATTGCTATATACTACATATTGTTATCGATGGAGCTCTCATTATCATCTTGTATAAAATCTAGGGTTTCTTTTGCTTTCTACATTTTAATCTCTTGTTCTTCTTTTCTGTCTATTCAATCTGATTATCTCTCTTCATTTGAGTGATTTGAGAATCTGAAGAGCACAAAATACCTATTCGACTAATCGAACGCCATATCCAAGGCACTTATTTTGCATTTTTTTTATGCTTTGAGACTGGAAATTTATGTGTCAGATTTAAAAAAAAAAAAAAAAAAAAAGTATTTCAAATAATCTAGGTAAGGTGTTTTTTTTCCTTTGCTAAATTGTAGCAATTTGGATTTGTATTTGTTTTTAATAGTTTGTGTTTTAATTCAACTTCAGAATTGATTTGATTTGTATTTGATTGTTTTGTATTCAAGTTCATTCCTGAAATGATTGGATTTTGATGTTTATCAATGTACGGGCTTTTAGATTTCTTTTAGTTCATTTTGGATTTGACTGATTTGGATCTGGAGGCAAAGTTTTATTTCACTCTTCCATGGTTTCTATCAATCCATACTTTGCTATTGCTTACTACACCATATCACGTAATTAAGAGTGATTGCGTAATTAGGTACAAACTATATTTTGTTATGAAATTAATTTTGTAGAGTGTTTAAGCTTTTGGATCCGTGGTTTTATTTTTATCAATGGAAGACACAAGTTTAAGCTCATATACACCCACACTCATCATTCCTCCTTGTTCCCTTGTTGATTGTTTGATGTTTGAGAATCAAAACAAAGGTTAAAAACCCTCCTAAAACTGCCTCTGTTGCTGCAAAATTCCGTCTTCCCCTCCCCTCTCTTGGTTTGCTTCATTACTAGGAATAGTTAATGATGCTGCAGGTTGTGGTTGGAAAACAATGATTTGATGAGGTAATATATCTCCACTATGTTCTTGTTGTCATTATCTTTTTTTTCCCCCAATTGTTGTAGTTGGCTAATGTTTGAATTTAATGTTTTAGAGTGATTTGGAGTATCAATTTTACTTTGTGATTACGAAGATGATATGAAACAGGTAGGAAATAGATGGCAAGATATTGTTCACTTTTTAAATTTTTTTTTGTTTTTTGTCTTTATATTAAGCATAATTAATTTGTTGTAAACTAAATATTTTGAAATTAATGAGCATATGACAAACCTGACTAAAGAGGAATTTGTGCACATTCTTCGTCGCCAAAGCATCAAATTCTCTTGGGGGAGCTCAAAATATAGAGGAATGACCTTGCACAAATGTGGTCTATGGAAGGCTCAAATGGGACAGTTCCTTGGGAAGAAGTGAGTAGCCCTTGAACTCAAAACTGTTACAAATTAATTAGATGATCTTATTGTCAGATGTAAATATAAAAAGTTACAAACCTGGTAAATGGTGTTAGGAACTCTAATTTGGCTTTTGAGAGCTTGCCATTGTGCTTTTACTTATGCTGGATAAAAATCTAGGATGGTAATTTCAAAGTAGAAATGCTTAGGGATCCCTTTTGTTTATGAGATTAAGATATTTGCTTGTAGGTATATGTATCTTAGGTTATTCAACAGTGAAGTAGAAGCTACAAGGTCCTTGTGTTCTCTACTGCAATATCATCAGGATTTGTTATTTTGAATTTGGTTAGCACGGTGATAGCTTGTTAGATTTTGTATTCTTTGGATTGATAATTAGATAATGCAAGTGAACCAAACAACTCCTAAAACAACTGCACTTTCTCTTTTTGTTTTCTGCTTTTGGAAACACACTGTTTTGCAAAAGGAAAAACAACCCTTTGACACTATGGTTCAACTTTTCATATTTAGTACAGTCTAAATATGATAATATTTCATACACCCTCTAATACTTTGTGAGATTTTACTATTTTTTTGTGTTTTTGATTTGATGTTTCTTGTTTTAGGATGGGGGTTGTTTGCTTGAAATTTATTCTATAATTGCTCTGTTTTGTTTTATTAAGATATTCCTTGTTTTGCTAAATTGTTCTATCTATAATTATGTATAATTAATAACCTAATTTAGGCTTTCTTTGTTTTGGAATTTTTTTTTTCTGTATTTTCATAATTACTTTACTCGTACATATATAGAACTGTAATAATATGAGGATGATAATAACATAAAGTATTTTTTTTCCTTTTCTAAATTCCATTGTGAGGCTCAAACAATAAAATCACTAGAACGAGACTCGTCTTTTCAAAATAAAATTTACACTCTACTAATTTAAATTCCTTTTGTATCTTGATAGAAAATAACAACTCCTTCAGAAGTTGATTGCCTCAGTTCGAATTGTTCTCTGCTACTCGGGAATAGGAAGTTGATATTGTCTTGCTATTAATCCAGTTTTTGTTTTTGTTATTTTGATATTCGGCCACTATTCACTCTCTATCAAGGTATTTCTCGACCCTTAAAGTTTTATTGAGTTTTTCTGTAGGTTGATTCTTCATCATCTTCTTCAATTTTTTTTGCAGATTTTTGCTACTTTGTTTATCAACTTGGAAGCTTGAATATGGGTTCTTCTCATTTCATTTCCATAAAGGTCTTCAAATATTTCTACTACATTGTGGTATCCTTTCATTCTTTCATATTCTTTACATTCAATTAGGAATATATATTTTTTTTTTATATTATGGCAATTGACTGGTAAGATCCAGTGAAGGATAAATGCAGATGAGTGCAATCAGGTAGAAAATGAAATTAATGCCCCTTTTCTTAACATGTTTTTTTTTTTTGTTTTTAATCCCATGCATTTCTTTGTCATCTTGGTACTTTGATTTAGAAACACAATTTGTATTAATCGTAGTTGTTTCATGAATAGTCATCAATCGAAGTTGTGTGAATAAAAAGCAGGAACAGGCTCCTCGATGTCATCCTTACAAAGGTATTATTTAATTGTAGTTATTTATAATATTTTTAGCTTTACATATTCTTTGGAGGTAATTTGTTGTGATAGATTGAATTATGTTTATGTGGCTATTATGTTTGAAAAGAGGTAATTAAAAAAATAATATATATATATATATATCATTTTGAAGTTAATTTTAACTATATGGACATCAAATACTCACTGCAATATGTGGATTAAGTTTTTATTGTAATTGAATGGTTTATATATAACTTTTTTGCTTGATGGATACTTATCCTAAAGTACATTTTTTTATGGTTTTACAGGGTAGCTATGGTGTTTTTTTATGGTTTTACAGGGTAGCTATGGTGTTGACTAATCTCCTGGACAATTCTTTTCAGCGCCATCTTTGGTTTTTTTCCTTTTTTCTAATTTTTACTTTGATCACATTAGAGGTTGTTTATCTTATTTTCCATCTTTGAGTTTTATTTTTATTTTTTATTGTTTGTAAAATTTTGCTTTCTGTAATCATTATGGTTTTTGGGAATTGAGAGCTTTGATGAGTGGATGCTAATTTTTAAAAAAAAAAATTTCAAACTGACTTTTAGCAACGAAAATATGTAGTTGAGAAAGTAATTTGATTTTTAGCAACCAAATATAATTGTTGTTGAAAATGTCATTATTTTCTTTTTTGTGACCAATTGGGACATTTTGTGATGAAGTATTAGCGACCAAATGTTTAGTTCTACAAAATCAAATATTTCATGACCATACAAATTTTGTTGCTAATTGTTATTTTCAGCGACACTTTTGAAAATTCATCGTTAAAAGTCAAATTTGGCTTTTCTGGATACACTTTTAGCGACGTTCTGGTGACGAATTTATTTTTGTCACAAAAAGTCTTATATGTTGTAGTACAGGAATAATTCTGCTCTGATTTGGGCTAATAAGGGTGTCCAGAAGAGGTCTAGTTCTTCCCACAATAAGCTTAGTGATGATCTTGCAAGTTATATTACAAAGGCTTATGGGTCTGAACTGTTTGATATTATTAGGATTTTCAATCTTTGGAATCAAGACAATAAGGGTTTTATTGACGTCACTAGGAACTCTATTGGCTTGGAAACAACTTTTAGCAAACTCACACATAGATTGGCCCACATTATTCCAGTACTTCTGATAGAATAAGGCTTGAATCCCATATTTGCCTGGAGCTTTGAAGGTACCAATTCTTTTTGATAGCTCTCAGAATTTCAAAGTCAGTTAAGGCCCTTAACATAACATCATTTTCCTCGAGTAAAGTAAGTTGAAGTTATATTATTCCAATGATCGAAATGCTGAGTATTATTTTTTTCTGAAAAGGTTATTAAAATAATCAACGATATCCTTCTTAATCCCATTCTTGTCAATAACCCAGTTTCCATCTTCATCTTTAATAGCATTTATCTTGAGTTTTCTCATCTTAGTGATAGTAGAAATGTGGAAGTATTTGGTATTTCTATCACCAAGGGTAATGTTTCTAGATCTGAATTTTTGAAACCACAACATTTCTTCTTGAAAAAGAACATCATTATATTGTTTGATGAGCTCTTTTTCCAATGTGAGCAAACTATGGGTAAAATTATTTGTCAAAGCTCTTTGGATGCCCTCAATTCTGGCCAGTAAATGCCTTTTTCTTTTAAAAATGTTTCCAAAAACTTCTTTATTCCACTTCTTGACTCTAATAATGAATTCAACAGTGAAATCTTGAAGTTTATTGTTTATATCAGACCAAGAAGAGGTAGTAACATCAGCAAGGCCAGGGTGAGACATCCAAGCAGCCTCAAATCTAATGGTCTATTTATAGGGTTGGGAGAATCCATTCCTTAGATGTAAACAACAAGTGGTGAGTGGTTTGAGTAAGTTCTTAGGAGCACTCTCACAATTTCTTCAGGGAACATAGTTCTCCAATCCTCATTGCACATTGACTTGTCCAACCTTTCCATATTATTAGCTAGACCTTGTCTGTTGTTTGTCCAAGTCTGGGTTCTGAGCTTTCCAAGTTTATCAGATTGGAGTTATTAATTCTTTCAAGAAACTTTTGAGACCTAGTTGAACTCTAATTAGTTGAGAAGCTCCTTCTTTCACTTTGGTTGGCATAATCATTGAAGTCCCCTGCCACTAGTCGTGGTTTTTCCATGTTCTTCGCCACCTCTTCTAGTTCGTTCCATAAGTCCTCTCTTAAAACAGGATTTGGGTTAGCATATATCGTAGCTAGCACCTACTCTTCATAGTTTTCCTTGTGAACAGTAGCACAAATAGCAATTCCAAAATAACAAGTCAATGTGCTAGTGGATAATTCCGCCTGATAATCCTATGATGATTGTCTTTCACTAATCTCATGGAGGCCATTTGAATCGAATGTAGTGGACTTAGTGGATCGCTCTCCCAACTTGGCTCTATTATCAAGCGGATTTGCTCTATCAAGCGACGCGATGAAGTGCTTCATTTCCTGGTTCTAATAACAGAGTCATTGCACTGATCTGGTTCATGTGTTCTTGTACTTCTAAGATCTAGATCTCTGGGTTCACGTGTTTTTGCCTCTCAATTTCTTAACTCACCGAGGTCTGGTAGTGTTGGGTTTGTTCTTCCGTGATCTTTTGGGTTATTAGTTGTGTGTGTAATGTTTGTTGGTATCACCGTTTGGGTTGGTATATGGGTAGTCTCAACCATGGTAAGGTTAGTTTGTCGTGGGGATATTACCGATGCACAATCCATGTCAGATGTTTGTAATTGTGGTTAGATGCCATTGGTGCACCTGGGGATTCCTGCTTGTTCATAGACTGGTGAATTTGACATATTATATCTATGCAAATGTGATGGTCTGACATCCATTAGATACGAACTTGGCTGTACTTGTTGTTGGAGATCTGGTTATGTTGATTTATTCTAGGCTTGGCCAACTTTGGATTTGCCTTTGGGATCTTTGGCTTGGTTTGGGCCAACTTGTATTTTGGATTCTCTTCGGGCTTTTTCATTTCCAGCCCGTGTGAATTTTTTTCCTTTAGAGCTTTTTCTCTCTTCATCTTGGTCCTCTTCTAGATATTTGAATTTGTTTTGCTTTTGGGTTGGGCCCAATGCTTCTTGGGCCTTCTTTGGATTGGTTTTGTTCCTCGCTTGGCCACTAACATCCACGGCCCAAATGTCTCTTTCTCCTTTTGCACATGTTACAGATGACCATTGTTCGTAGAGCTACCTGTGGCTGAACACTGTTCGTCGAAAACAGCTAGATTCTTTGCCTGAGGTTGGGTGTTTGGCTCCTTGAATCTACATGCTTCCTTGCAATGATCTATTATTCCACACAGGAAAAAAAAATTAATGGAAGGATTCATATTCAATGTTATAGCATTTACCTTCCAAGATAAATTTGGGCTTCAATGGTTTTGTGAGATCAAGTTCAATGCATATATGAGCAAACTTTCCCTAGTAGCTATTGCTATCGTCTAATCAATCTTGAGAGGCTTACCAATGGATTTTGCAATTACAAATAGCATTTTATCCTGGTAGTACTCGATCGGAAGCTTTGAAAACTGAACCTAAACGGCGATTGTGGTTTCTAGTGCTTCCGATGGTTTGAAATTTGGTTCCTAGTGCCTTACAATTAGGTAATGATCCATGATGACCCATCGTCCTCCTGTGTAGACCTTAGTATAGTCTTCCCTGTTTGTGAATTTAAAGAGGAAGTAGTTACTTCCTAAATCAATTGCGTTGAACTCCCCTTGAAGTTGCCAAATGTTTTTTACCTTCATGCATAGCATTCGATAGCCTATACTTTCCCCCAAGTAATCTTATAATTAGAGTATTTTCTCGTGGTTTCCTAATGTTTTATCAAAGTGGCCAATTGCAGTTGTAGATATGCACCTCTGCTCATCATTCTCCTTATCTGATGATAGGTTTTCAACTGCATCATCAAAAATATAGTTCCCATTTCTTACAATAGTTAAAACTTCCTTGAAGGATTGAGGAAGGGGAGGTTCCACATAAGGGGTTTTCTGTGTGTTGGACTTGTCCTTTAAAACTTCAATTTCCATGATCATTGCTTGTTCCATCTCTTGGTCGTTTGTTTCGTTTGTGCTCTTAATTTTCTTGGTACTTCTTATTAAGTGATCTTCCTCTTCCGTGGATTTCTCAAGGTTTGGTGAGTTTCGGTGATCTTAGTTGTTGTTGGATTGATTTCTTGACATCTCAAGGTTTGGTGTTACGTATAAGTTATATATCAAGAAATTTGATTAATCTACTCCATCTTGCTAAATATTTACTTTTTTGGGAGGTAATTTACACATTTAATTTTTATAATTTGATTCACATTTCGTTTTTGGTCCTTATGGTTTTAAGTAAACAATTTAGCCTTATGCTTTGGTGCCGGTTGTTTGTCTGACTAGATTGGGTGAAATTATTAGTATGGTGGGATTAGATGAAGGGATTACTATTATGTAAAGAGATTTTGTATTTTGAATTCATTGACTTGATATAGTAGAGTTCCTAATATATATATATATATATATACAACAGTCTTTTATCCTAACCATGGTTTATACAAACTTAACAACTAACAGCTTTTTAACTATAGTAAAGTAATAACCGAACCAACTCAACTGAATCCGTTATTCTGTTTATCTGAGTGTTGAGCTATAGAAGGTGATGAGATAGATTGATCGATATCTATACACGGTTGTGCTTTATCATGCCCCCTCAAGCTGGCAGGTAAGGGAAGAACCAACAACTTGGACTAAAGCCAGTGAAAACGAGCAACGGATAAGGGCTTGGTGAGAATGTCTGCTAATTGATCAGAAGAGGCCACATGTTGGACAGACAAAATTTTAGAAACCACTTTTTCTCGAACATAATGGTAGCCGACTTCAATGTGCTTAGAACGAGCATGGAAGACATGAGTGCTAGTCATAGCTATGGAAGAAAGATTGTCGCACCAGAGAGTAGGAGTGGGAAAAGAGACATGAAGATCTGTAAGAAGCATGCCCAACCAACTAAGCTCAGTAGCAGTTTGAGCTAAGATATGATATTCAGCCTCGGAGTAGGACCAATAAATAGTGGGCTGTTTCTTGGCAGACCAAGAAAGTATGTTCGGACCAAGAAAGACACAAAACCTAGTAGTAGATTTGCGATCGACAATGTTGCTAGCCTAATCAGAGTCAAAGTATGCATGGAGAACAAGAGGACCGAGTGAAAACTAAAGACCAAAAGTGAGAGTGCCTTTAACATAGTGTAAGATGCGTTTGACATCATGAAAATGACTAACAAGAGGGAACTGCATATGTTGGCAAGCAGAATTGACCGCAAAAGCTAAGTCAAGATGAGTAATAGTCAAGTATTGAAGGTCACCCACAAGACTATATATAGAGATGGGTTGTCAAAAGGAAGATCAACATCAGAATGGGAAGATAGAGAGGATTTGATAGCCATAGGAGAAGCATAGGCTTTGTAATTAAGCATCCCAATTTTAGCCAAAATCTCAATGGCATATGTAGCTTGATTAAGGAAGAAACCAGTGGGAAAGGAAGTGACTGAGATGCCAAGAAAATAGTTGATGAAACCCAACTCTTTCATTGAAAAAACAGTATGAATATGAGCCAGGAAAGAGGTAATACAAGAGGGATCACTACCAGTAAGAAGGATATCATCAACATAGATAACCAAAACGGTAAGAGAAGTGGAAGTTTTATGAACAAACAAGGATGAGTCACAGTGACTAGGAAAAAAAACCTTGAGATAGAAGATAGGTGGAAAAAGTGGAAAACTAAGCTCTTGGAGCTTGCTTAAGGCCATACAATGCTTTGTGAAGTTTACAGACCAAATGAGGGTGAGTGGAATCAATAAACCCTTGAGGTTGGGACATGTAAACCTCTTTTTCCAAAACTCCATGTAAGAAAACATTACTAATATCAAGCTGTTTGATGGTCCAATTAAAGTGAAGAGCAAGACATAATAAAATACGAATGGTAGGTTGCTTAGCCACTGGACTAAATGTGTCCTGGAAATCCACACCTTTTTCTTGAAGATAGCCTTTGGCCACTAATCGGGCTTTGTACCTAGCAATGGAGCCATCTAAGTTAGTCATTAATCTGTACACCCATTTATATCCAATGGCCTGTTTGTTGAGAGGTAAAGAAACAAGGGGCCAAGTGAATTCCTTTTGCAGAGCTTGATATTCCTCAAGCATAGCGTTGGTCCAAGATGGAGATTGAGAAGCTTCTGTGAAGGAAGTAGGTTCAATAACAGATGTGTCAACAAAGATAGAAGAAGGAAGATGAGACTTGGACCTTGTGGCCATATGATGGGTATTATGAGATGTTACAGGTGGAAATGATAAATCAATAGTCAAGGCAGAGATAGGAACAGTGACTGGAGCTTCAGCTGCTTGATGAGACAGAGAAGCAAGATTTACTATTGTAGCTGTTGGGGTAGCTGGATGAACCAGAGGACCTGGAGTTGCTGCTGGTGCAATTGGATGAGATAGAAGAGCTATTGCTGTAGCTGCGGGTGTAGCTGGATCTAGATGGGATATATGGACTACATTTGGTACATTTGGGACTGCTACTGTAGGAACTAGAGGAGGGGAAGGCTTTGGACTGATGGTCTGAGGGGAAGGTGTAGACCAGAAAAAAGAATGTAACTGAGTAAGAGAAGGAGATGAAGAAGACAACAAAGAAGAAGAGGAAAAGGGAAAAAGATGTTCATTAAAAACAACATGGTGAGATGTGTAAATTTTGTTGGTGATAGGATCCAAACATCGATATCCTTTAATAGCTGGATGGTAACTAATAAAAACACAATGAATAGAGTGAGGTTGAAGTTTGTGAGAAGTGTAGGGTTTTAACCAAGGGTAACATCGACAACCAAATGTGCGAAGAAACGAGTAATCAGGTGGTTTATGATAGAGAACCTCAAAGGGGCTGAGAAATTGAAGTTTAGCTGTAAGAAGTCGGTTTATAAGAATAATCCACTACAACAAAAAAAGGTTTTTACGACGCGCAATGCACGTCGTAAAAATCCTTCTACGACGTGCAGGTGTGCGTCATATTATGACCAGTCATGGAAAGTCATTCACTTTCAATGACATGCTTCGTATACCGTTAAAAACTATTTAATGACAGATTTTGTGCGTCGTTGTTACTTTTTCTACGACATGCTAAAGTACGCCATTAAAAACTATTTGATGGCAGATTTTGTGCGTCATTGTTACTTTTTCTACGACATGCTAAGGTACGCCATTAAAAACTATTTGACGGCAGATTTTGTGTGTCGTCGTTACTTTTTCTATGACTATTTTTGCACGCCGTTAATTAGTAAGACAAATAACGAAGCTACTTGCGCGCCGTAAAATATGTAATACAACGATTTATTATGCCTGCCGTAGAATATGCAATTTTTTTATTATTTTAATTCAACAGGTCCTATTTGATCAATTTTGTACAATCTAACAAATATTACAAATAAGCATCACAAAATATCAATCATCCACAAAAATATTATTTGAAACATCAAAAAGAAACTACATTCATAAATTATAAACATTCAACAATTGTCTATACATTCAAACATTCGAAAACTATATCATTAAGTTCTAAACTGTACAAAAAGTTTAAACTATCCAAAACTATACATATCTAACTTTCTAAATATATCGACAATTATTAAGAAATTATCTAAAACTACCAACAACAGTTCCTATAGCAGTTGCAGCTGCAGCTGTAGCAAATCCACTTGCTCCAATCACAGGGACGGCGGTGCCCAATGTATGTGTTAAGGCACCTAAACCCACGACAATAGCTGGAGCAACTAACCATGTTGCATTTCTTGTCTGCATGACAAAGGAAACTTCACAGAGTTCAAATTACCCACAGCAATATAATACAATTTAGACCACAAAATTTCCTGTTGGATGATACCATTTCCTGTCAAGGAAAAGACATAAAGATTAATAACCTAATCCACCACAAATTTTTTTAATCATACAATATATAACAGTAACATTACCCCCCTTATTACCGTGAATAATGTTCCAAGACAAAGTTGTATTAGGATACGATGGGTCCTCTATCCACTCAATAAGGCTTTCTCTACCTGCAGAATTGTCATAAGTGCGAAGAAACTAAAAACATTTTTGTATGTGTTGAGGCTTAAAATGTTTACATGTGTACATCGATAAATTTAAAACTTAAGAGGGTTCATAGTTCTTGTAATTGACAGATTATTTTGGAATATTTGCTATATTAAAAGTAATGCGGCTAGAACACAGTGTGTAGCAAAGGACATGAGATAAGTAATGTGTTTAGAATTCCTAGTGGGAGAAGAAACAAGATTTTGAAGCAGTTGGATTAGTTTTTAAATATTCCTATACATAAAAGTCAAACTTTCTGGAAACCTAAATATATGATCACCTATGAATAACAAAGATATACTCCCTCATACTCATTGATGTTACTCTCTGATACAATTAAACATGACTCATTAGACCATAACAATTCAATATGTATCAGATAACATCTACATGCTGATCAGGATGATTCCAATGTGCTCCTTGAGGAACCTAAATGTTAGTAAACCATTTCAAAACAAAATCAGAAAGGGACTAAAATCACCCATTGCAGTTGAAGATTAAGACTAAAAATCATCAAGACATTCCAACCCAAAAAATATGTCTGCATTCTGAAAGTAAAGAAAAAAATACTACTGATAGACAGAGACTATTAATTGGTAATTCAAGCCCTATGTCCGATATCAATTAACATGCATAAAGTGATAATTTCATAGATAAAATCACGTTGTCAGCATGATTTGCATATAAAGTGCCGATTTCTCAAAATAAACTCCATCATTCCCAAATTTCATCATAATAAATCATTTTTAAATCATAACAGATTTAGGTGTTTTAATTTGATAATCAAATTTCAAACCAAATACCAAACAAAAAAAATCCATTGATCTAATAATAAACTAGTGTATGCCATGTATTTGAATTTGTTTTATTACATATAAAATTGTTTGAGCTTTTTTCATTGGGAAATTACCTAACAACTAGAGACAATTAAATATAAATTTGCTTGAGCCTTTTTCATTTGGTAACAAGTGGCAGTCGACATAAATGAAATAAAAAAAAGGTGAAAGAAACGTCTGGGCAATACTGCTATTATAATTGAATGAGTTGTTTCTATCAATAATTCCAATAATATTTAATGACCTACTTCTTACAAGTCAATTCAAATGTAGATTTAATATTTGGAGTCGTATGAATTAGTAATTTGAAATTTTCATGTCGTTTGAGCATGTGCAAGTGTAGAAGGGTGAATTTATCTAAACATTTTGAATAATGGCAGTTCCATATCATAGGAATGCAAGGCCTTTTCTTTCAAATGGGTGGGTCCCACATAGTGATAAAGGGGTTGTGGATACTGCCCAAAAGGATGTGGGTTTAACAATCACCCAATAATAATAATAATAATAATAAACAAAAGCAACAAAAAAATTACCTTTGTCATTGAGAGCAACAGAAGATTGGCATTCTTCACTATATTATCCAATGTCTTTAGCCGGTAGGAGTGTTGGGTGGTCTAAAAACATTACCTTTAAGCTTTTCTGCTTCCCGAACCTTCAACTGCTAAAATTTAAAAAATAAATAAAAATAAAAAAGGGGATGGGGATGGGGATGGGGTGAAGAAAATCAAGGGATTCCCACATGTCATTATATATAAAAAGCTTAAAGCATTTTTTTCATCATATATTAACCTACCCAACTGATTGAGGGAAAATACTTTTATCGTTCCTATTACAATTTATTGTTTTCAGTTTTGTATAATGCATGCTTATTTTATTAGAAGTTGTACACGTGTATAATTCAAGAACATGAGAAGTAATTCAAACATTTAGGTTGCCAGCTTAACCCATCTTTTCATATCTCCTTTTTTACCCCCATGAATGGAAATGCAATCCATCATGTTTTCCCTTTATTATAATTGAACAAAATATCATACTATAATTCAGATATATCATAAACCAGAACGAGGAACAAATCAATTAATGTCACATACTATTTAAAGAGTCATATTTCAAAATATGCAACTTGGGCAAGAACTCTGCAAATCCACAAAACAGAACATATCAAGCTTATGTTTGCTGAATAAGGTAAAAATCCATACTCAAAAATATAAATAAAAGGTAAAAATAGATGTTGCTCTATCCTAGTTTTTTTTTTTTTTTAAAATTGACGAAAGTTTTGAATGTGCCATTGGAGTGTTCCGTATCAAACCAAACATATAACCAAATTTTTGATGAAATAAGAAAACAATGACAAGAGATGGTCTTAAACATCAATATTTTGAAGAGGAATTATTACCAAAAAAGGCATAATTGGAGAGTTTAGCTATTTTCTTTCTCAATTTTGATACAAAAACAGAAAATAAATACCCATCAATGGTAAGATTTAACATAATTTATTGGCAAAGCCCATCTCTAAAAAATATTATCCATCTATATACATTATGTCTGTGTCCGATTTTATGACCAGTTTGTGTGTTCCTAGACGTATTCTTTCTTGATTCGGTACCAAAATAACCCAACAAATCTTCTCATTTAATCATGAAAACCCACTATAAATCTATCATCAGCAATCAAATGGAAATTATAAATCTAAATCAAAAACAAAAACAAAAAATGAAGATAGAGAGAAGCTTACATTGCGGCCCTTCCAAACTTGATAGAGCCTCTTGGATTTGGGAGGGTCTGTGCCTTCTTCAGAGAAAGGACCCGAATTCTGATTCTTGATCTCACCCATTAATGCTTTTTAATTTTTTACCCCTTTTTATTTCCTTTTGGTTTTGATTTTTTTCAAAAAATTATTCAAAAGCAATGCCCATGAATGATGTATTCAAAAATCAAAATCAAAAAGTTGAATTGATGATGTGAAAGGGGATGGTTTGGGGGCAATCAAACCAGGGAGAGGAAGAAAAAGGCTCTCCCCTTTGTTTTTGGATCAAAACCAGCTTCCCCTGTTGTTCTCCATTCCCTCTCTTCTCACAAATTCAACCCCCAACAACATGTCCTCCTTACCCCTCTCCCTCCCTCTCTCTCTCTCTCTCTCTCGCCAAATTTCTCTCCCTCAATGCTTCTCTCTCTCTCCTCCCAAACCATCCAAAATAAACCCATGAATTTTTCCACCTGTCTCACACAATTTTTTGGCTAATAATTATTGTATTTCAAGTTTTAAATTGTACATGACAAATGTGGATTACACTAATTGCAGGACCAAATTCTACTAATTAACATGCTCCATTGGTTTCATGAAATAACCCAAAACAGGTATTACCGAAATTAACAATCAATTTAAACTTTCATTCTCTCGTGTTAAATCCTCAATCCAAACGCAAACCCAGAAATTTTATATTCCAACAGATCTTAGACCCAAAATTCCCAATTCACAAACATTTGTTCACCAGAATTGCACAATAATCAACAAAGAAACACAAATTGAGGCCCTAATCCCCCCAAGCTGAAACAGATGTGAACCTTTGAAGGTAAAAGGGTTTTGAAAACCCTAGAAAAGTACCGATTCAAGCTTGCAGGAGCTGTGAAGGAACAAGGGTGAAGAAACAAAGAAAGAGTTCCATCTAGGAATTACAAAATGATGAGAGCTCAATACTTGAAGTACCAGAAAGCAAGAACACGAACGAATAGAGTCCTAATCCTAAATGGAGCGAATGTGTGTGTGGAAGAGAGAGGGAGGGGGAGGGGAATCTGAACATACCTGAGATTTTTTTCCAGACCGAAGAGAAGAGAAGAAGCAGTCTCACCACCAAACCACTGAGCCGTCGAACCAGTCTCAAACCGTCGACTGTTGCTGTCGCCGAACCAGTCTTGCCGAACCGTCGATTGCAGCCACCATCGATCATTCCCCTTTAAAATCTCATACCGCTGAACACCAGTCTACCTTTCTCCCCTTTCTTCTAGGTTATCGATTTACAGCTTTCTATCCTCTTTTTAGAACCAAATAGAAGCCAAAAAATTCTAATATATTTTTGGGAAAAAAATATTGGCGCCCCAAATTTCATCTTGGCGCTTTTTTTTTTTTTAATCATATAATTCACGACATGCATTGTGCATCGTAAAAAGGTAATATTTTTAACGGCAGGCGATATGTGTGTCGTAAAAAGTGTAATACTTTTAACGGTGGGCGTTGTGCGCGCCGTGAAAAATATTCACTTTTCACGGCTAGCGTATGTGCGTCGTGTATAATTAATGTATTAACGGCACGCCATATGCATGTCGTAGAAAGTTTTATTATTTACGGCATGCATTGCAAGCCGTAAAAAAATCATCATTATTACCATTCACGGCCTACGCAATAGACATGTCGTGGTTGGAAAAGTATTTACGACGTGCAAAAAAAGCAAGTCGTAAAAGTGAGAAACTACGGCGTGCATTTATTGTATGTCGTTGATATGGTGTCGTAAAAAGTCAATTTTGTTGTAGTGATTGCAGTAGCCAATGCATCAAACCACAAATGTAAGGGTAAGAAAGAATGATGCATAAGAGCAATGGTTGTTTTAATGAGATGGCGATGCTTTTTTTCGGCAACCCCATTCTGTGTTGGAGTGTGAGGACATGTGAGCTGATGCAAGATGCCTTTGGAGGACAAAAAATTATGAAATTTATTAGCTAGATATTCACCACCATTATCACTCCGTAAAATTTGAAGAGAAGTAAGAAATTGTGTTTCGACCATGGCCTTGAATTTAAGAAATTTGAAAAGACTTCACTCTTAAAATGAAGAGGATATAACCAAGTGAATTTGCTAAAGTCATCAATGAAAACAACATAGTATGTAAATCCCGATATAGAAGTAGATAAAGGTCCCCATACATCTGAGTGTATTAAAGCAAAGGGCTTATTAACCGTAGAATTTGACAAAGCAAAAGGTAATCTATGTGTCTTAGAGACACAACAATGAGAACATAAACCAATGGTAGTGTGGGAAAAGGAGGAAAGTTTAAAAGCAACAGCAATGTGTTAAAGTTTCTTGAATGATGAATGGCCTAATTTTAAATGCCAATTAGGTGCAGAAGTAGAAATGCTGTGATAGCAAGTAGCTAGATGTGAGCTAGATGTAGAAAGAGGAAGCTGATAAAGGCCATTAGAATGGCAACCTTTATGCATAATTCTGTTGGTAGCCTTGTCCAGAATAGTAAATGTATTAGCATCAAAAGTGATAGAACAGTTGTTATTAGAAGTGAGTTGGTGAATAGAGAGCAAATTAGAAGACATGGATGGCACATGGGGAATTTTGTTAAAAAGGAGAGGAGAAGGTGCTGGAAGAATGCCTTTACCTGTATTGTGAATAGAAAGTGAGGAACCATCTCCAATAGTGACTTGATCCGGACCATGATAGGACTCATGTAAAGAAAAATTAGCTAGATCATTAGTAATGTGATCAGAGGCTGCTGAGTCAATGTACTAGTTAGTTGGTGGTACAGATTGTGATGCAGAGACATCATAAGCTTTAGGAGCAGATTGAGGCTGAGATTGAAAAGAATTATCCATTCTGTACCAGCACTCTTAAGGCAGAATGATTCATTTTGCCACAAATCTGACAGATAAAAGCAAATGAGGAAGAATGAGAAGCATGTTGTTGAGACTACTGAGATCCAGGTAGTCTTCCTCCTCTGCAAGAACCTCTAGAAAATCTACCTCCATGTCTGTTGAAATTGCCTCTATAGCCTGAATGAGTAGGACCAGAATTGCTTCCGGAAGATCTAGAAGTTGAAGAATAAGATTTATGACCTCTAGTGGCTGCATATGCAAATGGGATTTCAGATGCAAGAGTATGCTTAATAGTATGTTCAACATGAATTTCTTTAGAACAAAGTAAAGAGCATAAGGACTCCATTGAAATTGGATCTAATCTTGCTTGGATTGTGGTCTTGAATGCACTGTATTCGTCAGGAAAACCATTGAGGATTAAGAGAACTAAATCTTTATCATTCACAAGAGAAACAACTAATGCCAATTGGTCTGCAATGGTTTTGATGTGAGACAAATATTCCTCTATAATTGATCATTTTTTAGTCAATCGACCAACCTTATTCTTTAATTGATGAATATGTGACCGAGATAAGGAGGTGAATCTCTTTTCAAGAACAGACCATACCTCACAACTAGTTGTGCAATGGAAGAAAGAGGTGAAAATTGTTGCAGATAGAGTGGTAGTGATGCAACTCAGAAGATGTGCATCAATGGTTAACCATTGTGCATGTTCTGGATTCAGAACTTCTTCATTGCTTGAACTAATTACAGTTGGAGAAGGACAGTGCTTCGATCTATCAATATAATACAAACTCAACAACTAATAGCTTTTTAACTATAGTAAAGTAACAACCGAACCAACTCATCTGAATTAGTTATTTTGTTCATCTGAGTGCTAAGCTGTAGAAGGTGATGAGATGTACTGACCTGTATCTATACACGGTTGTGCTTTATCATTATGGTGGTATTATGTAGAAGGTATAAAATAAATTGTGTTCTACAGCGATGGTATTAGTTGGTTAGGATTAAATATATAAAAATTCTTATTTCGTAAAATGTAATTTTGTTATCTTTGCAAAATAAGGCAAAATTATTTTTTTTCCCTCCAATTCTTCAATTCTATGGGATTAGAATAACAGTCCCACCTTCCTCATGGGACCTTCCTCATGGGATTGTTTGTTCATCCCCTTCTTGAGGGGGGACTATTAGTCCTAAGACTTCTATTCCAATCAAACACAATTTTTGTGGGACTTGTGGGGTTACTAATTCAATCCCTGGATTAGTTCAATTTGTTATTTTAGTTTAAATTGAAAGTTAAAATTATATTAATTTTGAGACACTTATCATTCTTACGTATACATAAAAAAAATTAACAAAAATTTAGAGAAAAAGAATCAGTTTGAAACTAAACTTTGAGTATAGGAGCTAAATTATTTAAATTTAAAAAATTGAGACTAAAATCTAAATTAAACTATAGAGGTGAAAGATATAATTTATCTCCTTTTTTTTCATATATTTTTTTAGTGAAACTTCTTACTAAAATTGTGAAAAATTATTAGATATTCCTAAAATAACATATTCTATTATATACATAATATTCTCAACTAGTGAGAAATCTTAACATATATGATCTGGATCATCCTTTATATTAGAATCATAATCACATAATAAAAGTGAGTCATCATGTTTTACTTGTAACATTTGACCCTACATAATCGATGGTGCTCTAAATTTGAATAACTATTCCAGAAGTGTATGGATCTGGAATAAAACAAAGAGCAAGACATCCATAATTTTACACATATAAATTTATCAATAATGATGTGACAAGAAAATTAAACCTTATATCATTATACAGATAATAAATTAAAAGTTGACACCAACTATATTAAACGTATATATTCCTAAAAGCAACCACCCAGATTGTCATATGTCAACAAACTTGTAATTTTGACTATTAATGACACACTAGACACTACAACTCCCCACCCACTGCCACACCTTTCAAAAACAAAAACGAAAAAAAAACAAAAACTATAAGCTTCACAAGAGACAATGGTTTCATCTTGTAATGACCGTCAGTTCACTCTCACTCTCCTCTCCTCTCCCTATGTAGTTTTTGACATGGCCTCTTCCACCAAATTCAACTCATCCTAATCTCTCCACCACCGCCATGGCCAACGACGACCAAAACTCCTTCCTCCGCCACCTAACCATCCTCCTAATCGCCGCCTCAACCGCCGCTCTCGTGGTCATCATCTACCACTGCATCATCACCGTCTGTTGGTACAACTGCCGCACCTTCCAGCGCCGCCACCAAACACCCCCAGTGATACGACAAGAAGAGTTAACGATCAGCATCGAGGCCTCAGTGGCGGGCCTCATACCGGCCCACAAGTATCAAAAGGAAACGGAATTGGTGAGAGAAGATAGGACTTGTGCGGTTTGTTTGTGCGAGTACGAGGAGGGTCAAGAGCTACGTACGTTGCCTGAGTGCATGCAATCTTTTCACGTGCCTTGTATTGATATGTGGCTCTACTCCCATTCGACTTGTCCTGTTTGCCGGAACAATACGACGCCGTCGCCGTTTGTGTTTAGGGGTTGTTTGGAGTCTGGTTTGGATGGGTCGACCTCGCAATGAGATCATGGCATGGCATCGAATTTTGATGCGCATTTGGGGGTGTTATGATGGTGGTGAAAGCTTTGAACAATTGTTTGGTGTTCAAAATAAGAAATGAACACTTAACGCTCCCTTTTGTTTCCACGGAATTTTTTTTTTTTTTTTCAAAAAATGTTTTGGTGATTTTGATTGTGACTTTAAAATTAATACATTAGTAATTGTATTAATAGTATTGATTGCTGTGGTCGTGGTAAGATCAGATGATTGTAGTTTTTCGCAAATTGAAAATTAATAATTATAGGAAACATGGGTTAAAAACACATTTTTAGCAACTTCTCAATAATATTTTAAAAAAAAAGTTTTTGCACTATAAATTAAAAATAAAACGGCACTAAACACTTTGGTATAATTTTTTAAAAAAAGAATAAAAAGAAGAAATTATAAGTAATTTATAAGTTGTACCAAATATGGTCATAGAAGTGAAGTGGGGTAGGGCGGGTTGGGTGGGATGGGCCAGGAGGTTGTTTGGTAGTGGTGAGGGGGATGCGTAGGGCCAATCTTGAATTTTTTCGGGTTCTAGTTGAATTTTTTAAATGGATCCTTTATGAATAAGAAAAATATTATGGATATTAACACATTTGCTAACAATTGTATATTGTTCAATGAGACAATAACCTCTTTTGGGAACAAACTATTTTATAGCACTTTTTTTTTTTTACCAACAATATTAGAGACTCACATTTTACACTCACAAATGCATCCACAATGATGTGACATGGGCGGTAGGTCTTATATCATTGAGTGTTTAATCAATCTAAAAAAAAAAAAATGACACTTGTTGGATTGTATCATTGTGGATTGAATTGTGAAAGATTTATGAGTCTCAAACATTTTCATTTTTTACTAGTTACCTGTTGATGTGGAATAATTCTATGTGGTATCGTGTATGGTTCAAGGAGAAGTTATTGGTTGGTTATTCACCAAAACAAAATTATTAGGAATTATGAAAGATTTATGAACTCAAACATTTTCTAATTTTTACTAGTTACTTGTTGATGTTGAATAATTCTATGTGGTATCACGTGTGGTTCAAGGAGAAGTTATTGGTTGGTTATTTACCAAAAAAAAAAAATTATTGTTTGGTCTCGAGACACTATCAAGTGGTATTCCAACGGTGTTGTCATTGGTAGAGGGGGTGAGGCCTATAAATTTATATTGGGTGATTGAAAAATATAAGGAAGTATGGTGAATTATGATTGCTGAGGGATATGGCCATGTAGTACCCTTAAACCAACCACTAATTTTTCTGGTATTTAACAAAATCTGTGTGTAGGGCCATGATTCCACTATTTGTTCTCAACACACTTAATTATTTTAGAAACAATATTGAATGTTAAGTTTATTAAAGGGTAAATTATACCATTTGTCCTTCTAGTTTGAGTGTATTGTCACTTTCATTTTCATAGTTTCAATTTGAATTATTTACTATCTACACTTTTAATTTTGTTACAATTCAGTCCCTTCATTACTTGTCATTAGAATTTGGAATGAAAAGCTAAATTAGAGGAATCAAAGTAAAATTCAAAACAAATTATAGGGACTACGGATATAATGTATACATTACACCGACGTCCATACGACTTTTTTTTATTAATTTTTAAAAAGTTCACTTTGGTCCCTCTAATTTTCAAAATGTTAACAACATATGATAGAGGGATTAAATTGCAACAAAATTGAAAGTGTAGGGACTAAAGTGTTCAAATTGAAATTATGAAAACTAAAGTGACACTTCATTCAAAGTAGAGGGACCAATGATATAATTTACCTTTTATTAAATCTTCATCTTTAACTATGCACATTGTTTTTTTTACAAGTGTTAGATCCCACCAAATTATGCATTTTTTAAGGTAATCATTTATACCATTCTTATTTAAAAAATATTAACATATTAGTTTATATCTAAGTAAGTAATAAGTAATATTATGTGAGAATTTTGTGAATCATTACCTCTTTTAAAAAATTATGGTTCCAAAACCGAATTGAACCAAATCAAGTTTCATTGATTTGAACACCATACCATCAACGATATACTTATATATATATATATATATATTTATCAGCAAAAATTTTTTTCAATAAAACATGAAATTAAAAGTATATGAAGATGACATACATTGAGCGAGATTCAGAAAGTATAAGATACCTCTACTACTACTACTTGTATCCATACAACCAACCCCTATGTCTCATAATTTTTTTTAAAAAAAAAAAGAAAAAACAAAAAAAAATAGATGCCAATGAAAAAAAGTTAAAAAGATCTTAACTCCACAAAACATTGGCCCTTCCTACAGACTCAACCAAAACCACTCAACATCTACCATGCAATAATGCTACCCCACCCCCCACCCCCCCTCCAAAAGGCTCCAGAAACCAACCTATCCCCTTGCAAAACAAAACACACCCCCACTGACTTTAACCATTCAAAGACTTATCACCCACAGGACAAAACAACCTCCCATACTTCCATCATATCCCATTAACCATCTAATAATTAAATACAAATACACACTCTACGAAACAAACTCAAATAGTATTGCGTTTAGTTTTCTTGCCGAGTTTGGCTCTGTTACTTAGCTCCATCTCGATAAAATCTTTTAGAAATATGTCTTCTCTACCCCCAAAATCAATCTGCAATTTCTTGCCCATTTGCAAGGTTTCTTCTGCTTCAACCAAAAGGATTCTATATTCCTCTTTTTCATCTTCATCTTGCTGTTCAAAATCCTCATCAAACTCGACCAAATTATGCGCAATCCGCTTATTGCATAACCGAATGGTACTGGAAAAAATTGATGATTGCGAAGGCTGTGAAAATCGGACAAACTTGGCATCCTTTGATTTTCTGTTAGTGCCCTTTGTGTATCTTCCTTTGTTCAAGAATTTATGAGGGAGTACCAACTCAAGAAGTGAGAGTTTCTTTCTTCTATTATTGACTTTGTGTTTCCTAATGGGACTTCTTTTGTTTGTGACGCAGCGGAATAAATCACACGAGACTAGATATCATTCTAGTAGACGAGAATTCTTGAATCCACAAGAACACCCTTGAATCCACAAGGAGATAGAAGAAAAGCTCTTTAAAATATTATTGAATGAATAAAAGTTACATATACTTGTAGGCTTATTTATAATAGACTAAACCTAATACTTGTAGGAAAAGTGATTCCAAAATAAACTAGGAAACTTAAATCAACACAAATTAAGAAATCTAAGAGAACTAGGAAACCTAAGAGACTAAAAATTCTAAACTATTTAAAATCCTAGTCAAAAACCTAATTCTAAATAATAAAATTAAGAAATATAAAAATTATAGAATTTTGTTCTACATCTTTGTTGCCTTTTGTCGGTCCAATTGTTCCAAGAAGTCTTCGGCTACTTGTTCTACATCAGTCCCTTCTTTTTGGAGAGAACTCGACCTCGAGTTCGATTCTGGATAGAGGGGTTCTTCAGCATGATACTCATATAAATCAGCTACATTAAAAGTCTTGGAAATCTTCATGTCGTTTGGTAGCTCAATCACATAAGCATTGTCATTGATTTTCTTCAACACCCTATATGGACCATACTTGCGAGGCTTTAATTTGTTGTATATGCCAACTGGAAATTTGTCTTTGCGCAAAAACACCATTACTGAATCTCCTTCCTTCAATAGTTTGGAGCGCCAATGGTTGTACTTCTTCTTGTACTACTTGGGCTTGTTTGGCCATGGTTTCAGGGGCAGTACTCACTCCTGGACCCCGAGGCAAACAGAGCAAATCAACTACATGTTTTGGCGGCGTGACATACACCAGAGAGAATGGTGACTTTCCTGTGGCACTGTAAACTACGCTATTATATGCGAATTCTGCTTGAGGCAAAGCAAGATCCCATTGCTTTGGTTTGTCTCCACAAATGCTGTGAACCAAATTGCCCAAATTCCTATTAGTCACCTCTGTTTGACCATCTGTTTGAGGATGCGCGGTTGAACTACGATTCAAGGCTGTATTAAATATCTTCCACAAAGTCACCCAGAAGTGGCTAAGGAACTTGACATCACGATCTGAGGTAATGGATTGAGGGACTCCATGCAAATGAACTACTTCTCGAAAGAATAATCGAGCCACATGAGAGGCGTCTGAAGTCTTTCGACAAGGAATAAAATTCGCCACTTTTGAAAACCTGTCAACCACTACGAACACAGAATCAACTCCACGTTGGGTACGAGAGAGTCCCAACACAAAGTCCATCGACAAGTCTTCCCATATGCTGTTAGGAACAGGTAGAGGCATATAGAGGCCAGTATTCTGAGACTGCCCTTTGGATACTTGACAAATGTAGCACTTCATCACAAAATTGCCAACATCTCGCTTCAACTGAGGCCAGAAATATCGTTCTTCCATACTTGCGATAGTCTTGTCCCTATCCAAATGTCCACTTAAGCCACTACCATGGAGATCTCGAATTAGTTTCTCTCGCAAAGAACTACGGGGAATGCATAAGCGATTTCTGCGAAATAGATAAGCATCAGTGATGTGGAAATCAGTGACTGGTTGTCTTTGAATACACTTTGCCCATATCTCCTTGAAGTCATCATCATCAAGATAAAGTTCTTTCAGGAACTCAAAACCCACAATCTCATGGGTCAACATGACTAATAAACTAGCCCGTCGACTCAAGGCATCCACGACTCGATTCAAAACCCCTGATTTGTGGCGAATAGTAAAAAGAAATTTCTAAAGGAAAGTAGACCATCTTACATGCATGTTATCTAGGTGCTTCTGGCTGTTGATAAACTTTAAGGCTTGATGATCAGTATACAACACAAACTCTCTCTGTATCAGGTAGTGTTCCCAATGCTTCAAAGCTCGAACCACTGCATAAAATTCTTGGTCGTAAGTGCTCTACTTTTGCCGAGCTTCACTTAATTTTTCACTAAAAAAGGCCACTGGTTTATGTTCTTGAGATAGGATAGCCCCAATGCCCACACCACTGGCATCACACTCTACCTCAAAAATCTTCTCAAAACTGGGCAAAGCTAGCACTGGTGTAGTGCACAACTTCTCTTTGATCAGCAAGAAGCTCTTTTCTGCATCATCATCCCACAGGAATTTTCCTTTCTTCATGCACTCTGTTATTGGTGCCACAATAGTGCTGAAACTTCGAATGAAACGCCTATAAAACGTTGCCAACCCATGGAAACTTCGAACATCACTAACAGTCTTGGGTGTTGGCCACTCTTGGATGGCTCGAACATTCTCTTGATCCACATGAATGCCATCTGAACTAACCACATAACCCAAGAACAGCAAACTACTTGTAAGGAAACTGCACTTCTTAAGGTTAATGTACAACTTGCTTACCTCCAGTGCTGTCAACACCTCTCGTAAATGGGCCATGTGGTCCTCCTCTGATTTACTGTAGATTAATATGTCATCAAAATAAACCACGACAAATTCCAAGTGAAAGGTCGTAATACTTGATGCATCACTAGCATGAAGGTGCTGGGAGCATTAGAAAGGCCAAATGGCATAACCAACCATTCATACAAACCATCTTTAGTCTTGAATGCTGTTTTCCATTCATCCCCAAGACGGATTCGAATTTGATGGTACCCACTTCGCAGATCGATCTTTGAAAACCACTTTGATCCTTCTAGCATGTCCAACATATCATCTAATCGGGGAATGGCAAATCTATACTTGATGGTAATCTTGTTAATGGCTCGGCTGTCTACACACATTCACCAACTTCCATCTTTCTTTGGCGTTAATAATGTCAGAACAGCACATGGACTTAGGCTTTCACGAATAAATCCCTTTCATAGCAATTCTTCGACTTTCTCCCCCAGGATCTCACCCACTTTTGGACTCATTCTATAGTGTGGTAGGTTTGGCAGACTTGCTCCTAGTATGAAATCAATCTGATGTTGAATGTCCCTCATGGGTGGAAGTTCATTTGGCAACTCGTCAGCAGTAAGCTCTTGGAATTCCTCCAACAGTGGTTGAATTTTCTGAGGGATTTGTGTGACTGTGTTCTCCTTGGCCACAGGTACCATTGTTTTCACAACCATAGCATATAACTCTTGTGAAGTTTTCGCATCTGCCACAAACTCGGCCTCTGAATTGGTTATAGTGAGGAAAGACTTTGCTTCGACTTTCGGAGGCACTGTGTGTTTCTTTAAGGGACTCATAGCAATTTTATGAGACCCCCAATTGAACACATACGTGTTGTCTCGCCCTCTAAATGTAATATCTACATCAAATTGCCAAGGTCTTCCAAGTAATACACGACTAGCATCCATATCAACCACATCACATAATATATCAGATTTATAATGTTTGCCAATAGAAATAGGTACCTTACATACTTCGATTATCTTGACAGCAGGTCCTTTTTTGATCTAGCCAATACTGCAGGGAGAGGGGTGTGGTTCAGGAGACAAGTTCAGGTGGGTTACCAATCGTTTACCCACAAAATTTTCCCAACTTCCACTGTCCACAATAAGGTCACACACCTTTTGATTTATGGTACAACAAGAGTGAAAAATACTGTGACGTTGACTGAGGTCCTCAGTTTTTGATGTAAATAGAACCCTTTGAACTACACAGTTGACTTGTTCTCCTTCTTCTCTAGCAAGTTCAGCACCTTCATACTGATCACCCTCATGTTCTGTATCTCCATTATCTCCAATTTCATCATCTTCTTCAACTAAATTAGCAGTCCTTCTTTCTGGGCAGACATTAGAGCGATGGCCAGGCGTACCACATCTATAACACTTATCCATTGTTGGTTTGGCATAAGGATTTGTGTTTCGAGGTGCCTTTCTGCTACTTGATCCAGTCATTTGGTTTCCTCCTCCACCAGTGGTACCCCTCTGCTGATTTACTGGAACTGTTGGTTGGGCAACCCCTTTTCCTTTTTCCCTAGTGGGAAACGATGAATCAGGAAGGTTCTGACGATATCCAGAATAGGTTGTCTTGCGTTCCATTAGCTCGGCTTTGAGAGCCATATTATGTGCTTCATCCACAGTCCACACTACTGATAGTCCCATCTTCTCTCGAATAGTTAATTTTAACCCATTGAGATACCGGTCGACACGCTGTCCTTCGATCTCATTCAGATTATTGCGATCTGAAAGTCAGCAAAATTCAGTTGTATAATCAAATATAGATCGGCTTCCTTGGTTACAATTTTGGTACAACTGAAACAAGTATTGATCATAATCTTGTGGTAAAAATCTGTTTTGGAGGAGTTGTTCCATCCGACGCCAAGTCCGTACAGATTCTTTTCCTTGTCGATGCCTATTTTTCTGCAATTGATCCCACCATACCGCAGCACCTCCTTTTAGTTTGTACGCCACCAATTTCACCATCTTTGATTCTGGAACATCCATCATCCCGAAAAATCACTCCACCTCTGAAAGCCAGTCAAGAAAATCCTCAATATGTAGATTTCCATTGAACTGGGGAAAATCTATCTTCATTCGATACTCATCGAACCCTTGTTGTTGTTGCCTTCGGGGTTGATAGTTGGCTGGAAGTGGTTCAAACTCTGGTTCAGACTCCTCCTCACTATTAGATAGACAACGAAGGGGACGTCTAGGAGCATTCTGAACAGGTTGACCTCGGGAAAATCCTTCGGTGCGCACTCTGTTCTGGTTAACAGGTTGGCCTTGGGCAACTCCCTCAACATGGACCCTATCAACCACTGGTGGCCTGTTGTTGGCATTGAGATTCAGGCCAATAAGCAGATCACGAATTTCGTTCAACTGCTTTTACTGTTTCTCATATGCTACCCACAGGGCCTCGACCCCACGATCACTGCCAGTAGGGTTTGTATGATTTACTATGTCTTGTGCCATTGAGCCAAATGAATCCTTGCTCTGATACCACTTGACGCAGCGGAATAAATCACACGAGACTAGATATCATTCTAGTAGACGAGAATTCTTGAATCCACAAGAACACCCTTGAATCCACAAGGAAATAGAAGAAAAGCTCTTTAAAATATTATTGAATGAATAAAAATTACATATACTTGTAGGCTTATTTATAATAGACTAAACCTAATACTTGTAGGAAAAGTGATTCCAAAATAAACTAGGAAACTTAAATCAATACAAATTAAGAAATCTAAGACAACTAGGAAACCTAAGAGACTAAAAATTCTAAACTATTTAAAATCCTAGTCAAAAACCTAATTCTAAATAATAAAATTAAGAAATATAAAAATTATAGAATTTTGTTCTACATCTTTCTTGCCTTTTGTCGGTCTAATTGTTCCAAGAAGTCTTCGGCTACTTGTTCTACATCGGTTTGGGAGAAAATAGGCAGGAATGGGCTAAGATGGTTTGGGGATAAGGCATGATTTGGGCTTAAAGATCTTCTCACTTGACATGGCCTCTACTATTATGTTCAAACACTTTTTTGACAATCTCATCACCGCCGTGGCTAATTATGGCAAATATTCCTCCTCCTCCTCCTCTACATCCACCTCCACCTAGCACGTAACCATCCTCCTAATGGGTGCTTCATCGGGTGCTTTCATCATCATCATCTACCACTACACCACTGTTTTCGTCTACAATAACTGCAGCTCCCAACACCGCCCCCGGTGCTTTGATAAGGACAGATAGAGGGCAATGACGATGCCTTGGTGGTAGGGCCCATGTTACCGGCTCACAAGTATTGAAAGGAAACAGAGCTGGTGGGACAAGACAGAACTTGCGCGGTTTGTTTGTGCGAGTATGAGGAGGGTGAAGAACTATGTACGTTGCCCGAGTGCATGCACTCTTTTCATGTACCTTGTATTGATATGTGGTTCTATTCCCATTCCACTTGTTTGGTTTGCCGGACCGATACGACGTCGTCATCATTTTTGGATGTGCATTTGAAGGTGAGATATGGTGAAAGTTTTGCACAACAGTTCTTCACTAATCAAAATTTCAATACAAAACTTTTTACATTAAGTGTGTAACTTACAAAAATGTGAGATTCACTTATCAGACTTTTGTTATGATTGATTTGTGTGTTAGACTTTTGTTATTAGTTGGTAAATTTTTTCTATGAACAATTCTCTTTATTGACAATAACAGGGAACTCTCTTAACTTATTTCCGTTCTTTAAAATTAACGTCATGTTATTCCTTTTAAGTCGTGTTTGGAATATGGAGTAATGCTTTATTTACATATATATATATATATATATATATTATTTAATTTTCTAATCATTAATAAATAATGTGTGGAGGTGGATATAGAATACTCGTTTGGTCTAAACAAGCCTTTGAGTGATCTTTCCAACTGTCACCTGAAATAGAAATAAAACTCCAGACGGTGGTGCCGAAATCAGAACTCTGACAGACAAGTTAGATTCTGTAGAAAGGTTGGTCTGTTTAGGTTTCTTGAAGTTCAAGGTTTTTAATACATACCTCTTTCCTCAGTTTGTCTTCCCTTTTTATAGAGTCATCCTCTTCGATCTTCACTCCATGCAGCTTAGCTTCTCAATATCATCTTGTCAGGGCCCATTCTCTTACTATACTTCCTTGAAAGGGATGCTCTGGTCCTACTTGGTGGGTTCATGTCGACTCCCTCGGCATATTCTGCTCTTCTATTCGACATAGGTACCTTAACTCGGCGTGCTCTTTGTGTTGCTATGTATACTCGGCACAAGTCCAACATTTGATGGGCTTGGGCTTTATTCGGCCCATATGAGATAGACTTGGGCTTTATTTGGCCTATCTGAGGTGGGCTTGGATACTTTGTTTGTTGTTCCTGATAATCATTTTATCAGCCTTCATAATTGCCCCCCGAGTTGAAGGTCAACTCATATGCTGAGTGGTCCTCGTGCTTGGCTCTCACTGGGCTGACTTCATACAAATGTATTGCACTAGTCATAATTCATGCCTAGAAATGCGAATGCGTAGTGGACACGTTGTCTCACTTGACACAATGGATGGGACCCAATGGGGTATTTGTAAAGCTTCTCGCCCCCTCTTCATCTTCTGGTTCTATTTATTGTGATTCAAAATTTTCACTGCCTCTGCCTTTTTATCTCCGAAATGACTTTATTCTTCCAACCTTTCTGTTTTTATCACCTGATTACAACTGCGACAACCCTCATTTGCTCAGACTGTGAGGCCCCTGATCTTTGCAATATTTTCTTTAACCCTTACTTTTAGTTATTTCTTTGTAGTCCCTCAATTTCTTAATTAATTTCAATTTTAACACTAGAATAAAAAAACATGCGCCAACTGAAAACTCACAAACCCTAAATTGAACCCGAGAACTTAGGAACTATTTCTAAAACCCTAATAATAATTAAATTAATTTTCTAAGTATATTTTCCACACAGAAACCCTAGGTTTTCGATTCTCAGTATAATTCATCGTTTAATGCAAAACAAAGAAACTTTAACCGAATTAAATTTTAGACCTTAAATAAATTAAATACTACACTTAATTAAATGTTCAAATTCATAAATTAAATTCAAAGCCCTTACATTTTAATCAAATTATAAATTGACCCCAATTTAGTACTATTATATGTGTATATATACTTGTACCTTTCTTAAATAAATAAATATGTACACAAAATATTTTCATATTGTACACAAATAATCAAAAGAAATCCCCTCAAATCCACTCCCCAAGGTTGGCCATACTATGCATATATATATATATATATATATGTGTGTGTGTGTGTGTGTGTGATGTTCTTTTCAGGACAAATTGCTTGATTTAGGGAAGAAAAATTGACAATCATCATACATTCCATTTCATCCTAACTAAATCAAAGAACTATTCAATTGAATTGGAACTAAGGGCATTTTGGACTTTTCACCATTCCTTTTTTTTTTTTTTCTTTTTCTCTTTCTATAAATACACCAATTCTCTTTACCCTTTTGAGCACAAAACACACTCACACACTTACATATTCGACTGAGAGAGAAAGAAGAGGAAGAGAGTGAACCTTGGTAGTGGAGGAGAGGAAAAGAGGAGAAAATTGTGCATGCACTGCACTTAACTTCAAGTAAGTCACAACACAACTCTCTCTTATTTTTCTTTTCCAAATGCATGTTATTAAAAGTTTAAAATCATATTTTCAGATGTGTTGTAATGGTGTTCATATGTTCAAAGTTGATGAGTTGAGCTTGGATCCTTCTTCTACTCATATTTTCTCTTAATAGATGCAACACTACATTTTTCTTCCCATATCTCACATTATTTCCAAAGGCACACCACCACTCTAAAAATATGAGTTATTGATATATTATTTAGTATGTTTTCATCACAAAAGAAGTGAAAAATTTTCCTTAGTTGGCCTCTTTTCTCACCAATCTTCTTATTTTGAGTATTATGCATGAAAAACCAGTTTTTACAGCCAACTTTCAAAAATTATAGAAAAATGTAGAAACATATCCTGGACCTCAGTTTTATGTCAAAAACTTCCTTAAGGAGTTAGCTTTCAAGGAAAATTGATTTCTTTGAAAAAGAATGAGCATTTTGGAAGAAAATCCGGTTTTTGTAACGATTGACGATTCTGGACAGCGCTAGAATGTTTCTTAAATAACTAAAAATTTAGAAAAGCTTTTCCATTTCCAAAAGATGTTATGAAAACTAGATAAAATTCTCTACGAACCACAGGAAGGCCAGGTTCGGAAAAAATCTGAAATGATCCTTTTGATTTAAATCTTTAAATAGTACTTAATCTGGAAATTTAGTTTTGCATTTGTATTCTATGCTCTTGTCTTCATGAATATGCTTATTAGTATATGATCATGTCTTGGTATGATATTGCATGTGTTATGGTAATATACATTTTACTTTATCCCTTTGATAATGTTTATATTTATGATTTTTTTTTTTTTTTTTTTCAATTGCTTGTGCTAACTAACTTAAAACATTAATCTAAATGGGAAACTTGACGAGGTGGCTAATGGGATTTCGCTTACATGAGTATTGTTATAAGATAAGGTTATGTTTAAATTGAATTAGTTAGCAGGACGTGTTCCCTTTTGAAAGCTAAAGTCTTGCGCAAGTGGTTGTTTCAGAACCCTTGAACGGAGTGGTTGTATTCGGACCCTAAGTGGTTTTGGTGTGAGGAGGGAATGGGCAAGGCCATATTTTACTGTCTCTTTTGAGGCCCTGCGGTTGGCGCTACACGGTATATAACCATTGGTAGACATCCGAGGTAAGGTCTATAACAAAGCAGCAAAAGAGGAAGCATATTGAATAATTCGCGTCCGATTCTTGTGGTTGGAAAGATGAAATCTCTTCGGGGGATTTTTAGACTACTAACAACTAACCTTGTAACCCTTGTTATTTACTTGAATATCATGTTTCTTTCCCCTATTGTTGTAGTTGCTATTGTGTATTGGATTGGGAAAAATGGACGGGGTGTGTGTATTTACTTGGCATTCAAAGCTCATGGCGTTTCATGTTAGGTATCGAAGAAACATACAAGGTCAACAAAGAGCTAGAGGCATTTGACGACTTGTGTCTGTTTTAGAGAAAATTAGAAGCCATTTTGCTTATGAGTCTATTTGTGCTTTTATTTTTTGATTATAATAGTAATGGAACTCATATTGTAATTTAAGATTTGAAACACTGTAATTATTATTTGCTTTTGTAATCCTATGGCTATCTTCACGTTACTTATGAGATCTTGTGTTAATACCTCTTAAGATTTGTCAAAGGGATAGCTTGCTCTCTAAGGTGGTTGGACTTAGAAAGGAGGCTATATTGACTCCTCTGACCTTCTTAGGATCTTACTTGGCTATTGACCAAAGGACTCTTTAGTGACATTACCCTAATGCTTAGAGTAGAAATTGGGGTGTCACAACTTGGTATTAGAGCCTGGGTTCAACCCTTACCCATGCATTTTGACCTGCGGTTAGCAACTATCTTGCTCCGACTATGTTATATTAGTATAACGTGATCGTGATCTGAAAACCTAACCACGATCGCCATCACCGCCTCCTCTCTTTCTCTTCGCCATCGCCCGCCTCCTCCTTTTCTCTTCGTGATCAACCTTCCGTGATCTTGCCGGCTTCACAAGATAGCTTGACGGTGGCAAACCAGAGCTAACAGCCACCATCACCATCGTGATTTGCGATGTGAAACCCTAGCCACCAGCAGCGGTAGCTAAGGTTGTAATGGAAAAAATATAGTAAATTTAAAAAAAATGAAATACAAAAAAATGAATTAAAAAAATGAAATTAATAAAAATTAAAATTGAAATTAATAAATTATTAATTGTAATGAAAAAAATTAATAAAAATAGAATCACAATTTTTATAAAAAAAAAATTAAAATTGAAGAAAAAAATGAAATACAAAATGAGATAACTTATATTAAATGAAATAAAAAAATGAATATTATAACTTCTATTAAATTAATAAATTATTAACTGTAATGAAAAAAAATTAATAAAAACAAAATCACAATTTTTTTTTAAAAAAAAATTAAAATTGAAGAAAAAAAAAAGAAATACAAAATGAAATAACTTATATTAAATGAAATAAAAATATGAATATTGTAACTTCTATTAAATTAATAATTGAAATTAATATAAAGAAAAATAATATGTAATGACATCACAACATTAATATAAATACATGGACATTAATTGATATTAATTGTTATGAATTAATAAATTAAACAAAATTAACAAAAAGAAAGAAGAGAAGGAAAAAAAAAAGAAAAAAAAAAAGAGAGAAAAGAAAATAAGGAGAAGAAAATTACAAAATTACAAATTTTATATTCATAAAGGCAAAAATGATAACTACACAGTAAAAAGTTATTTTATAGTTTATTTACCAAACACTACTCTACTGCTTAAATCCATAATCCCACAGCTGCACTAAACAGGTTACCAGCTTATGTTAACAGCTGTAAGTTATAATTTGTTAAGCTATAATTTATAATCACTTTTCCACAGCTCTACCAAACGGGCCTATTCTATCAACTACAAGACATCAAAAATAGAAATTTTATTGACTTATCTTAGGGCATTTCTTTGAATTTCGGGCATAGCAACATTTACTCATGAGGACGTATTTCAAGATCGGAAAGTGGTTGCAACTCTAAACGAGGCCTGACGTCTGGCAATAAGGGTACTATTAGTTCTACGCATCTTTTATCGATCGTCGCACCCTCATCTTGTATTCAGAACCTTTATTCGATGGCATTCTTTTCCAAGATTAAGTCATGACCATCTAATTCTATTTTATAAACTACCATTTGTAAAATTGACCTCCTTTGAGCCCTGATTATTTAGCGCAAGGCTTTTTATAAATAGTTTCATTTTCTTTACTTGGTGATGAATCTTGGATATTTAGTTTGAAACACGGATGGCTAACACAATTTCAAGTTAAATATCTAGCTTAGTCACTACCTCTATAACCTTGACTATATTAACATTTGAAACTGTAATGTCATCCATTCCATTATATCATTTATCAATATTTCAGATGATCGTTGTGTTAATTGATGCTATTACTAGTTCATACTCTTCGATCTCCACTTTATAATCATTCTATTAACCAAACTCTGGTAGTTATTATTCTGCCTATATATATGAAATTGTATTGTGTGTTTCTCTAAATTTGTTATCTACTATTTGATCTTATTGTTTCAAACACCCTAGGATAAATAAACCCAAAAGATTAGTTAAATTACTCTTAATGATTCACCTCCGTAATTAGAATGCAACTTATGTCTTAGGATGGTGGATATACATGCCAATGACTACACAGAAACACGCAACAATGCTTGAGCATGTGAGCAACGACACGCTAGAAAGGCTATGCCCAAAAATCAACACCTTGAAAATGGACCTATACCTGCAGGAGTCGAGATCCCTAACCATTCGAGGCATCAAATTATGGAAGAATTGGGACAAATAAGAGAAAGTAGGCAGAATAATAGAACTCATCGTTTCTCTGAATTTAGAAAGCAAAGGCCACCAAACTTTACCAAGCAACCAGATACAGGGATAGTGGAATTGAGAAAATGATTAGATACAATGGGAATTATTGAACATGCCGACCATATCACCCTAGTCGTGTGTACGAGTTGGACGATGAAATAGATCATTGGTGGGCATTACTGAAAGTAATCGCGACACTTCAACTTTGACCTGCAAGCAATTCAAGGAATTAATCTTGAAAAGGTGCTTCCCAAATACCATCAAGTAGGAACGAATTTTGGAGTCCCCAAGAATAGAACAAGGCAGCATGACCGTGGCACAATACACTGCAAAGTTTGAGGAATTGGCTCGTTATACCACTCGATAAGAAGAGAATGCAAGGAAGTTTGATTGGGGTTTGGATTCCATAATTACAAGAAAGTAGTGGCTTATGTGCCCAATGGGACATGTTTAAGGAGGATAGACAAGATTCCCTAACCACAATGAAATGTAAGACATGTTGATACGATCAACTTGTGGGATGGATGGCAAGTTTGATTCCAATGAGAAAGAATGGGTTAAGATGGAACTTCTTCGTGTAGTCCGTAAGTATGCAGACGTCTTTCCTCAGGAATTACCAGAACTACCAACAACCCAAGAAGTAGACTTTAGTATAGAGCTACAAGCTAGGACTGCTCCAATTGTAACGTCCCAACTTTCGGGCTGTTAATAAATCAATTCAGTTTCAAATTTAAAACTCTAACTAATTAATAATCTCAAAAAAATACAAATTTATCTCCAAAATAATTACACAAATGTATCCAAAATATATCTTATACAAATCTCAAAATAAATAAATAAATAAATAAAATAATAACATTCAGTGGTGACCGCAAAATATCTAACTCTAATAACTTCTTTAGAACTTTAAATCCAGTCTCCACTAAATTGCTCCGCACTTGAAAAATAAATTAATTTGGGAAGTATACAATAAGACTGGAATAACAAAGCTCGGACAAACAATAAATTCACAGGGATCCAATAATTACTCAAATGATTCAATTCGAGATACCAAGCAATTTATCAAATTGCACAAATAAGTCAATTCGACATATGATAATTTATCCAGAACCAAATACCCAGTCCTACTCAGTACATGACCAGTGATCGGCCTCACCCCCCTCACCCCCCTCACCCAAGCACAACCACTTATTTGGGCTATTAGTACAGAGCATATTGGCAAAGTCCACTCGATTTATGTATGGAGCATTTCCACGTCATTTAGCTAGACAAATCAACATTTCCAACACAAAATAACTACACAGAGTTCATCAAATGACTAGAGTAATCAAACGAATCAACAAAGAATAATTCCACAGAATTTATCAAATTATAAAAATCATCAAGAGGAGAACAAATTGAAGGTGATTAAAATAACACTATTTGCAAAGAGATTTAAAGAAAGCATATTGTATACTATCTGAATTACCTCAAATCAATCTCCTCCGTCGCCAACGCTCTAATCTCAATATTTCTCCATGGATCTCCAAAAATAACTCTGATCTTACTTTGATAAAAGCTAAAACTCTCATCCGCTCTATCACCAAGGCAAAATAGAATTTCCAAATTCGGAACCACTTAAAGATTGAAATTAAAAGGACCATTTCAATTTTTTTTCCAAGCCTAGCCTTCCTTTAGTTCATATATAATTTCATCTAGTTCTTAGAACATTTTTCGGAAATGGAATAGCGTTTCCATATTTTTAGTTATTTAAGAAACACTCCATCACTGTCCAGATTCGTTGACCATTATGAAAATCGGATTTTCTCACAAACCACTCACTATTTTCTAATGAAACCAATTTTCCTTGAAATCTAACTCTTTAAGGAAGGTTTTGAGATAAAAATGAGCTCAAGGGAATTTTTATACATGTTTCTAGAATTTTTGAAAGTTGGTTGTAAAACAGGTTTTTCATGCACAATACTCAAAATAAGAAGATTGGTGAGAAAAGTGGGCAACTAAGGGAAATTTTTCACTTCTCTTGTGATGAAAACATGCTAAATAATATGTATTAAACTCAAAATTTTGAGAGATTGATATGGAAAAAATGTAGTCTTATACCGATTAAGAGAAATACTAGAAGTGTAGAATGAAGGCTCAACTCCTTTCATTTTTAACACAAGAATACCATCAAAACACATCTGAAATGAATGTTTAAAACTTCTAAGAGCATGTATTTGGAAGGAAAAATAAGAGAGAGTTGTGTTGTGGCTTACTTTAGGCTTGTTGGAATTGCTAGCAAACTTCTCTTCCTCTCCTATCTTCCACTAAGCTCACCCTCCTCCCTCTCTTTCTCTCAATTAAATATAGTCTCTGTGTGTGTGTGTGTGTATTCTTATATGTGAAATGCTAAGGGAGGGGTTACTTTTATACAAAAATTGGTATGAAAGGTCCAAAATGCCCTTTGGTTGGAATTGAATGGGATGTTTTGGATTTAGTTTGAATCTAATGAAATAGTGAATGATTAGAGGCCTTAATTATGCTATTAATCATGATCTATTTGGGCTCTAGTTAGGCTGGAACTTGAGGTGGAGACAAGGTTCTATGTTTTGAGGTGTACTAGTAAACTTTTTCCTTAATTTCATGGATACAGTTTGAAAAAGTTATATCAATTTCTTTTCCCAAGGGTGGCTGGCCATGTGCAAGAAATTTGGGAGATTTTCATTGATTTTATATATATGAAGATATTTTGTGTACAGAATTATTTATTTAAGAAAGGTACAAGTATATATATATATATGTGTGTGTGTGTGTGTGTAATGGTACTAGTTTGGGGTCAAAATGTGATTCAAGAAAAATGTGAGGGCTTGGGCTCAATTAAAATATCCGTTTCAAGTATAGAGTTAATAAATTAGTGCTAGGAAAAATAATTCAATTTGTATTATCTTGTTTTGAATTTAAAGGTGAATAATCGAACGAAAACTGTGAAAATTGGAAATTAAGGTTTAGAGAGATTAATCTAAAATTTGAGAGTTAAATAATTAATATTAGATTGTTACAAATGATTTCTAAGCTTCCAGGGTCAATTAGGGTTTGTATGGATTCATCCGTGATGCGTTTTCGGTTCTAGGGTTTAATTTACGAATAATCAACAAACTAAGGGCTTTATTATAATAACTCAAAATTTAGAGACCTAATAGCGTTTAGTAAAGGTAGGGGTCTCACACCAATATCAATGGCCCCTTATCATATAGCACCTGTGGAACTATGGGAATTAAAGACAAACTACAAGAATTGCTCAAAAAAGGATTTATTAGATCGAGTACCTCCCCGTGGAGAGGACATGTTCTATTTGCCAAGAAGAAGGATGCGATGTTAAGGTTATGCATCGATTATCGTCAACCCAATCAAGTCACGATCAAGAACCGGTATGCACTTCCAAGAATTGACGACCCTTTTGATTAACTTAGAGGTTCATAGTTTTATTCGAAAATTAATCTCAGGTTAGGTTACCATCAACTACAAGTCAAGGACGAGGATATACTGAAGACTGCATTTCAGACTAAGTACAATCACTACGAGTTTGTAGTAATGCTCTTCGAACTAACCAATGCACCAACAGTATTCGTGAGTCTAATGAACACGATCTTTACACCATACCTCAACCAGTTTGTAGTAGTGTTCATTGACGATATTTTAATAAATTCAAGGTTCGAGAAAGAGCATGAACAACATTTGAGGATTATTCTTCAAGTCCTTAGAGATAACCAACTATATGCCAAGGCAAGTAAATGTGAGTTTCAGTTAAAAGAAGTAAAATTTTTAGGACACGTAGTATCTGAGAAAGGGATTGCGGTAGATTCAACCAAGGTAAAAGTAGTCTTGGATTGGAAGTAACCAAAGACTGTAACAGAATTCGTAGTTTCTTAGGACTGAGTGGGTATTATCAAAGGTTCATTCACGATTTCTCTAAACTAGCCAAGCCAATGACACAATCGATGTAGAAAGGAGTAAAGTATGAATGGCATGAAGCTTGCGAAAGGAACAAGTGTTTCAAAGTGCATAATTGCATCCTCATCCTATCCTAGGCATTCTTAAGCCATGGTTTAGGCCATAATAATGAGGATATGAATTAGAAACACACTAAGGAAAGAAATGTAATAAGTTAAGTATCTATGGAACGTGTGTTTCAATGAGTATTTGTTATATGTCTATGTAGGTCACGCATAACCGTCTATCTGATCTGTCTTTGGAGCTATCTGTGAGTAACAACTTTGTAAAGATATGTTTTCTTATATGTATTTTCTAATTATACGTTAAACTCTGTTTCTAAAATGTTATTTTCGAATTAGAATGAATGATTGTCCAATTTTTGAAATTTATTCATGGCATCTTTAGCATCTGTATTTAATATCTATTATCTGTCACATGGTACCAGGATTTTATGTGGGTTCCATTCATGGAACTCATTATGCATAATCAACTATTTGATCTGCAAGTGGGTCTTAATGACCATCTCATGTGAATATGGGTCTTTATGACCAATCTGCTCTGTGTAGCTCGTCTTTCTTCGCACCCCATTCGGAGAGCTCGAATTGGTCCTATAGTTCGTACTCCTGTCACGGTTTTGAATCTAATCTCGCAAAATGCAATATGAGACTGATAAACACCAAAGAGTCCAATCCGACAAATCATTTTGGAAAATTAATTTTGAATCAAATAATGCCAAAACTGGACTACTTTGCTAGATTACAGAGTCATCACCTAAATATTTTATTTTTGAAAAATTTAGGAAACCCTGACTCGTGCCAAAGGCCACGTGTCCGTCATCACCAAAGTTGCCTCGGCTCGGGAACTTGGGTACGAGAGGGGAAGGTCCTGAAATAAGCACTCCCGCTCGCCCGATCAAAGGATCAGCCTCTACTAAGCATGATATGTTGTTTTATAAACCTCATGTGTTCTTATCCGGTTATTAGCTAACTTTACTATGTGACACACACAAGCAAGTATAGACTAAATCGCAAGACTTGGAACAAATTCAACGCATGTTTGCTTTCGAAAATGGTTTGAATTTGCCACCCTCAAGTGGGCTAAAACGGGGATTTGCCACCTCAAGTGGGCTTAAAGCATGATTTTCCACTTCGCAAAGTGGGTTTAAAACTCACATTTGTTGAATTGTTCCAATTCAAACAACCAAGCCTTCATCCACAGGCATTCATGCAGTTTATCATGTAAGCACATATCCTCATGGCAAGCATGTGAAACATGGCAATATGGTAATCACACTCATGCAAGTATGCTAAAGCATAAAACTTACCGAGTACTCCAAGCCAAAACAAAAGCTAGTTAGAAGTATGTATGATCCTAACTATACAAGATGTCTAATGCAACACATGCAATATGAAATTAATAGGCTCGGCTACTAATATGGCATACGATTCGATTTGATAACATGCTTTGAAACACGTATTCAAATAAGTGTATTGAAATTGCAATGCAGTTTGAATCATGCACCGAGCCTTGGTACATGCAAGACAAATGAATGATGCAAACATGCAAGCATAAGGTATGCTAATTGAAACATGATCCCTAATCTAACCATCCAAAGCAGATGAATAAAAGGGAGAAAGACGTGGGGTTAGAAGACATGCACACACGTACGCACACTTATTACAATATTATTCCCTCATGAAGAAGGGTCCGAATGAATAAGCTAACTAGCTACACTAATTAAGCTAATTATTACAAACCAAAACTAATTAACTAACTCATTCTAAGCTAATTAATTACAACATTTTTATGAATGAAATAGCTAACTTATTCTAAGTTAACAAAAGCGACTAAATCGCCTCAAGGGCGAGGGACGCATGCATGATCGGTTGATCCACCCGAAAAATGCCATTGCCTTGCCATCGGATGCCTCTGTTTGCACCCGTTTGATCTATAAAAATTGTACCAACTCCTAGAATACCTATGTTCTAACTCAGGAGCACATTTGTGCAAAAATTGGCTGGTGGCCGGTTGGCTACAAAAAGTGACTGTCGGTTACCTCAACTGGCCAGTAGGCCACTTCAAGTGGCTATCAGCCACTAAAACTGGCCGGTCGGCCACCACATCCCCAGACTTCTCATTTTGCTGCAACAGAGAGCAAACAGAGGCAAAATAATGTATTTTCATGGAATGTGTGTACTGTTGCCCTCCTTATCATTACACAAACTCAAAGGAGGGTAACTCTTGGCCTTTAAACCATCAATCAAGCATTTTCAATGCATGATGGCTAGAGAGCCAAGTTTGTACAAGCTTAACGAATGCACAAGCAAGACCAAAACAACCACCACCCTATCATGCATGATCAAGGGTGATGGTGACTAAGAAGTGACACGTTTCATCAATTTGAGTATGAAACGTCCCATTTTTCTCATATTCAGATTAACGTCCGATCCGAACACATGCAATGCAATACAAAGATGCTTATCTTGTTCATGTTTTACTTGTCCAATTTTGTTTACACATTTTACATTACCAAATCATTCTTTAACCGGTTAAGTCCAAGGTGAGTGTCCTCTAGTGAGATAGGGGTCAACCAAAGGATGACTTAAGACATGAGAGAGATCATGCCGTTGGTTAGTAGAAACCCTCAAAAGAGGATTAAAACCATTAAGCACGAGTCTCAAGCTCAAGCTTAAACACAACCTTAAGGCTAACCAACCTCAAAGAAAATGGAAAAGTGAAGAAATGAGGGAGGTTACAGATATTTCAGTGCTGAAATGACATGCAAAATGACACTAAATCAGGCCAGCAACACATGCAAGACATGCTTAAGAGCCTAAAGCATTAAGCTAGTGAAGATCACAACACCATAGGCATGCACTACAAAGCTCAACTGGCCAAACCAGCTCTAGACAGAGTTAAAATATGCCAAAACAGTGGCTAAAACATACTGAGATTGAGGCATAAAAAGCTAGAAAAACATACTCACATATTAGCTTGTAAACAAGACTCAAGACACAACTCTCAAAAGCAATGAAAGAGTGAAATAAATGAGCATGTGAAAGAGCTGTATACACTGAAATTACATGTTAAAAGACACTACAATATGCAAACAATTCAAGCATAACATGTTTAGAGGCCTAGAATGCCAAGCTAGTGAAGCCATTTGCACTACAACTATACAAAACAAAGCCCACATGACCAAAGTAGCCCAAAATAGAGCTAAATCGTGCCAAAATAGAGGCAAACACATACTGGAAATAAGCTAAGTTAAGCTACAAAAACATGCTACCATGTGATGCTAACTAGGCATGGAAATGAGACACAAGAAGGGGAGGCTAACCCCTTCATTTTTGGACTTCAAAACATGCTTTTTACCACTGAAATAACTTTGAATTTTAGCGGTTTAAAGGCCCAAAAATTTTGACTTTAACATGCTAAAAGATGGTGCAAAATTTCACACAAATAAGTAACAAGAAGGGTAGACAACCCCTTAGCACAAAATGGCTTTAAACCAACATGTTAAGGCCCAAAAACCAGAGTTTTTTGTAGTTGAAAACTAGGCCCAAAACAATGTAAAAAAATGGCCAAGCAAGTGATTAAAACTAAGCCTACAAGGTAAGCAATATACCTTTTGAAGCTCAGCACAAAATAGACACTTTCTTAGGCTCAAACAACCTTCTAACAGCCCAAAATAGGTTCCAAGAGGCCTCAGCTCCAAGGTGGTCCAATTTGGTTAAGGGCTAGTGTGGAAATGTGTAGAGAATTCTAACTATCAAGCACAAAACAAGAGGAGAGAGAGAGAGAGAGAGAGAGAGAGAGAGAGAGAATTCTAGAGAGAGAGGGAGAAATTTGCTCAAAAATATCCAACCTCTCCAAATGAGGGAGAGACCCCCCTATATATAGAAATTCAAGTCAAAGGCTTGTATTCATCCCTCCATACACATGTATGGAGATGGCCTTCAGTGAACAACAGCTGACACAATTGGCAAAGAAATATCTTAAAAAGGAGAAAAAAATGGCCATCGGCCACTTTAGGTGGTCAACCAGTCACCTCAAAGCCAACCGACCACTTCAAGTGGTTGACAAGAGGGACAAGTGGCCGACAAGGCCAAAAAGTGGCCGACAAGGCCCCTCCCCTTCCAAGCAAGAGGCACCAAGGTTTGGCCCAAAAACAAGCACAAAATAAAAAGGGTTTAGAGGCTCAAAGACAAGGTATTCCGTCGAGAACTTCAGGTGCTCAAAACAAACACAAATAAGCACAATCATCGAGTGCACAAACGATGACGTCTAAGTCTTGAGGTCGGTCAAAAATGGGGTGTCTACATTCTACACGTGGGTCGTTATGACCAATCTGATCTGTTAGCTAATTGATGTATCACGTATGATTGTTTACAAATCTGAATATCAATATGAATCTATTTTTGTTCTGAATTCTGTTATGGACATCATTCATCAAAACCTTTACTCTATTATTATTCACTAGGTTCCAACTCATTATTTACATTATGTATGTTGGTGATCAGGCGCGTAACCAGGCTTGAGACTTCCAGTCTGGATCTGTTCTGTCAGCCAACTTGTGAGTGTCCCGAAGAGGTTCCAGAAATCTTTTGTGATCAAGACTTGTGGTCAATGTTTCATGATCAAGTTTTAAGTTTAATTTCTTCGGTTTTGTTTGAACAACTTTTTGGTTACTCTGTATTAGGGGTAAATCCCTTTTTCTTTATCTGTATTTGTGGTGACACTTGAATGACATCATTTGTTATGTAAATATTAGGTTTAAATTTTTCGTCCCATATAAATCTGCACAGCTCTATGGACATTGTATTTTACTATTTGCTTCCGCTAGTCCCTTATTTTGCTAATATGTTTCAATGACCTTTGGTAATCTTAGGATTACCGGCTGGTTAGGACGGTAAACCTATAGGGGCGAGTTTGGGTCGTGACAACCATTGCGCTACCTTTGGACAAGGCAACATTCTGCGTTAAGCCAGATGTTATTTTAATCGCTATGGTAGTATAATTGGCTATTCCGGAGAGTTTGAATTCAACAAACCTACAAGTCAAATTATTTATTTATTTGTTCTTAATATAAGCATTCTATTTTGTAGGCGGCCGAGCAGATCACGGAGATTGGTTGTCGCTATTATGACGTCGTCGAGATGATTAACTAGCTAAAAGTGTCAGCCAAGCAAAGTAAAGCAAAGTCGGTAGCTATCGAATTAGCCATAACAACGCAGAAAGCCGAGGTTAAAGCGAAAAGGGCTAATGAAGAGCGCCTGAGGACCGATGCTGAAAATGAAAAGATAAAACATGTTAACCTATTTCACCGCATCGCCGAAGAAATGACCAATCTTTCAGATGTCGTTTTGAAAGAAGCAAAGACTAATCTGGAAAAGCCGAACTTCTAGCAACAAAGACAACGATAAAAGAGGCACAGTTGGCAATGGAAAAAGTGTTTGGAGATGGAGAATCGTTGGCTATGGAGAAGTATGCCGACGAGGCCCTGAAGTTTGAAAATCGGGGCTTCAAACATGGTTGGCTCGAGGCACTGTTCGCCGCCCAAGTGACGCTAGACTTGCCTATTTCATTTGAGCAAGAAGAGGTGGAGCCGTTGGAGTTGGATGAGGAGCATATCCGGCATCGAACACCTTTTAGACTAGGTTTTGGTTGTAATAGTCTTTTTGTATGTTTTATTTTTTTTGTTGTTTTTAGAATTGATATATTAGGGACGTTTTCATGTGTAAAGTGACTAACGTATGTATTAAGTTAGTTTATAAATGAAAACATTCTATTGTGCATCATAATTTCTTTCTATGCCATTGTACTTCAGTTGTTGCTACATTGATTTCGCTTAATCAGAATAAATCTTATTTTGTGTGCATATTTAATCAGCTGACTATTGACCACCACCTAATAATACGACTATAAACTAACTTAAACCATATAATTGTGCATGAGCTTTGTGCGCCGAATATGTGCACCATAGTCATACTTCCAAAAGGTGAGGTATATTTCACGCCGAATAGATTCATATATCTGCCTCTACCCCGGTTGGGAATTAAGGTAGATGAAGTGGGCACAAGGTGTCCTATCGAGTTACGAGTGGGGTAACGTTTACACCAAATAGATTCATATATCTGCCTCTGCCTCAGTTGGGAACGAAGGCAGGTAAAATCGATAAAAGGCGTCCTGCTAAGTTACCAGCAGGGTAACATTTACGCCAAATGGATTCATATATCTGCCCCTGCCCCGGTTGGAAATGAAGACGGGTGAAATCGGTGCAAAGCGTCCTGTCGAGTTATAAGCGGGGCAATTGTTGAGCCAAATAGATTTACATTATATCTTAATGTGTGCGCTGAACGAGTGAAAAGTGATCGGCAGCGCGTTCCCTGATGATTGAAGGGACAACGAACATGTGGGTTTGTTTAAGCAGTATGGAGAATGGTGCCTTTGTGGGTGATTTAAAGCTGCTTATTGAAAACACATCCTCATATAATTAGTATACTTGCTGGAGGAGGATGTCTATTTCGAAGTGACGGTTTGTTCTTCCAACCAGGAAAGCTCACTTCATGTGCTCGTTGGTAGGAAGAGGTACCTTAATTTTCGTCACTATTGAAGAGAAAAACATAGCGGGGACACTCACCTCCAACGAAGCTCAATAGTACGTGTATGTCAAGTAGATTATTTTTCAACAGTAGAGGGGAGAAGAAGACATTCGCGAAGTTGGATGCAGAGATAAGCCATCAAGCGCCAAACGATTCTGTGCGTAGAAACACTAGTGAATCAGAGGAGTTGAATAGGCATTGATTGCGCAAGTGACCTAGCAAATTGCCCAAGAGAGATGAACAAAATAGATCTTCCAGAGGTGGGACCTAAAGGAGAAGGGATAGCAGAACAGCTGGTGTCCATGGCTCAATGCGAAATAAGCCGAGTAGACCACTACATCCGTTGAGTTTTTCCATTTTTATTGGGAACAAAGCCATGACGAAGCCGACTCAATCATCTAAGATCCAAATATGGTGGTTAAGTTCACTCGACGGATATTTTCCCTTGAAGTGTAGCAATCGATGACCAACAGAGGAGACTATGAGGTTTTTAGGAAAGGAATCTGTGGTGTCGTCAAAGGATTGTACAGCGCATATGAAGTCGGTATGAACCTTCGTGCCGCTCGAAAAGAAATTGAACATAAAGACGGCTGAATTCGAAACCTAGAGTACCGACTGAGAGAGGCTAAAGAGCGGGCCAAGAATGAGGCTCGAAAGGCGAAGATGGCTAAACTCAAGTCGGTAGGGACGACGAAGTCCACAAACAAAGTAGCCCAATGCCTTATGGACAGAGCAATAGCCGATTGAGATACAGGTAGCATCTTTCTTAGGGAGTCAATCAAGAGCCGAGCTTACAACAAGGGCTTCTTTGAAGGGAAGAAGATTGGTATTGATAGAAAAAGGGAACAATTGGTCGACGTCGTTTGTTGATACGAAATTCAGGGATTCAAGAACGAGTGGATAGAGGCTTTGCAAACGGCAAGTGTAGACTTTGCCTTGCCACTATATCAGAGCTATACGGTGCCGTTTGAAGCCTATGATGCCGAAAAAATGAATGATGAAGAAGAAGAGGCCGCGAACCTTAAGCAGAGCTAGTCGACGTAATAAATAGTTTGATTGTTTTAATGTAATTAGGATGCTAATCGACATTAGGATAAAAAAAATGTTCCTGAAATATAAGATTAGTGTCATAACTTTTATCAATAAAAGTGTTTATTTCATTTGTTTAACTTTGCCAATTGTTTTATGTCTCCATATCTTGCTGGTAGATAATGCTTTATATGATATACTCAAAAGTCAGAGGCTTTTCTGAGGACACTTCGTGCTGTGTACAAAGAGCACTTCAAATTTGGAGGCTTAGATGATGGCGCTTTACGCCGAGCATGAAGAGTGCTCCGAATTCGTAAGCTTAGCTGCTAGTGTTTTTTAATAAGAGTTAAGGCAATCAGAATTAAATAAGTAGGCAAATTAACATTTTGTGTCATTGATTCTGTAATATACACAAAAGTTGAGCAAAATAACCATTGACACCAATGATAGAATTCGTGAAGATGAGTTGAATTCCAAGGCCGAGGTAACTTTTGGTTGTTCATGTTCGAGAGTCAATATGATCTTGCCTCGGCGGTGGAATCGATCTGGTATAGGCTGTTGTAATTAGGGCCGAGTTTGCTATGAGCATGATTCTTAGCAACAAGGAGCACTTTTTTGAGGACCAACTTTCCAAGAGTATACCGGCGCAGATGCACTCATTGATTATATGATTTGACAAGTTACTGTTGATATCGGGCCATAGTCATAAGGGCCCGACCTTAGCTTTCTTCAAGTAAGTCTATATCCAAGGCCAACATCATATTATTCCGGCCTATGTCAAAGCCCCGCGATGGAAAGGTTGGTAGGCTAATCTCTAGAGGGATGATAGCTTCATTGCCAAAACACAAGGCAAATGTGGTTTTCCTCGTGGGACGTCTCAACATGGTGTAATGGGCCCACAATATACTCAGCAACTCCTCAACCCACTTTTCCTTAGCTTTTTCCAAACACTTCTTGATGCCATCTAGGACTACTTTGTTGGAAGCCTCTGCATGTTCGTTACTTTGCGGGTAAGCTGGTGAAGAAAAATAGGGCCGAATGCCATACATGTCGCACAACTCTCGGTAGATGCTGCAGTCAAACTAAGTGCCCCGGGTATGTTGAATTAAGTTATTATATTCTTCCAAACAAATCGTCTGACAACCGCATCCCGTATATGTGCCAATGGTTCTGCTTCACCCCATTTTGTGAAATAATCGGTAGTAACGATTAGAAACCGCTTATTTCCTGGTGCTTTCGGTAGTGGCCCTATCATGTCGATGCCCCATTGAGCAAAAGACCAAGGACTGGTCACGGAGTTCAGTTCTTCTGCGGACAGATGTGTTAGTGAAGAGAACTTCTAGCATTGTTCTCATTTCTTAACGTAGTACTCAGCGTCAGTACGCGCATCAATACGCATGGTTAGCCACCAATACCTCTGTGTGACGGCTCGATGAGCCAATGACCTTCTCCCTAAGTGAGCACCACAACTGCCTTCATGAATCTCAGCCAAAAAGTCTTCAACTTTGTCTAGATGGACACATTCCAAATATGGCCTAGAAAGAGATTTTTTAATAAAGTTTTCCCTGAGGATCCAGGTAATGTCACAATGCCTTATTTCGCGGCTTGTGGGCTTCCTTCTTATCTTCCAGTAATCGATCCAAAGTAAGGAATTTAGTAATGAGATCTATCCAACTCTTCTCTCGTTGAATGGTGTTTATAATAGGGGATTCGGGAATACTGATACTTAGCTCCGGAATGAAACCCATTTCAATAGTGTGCTTAACTTCTGAGTTTACCACCGATGCTAAGCAGGCAAGGGCGTCGACGTGTGTGTTCTGATCACAAGTAATCAGGTTAAGTTCATGGCTATCACACTTTGTGAGCAAGGAGTTGACTATCCTCACGTAGGTCGCCATGCAGTCATTCTTGGTGGCATACTTACCCTTCAATTGGTTTATGAACAATTTTGAGTCACAGAAGACTTGTAGCCGTTTAGCTCCCATTTGAAGTGAGTTTCTAAGGCAGACCAGTCGGGCTTTGTATTCGACCTCGTTATTTGAGGCGTTGAATCCAAGTTTAACTGATTATTCTATTATTGCTCCTTCCGGGGTTATAATAACTACTCTTGCCCACTGCCGCATTGGTTAGAAGCTCTATTGCAATATAACTGCTAGATGTTGCTGACATACATTCTCCATTGTGGTTGTGATTGGGAAGTTAGTTGATCCTGATTTAGCTCGACCTGTGATGTAGTAAAATTCGGCAACAAAATTAGCTAAGACCTGTCCCTTAATAGCTGTCCTTGGTGAAAACTGGAGGTCATATTAACTTAGTTCCATCACCCATTTGGAAACTCACCTCGAAGATTCTACTTTTTGTAGGATTGAATGGAAGGGGTGATCCATTAGAACCTTAATGGTACACACTTGAAAGTATGCATCTGTTTTCTGGTGGCCACGACAAGGGCTAGGATCAATTTTTCCAGAGGTAGATATTGGGTTTCGGTGTCCACTATCACCTTACTAACATAAAAGATAGATTTTTGCTCACCGAGTTCCTCCTTAAGTAAGACAGCGCTTACTACTCGATCAAATACCACCAGATATAAGACAAACACATTGTCTGGAAAGGGGGTAGCCAGAAGTGGAATGGAACTGAGATAGGCTTTCAACCTTTCTAGAGCAACTTGGCATTCGGGAGTCCATTAAAATAGTTTGCCCTGTCGAAGTGTTTGGAAGAATGGCCTATACCGATCTGAGGACCGACTGATAAATCTGTTCAATGCTGCAGCCATTCCCATTAACTTCTAAACTTCTTTGACCAAACCTAGTGAACCGAGCTCCATAATGGCCTTAATTTGATTCGGGTTAGCTTCGATTCCGCGATAATTGACAATGTAGCTAAGAAATTTGCCTGATCCGATGCTGAATGCACATTTTCAGGCGTTGGGCTTCATTTTGTATTTCTGGAGGATATCAAATGTGGTCGCAAGATCGGCTAAGTGTGCCTTATGTTTCTTGGATTTCACTACCATGTCATCGATGTAGACTTCGATGGTTCTGCCAATTTGATCTTTGAACATGGCAGTAACCAGTCTTTGATATGTTACCTCGATATTTTTTAGTCCAAAGGGCATAACCTTGTAACAATAGGTTCCCCTTAGACTGAGGAATGCTATTTTATCTTAGTCAGCTGGATTCATGGCAATTTGGTGATAACCTCTATAAGCATCTAAGAAGCTCATGCGCTAATATTGGGTAGTTGCATCCAAAAGTTGATCAATTTTGGGTAAAGGAAAATAATCCTTGGGGCAGGCCTTGTTGAGATCCGTAAAGTCTACGCAAACACACCATGACCCTTTCTTCTTCTTTACCATGATAGTGTTGGATAGCTATGTAGGGTATGTGACTTCACGAATTGCACCAGTGTCTAATAGTTTGTCAACTTCATCAATTACGATCGCGGCATGCTCGGCAGCTAAACTATGATTTTGTTGAACGATAGGTTTAAATTTGGGATCAACATTCAGGCTATGCATAGTTATGTCAAGGTCTACCCCTGGCATGTTATAAGTTGACCAAGCAAACACATTGATACTGTCGAGGAGGAAGGAAACCAATTCTTGCCACTCATCGGTATTAAGGATGGTACCAATTAAAAAGAAATTTTTAGGATTGTTGTTGATTAGCACCAGATCCAGATCCTCTGTTACCTTCTTAGTCGAAAGTTTCCCAATATCCTCCAGACACTCCTAATTCAAAATTTTGATAGAATTCACTTCTAATGCCTTTGGCCACTTCTCGGCGACAATGAGATAATAATCCTTTGCCAATTTCTGTGATTCGCGGATTTGCTTAATGCCGAATTGATTTGGATATCGAAGGAGCTGATGGTAGGTGCTAAGTATGGCCTGCATTGAGTGGAGCAATGTTCGACCCATGATCATATTGTATGGTGATGGGAGTTTGACGACTAGGAACTCCACCTCCAATGTCTTGGTGCCTGCCTGCACTAGTAATACAATCTTGCCCAAGGGGTACTCCGAGTTGGCATTGAAACCAAAAAGGAAGAAGTCGACTGGCATGAGATCCAGGTCCTTAAAGTCGAGTTTTAGAAATATGTTATAGTACATTATCTCAAAGGTGCTCTCTTGGTCAACCAGGATACGCTCAACAGTGAACTTATTTATTCGTAACTCAATCATAAGGGCATCGTCATGAGGCACAACAACCCTTTCAAGATTGGCGTTGGAGAAACTAATTTCATTTGACAATAGCTACTATTTGGATGACTATGAGGCTCAGAAATGGGTTGGGAAGATTGTTGTAATTGGATCGTATTCACCTTGTTCGGCGGGAGTAAGCTATATATCATACGGATTATCTCAAGTGGAGATGGGTCGGGGTGTACGGCAAGCACTCCTGTTGGGTTAGTCTTTTTTGAGAGGTATTCAATTAGTTGGCCACTTCGAACCAGATCTTCCACATGACTCTTCAGTGCATGACATTTGTCGGTTGTGTGTCCATAGTCTTTGTGATAATCGCACTTCAGGTCTCCCTGTCTCATGTCAAGGGGCTCGGCCATCTTGGTCGACCATTTGAAGGAAGCCAAATGTTGTATTTTTAGGAGGATTTTACTGATTGACTTAGATAGCTCTGTGTATTTCTTATCTGACCGCCTAGAGTGCCTATTTTCTACCTGATATTGCTCGTTTTGTCAGAGAGAATCTCAGCGATTTTCCCTTTTTGATTGGCTTCTTCTTCCTGGGCTCTTCAGTGGGATTGTGTCTGGTGGTGCAATAGTCAGTGGTTGTACTAAGATAGGTGTTGTCGTTTCTGCAACTTGTAGCCCAACTTTAACTCGTATTGCATCGTCTTCTACTTTGCAATACTCTTCTACTTTCTTCATCAAAGCTCAGACTGTTTTTGGAGGTTTTTAAGTCAGCGAACAAAGCGAGCTATTGGGATGCAACCCTATCTGAAGGCTGTGATTGCCATGGAGTCTTTACAATCGTCATCCACCAAATTAAAACAATTCCAATAGCACCTTGAATACTCGTGCACGATTTCATTAGCCTTGATTTTCATTGCCCATAGTGAATCTATTTGTTTTGACTGAGTCTCATTGGTGATGAACCTAGCCCTGAAGGATTTTTGGAGTTGATGGAAACTCTCAATCTAAGCCGACTCAAGCTTGTAATACAACCTAACAGCGAGCGATCCTAAGCTATTGGGGAATATCCAACACATGAGTGCCTCGTCGTCTGCATTCAACGTCATTGCTTGCTTGTAATGACGAACGTGATTCGTAGGATCTGATTTTCCATCGTAGAGAGTGAACGATGGTGCTTTAAACTTTTTAGATAGGACAGCCTTGGCAATACGCCTTACAAAAGGATCGTGCATATCCTTCGAGTCTAAATCATCGTTTTTTTTTTTCGATCCATGACACTCTTACAGAGGACTTCTCCCATCTGATGAGCTGGATACGTCTACTTGGCTTTACTTTTTGGGTTCTTCCCAAAAGGAATCTGATGTACTGCTGCCGTGGCTCCGAGGCTGACGTTGTCGCCTTTTTTGCACTCTTGGCAATCAACCACGCTCGCAAGGAGGTGTTTGTTGTTGGGACTTTGCCAACTCTTGACGCAGGCACTTGTTTTCTACCGCCATGTCTTCGAGACGCTATTCACTACGTTGCATTCAACTCATCAACATTTGCATGGCATCCTTTGCAGATATCGAAGGCTAAAATGGGGTTAGCAGGTCAAAATTCAGGGACCTCCTTATGGGGGTTTCTTTTGGGCCAAAAGTTGCTCATGTTGTAGTGTTATCAACTACTGGAGGATCTTGGTTTGGGCTTGCCATGGATGAGTTAGAGTATTCTCATAAACGGTGCCAATTGTGTGGAGGTGGATATGGAATACTCCTCTGGTCTAAACAAGCCTTTGAATGATCTTTCCAGCTATCACTTGAAATAGAAATAAAACTTCGGACAGTGGTGCCAGAATAAGCACTCTGATGGACAAGTTAGATTCTGTGGAAAGGTTGGTTTGTTTAGGTTTCTTGAGGTTCAATGTTTTTAGCACATACCTCTTTTTTCAATCTGTCTCCCCCTTTTATAGAGTCACCATCTTCGATCTTCACTCCATCTAGCTTAGCCTCTCATCATCATCCTGTCAGGGCCCATCCTCCAACTATACTTCCTTGAAAGGGACACTTTGGTCCCACTTGGTGGGTCCATGTCGACTCCCTCGGCATGTTTTGTTCTTCTATACAGCATAGGTACCCTTAACTCGGCGTGTTCTCCGTGTTGCTATGTATACTCGACACAAGTCCAACATCTGATGGACTTGGGCTTTATTTGGCCCGTATGAGGTGGGCTTGGGTTTGCCGTTCTTGATAATCATTTTCTCGACCCCCACAACTAAGATAGTAAAATTCATAATATATATATATATATATATAAGTGGATATTTTTATTGTGATGGTAGATAGAGATTTGACGGTGGGTGAATGAAAATGATGATAGTATAATACTTTTACTTTGATATTAGAGAGTAATTGGATAATTTTATTTTATTTTTAATTAATTTGCAAAAAGAATTCTAATAAGGGCTAAAATGTGAGAAGATAATCTATATTTTTGACAAATCTCAAGTAAAATTTATCCCAAAAATATAAAATCATAATTGTTTCATCAATATATAATTATTTTAAAAAGACCTCCAAAATGTATATTTTTCAATGAGATGATAACTAAACTATATATAAAAATTAGAGCAGTGTTACGGATGACATCAATTTTTATCAGTTACTTGTTTTTTTTTTTTTATCAAGAAAAAAAAAATACTGCGTGAGAACATCATAACATCCGCAAGCCCTGGTCTTAGAGTAATTCAGTTGACGGCCAGATTTAACATAACCCAAAGAAAAGGATCCACCATCGAGGCACCGAATAAAGCTCAGCCACATGTCATAAAAGAGACTAAGTATCAATCGGAATATAGTGCGGGGTCTTCAAAGAGAGTCAGTTGGACAAATTCAGCATTCCACAGCCCTCATGAGTTGAACCTAATTCACCTATGTGAAAATGACTGCCTTCTCCACGAGGCCACTACCTCGGTGGTATTTTTACCAGTTACTTGCCTAGGCTGATATAGAATAATTCTATAATAAGTTATAATTATAATAGTTGCTTCTATTAAAATGAAATTTTCAAAATTACAATTGAAAAGATTATACTTAAAATTAACTATGTCATAGGAAAAATTAAATGAATTTGTCATTATGTTAATTGAGACACACACACATATATATGTAAATTAAAAGTAATTTTGCATCTTAAAGAATAAGAAAATAAATTGTAAATAAAATAAAAAGTAAAAGTGATAATATTTCAAATTTATAAAGGCCCACTTAAATTTTCTGCCTACGGCACAAATATGCGTGAGCCGTCTTTGTACCCATGACACCTTCAATATACATATATATATACTAGTTGGACCCCATGCGCTATGCGCGTAGGGTCGCGTCATAATTTATCAAAATTAAATTATTTTCTTTTTCTTAATTTTTCAAATAAATGAAACATATCCACACCAAGAAAAACTATGCTCATGGTACAGGAAAATATACTAATATGATTAATTGTTGATAAAATACAAGCACAACACGTTTACTTGGGTCAAAGATTTTCTTGCTAAGAAATATACATTCATAGATTGCATTAATGTGGTTATTGGAGGAGCTAATTCGTCATCAAGAAGTGTAAGCATGATAATGAATATAAGATTGATGAGATTCTATCCCAAATCGTCTTACTCTCTTGTATGAAGATTCAGAAAGAGATTAGCAAATTCTTATACCTATATTACAGCTTCATCTTCTACCCCACCAACTTCCCAATATCACGGTAAAGCCATGTCTTTTGTATTTAATACAACTTTAAGATATTCCAAGTTCACTTGCAAATCGATGTTTCAAGTTTCAATTGCTTGACATGGCCATCCAGCAATTGCAACTTGCAAATGTCACAAAAAGCAAGAATATCATTATTTGAAAAATAGGCAACTAATCTAACATAATTAAACCATTTTCATGATCTCACAAAAATCAAAGGAGTGGGCATTGATCTCATAGATAAATTTAGAAGAAAAGATGCATAGATGGAAATAAGTTTAATTTTTTACCAATCGATTCATTGATTTTCAAACATGGAATAAAATTGTATATTTGATGCTCTAAATGAAAAGAACAAATGGGAATTCTATTGGAATCATACCTCTTGACATCTTGTGCCAATCTATAATAGTTTTGCAATATCGAAAGAGTTGTCACTAGCATTACTGGAGCAAACATCTACACATACAAATTTCTTAAAAAATTAAAATTAAGCAAATTCCCCAGATAAACAACATTCTATAATAAACACTCATAAATAATTAGTTGAAAACAATGTGATCCCAACATAGGAAGATTACATTTACATTACGATTTTGCAAAATGAACATGATTCCAAAATGTAAGATGTAGTTGATAGTAAGATACAATAATATTTCTTCCAATAATTACTCATAGACTGAACAAAGAAAAGTAAAACAACAATAGGAATTTAAAGTCCTAATTCAAAACAATCAAGAATAAGAAGTTAAAAAAGAGTCATCCGAGGATAGGGATACAAAACATTATGAACATTGTGAAAAAATGAACAGTTGCCTACTCCCCTGAATTGTGAAAAACATGAACATTGCCCTAGTATGTTGAACAAATCCTATTCACCATTTCTTCATAACTTGTTTGTTGAACATAATTCTTACTGAAAAATAAAGATTTTTTTATGAACGCTATACATTACAATTAGGGTTTGCTCTATTTGATTGCTTAGTCCAAATGCGATAGATTAGTTTGGTCTATGTCACATCATTTTTTTTTTTTAAATTGTTGATTTGGTTTTAGAGTCCATCATCAGGAATTTGTAATTTTTTTCTAATTACATTTGATAACAACCAATTAGGGAAAGATATCAAAATGCTATTGATTCTATTATTTTGTTTGCTTGGGTAGAACCAACGAGAATTTGTAGAACCTGGTTTTATGTATAAATCAATGTATTGTTAATATATATATATATTAGATGACATTCAAAATATAGTAACTGAAGTTCTTTGCAAAGTTTTGTTTGTCCAATTGAAATTATCAATTTAGGCCTTACCCCCCCCCCCCCTCTTTTTTTTTGGGGGTGGGAGGGGGGGGGGGGAGGGGCCTAGAAACGAGCCAAACTCTATGTTATAAAGCTTCATTTTTTCCACAATTTAGTTTGGCCTTGTCCAATTCTCTGTGTTTGTGTGTGGAGAAAATGCAAAATTGGTGGGTGTAAGAACTGAGGCCAAAATCTAGTGAATGGAAAATTAGTTCTTTGTTTTTTTTATCTCATATTGATTTATTCTGTTAATGTCTCTTAGTTCACAAAGATTCACTTATTGAATTTGACCTGAATTTTAACAGCCAATATTCTTGTTAAAAAACAACTACAAATCAATCTGGCTGTTCTGCTCACAATCCTTCCTGATTTCAAGATGACTTACGGCTCCAAAACATTTAATTTAGGATCTGTTTAGAACAACCTAAAGCTACTTACCAAAAATAAATAAAGAAAAGAAAAGCATTAGACAAGAATGAGCTTATCTAATAACTTTAACCAATGACCTAGATAGATAGCCTCTAGAACATAGCATATAGGCCATGTTTGTTTGGGCGGACTGGATTAACATTCCCATGACTAATAGTCCTAGGACTACGAATTCGTTGGATTATGTATCCTATCTTAACTAATAATCAAGTTTAAAATAATTAATCCGTACTTTAATTGTTTAACCAAACATCGGATTAACAATTTTATTGGACTATTAGTCCAATCCCAAGCTCATGTCCACCCAAACAAACATGACCATAAGGTATTATGAACGAAACAAATGTGAAGTTTATTAGAAAATGTTATAATATCTTGCATTTTACTGATCCAGTCATATGACTTTGAATTAGGCAACAGCAGAAACAAATTTAAGCCATCACTTCAATAAAAAATTTACACAATTTGATAAAAAGTACATATATGTTATTATAGTCCGAGTTTAATTTATCATTAATTACAATATGTCATGTGAAGATAAATTGAGTGAATTAATTTGGCACATATAAATTAAAATAAATGGCTAATTACACTTTGGTCCCTAAAATATGCATTGTTTTGTTATATTGATCCCTAATATTTCAACCGTGTTAGTTTCATCCCCAAAGTATTAAATGTGTGTTAAAGAGATCCCCATAGTTGACGCCGTCATAATTAGAGATATTTTTTGTACAGAAAAATATATCTCAGGAACTAAAAAATCAAGCCTTTAGATATTGACAAAATTAAAATATTAGGGACCAAAAATATTATTAACCTTCTTCATGAGGACCACTTTAATACACATTTCATACTTTGGGGATAAAATTGACACAATCTAAACGTTGGAGACCAAAATGACACAAAGCACATACTTTAGGGACCATTAGTGTAATTATTACACTAATGGTCCTTATAGTTTGGGGCATGTGTCATTTTGGTTCTGGACTTTTCAATTGTGATACATTTGACATTAAATTTTAAATCTTGTTCCAAATAAGGACAATTTGTAGATATTATTGGATTTTTCAAGGGCAGAATAGTCAATTTGATAAAATATAAATTAATTTGACAAAAATAAATGTCAAAAATTATTTTGAATTTTTAAAAATTATTTCTAGCTACTAAAGATAAAATTATATAAAATTGATAAATCTTTTAGACATTTATTTTTTTTACCAAATTAATTTTTATTATGTGTTTGGATGATGATCATGTAAAATTAATTTTTAAAAATTAAACATGTAATTTTTATTAATTTTTATTAATTTTACATAATTTTATTTTTGTTGGGTAGAAATAATTTTAAAATATTTTTTTAACATTTATTTTTTTCAAATTAGTTTATATTTTATCAAATTGACGATTTTGCCCTTGAAATTACGCAATGGTATGTTCAATTTTTTTTATTTAAAACAATATTCAAAATTCAGAGTCAAATGTGTCACAATTGAAAAGTCAGGAACTAAAGTGACACAAGTCTCAAACTATAGGGACTATTAGTATAATTTGCCCTAAAATAAATCAAATGCAAAGATTAAAATTATATCAATGCACGAAACCCATTTATTTATTTTGTAAACTTAAATTAATGAATTGAATCATTATTTAAATTTAAAAAAAAAATGGCTCTTGAAAAATGGTGATTGATAACAAAAAATATACTACACTACCTGTGCTATTTTAGGACAATAAATATTACAAACTAATGGAGTAGCTTTGTGGTATCATGAAAAATCTTTCATGAAAATGATCATAAAAGATTTGTGACTTTTAAATTACACTTAGATTAAAGCACCACACACTAATCAGGTAATCTAAGGGTCACAAATCTTTCATGATCATTTTCATAAAAAAAATTTCATGATTCCTAACATTTCTCAAAATGTTTAAAGAGCACTTTGGTTGTGCTAAAATTGAACAAAAAATATTACACTGCTAGAGATGCTCCGAGAACCAAATGTAACAAAGGATGCATTGGTTCAAATCTTGCCATATCAACCTCACAAATCTAGATTGTAATGAAACATTGCTTTCTAGAGTTACTGCAGATATTTGCCATTTCATTGCAATCAGCAACTCAAAACTATGCCTAATCAGATACCAATGGTGGAGGACCAATCATCTTTGGAAGAGTTAGATCAATCAGCTAGAACTTTTAACAATGCACTATACAAAACAAATTACTAAAGAAACTAAACAACCTGAAATCAACAATGAGTTAGATATTCTCTCCAAAATTACTCAAAAGAAAGAGTTCATAATCCCCATTACTGTGCCCTTGTACAGTTCTTCTCAATGCCACAAGTATCTTGACAACTTTCTAGGATTCTCGTAAATGCAAACTAAAGCAGAAGTGCATTAAACAAAAAAAAAAAATGATTAAACACGAGTTCGTGAAAATAGTTTAATGATAGTATCGGTAAAATTAGAAAAGTAGGTGCAACTTTTTCATTGTTGAATTCATCATGTTTAATTTGGAAGATCTTCTACAGAATCTATAATAGTTCAACCAAAGGTTTTGCTAGATTATAAGGTTGACGTTCCTGATAAACAAAATGAATATCACAGTGATTTTAATGCATGTGATGTGACCTTATATAAGATACATTTCAGTTAATCAAAAAGGTAACTTCCATTTTCATCTAAAATAGATTTATCAAACATACACAATTAAATACATCCTAAGTGTGTGCACATATAATCTTCAATTAGGCTAATGAACAATATATCAAAGATCAATCTTGCATTGGAGATTTGAGGCTTCAAAGTGTTCATGAGACAAAATTCTGTTTGGCATTATTTAATCCAAATGAAATAAAGTTCATATAAAAAGATAAAATTCAATACCTATTACAGAGAAGGAAAAAAAAAAAAAAACAGATATGATGTAGAAGCTTAATCCTTATAAACAAGTTCAAATATCAACTTTTAGAGTACATTGGGTAAATTATACCTGTAAAAAATCAAATTGATTGGATATCGAAAACAGTTTTATCAAATTACATTTGTATCTAAAAAAAAAAAATGGAGAGTAAGGCTAAGTTTGGGATGTAGAGAATAATCCAAAAAGTCAAAAAGTTACTCAAAAAGTTAAAAAGTTAACACTATTCACCAAAAGTCAACAATTACGGCTGCACAACTCCCAATTCAAATTTTCCTCTAAAAACTAATTTTTACAATTTTTTATTACACATTTTTCCATAAAAAGTCAAAAAGTTAACCCAAATATCCATATTTTCAACCTCACTTTTTTAGTCAAAAAAGACAAAAAGTACACTTATTTAGTCTTCCCAAACAAGGCCTAAGTATGATTTTAAATATAAAACTTAATTTAAATGTTATTTGATGGAAAGGCTAATGACATCCAGTTAACTTAATTTTTTTAGGTATATACTACTCAATCTACTTTAGAAATGAACAATTCAAATCACCAAAATAAAACTTGAAATAAGACACCCATCCTATTTTGGTAGTAATCCAATAGTGAAAATACTCGTCTCCTTCGTCATCATTTTGGTATGCACTTTTTGTATTAATCCAATGGTTTCTAATAAAGAAAACAATGATCACAAAGGTATAAACATAAGAGATGTCAGTAACTCACAAGCAAACAAGATTGTGGAGTTGATGTCTATATCTTTATTTCCCTAACATATAAATTATAATATGATTGTTTCTTTTGGCCATAAGGCTGCTGCAAAATAGGAACATTTCTTCACAGTTCACATTTCTTCTGGAATAGTCTAATCATCTCATGAACATCAACAGAGGACAAGCCAAGGACCAATAGTACCTATAGTTTTTCCATAGCACAGACCAGAAACTGAATACACATCAAGAAAGCAAGTATATATTTGTGTAAATGATGCAATGGGAAACAATGCAGAATTTTATTTTATTTTTTGATCAGAAAAGGTGTAATGTTTGATTCAAGACTACAAAATATTATTAAAATGAAGAACATAAAAGGACCACACAAATAAAGACCCCATTGAAGGAAAAGACCAGTTGGCTAGAAGCCAACATAAAAGTTACCATATAAAACTGAAAAACCAGACCAGCTCAATTCCCAGCAGTTGCTTTTGCAACAATACATACCAAGAACAATGACCAAACTCTTTCAAAATATCTCAATCAATTCTCTTTCATGTCACATTTGAAACAAAGGTGTTCTAGCAATTAATCAATGGCAATATTATTTTCGCTGATTATAGTGATACGTCCAAGTTAGCATATTCATTCAAGTGATCAATGATGAAGACAAATGGATACAATCGACATTTATAGGACATCTATAAGAATTCAAATATCATAATAGCACCCGCAATACATGAAGAAGAATTTATACTTAAGTTAAAAAGCAATGTAATGACGAAACAATATTCCTAACTTGTGATGCATTCTTGAGTTAATCCTAAGAATTCTTGCCACTTCTACGTTCATAAACTTTGAACTATAAGTCCTAATCCCTAAACATTTCAATCACCAATTAATTTATAGGTCATAAAAGAATATTTCTAATATACAAAATGAAATTAAAAAAATATCTGAAATATAAAAAAGCACTTACAAAAAAAAAAAAAAATGCCAGAACCTGCACCAAATTAGAGCTGTGTAGATTTTTTTGTTCTTGAAAATGAAAGGATGAAAAGTCCACTGCACCATAACATAAAACATGTGTGGAAAAATGGAAGGTTGTATACCTCACAACGAGGACAAAAGCTAGAGAGAGAGAGAGAGAGAGAGAGAGAATTTAGGGTCATATGAAACACATGAGACCAGCCATTACCTCATCAATCTCAAAACCAATCATCATGATAGAAGTTGTATATCCTGCCAACCACAATCAAGAGTAACTGTCAAAACACCATCACTCTCTAAGACCACCATAACCACCAATCTCTCTTTTATTCCCACTGCCTCTCAACCAAGCTCCCCACATTCAATATTTCCTCTGGTTAAGGGCATCACCTTTGACAATAAAGGAACAATACACACAGTAAAGAAGAGGGATTTGTAAAGTTCCTGAGAAAAAAGAGGGGGACAAAGTAAAAGCACTCCCCAAAACCATGTCACCTTCAATTGAAAAAGAATTTCCAACAGTCTATTAAGAAGCAGAACGTTGCTAACTAACTTCAAATGGAAAGAATATTATTTTGCATCTATAATTGGCGATGTAGAAGTGAGTACTGCAAAATCAATATATTTTTTCTATCACACATGGCCTCTATGATGGAGGCAGAGTTGTCAAACCGGACAGTTGGCATTACAATAGATAAATAGAAAGAAATTTGCTTATAGAAATTTTTATTGAAGGATTCATAGTAGAAGACCTTGAGGAATATTCCCACGAATAACTTTAAGACAATAACGAACAGTAGCACCAATAAGGACAAATACGGGTGAGGGAGGATCGAGAGACATGGCCTCTGCTACACTTAAAACAATCTTATCTGCCATGTGTTCAAATTGTGGCTCAAGCAAATCCACAGAAACAATCTTATGGCCAATTCCAGTTCCTTTTACCACATACAAATCTGAAAATACACCCTGTAACATGAAAAGAGCAATAGTTAGATATGGAAACACCATCCTATCACTCACTACAACCACATGATGATATATACCAGCAAACTGACATTATCTTCTTTTTATATAAGTAACAGTCTATATATATTATATCAAAAAGGCACAAAAAAAAAAAAAAAAGGGATCTATAGACTCACGTTTTGGTTGTGTAAAATCTAGTAACCGTCCAAAAAGAGACATCTGGGGCATTTGGGTTTCAGGTTTAATTTTTCAATGCTTTGTTTTTGAATTCATTGTAGTGTCTTTAAAAAATCCACCAATTTTGTTTTTGTATGCCCAACATAGATGGCTAATGTCCAAAGAAGTAAGCATGCAGGTTCTCTTATGAACATATTCACAAACACCTTGTAGGCGTATTCAATGGCTATAAACCTATAATCAATCTATAAATCACAAAGCAAACACTATAAAGAAAACATGTCCAAGAAGGGGGATCATGAAACCCAAACCTCAGGTGAACATTATTGAGAAGAAACCTTCATTTGTTTCTCTTCTCTGGTTTTCTACAGATAAGCCTCAATTATTTGTCTACAAGCGGTGTGCCGAACAAAGAGAGACTACAGAAAAACCCATCAGTTGGAAGCAAGACTTGGATCATTTGGGTTGGTTGTCCATTCGGTACCCACCGAAACACCCCTGCTTACCCACATGGAAGAAGCAACGTGAGACACATCATCTCTGGAGAACAGAGATTTAGAGACTTGGACAGACTGCGATTGCAGGCTTTCTTTTGAGCGCATGGTGCACCGCTTGGATGAGGAGCAGAGTTATCCCAAAATCAGCAGCGTTATACCATTGTTATACCATTCTTACATGCTTTTTATATATTATATAGACAATGATTTTAACTTGTAATGACCATCCCTCACTACTCTTTGTCCTATGCACAACACTTGACATGCCTTCTTCTTTTTCTTCTTCTTCAACCGAATTCAATCTCTATTTTGGCAAATATCAACACCATCTTGGCTAACTATTTGAGTTCTTCCTCCCCCTCCTCCCCCTCCCTACACCTAACCATCCTCCTAACCGGTGCTTCATTAACCCTTTTTCATTGTTATTGTCTACTACTGCATCACTGTTTTCATCTACAACGACCGCAGCTCCCAACCCGACCTGACAACGCCAGTGCTCTGACAACGACAGATGGCGGGCAGCGTCGACGCCTCGGTGTCGGGGCCCATACCAGCCCACAAATATCAAAAGGAAACAGAGTTGGTAGGAGAAAATGAGAGATGTACGAGGAGGGTGAAGAGTCGCGTACGTTGCCAGAGTGCATGCACTATTCCCATTCCAGTTGCCCAGTTTGCCGGATTCATACGATGCCGTTGCCTTTTGGGTTGAGGGTTTGTTCAGATTCTGGTTTGATGGGTCGACCACTCAACGAGATCATGGCTTGGCACTAAAATTTGGATCATAGTTCTAACGTATCAATCGCGGAGTATCGATATCGGTAGTATCGGCCGGTACGTATCGAGAATCGGGTGTCGCGATCGTGAAATTTTAAAAATCATTAACAATCTTTCTGAAACTCAATTTTATACATTTTTTTTTTTACTCTTTTAACTTTAATTTGTCATATTTTAATCAACATTTTAATATATAAGGGCACTTTTAACTCATTTTTAACTAAATGATATATATTTATTTTAGTTTCAATTATAACTTTCAATTATCTACAATTTAAAATAAAACCACAACAGTATACCAACTAGACACGAGTTGGTTAAAGAAACATATGGGCCAAGATTGTCCAAAACAGCCCACCAACTATCTTGAGTAAAATATTTTGGCCCAAAACTATCAATATACATTCATATAAAATATGAACTAGTAGTCACCCGTGCGATGCACGGGATTTTACAAAGTGAACATAATAAAATTTTTAAAAAAATTATGCTATTTAGTTGTATTTTCTAATATGAATAAAATATTTTTATTGAATTTGTGTATTTACTATACATCATTCAAAATTTTTAATACTTCATACCATGAAAAAGTTTAGAAAACTATCATAAATTATGTAAATCATCACATAACAAATAGATAATAAGAGTTAGATAAAACAACCAAAAGTGGAGTAACAAAAGTATACTAAAATTATAATTAATCAAAATGACTAACATGGAAAATTTTAAAAAACTATCATAAATTATGTAAATCATCACATAATAATAAACATGAGAAAATTGAATAAATTAAATAAAATTTCAACTTTGAAATCTTGATCTTATCTATAAGTTGTGAAATTAATTTCTATTGAAAAATTAATTTAACAATTAAAAAATAAAACATGAAAGGCTATAAAAGAGGATTGTTAAGTAGAAGAGAGAAATATAAAAATTTAAGAATAATTATTTTAAATTTTTTTAGAACACACTACATTTTTTTAGTCGACGGATAAATATTAGGTTATGAAAATTTTAAATTTTTGTATTTATTACTTTTTTTAATAATCAAATAGTTATGATTATAGTCAAATATCTGACCTAATTGATCATGACCATATATACTAATTAATTTAACTAATATTCAATTAGGTGTTTTCACCATCTAAAAAAAAAAGTTAAATGTTTTTATTTTTTTTATAGTAGAATAAGATAAGTATTTTTAATGTTCAATGTTTTTTTTTTAAATTTAATAAATAGTTATGATTAACTTATTGTCAAAATATTTAACTCAATTGGATTTTGCCCTATGTAATAAATCTTTATTTTTAATTTTAAAAATTTTAAATTTACTAAACATGATTAAATGATGATTCAATAGGAACCAAATTAAGAAATTTTTATAATCACGACGACATTAAGGGAAAAAAAAAACAAATAGATGTTGGGGTTTATTTCCAATGTTTTGTTGGTGGATGTTCAAATTTATTTGAAAACTTTAGTTTAAGGATAATATATTTTGGAGGTTTAGGCCTCGTTTGGGGAGTGGCTATTTTAGCCAAAAAGCCAAAAAGCCAACTAAAACTTGTCACATCACCTCTCTACTTTTCTGCACATCTTTTCGTAAAAAGCCAAAAAGTTACTAAAATAGTCTGTTCCCAAACGAGGCCTTAGTTTAAATTCAAATTTAAATTTGGGATAGAGATAAGGAGTTAAAGACATTTAATATCACATTTGTTCAATACAAATCAAATTATTTTATTTTTTAAAAGCAAACGTGAATTAGATAAATGGTAACATTTTTTTTTTTTAATGTAGGAATAAGACTTGTGAGATCTTTTTATTATGATTGTTATTTAAATTTATGTAATACACTGATAAACATGTGATGTTCTATATACATATCTATATCCACAACTCCTATAAAAGATATTATTTGATTTTTTAAAATATTTTTTTAGATAACAATTGGAAGAGGAAGTGAGAATACTTGAATTGAATAGTGAGAAGAGGAGTAAAGAGAGGTGCCACGTATTTATTTTATTATTTCAAAATTATGAGAATTTAGGATTCAGGTTTTGGAGTCTCTTGACCTAATAACTACATTTGGTTATATATATAGTATAGATATAAAAGATATACTCAGTACCTAGGTTGCTGTTGTAGCCTCAAAGCTTCAACGGCGCACGACCCAGAAAGCATTCTGAAACATGCCGGAAGCCGCCGAAGAACATCACGACCTCGCCGAAGAACATCACGACCTCCCACTTTAGCGAAGAACAGCAATCCAAAACCAGAACAGCATCGGAGCTCTCTGTTGCGCTTTATTTCATCCGTACCAGCGACAACCAAGCTGTATCGGACCGTATCGCCTAATGTATCGGTTTCAAGCCGCTACGTACCGGGACTCGGACGGTATGGCTGCGAATTTCATTCTCATCGGTATACCGGTCGATATCCGAATCGGTGGTATGATTTTCCGGTACGAATCGACTGGTACATACTGTACCGGCCGATATTTAGAACCTTGATTTGGATGTGGATTTGGGGGTGTGATATGGTGAAACTTTTTATTTATTTTTTTATTTTTTTTATTTTGTCAGTAAAAAATTTGTTTTTTATTAATGAAACAACATATATTATATATGAGAGAACACCAATAAAAAGAGAAGTCAAGTGTAAACTGTATCATAGTAATTTAACTTAATCCCAACTAAATTGGTACCAAGAAAAACGTCTTAATCATCTACTAGTTGAAGCCACGTAAGTTGGTGAGAGACTAACAAAAAATACTAATCGAAATCAGAGATGAACCTCATATATTGAGGCGTAACTCATAAAAAAATAAAATAAAAAAAATAAAAAAAAAGGTGAAAGTGACACTCACTTATCATAATTTTGTTGTGATTGGTTTGGTTCTTTGTAGACTTTTTCTATGAACAATTCTCTTGGTTGACAATAACAAAATGAACCCTCTTAACCTATGCTTCTCCTTTCAAATTAACATCATTCTAGTACTTTACACTATATTTAGATTATAAATTTGGATAAGAATTTGAAAATAAAAAAATTAAATTAAAATAAATCTTATATTTAATTAAAATTTATCTCTTCTTTCTTTTTTTTTAAAATTTTTTTTTTCAAATGTCCACGTAAATTTATAATCTAAATATACTCTTAATATAAAAATTTTGAACCATAACATTTGGCTTAGTGGTTGTATAACATTCTTTGTGGTGTGAGGGGTCAGGTTCAACTCTTAATAGAGGGATTGATAGCTTTTGTGGTGGTGGTTTATTTTGTTATAAAAATTATGTGATTAAATAAACAAATAGCTTTATATTTAGAAATTAAAATTTTAGAACCAAAAAATATGCTGGAAATTACAAGTAGATTGAACAAAAATACACAATAAAATAAAATAGCAGAAAGAAAGCAAACCGAAACCTACACTAGACAGTGTCCTTAAAATAGATTTTTTGCCTCACCAATTGAGGTGTTGGAGGTTGTTCGACGTTTGTCTTCCAAGATATGACAGTTACACTAGCTACAGCTAAGCACCTATGGCGTAACTTCAGCGAACATAACTAAAATAGCACCCTCTCATACTAGGAAGAATATACAACTGGAGAAACTTTGAAACACAAAGAGAGAAGAATTTTTTTGGGTAGAAGACTGAAGGAGATGAGGGGTCTTCTTTTATACACATGGAGGCGGAGAAAGGAGGAGCCTTCTTGCAACAAATGCAGGAATTAATCTCTGCAAAATTGCCCAACAAATGCAGCAAAACTGATGGGTCTTAAGTGTAAGAGTGAGAGTTACACACTTCATATATACACATATGTGTATATCTGCAACCACTAACCTGGCTTGGCCCAAAAAGATTAGGTTGGTGGACCACCAACTCAGCCTAGCCCAAATCTATCCCATTCTAGTAAGCTTCAAGCCTCAAGTCCAAGTTCCAAGATCCAAGTTCCAAGATCCAAGATCCATGATCCACAACCTATGACCCATAGATCACGGACTCGGACCCAGCCCAGTCCAGTCCAGGTGGACGGACAGTGCGCGTGCGCATGTTACAATTTTTGCATAACCAACTTGGACCATAGTTTTGGCCCAAGCCCATCCTTGAAGTATCCATAACTCCCTTCCTTTGAAAAAGTTGGATGCCCCAAAGGGCTCACACCCTTAGGTAAAAAATGGAATTTAAATACCCATCAATATTCTCCTTTATAATCAATGTGGGATAGAAGGTTACACACCTTTTCCAACACCTCTTTAATGATGCCAACTTGATGAGTCAATTTCTTATTCAAATCTTAATGGTTTTTTTGTCATTCTTTTTGTGGTTTAAAGATTTCATTACAAAGAATCTAAACCCACTTTAATCCATCCCAAAAGAGGATTGACACCTACTTTAATATAGCATTAAAGTTATCGAAAAATCATCATTTTCCAACAATCCCCCATATAAATAAAAATTGACCGAATAACAACAAATGGACAATACTTAATAATAAAGACTGGAAGAGAGAGTGCAACGGAATAACTCTTGCATCAAAAAAGTAGCTTTTGGCTTTGAACCCATCCTAGTGAATTTACTGATTGCCCAGTGAAAACGAAGTCTTGAACTGTTTTGTCGTTTATGTAAACCAAGACAACAGAGCTTACACAGATATTACTCCAACCATCATTATGTTCTCACTGTTGTGTTCGATTTGGCCCTGGAACACTAGCCTAGTTCAGTGAGTCGTTTAAAGAATTCAGCATTGTCAATTCTTATAGAAGCGGCCCCACTTCACACTTACATAGGTAACTCTAATTGAGTATCCTGCTATATTCAGCTTAACAGCTCAACACATTGCAGTCATTAAAAGCTTAACTTAACCTCTACACTTGCAGGTATCACTGATAAAAAGAATGGCTGGAGGTTTAACCTCCTCAGTGACATACCACCGTTACGCAATTAAGTTGTCCTATTGAACCTAGATCTTAGAATCACCAGTCAACTAGGTTGGGCTTCCATTTCGGTAACACTTTACACTAAAGGCCTTAAACCCATTCATTCAGACGACTTCTCTACTAACAATTGATTTAACCCTTTGGTTAGCGGATCCGCAATGTTGTCCTTAGACTTCACATAGTCTAAAGTGACAACTCCGTTAAAGAGTAGTTATCGTACGGAATTATGTCTACGACAGATATATCTAGACTTTCTATTATACATATTACTCTGTGCTCGTCCAATAGCTGATTGGCTGTCACAATGAATACAGATGGCTAGCACAGGTTTCGACCGACATGAAATATCTTCAACGAAATGGCAAGGCAATTCTACCTCTTCTGTTGCTTTATCCAACGCTATAAACTTCAATTCCATCCTTGATCGTGAGATACACGTCTTCTTGGGAGATTTCTAAGACACGACTGCCCCTTTAAGGGTGAACACATAACCACTAATGGATTTCGAATCCCTAACATTATATATCCAATTCGCATCGTTATAGCCTTCTATTACTGCTAGATATCTAGTGTAATGCAGCCTATAATTCCAGGTGAAACGGAGATACCTTAATACCCGAACAATACCCTTCCAGTCAGTGGCATCAAGATTGCTCATGTATTTACTAAGCCTGCTAACTGAGTAGGCTATATCCGGCCTTGTACAACTCATCAAATATATCAAAATCCCGATGACCCGAGAATATTCTAGCTGAGAGACATTCTCACCATTATTCTTGGTCAAGTGTAGACTTAAGTCTATCGGTGCCCTAGACACACTTGTATTTGATTTACCAAATTTCTCAAGTATCTTCTTAACATAGTGAGATTGAGAAAGTACAATGCCATCAGATGTTCTGGTAATCTTAACACCTAGAATTACATCTACAAGGCCCATATCTTTCGTGTCAAATTTAGAGTTTAACAATCTCTTAGTAGTTCTAATCATCTCATCATTACTACCAACAATGAGTATGTCTTCAACGTATAAACATAAAATTACATAACCTCTGTCAGTGTTTTTGACATATATGCATTTGTCACACTCATTGATTTTGAACCCATTTGACAACATAATGTTGTCAAACTTCTCGTGCCATTATTTAGGAGCTTGCTTCAAACTATACAATGATTTGATAAGCTTATAGACTTTCTGATTTTGTCTTGGAGCTAAAAACCCCTCGGGTTGCTCCACGTAGATTTCTTTATCTAAATCTCTATTTAAAAAGGTTGTCTTTACATTCGTCTGATGTATCTCCAAACTACGTAAAGCTGCTATCACATTCACCATGCGAATGGATGTAATCATTGTCACAGGTGAATACGTATCAAAGTAATCTAGGCTTTCTCGCTACATGTATCCTTTGATAACTAGCCTAGCTTTATACTTATTAATTGATCCATTCGCTTACATCTTTCTTTGAAAGATCCACTTACTCCCCAAGGCATTACTTCCTAGGGGCATATCAACCACCTCCCAAGTATGGCTTTATAAGATAGAGTTAGTCTCACTCTTAATTGCTTCTTTCCACAAAAGACTTTCTGGTGAAGTCACAGCTTCATAGAAAGTTCAAGGTTCTCCCTGTAATATATAAGTCAAGAAGTCCGGACCATAGGACATTGAGGTCTTAGCCTTTTTACTCCTTTTTGGCTCATCTACTTCCTCAACTTGATTGTCTATTTGATCATCCACGTGATCATCTATGTGATCATTATCACTTCCAACATCTTCCACTTCTTTCATGGAACTCGGAACCCGTTCTTGGAGACGACAAGGAAATACATTTTCAAAGAAAGATTTGATTCTATAGTAGTATTCTTGTGCATATTTGGAATAGCAGACTTAAATACAAGAAATTGATATGCACTATTATTAGATACATAGCCAATGAATATACAATCCACTAACTTCAGGCCTATTCGAACCCGCTTGGGTGTAGGCACCACCACTTTTGCAAGACATCCCCACATTCGTAGGTATTTATATGAAGGCTTGTGCCCTTTCCACAACTCATATGGAGTTTTGTCTACTTTTTTCTGAGGTATTCTATTAAGAATGTAATTCGCGGAGAGAATCGCTTCCCCCCACAAGTTTTGTGGCAACCCATAACTTATTAACATCGCATTCATCATTTCTTTTAACGTTTTATTCTTCCACTCAGTAACACCATTTAACTAAGGGAATAAGGTGCTGTAGTTTGGTGAATAATCCCAAATTGAGCACAAATCTTAGCAAATAGGGATTCATACTCACCACCACGATCACTTCTTAAAGCCTTGATTTTTCGACTTAGGTGATTCCCAACTTCCTTTTTAAAAGAATAAATTTATCAATCGTCTCATCTTTGGTTTTAAGCAAATACACATAACAGTATTTAGTGTAATCATCAACAAGCCACCACATGATTGTACAATTTTCAAGTCACACACATCACTATGTACTAAATCTAAAGGCTTGGTAATTCTTTCAATATAATGAAAAGCAGTCCTGGTTAATTTTTCTTCTAAACAAGTTTCACACTTGGATTAATCTTGAAAGATGGTATGTGATCTAACTTGATTAATCTACGCAAAGAGTCAAAATTTGCATGACCTAGTCTACCATGCCATAAATTAGGAGACTCAAGCATATAAGCAGAACAAGAAGAAGCTTTCTTATTTATTTTGGAGATAAGAGTCATTATATTGAGCTTAAACATACTACCCAACATATACCCCTTCCCCATATAGACCCCAATCATGGTCAACAAGACCTTATCAAACTCAAATACCATGCGAAAGCCAAGCTTACTTAAGAGCAATCTCGAAACAAGGTTTTTACGAATATCCGACATATAAAGGATATCGTTCAGAGTCAGCTCTTTTCCTGAAGTCATCTTCATGACCACCATGCCTTTACCCTCAACAGTTAAGGTCGCAGAATTGCCCATGAACAATTTCTCAGTGTTTGAAACCGATTCGAAAGTTATGAACATTTTCTTCTTAGCACAGATGTGGCAAGTGGCCCTAGTGTCCACCTACCATTCTTTCGAATTGGACCCCACCATGTTCACTTCAGAGACGATAGTTGACAAATGCATGTTGTCCACATCTTGTGACAGATCCTTCATTTTAGCTATGTGAGCCTAGCTTTTGTTTTGTGGAGGGTTCTTTTTTCTTTTGACAATCAGTTGCTCGATGCCAATCGCTTTCACAGTTGAAGCACTTTCCATTGAACTTAAAAGTAGGTTCATGCGACTTGTAGATTGGCCTTTTGGAGACACCACCACTAGCGCCCAACTTTGAGCTTTTGCCTGTCGGTGGCTTCTTCTTCACTCCCGAGGACTGGTCATGCTCAACCATGTTTGCTTTTACAGAGGAGATACTCCCTACTTTCTTCTTGTTGTCTTTCTTAATATGGAGCCTGACAACAAGCTCTTCTACTGTCATCTCCTTTCGTTTGTACTTCAAATAGTTCTTGAAGTCTTTCCAACCGTTAGGCAGCTTCTCAATAAAAGCAGCTGTCTGGAATGATTCACTCAAAAAATTTCCTCTGCTTTCTTTGCCCCGGCATCCTTGATCTTGTACTTCTTGTCTAAAGCATCCCATAGCTCCTTTGCCTACTTTTTGGCATAATACACATTGAATAGTAGGTTTGCCAAGCCATTCAGAACATAATTCTGACAAAGGAAGTCTGACTGTTTCCAAGCATTTAGAGCCATGAGCTTCTGCTTGTCTTGCTCATTTTCTTCCACAGTTGGTGGATCCTCACTCAAAAACCTCGCAAGGCTTAGAGTAGTCAGATAGAACAGCCTCTTCTATTACCACCTCTTGAAATTCACTCTCGTGAACTTCTCCAGGCACTCACGATGGTTGAGCAGTTCTTCTAGAACAGCAAGAGTAACAACATGATTGATTACAAAGGTCACAACAATAGGGTTGATCACAAAGGTCATAGCATGGGTTGGCAAGCCAATTGCCCTGGGTTCTGATCCCCACCAATATTAGCAGTAGCAGCAACATTAGTGACAGTTGCCATTTCTGAAAAATACAACAAAATTTCACTATTCTATATTTCCAAAAATTAAACTTAACACTAATAAATCCCAAAGTTGGAAATTTAATTCAAAACTAGTCTCACCACGTAACTTAAAATTAAACATGGTCAGTGTAACAAGCCCGCGAGGGACCTCGCTACAGTTCGGACTCGATTTTGTTGCGGTTCCAAATCTTGAACCAAAGAGTCCAAATCCGGCAAATCGTTTTTGAGAAAAACAGATTTTTTGAAAGAAGTGCCAAACATGGATCGCTTTGCGGATAATGAGTCGCCACCTAAATATTTTTAAATGGGAATTTTAGGACACCCTAACTCAGTGCCAAAGGCCACGTGTAAAATCATCACCAAAGTTGGCTCGGGAACTTGGGTACGATTGGGGAAAGTCACATCGTGAGCACCCCCGCTCGCTCGGTCGAAGACCGGCCTCTACTAACCATGATATCTGTGTTTGAAAACTTTGGGTGGTCCTCTTCCGATTATTGGCCTAGGTTACTATGTGATGCTCGCAGCAAACAAGTATAGACTGGGCCGTCTGAATTGGAACGAAACATTTCATGTTTGTTTGTTTGAAAATGATGTGATGGTGTTGCCCGCAGACAGGCTAAAATGCGGATTTGCCACCCTCGGGTGGGCTTAGAAAACATGGTTTTGCCACAATCTAATGGGCTTAAAACAAACATTTGATGAATTGTCCCAATTCAGATAACTCAACCTTCACCCACAGGCATTCAAGGCAGTTATATCACATAAGCACATAGCCTCATGGCAAGCATGCTATCATGGCAACACTCACACGTATGCAAGTATGCTAAAGCATAAAACCTCACCTAGTACTCCAAGCCAAAACAGAAAACTGATTAGAAATCATGCATGATCCTAAGTGTACAGAATTGCTTAATGCAACACATGCAAAATGCAACTATAGTAGGCTCGGCTATTCTAAAGATGGCATGTGAGATGCAACAGCTATCATATATTCAATTTGGAATCGAAATACAGATGCAGTTTGTATGATCTTGTATGCGTAATACTGAGATGAATGATGCAAACATGCTGTCATACTGTATGCTAATTGAGATATGCCCTATATCTAACCATTTTAAGCGGATAAATAAAAGGGAGAAAGAAATGGGGGTTGGAAGACATACATCACACTCACACACCCTTATTACAGTTGTGTCCTCGCGTAGAGGGTCCGAATAAATAATACAGTCCGAAAATGAAAGAATAATACAGTCCGAAATAAATATACAAATTTCTAATTAATTAACAAATTAATTACAAAAGAATTAAAACTGGCGTGCAAGCCAGGGACTGTCTCGCTTCTGATAGATGTTGTATGTTAGGCTGCTTGGCGTGGAAATCCACTGGAATGCCCTAATTAACCTCTGTTTGCAGTATTTCTCGAAATGCGCGCAGGACTCCGAAAAGTTGTTGATCCTCGATTTTGCTGTAACAGAGAGCAAGAAAAGGGCATAGCAATGTATTTCACAGATATATGCATGTCTCGATCCTCGTGCCACCAATCACGCATACCGATGCATGATGGCCGAGGAACCGGATTGCACAACTCAATATAGGGATGAATGTAGGTGCATGCTATAACAAAACCGAACTCCATCATGGGTAATCCGGAGTGTCGATGACTTGGGAATTGAGGCCCGTTCCGTTACTCGGAATACAAAACGCGCCTCGTTTCCTGTGCAATATGCATGATATGTATGAAATGTAGCTGAGATGCGATATAGCATGCACAATGCCATGAAAATGAGTAACCTCGAAATGCGTGCACACGGGCACGCAAACCGAGGTAATGCATGAATGCAATCTAAGATACAACCTAGTATGCACAATTCGGATGAAAAATGAGATGCCTCGAAAAGCGTGCACGCAGGCACGCAAACCGAGATCATGATGTAAGATGCAAATCGGATACAACCGAAGTGCCTCGAAATGCGCGCCCACAGGCACGCAAACCGAGGCGATGATAAAATGAGAAAATCGAATACAACCGGAGTGCCTCGAAATGCGTGCCCACAGGCACGCAAACCGAGGCGATGATGAAATGAGAAAAATCGAATACAACCGAAGTGCCTCGAAATGCGCGCCCACAGGCACGCAAACCGAGGCGATGATAGAATGAGAAAATCGGATACAACCGGAGTGCCTCGAAATGCGCGCCCACAGGCACGCAAACTGAGGCGATGATAAAATGAGAAAATCGGATACAACCGGAGTGCCTCGAAATGCGCGCCCACAGGCACGCAAACCGAGGCGATGATGAAATGAGAAAAATCGGATACAACCGAAGTGCCTCGAAATGCACACCCACAGGCACGCAAACCGAGGCGATGATAGAATGAGAAAATCGGATACAACCGAAGTGCCTCGAAATGCGCGCCCACAGGCACGCAAACTGAGGCGATGATAAAATGAGAAAATCAGATACAATCGGAGTGCCTCGAAATGCGCGCCCACAGGAACGCAAACCGAGGCGATGATAAAATGAGAAAATCAGATACAACCGGAGTGCCTCGAAATGCGCGCCCACAGGCACGCAAACCGAGGCGATGATAAAATGAGAAAAATCGGATACAACCGAAGTGCCTCGAAATGCGCGCCCACAGGCACGCAAACCGAGGCGATGATGAAATGCAAAGAAATGGCACACGGAATGCCGCGATGGGCTTACACCAACATGGGAGAGCCTCAGCTCACTCACATAGGAGGCCGTCGGATAAAACAGAGGTGCCTCGAAGTGCGTGCCTATAGGCACGCAAACCGAGGCGATGCATTAAGGCATAAAATGACATGGGAAATGATATGCAAGCATGCAAGAAAAATTTCAGCCACTAAGTGAAGGGGAAAACAGCCCTGAAATGATGCGAAATGAAAATCAACGCATGAAATCATCCCGAAATGCAATTCTAAGTGCCCGAAATGGCCTACGGCTATGCTAAACATGCAAAATTGGCACACGACAGCAAAAACAGTAGTAAGGAAGTCCCAAAAATGGCATTTTTACAGTACAAAACAAGGCCAAATTATGAGTATAGATAGGGCAACAATAGCTTGCAGAAATACGGAAAAAGAGAGGAATTACAAAGCAAGTGGTATCTACCATGCTCAAACCCAAAAAATCAGTTCTACAAAACTAAAGAGGGACCAAAAATAAGCATATATTCAGTTTATGGCAATCCCAAAATCAATATAAAAACATGCTAACAATTCCATGCAAAATGGAGCTCAAAAGAGGTTATAACAAGAGACATGCAAATAATACACCAAACAACAAAACTTTCTTCATGAAACATGTAGAGGGGGTCAAAATAAGACCCCTTTCAGTTCTGACCAAGAGCTAAAACCAAAAGCACAAAAGGCTACAAAACATGCAAGAATTAGGGCCTAAAGTGGATTTCAAAGGGAGGTGGTATACAGAATGGCCAAACAAGGTTGAGCACTTCTACAATGTTTTAGAGGGGCTCAAAATAAGCACAAAATCAGTATGGGTCGGAGCCCCAAAAACAAATGCAAATAGGCTAAAAATAGCATGCAAGATTGTGACATACAAACTAGATATTGAAACAAGTGTATCATAGAGACACCAAATGAAGTTGAGCCCTTCTACAAAGTTGTAGAGGGGCTCAAAATAAGCCTAAAACAAGTAGGGGTCAAGGCCCAAAAACTGAAAGGAAATAGGGTAGAAATAGGAAGCAAAATTATGCTACAAAAAGAGATTTGGAGACTTACCCTTGAAGATTCGATTGTTGCTACCTCTTGGCCTGAATTTGGTGCTTCTTAGCCACTGGAGAACACTTCCTTGCTGCTGGAATGGTGGTGGGGATGCTGGAGCTAAGGGTTGATGAAGGAATTGGCTTTGACACTTGAAGCTTTTTTGAGTTTTTTAGCTATGGAAATGGAAGATTTGGGAGAGGTGTTCTTGAGAGCAAATCTTCTAACCTAGGCAAAGGAGCTGTTGGTCCCTTTAAATAGGCCAAGAAGGGTGTAAAAGGGGAGGGAAAAGCACCCAAGCTTTCCCTGCCAAAATATCCCCCGGATGGGGTGATATTTCAGCAAAAATATCCGGACAAATGTCTTGAAATGAAAGCAAAAGTGGCCGGCCAGTGGTTTCTGCAGGTGGCGGCCACCACCCCACAGTTGGCTGACCACCCACCATGGCCGGCCGGCCATCCCAAAAAATGATGTAAAGATTTTCTGGCCGACCACCATGCAAAGGTGTCCTCCCAAGTGTGTAGAATAAGGCCCCAGGGTCGGAATCTGGCAACTCTGAAGCAGGAGTCACAACATAGAGCTTGAAGGAGAGGCTCAAAAATGAACTGCACAATTGCTGGCCGACCACCAACTTTTAGGGTCCTCCCAGATGTGTGCAACAAGGTTCCAAGGCCGGAAATTGGCAACACTGAAGCAGGAGCCACAACATAGAGCTTGAAGGAGAGGCTCAAAAATGAAAATCAAAATTGCTGGCCGACCATACAGTTTTAGGGTCCTCCCATGTCCCATGATCACAGATATGTAGCTTTGGTTAGAAGAAAATATCCCCAGGGTGTTCAACATTGGCCCGGAAGTGAGAAAAACGGGCTCCGGAGGAGCGAAACTGGTTATCTGGGATAATTGCTGGCCTCCCACCCCCCAGTGATCTTCCTGATGTTGAAACAGAGGTACCTGCCAAATTTGAACAAAAACTAATGAGAAATGAACGCTCGGGGCCAAAAGCCGCAATTCGGGATCGAAAATGGGTGCAGTCTGGCGGAAGTGGCATATGCGACCCCAGTGTCCCTCGGAATGACAAAACATAGGTTCCTGCCAAAAATCAGAGCAAACCGATGCAAAATGAATGCTCGGGGCCCAAACCGCACGATTCGGGGTCCCGGAAAACCTCTGAGCAAAAGTGGCATCTGACCCACGAAGTGGGCATCGAAGGCCCCAAGTGTTCCTCGAACTATAAAAGCAGGTGCATGCCAAAACCGGAGAACTTCGGAGATGGTTGGGCGGTCAGCCGAGTGAGCACCTACCGACGGCTCAGCAAAACCGAACCGACTCGAAAAGGCAAAATGGCCTCTGACCCACAAAAAAGTAGCTCACGGCCACCGGAGATAGTCTCTGAGACTATTCCTTCCTCGGGAAGAAAGCAGAGAAACCGAGTGCGGTTCGCAAACCGAGACAAGGCACGAAGAGAATTGAAGTCCGGGAGGCGAGGCGCCTGGCGCGACTCTGAGACTTCTGAACGAGCACAGTATGCAACATCACCGAGCGCTCAATCGGTGACGTCTGAATCTTAAGGTCGGTCAAAAATGGGGTGTCTACAGTCAGGAAAGTTTTCAAAAAGATTAGAGAGGTCACATCGGTCCCACTTAAAACCTAGTTGACCTTAAACAAAACTTTCAAGAGTATGTTGACTCCTAATCCATGGGAAACAATTTTTAGAATTAAGTTTCCAGGAGATGAACTAGGTTAAAACAAACCAAATTCTAAAACTTTACAAGCAATTAAAAATTGCACCAAAATACAAGCAATTAAAACAAATTGTTATAAGAAATACAAGCATATTGATGTAGGCCGAAAGATATCATATTGAGGCCGCTTAAGTTATATTTATAGTCTTTGAATTTTGTGTATTTGGTGGAGATGGTGTGTCTTGTGCATTTGCACAGATTTGGTAGGCAACATGCAAATTCCAGCAAAAAGGGGCATAAAAGCAGATTCTCCGTGCGAGTAGTGAAAATACCCAGCCTGCCACCTCATTGCACGTGCGGCCTATTACCTCTTGAGCGGCTCACCTAAGGTTGCGTGCACGAAAATTTCAGTTTATTCTGCTGTGAATAAAAAGAAAAAAAAAAAGGCTATTTTTAGGATTCAAAAATATTTCAGAGAAAATGAAAAGAAAGGCTAGGGTTTGAAACAAAAGAACTTGAAGCTTGAAGAATGTCTCCTGTGGGTATTGATTTTTGACCACACAACCAAAAAGGGGAACTCAGCTGGAGAGCACTGGCAGAATAGATGACGCCTGAATGACCTGTCACAGAAAATAAGAGATTTTGGCGATGGTTCGTCCACCTGGGGGCACTCCGACGATCAAGTCAGTAAAATATCTCTCAAAGATAACCAATAATGCTTAACTCACTAGACAAAACATAAAAGACATACCTTAGACCCATGGAGGTGTCTCCCTTTTATAGCCAACACAATCCTAGTCCCAATAGAAGCCTAGCTCTAATGGACTTAGGATTACTGCTAATCTTGGACTCCCAGTAGGATTGGGATTAACTCTCTAAGAGTCTTATCTTTATCCAAACTGAAGTCTTCTCTCATTCTAAGACTCTTGTCCCTTATTCGCTTATCCCGGATTCCGGTATCTTCGCAGATAACCTCGGCCTAGCCGTGATGATCTCGGCGTCATGACCAGGACACGTGGCACCTCGGCTGGCACTTCGGTGACACCTCGGCCGGCACTTCGATGACACCTCGACCACGTGTTGTCATTCAAAAATTATGTCCCCACAATTGCCCCCTAGGTTCTATTACCTCGGCATCCTGAGGTGATGGAACCTATATCATTCCTTCCTTTAATCATGATGTCGGTCTAACTTCAACTTATAAATTTTTAAAATTTCAACAAGTGCTAAACATGACATCAGTTTAACTTCAACTTGTAAATTTTTAAAATTTCAACAAGTGTTAAGCATATCCTCGGTTTAACTTCAATTTGTAAATTTTTAAAATTTCAACAAGTGTTAAACATGATATCGGTTTAACTTCAACTTATAAATTTTTAAAATTTTAACAAGTGTTAAACATGTCATCGGTTTAACTTCAACTTGTAAATTTTTCTCAAATTTCAACAAGTGTTAAACATGACATCGATTTAACTTCAACTTGTATATTTTTAAAATTTCAACAAGTGTTAAACATGTCCTCAGTTTAACTTCAACTTGTAAATTTTTAAAATTTCAACAAGTGTTAAACATGTCCTCGGTTTAACTTTAACTTGTAAATTTTTCTCAAATTTCAACAAGTGTTAAACTAATCTTAGCTTGTAAAATCCAATTCCCAAGCATCATTCTCCAGCCCTCTGCCCCCGCGTGTCTTTCTCAGCTCTAGCATATTTCTCAATTCTGGCCATGAGTTCCTCCACACTTTTTGGCAATGTCTTTGCCAATGACTTCCAAAGCATACAATCATCTTTCAGGCTGTTCTTGAAAGACACGACCGCCACCTCTTGATTGCACATGGGTATTTGGTTAAACACCTTGTAATACCTTTTGGCATAGGCCCTGAGGCTTTCATCCTCACTGATTCTCAGAGCCATTAGGGAGTCCACCCTCAATGGCTGTAGTTTGTTCATCACAAACCTGGCCATGAACATCTCGGCCAGGCCTTCCCAAGTTTTCACAGTTCCTTTCGGCAACTTGTGAAACCAATCTGATGCAATTTTCCCAAATGACGAGGGAAACACCTTGCAGACCAACGGCTCGTTCCCAGTGTATAATGCCATTGAGTTCAGGTACAAGCTGACGTGAAAGTTCAGATCCGACTTATCATCGTATATCTGGAATCTTGGTATGTGGAACCTTTTTGGGGCCTCAAATTTGTCCAACTCTACCGAGAACGGTGTCCTCGGCTTGACCGAAGAGGTCATCTCGGCATCTTGTCGCCTTCTCTGGAGGTAATCCCTCAGATCCTCCTTGGTTCGTCCAGGAGCTCGGCTATCCCCAGATTTCAGCCTCTTTGGTGCACTACTTCCAGTGTCATTGTGAGTCCTTTTAGACTTCCCTCCATTGGTCGTGTCGAAACAGAGTTCCTTCCCTTGAACATCTCGATGTTCTTTGGTGCAGTCTGCTTTGGTTCGACATGTCTTCTGGGATTCTCTTCTCATTGATTCTCCATGCCCAACCTCCTGTAAAGGCCGGTGAGAATATCCCTTGGTCCTGTTGTGCTGAGAGACTGCAGGAACTGTTTTCTGCCCCCCATTCCGGGCATCTTTCTTGGTCGTTGGAATCAACGTATCTTGTAGTGGGTATGGTGGCTGCATGACGTTATTCTGCATAATGAAATTGGCCACTGTTTGTAGGTCCGCCAATTTGTTCGACATTCCCTTTACCTCATCGTCCCTTCGCAGGCATCTTTCCTTCCATACCTAAAGGTTGTCCTCGTTATAATATCAGCTTCGGTATGATTTCTTTGGCACATCGCCCTCCTGGCCGACGTCCTTTTCTCTGTAATTCTTATCACAAGCCTCTTCGTTGCAATTGTCTTCTTCGACGTCAAGGTCGACATGTTTCCCACTCTTAGCAAGAGTGTCGTCCCCAACCTTCTCTTTCTGTCCGTCGTTGGCCATCTATTATTCTTTCTTTCCTATAGACGGCGCCAAATTGTGGGTGTTGATTTCCGACCACACAACCAAAAAGGGGAACTCAGCTGGAGAGCACTAGCAGAATAGATGACACCTGAATGACCTGTCACAAAAAAGAAGAGATTCTGGCAGTGGTTCGTCCACCCGAGGGCACTCCGACGATCAAGTCAGTAAAATATCTCTCAAAGATAACCAATAGTGCTTAATTCACTATACAAAGCATAAAAGACATACCCTAGACCCATGAGAGTGCCTCCATTTTATAGCCAACACAATCCTAGTCCCAATAGAAGCCTAGCTCTAATGGACTTAGGATTACTACTAATCTTGGACTCCCAGTAGGATTGGGATTAACTCTCAAGAGTCTTATCTTTATCCAAACTGAAGTCTTCTCTCATTCTAGGACTCTTGTCCCTTATCCGCTTATCTCGGATTCTGGTATCTTCGCAGATAACCTCGGCTTAGCCATGATGATCTCGGCATCATGACCAGGACACGTGGCACCTCGGCTGGCACTTCGGTGACACCTCGGCCACGTGTTGTCATTCAAAAATTATGTCCCCACATCTCCCATGGTGGCTTCTTCTTCTTCTTCCACCTCTTTCCACTCCTCCATGAATGGCTAGTCTTCTAGTTTTAGGGTTTTAATGAAACCCTAGCCATGTAAAGGGATTTTTCTTAAGCTTTGATTGTGAAACGGTCTGAATAAATGTATGGATGTTTTAGAAGTTTATATTAATTTTCCTTTTCATCTCTTCAAGTGTTTTACTCTCTGTGATTATTTAATGCTTTCCATACATTAGTTTTCTTTGTGTTTGTGTTCAAAGTATGAGATGAGTCATGCTACAAGAGACGGGTTGTGTTGCTGCCATAGTTTAGAGCAAACACCTCGTGCTACTTGAGATGACTCGTGCTTGTACGTTGAACACAACAATCCTCTTGTTCAATGTTTCAAACTTGTAGTTGTAAATATTAGGTAGTTCAAATCAGAGTACAATTGATGGCCGATGTTGAGTCTTATTTATGTGATTAGTGGTGAATTCTTTATTCTAAGATTTTCTCAAAAATCAATATCTCAAACACTAATTTTAATTGTTAATTTAATTTCTCAATTTCATTTAATTCTCATTTATTCATAATATCCCTCAATCTTTTTATCAAAATTAATTTAGGAATTTAATAATTAAATTAGTTTAATTTCCCATTTGTCCCTGTGGATCGATACCTGGACTTATTAATATTCTAATGAATTTGGTATAATTTAATATTTATTTTTTGTGTGTGAAACGACCCATCACATACAAAATGCTTCAACACATTAGTAAAAATCCCAATTAAAACTCAAGCAACAATTCCTTCAAATTTAGTCCAAAAATCTCTTTCTATGCTTAGGTATTCCTGTTAAACAAAGAGATTAGTAGTCCAAATATGTATTTTTTTTTAAAAAAATTATTGCAAATACAAAATTCCATTTATTTGGATTTGTATTTTTTCCCCTTCCTTCCACATTGGTATTCCTATAAAGCAAGTTAGCATAAACACACAACAAAATACAAAGAATTGGAAAAAACTGTAAACTACCTTCTAGCAAACTATTTAATAGCAAAATTAACTAATGAATTAAAATGCTAGATGAGTTACCAAAAAAAAAAAAAGCCTACAACTCTAAGAATTAAATTATGTATGAAATTATTACACAATAAACATGTAAATAAATATAGACAATTAACATACACTTAATTTTAGAGCAATTATATTGTAAATAACTCATGTGAATAATTCTAGAATTTAGAAAGCAATTAGCATGCAAATCACACAAATTATAAAATAAAAAGACATGCAAAGCATGATAGGAAATCATGAACCATACTCATAAAATAAATTGATACTAAAACATTCTATTAGAGATCTAGAAATAAAAGTATTCTAATTAAACTGAAAAATTAAAACATAACATTGCATACATTAATTTACATATGAAACAGTGGTAAATTAAATTAAAAGTCTAATAAAAAATAACATGTACAGTTATTGAAGCAGTGGGCTACAGGTGGTTCAGTTTCAGTGGTTGGGAAAGCAAACAGTAGCATGCATATGAATTAAATCTGCACACTATTTATACAAATACACTGGATCCATATATCATGAAACATATATTTGAATTCCTTATTCACTGGCATAAATATGATATTCAAGTTCGTAGACATATTTACATAATAACATATAGCAACAGCATGCATATATATATATATATATATGTTATTTTCATATTCTAATCAAGACTTACACGGAAACCAAAACGAAACAAAAACCAATTCTGGGCAGACATATTTTTATATAAAACACAAAAAGTACCCACTCTAAAAAAAAATATGTGTTATTCTAAAATGCTAGATGAATCTATTTATTCAACTTTATGGAAAACAAAGAATTTGTTTTAATTTTGTTGTAAAAATTATGTGATTAAATAAATAAATAGAATTATATTTAGAAATTAAAATTTCAGAACCAAAAAATATGCAGAAATTACAAATAGATTGAACAGAAATACACAATAAAATAAAATACCAAAAAAAAAAAAAAGCAAACCGAAACGTGCACTAGACAGTGTCTTTAAAACAGATTCGTCACCTCACCGATTGGGCTACGGAAGTTTGTTCGACATCTGTCTCATAAGATACAACAGTTGGACTAGCTATAACCAAGAACCTACAGTGTAGTTTCAGTGAACATAACTAAACATACTAGGAAGAATATAAAACTGGAGAAAGTTTGTAACACAAAGAGAAGAATTTTCTGGGTAGAAGACTGAAGGAGAGGGGTCTCCTTTTATACACATGAAAGGAGAGAGAGGAGGAGAATTCCTGCAACAAATGTAGGAATTAATCTCCGCAAAATTGCACAACAAATGCAACAAAACTGATGGGTCTTAAGTGTGAGAGTTACACACTTCATATATACACATGTTTGTATCTCTGCAACCATCAACTTAGCCCAGTCCAAACCTAACCCATTCTAGTAAGTCTCAAGCCTCACGATCCACGTCCCACGGATCACAGACCTGGACTCGGCTCGACAGTTCGCTCGCTTGTGATAATTTTTGCATAACCAACTTGAATCATAGTTTTGGCTCAAGCCCATCTTTGATGCATCCATAACTCCCTTCCTTCGAAAAATTTGGATGCCCCGAAGGGCTCACACCCTTAGGGCAAAAATAAGATTTAAATACCCACCAATGCTCTCCTCTATAATTAATGTAGGATAGAAGGTTACATACTTTTCTCAACACCTCTTTCATGAAGCCAACTTAATGAGTCAATTTCTCATTCAAATCTTAATGGTTTTTAGTCATTTTTTTGTGGTGTAAAGATCTCATTACAAAGAATCTAAACTCACTTTAATTTACCTCAAAAGAGGATTGGCACCCACTTTAATATCGTATTAAAGCCACCGAAAAATCATTATTTTCTAACGTATTCCTCTCCTATAAGTGGTTGTTGGGCTTGGTTGGATTAGGTTTGGTTGATTTTCTAATTATGATAAACTGGTAGTTTGTTTGATTGATTAATAATGTAAATATTTTTCATATTTGATAGTGACCATTAATTGTAATTGATAAGCTCAACTTTTTCCATGGAATTAACAGGTGATGGCCACATGTTAACAAAAATGTATGTAATATAGAATGGGTCTTGTTAACGTAAAAGGCACACACTTAGAGAAGCAAATAAAACAAATATATGTATACATATACAAATTCATAAATACATGTGAAATATTATAAATTTGTAGTGAGATAGATCGTTTGTGTTTCTCTTCGGTTCAATTCGGATTAGAGGGTGCTGTTGGATTTCCGTGATCTCATCACGGAATTCACATCAATAATCTGAACCATACAATGTGTAGAGCTCGTCGAATATTTCATTCTTGCAAAAAATCACTTTGATCAGATATCGATAGCTACTTGATTAGATCATATTTGTATAAATAATTTATTGTAAAAATCATACTTACTTGTGATCTGATTAAGTAACTATCGATATTCGATCAACGTGATTTTTTACAGGGATGAAATACACGACGAGCCTTACATATTGAATGGTTCAAATCATCGATGTGGGTTACGTGGTGGACCCACAGAAACCCGACAACACCCTCCCAACTGGAGATGAGCCTCTCCCTAAAAAATACTACAAAAATGATGTGATAGTGTTGATGTTGTAAATATAAATTATTTTAATGGATATTTTGTTTTTAAAGTGAAAGGTCACTATTGAGCCACATCATTAATTATGAAAATCCTATATGAATTTTCTATTTTTATTTCATTACTCTCTCTAAGAATGTAATAGAAGGCCTAAATTGAATTAATTTGAGAAGTTAGGGGGTTTATTTGAGTGAAAATATCGTTTAGGGGTTTAATTGAAAAAAAAAACGATTTAAGGGCTCCTAGTGTAATTTACTCTATAATTAACCCCACAACAACAATTAATAGACTAAATACCTTAATTTTGAAATTAAAAAAAGAAGAATACATTTGTTGTCAAAAAAAAAAAAAAAATGAAACTTTTAAAAGTTGAACTTTGCATTGTAATTGCAACACAGTTAAAAGTCAATTTTTTAGTTTTTTAATTTTTAAAAATCATATTATCTCTATATTTTTTTAAAAAAAAATTAAAAAAATCAAATTTTAACTTATTTTCCAACATAGACCAAAAGTATCATCAATGTTGATGTTCAACTGAAATACAACAAAGTAAAGGTGGATATATGAATGTAAAGTATTATTATTATTATTATTATTATTTTATTTTTTAGGTGCGGCGCGGGTTCTAATTGAAAATTATTACTCTCTTTGTTTCAAAAAATTTAACTTTTTTTAATAATACAATTATTTACACTTTAAAAATGTTAACTTTTCAAAATTATTCTTTAGTAGTACAATTATTACACTTCAAATAATGTTAATGAATTTAAATGAAGGATAAAATAAGAAATTCCTACAATTTTAATCCTTAATTTTTGAAAAGGAACTAATATTTTGGAATAATAAAAAATGAATTACTGTATCCCATCGGTATACTATTTGTGTGTGTTGTTTGCTGACCACACTGTCAAACAGGTACTCAACTGGAAAATATCGGCAGAATAGATTGCGCCCGAACGACCTATCACAGAAGATGAGACTCCGGTGGTGGTTCATCCACTCAGGGATACTCCAACGATCAAGTCAGTACTCAATTATCTCTCAAAGATAACAAATAGTACTTAATTCACTAGCCATGAGGGTGCCTTACTCTTATAGTCAGCACTAACCTGGTTCCTCTAGAAACCTAGCTTCTCTTGAACTCTGGCTCAATGCTTATCTTGGACTCTCTAATAGATAAAGATAAACTCCCTAAGAGCTTTATCCTTATCCAGGCTGAAGTCTTTCCCCATTCTAGGACTCTTATAGCTTATCCATTTACCCCGGATTCTGGTATCTCCGCAGATAATCTCGGCCTAGCCGAGATAATCTCAACATCATAACCAGGACACATAGCACCTCGATTGGAACTTCGGTGCATCCTTGGCCATGTGCTGTCCTTGGCCATGTGCTGTCTTTCAAAAAATATGTCGCCATAACTACCCCCTAGGTTCTATTACATCGGCATCCTGATGTGATGGAACATATATCATTTGTCCATATAGCACGTCAGCTAAGCTTGCTCTATCCCTATTACTGAGGTCATCATTCGTCGGTTCTATATGACCAAGATTTGTAGTCTGTTTTTATCAACGCATTTAGAACCAAATTTTCTAATTTTCTTTAACCAAGATCGTTCCCTACTCCAAGGTCTTTGCTTCATTAAATCAAGAACTCCAAGAGTTTCTACACACGTATGAGCTGTCATGCACAGTAACTCAATCATTTTCGCCACGTGTCTCTTCCCTATTGAACCGTACCTGACACGCACCATCAGGTCGCGTCGCTTTTGCGCGCGCTGCCTGACAAACACGTCGTCCTAGGCACACTAATTGCAATTTTGCCGCATTTTCGTGTTTTGATCAAAAACACTTCTCTCTCTGCGCTTTTTTACTTTTGTATCTTCGTCTTCTCCCAAGATTTCTCTCTGTAACACCTATCTCTCAAATCCTCCATTGTTGCCTTCTTCAAGCTTCTTGCAACCACTCCGTTCAGCTCCTCCGGCGAAGCATTTGCTGCTCTTCTCTGCTCACTGCCACTGTCTGACTCTGGCGTACTTCATACCTACCTTATTTTTCCTCAATAAGTCACTGTTCCCCTCTTTTCAGTTTCAAACTTTGTTGCTTTTGTACACTACTTTCGTGAATGCATTCGCATTCCTGAATATACTTGTTTGCATTTTGAATTCCATTACTTTGAGTACAAAAGCATGTTTTGTTTGGGGATTTTTATTCTGCTTTTGATTCATGGTCCTTATATGCACTGTTTTTACATGTCTCGATGTTTATCACTGTTCTTGATTATGAATCATACTTTTTGCCCTGTTTTCTTGTTGTCTTTTCCAGATTCTTGCCTTTAATCCTCCATTTCCACACAGATTAAGTTTGGGTTTTGGTAGAGAAATCTCAATTTTTTAGGAAAACTAAAACAAGTTTCCCTAGATTTCGAAAAACCTTTGCCCTAGTTTCTGTTTTGGGATTAGTCGAGGTCCTTTATACCCACACAGTCCACCTTCTTCTGAATTTTCTCACTTGAACTGTGTACCAATACCTTCCAAGCCGACATCATGGAAATGTTTAGGTAGAGAGTAGATACTACTACTAAGCTAGAGTACTTTAGGCAGGTGTTTGCCATCCCTGCCGATGTCCACCTTAGGTTGGGAAGGAGGAAGACTCCATCATGCCTGATGTAGCCTTTATTGAGTGTGAGCTTAGATTCCCTCTTGACATCCTCTTTCGCCAAATCCTTCACTATTACAAACTGAACCCAATGCAGCTAGCCATTAACTCTTACTGAGTCATTAACGGTATCATTGCCCTAGTTAGCCGAGAGCATGCTAAGATTACTCTAGTCGACGTCCAATATTGCTATACCATGTATGGCCTTAAGTTAGAAAAAGGTTACATTTATTACCTTAAGCTGAGGTCAACCGAATAGACACTTATTGCTGACCTTCCAGACTCCAATAAGGGTGCTGGAGATGATTTTTTCATTGTCTCGGGCAATTGGGAGTTCCAACATTCACCTCTACCCCTTAAGCCGAATAGTGTTCAGAGAGGGAAATGGTAAGAGCCAAGTGTCACTTTACTTGCTTTCAAGTCTTTATATCTTGATATTTTTGTATGTTCTAGTATCTGTTTCTTACTTGCAGTCCTTCATCAGCCTCCCAAAGACTTTCACAAGACATTCTTTTCCAGCAAAGACTTCAAGAGGCTGCTGGACTTGCCTGTTATTCAGTGCAGCGCTCCTCTGCTCCTGAACTACATCTTGACCTACAAATCAACATTGCTCGACGTCCTCAAAAAGAGCAAGTCTCCACCCTCAGCAACAACTCCCCCAACTACCTCATCACCAAGGCCCGATCAAGCCTCAACATCCGACCTAGCAGAACAGCCATCAACTTCTACTCCACAATTGATTCCACCCTATCAGTGCCAACGCCAAAGTCGAGCCCCACTGTTCGCCCCCGCAGGCAAAACTCATAGCCGAAGATGCCAAAGTACTGAAGCGTCGGTGTGGATGCGCCCAGAGAACTCCCAAGAAAATCTCGTTTTGTTCTCTAGTTACTATAGTTCGGACTCAATGTCACGGTTCTGAATCTAATCTCGCAAAGTGCGATGCAAGACCGATAAATCACCAAAGAGTCCAAATCCGGCAAATCATTTTGGAAAACTGATTTTTAAGAAAGAAGTGCCAAACATGGACTACTTTTCTAGATACAGAGTCGCCACCTAAATATTTTATTTTGGGGGAATTTAGGAAACCCTGACTCGTGCCTAAAGCCACGTGTCCGTCATCACCAAAGTTGCCTCAGTTTGGGAACTTGGGTACAAGAAGGGAAGGTCATGCAATGAGCACCCCCGCTCGCCCGATCAAAGATCGGCCTGTACTAAGCATGATATCTTATTTTTGAAAACACGTGCATTCTTATTCCTGTTAATTAGCTAGAATTACTATGTGATGCACACAACACACAAGTATAAACTAGATCGCCTAATTTGGAACAAAGCATCGCATATCCATTTGTTTGGAAATGGTTTGAAGTTTGCTACTTGCAAGTAGGCTAAAACACGGATTTCAATGAATTGTTCCAATTCAAGTAATCCAACCTTCACCCACAGGCATTCAGGCAGTTATATCACATAAGCAATTAGCCTCATGGCAAGCATGCTGTGATGGCAACACTTACACACATGTAAGATGCTAAAACATAAACACTCACAGTGTACTCCGAGCCAAAATAAAGAACTAGTTAGTAATCAATGCATGATCCTAGTTCATGTTAAGATGGCTAATGCAACACACGCAAAATGCAACTAGAAATAGACTTGGCTATTCTAAGATGGCATATGAGATGCGACAACTCGATACATGTATTCAAATAGGAATGAAAATACAATGTAGTTAGTATGATGCGCCGAGCCTGGTGCATGCAATACAGATGAATGGATGCAAACATGCGAGCATAAGGATGCTAAATGAAATATGCCCGAAAACTAACCATCGTAAGCAGTTAAGTAAAAGGGAGAAAGAAATGGAGGTTGGAAGACATGCATCACACACACGCACGCTTATTACACCAATTGGCCCTCTCGACGGAGGGTCCGAAAGAATAATATAAACCATCTAATTAACTAACTAACAAGCTAATTAATTATTACACAATCAAATGAATAACTGGCTACAACTAATTATTACAACATTTAAATAATTAACAAATTAATTAAGCTACGAAAAATAGTAAAGAGGCCTCGAGAAGAGAGACAAATGCATACTCGGTCGGCTTCGCTCGGAAATCCGTTGCCATGCCTCATGTTGTCTCTATTTGCACTGCACTGTACCTCTGCAAAGTGTGAAAATTCCTAACACACTTCTGATTCACCCCATAGGCACTGTGGGAGGCCATCGGCCAAAAATCATGGTCATCGGCTAAGATAAACAGGTCATCGACCAAATATGAAGCCATTGGCCAAAAACTTGTAGCCGACCGGCACTGAAGATGGCCGATCGGCCATCCCTTCCTATAAAATGCTCTTTTGTTGTAGCAGAGGACAAACAGAGCATGGCAATACATTCACAAGACAATGTTTGTAGCTACACCCCTTATCATGTTTGAGACTCAAAGGAGTGTAGTTCTCGACCCTCGAACCATCAATCGCGCATTTCAATGCATGATAGCCAAAAGAGTCGAGTGTGCAATTCAATATCAAATAAAATGCACAAAACACATAAGGGACCTTAACCTCCATCATGTTTGATCAAGAGGCAAAGCAATGCACACACAATGCAATGCAACCTAAGCATGCAACAACATGTAATAGAACTAATATGCAACAACATATAATGTACTAAATATGTAACAAGCATACGACAACACGCAAGGCAAGATGGATGAGCATGCAACAACATGTCAATTAGCAAACATGTGACAACATGCAATATGACAAGCATGCAACAGGCATGTAAGCATGATGTAAAGTAGCAACTTTGAACAACATGGTAAATGGACTTAAACTAAAGATGGACAGACCTCAGCCATGCCCAAAATCAGTAGCCAAAGTTATGAATTGGAAACATGAAAATGCAAAACAAACATGCACATATAAATGGTCCAACACCTAGGCATAGGAGGGCAACTTTCAAGAGCTCTTAAAAAGGGACAAATATGGACATATGACAAACATTGTAAGCTTTGAAATCATGTATGGAAAGGTGTCAAACCAACTAAACAAAGCACGCAGAGCATACAAGAAAGCCCAAAGCTTAAGGCTAGCCAAGGGACTCAAACCATGGTCACAAGAATCAAGCCCCGAAGGACCAAGGGCATCCAAAACAGTCCCAAGGCAGGTCAAGACAAGACTAAAAACATGCTCGAAACTAGCCGACACAAGCTAGAATACAACTCCAAAAGGCATGAGGCATGCAAGGCTACAAAGGTATGTTACACTACACCTATCACAACCAAACATGGCATGAATTATCCAATGAAAAACAGAGTTCTGACATATCAAAATAAGCCCAAAAACGCACTTAGATGGCATCCCAAAGACCTAAGCATGGAGGCATACACAATGGTCCATTCATGAGGCATAAGACATCAACTCTTTAAAGCATTAAAAGAGTGATAAGTGCAAGTATATGAGCATGAAACATGAATTGAAATAACATTTCAAATGATGCCAAATCATAATAATAGTCCAAATAAAGCATACTAGTTAGCGGTCCCGGGTTTACCCATTGTTGTATAGTGGTCCGGACATGTGTCCGTGGATGTCGGTAATTGAGTATTGTCTTATTTACGTCCTTTCTTGCTTTGTTTTTGAGTTACAGGATGTGTTGGGCAGGTTTGTCACAGGTTGGTTAAGCTTTAGAACCAAGTCTAGTTGCCCAAAGTTTAATCGTCCGCCGAGCGACATGTTTGCGCACGAGCGGGGGGGTTGTTGTTGCTTGTACGCTCGAGCGGAGGTTTTGGCGCTCGAGCGGAGAATGCAGCCTTTCAAGATTTCGCACCGCAAAACTTCGCAAGTGTGGTTTATGCGCCGGCGGGTCTTTAGCGCCGGCGCCAAAGATATTTTTTGGTGAGAGTTCGAGGGGAGACTGCGCCGAGCTGGCCGATCTACGCCGAGCGGACAACCTTTGTGTTGGTGCCTTGGTGCTCGGGCGGACAATGTTGCGCCGAGCGGAACTGTTTATGTGTCTTTACGCCGGCGGAGTGTCTTACGCCGAGCGGACCTGGAGTAACCGAAAGGGAGTGGGGCAATTTTAAATCACTTTTTGGCTTATTTTCTTTCTCTTACTTTACCAAAACACCATTTTCAGAGCTTCTCACTCAAAACCATAACTTCTCTCTAAGTATTGATCTAGTTAGAGTGTGTTGTTCACCTTTTGTCTTCACAAAACGGGTGTTGATCGTCGAGGGCGTCATTTTGATCCGAATAGTTTGGTGTTTGGAGCATTTTGGTTTTGGGTCCTTCTCCTTCGGAGCTCATCTTTTGAGGTAGGGATATCCTACTCCTTTTTATAGATTTTGTCTTTGAATTTTAGCATTTTGATATGTTGGTAGTTGTTGTGAAATTTTGGGAAACTTTGGGCCATTGTGTAATTTTTACAAAAGTTGGGGTTTTGTCTATAATAAACCTAGAAGCATGTTTGGTATAGAAACATGGAATTAATGTTGAAACATTAGTGAAATTGGAACCTAAGGGTTGTAATGTTAATTATGGAAATGTCCTAATTACATTGATTTATTAATTTGAATGATTAATTGTGGAAAATGAGGAATTGAGATAGAATTGGGTCATGGGTTATGACGATGGAAAGAATACATTGACCTTATGTATTGATATGAGATGTGTATAATTGTTATATATATATGCATTGTGTTATGTTGGAGGAGATAGGGATGTACTCGCGGTTTAGGGAAGATAGGGATGGACCTCTAAACCGGATGTTCTTGGGAGGAGATAGGGGATGAACTCCGTAGATAGAGCATGTATGCTTATCTAGAAAATATTGGCGAGCATGTATGCTTGTCATGGAAAGTGTGAATATATCTGTTTTGTTTATATTTGTTGAAGTGATGAAAGAATGTAAAAGAGTTGGCCACCTATCAATTGTTAGTCTTTTAGTCATTATTTATAATTGGTTTAGTATATTTCTACTGGGCTGTGGCTCACCCTATATGGGAACATCATTTTCAGGTACTGGTAGCATGCCACCTCCAAGGACTTAGCTTGGAAGGCTAGTGGCGGATGGACTTTTGTTTGTCTTTCCTTTTGCAGTGTTACATGTAAATTCAAGCCTAGGGCTTAACGTGTAAATGAGCTAGCACTCTATTTTCTTGTAACCAAGTGTTAACTTGGAAAGCTGTAAGCCCTTAGGGCATTTGCTTTTGTTGTTAACATGTAATACGTTTTGTAATAGAACCCTGTTGAATGAAAGAACGTGGATCTTTTATATATCATAGCATGTCATTATTTCCAGGGCGTTACAACTTGGTATCAGAGCGTACCGGGTTCGAATACTTTGGGTACGTGGGAAGTGATTAGGATCACAATGGGTTTGTCTCGCTTGATAGAGACTTAGGTGTACTGTTATATGTTTGTGTGATAACATGCTTATGTGATTATTTGGGTATGGGATTTAGTTTCTAGGATGTTGATTGGGTCTTTGGGTTTCTGGGAGTCTTGTTGGAAAGGCACTTGATCAATGCTGTTTCTAACCGGTACTCTAGTAACGCCTTGGGACTATCATCATCCGGAAATAAAATTCGTAAGTGCTATATGTGTTTATGTGCTTACGTGGAATGAATTATAGTTATCCATGCATTAGGACGTGAGTGTTTAGTTTTGGCACGTTTATAAATGTGCTAACGTTCTGTGTTACCTTTATTAGGATGTCAGGGCGAGCAAGAGGTGGTAGGCGTGGTAGGCCTAGGAGGCAGGAAGTGCCATTACCGGATGAGGTTCCGACAGTTCAGGAAGGGGTTGGTCAGGCCAATGTGGCCGAGCCAGTGGGTCAGCAGGCCATGGGTGCCTTGGCCCGAGAGATAGCAGGGGCCTTAGGTATTCTCAGAGCAGAAACCGAGGCAGACCTTCTTTCTTGAAGAGGAGTTCTTCGGTCTAACCCGGGAGGAGTTTGTTGGGGATCCTAAGGAGCCATTGAAGGCGCAGCAGTGGCTAGAACAGATGAGTAAACGCTCAAATGCTAGGCATTGAGGATGGAGCATTGAAAGTGACCTTGGCATCCTTCCACCAAGGAGATGCGGGTCAATGGTGGAAGTATGAGAAAGTTCGTGGTGGTACTTGGGTGGCGTTTGTGAATGCTTTCCAGAGAGGTTTTTATCCGCATGGCTAGAGAGAGACTAAGGGATCGGTTTGCCAAGCTTAGCGAGGAGGGTTTGTCCGTGGGCGAAGTTTGAGGCTACATTTACTAGCTTGTCTGTGTTTGCACTGAACCGGGTGGCGACAGAGGAGCGCGTTACTACAGTTTGAGCGGAAGTTGAGGTGGGACCTCAAGTTGAAAGTTGGTGGACCTTACATTCGAGAGTACAGGCATTTGGTGGATCTGCGGCTCATATGGGTGATGATGCAGGAGGAGAGAAGAGGAGAAACATGGGGGCTCCAAGAGGGGCCAAGAGGGACAGGTGATGGCAGGAGGCGGAGGGGTTATAACCCCGTGCCCAGTGGTTTGGCGTGTCGACTTTCCCAAGACCGAGTGAGCTCGGGAGGCGGTCGAGAGTTCACTGTTTCAAGTGTGGCCGGGTCACAAGGCTTGCTTGCCCACTAAAGGGCGGGGTCGAGAGCTTCTTCGTCACCCAGACCACAGAGTCGAGTTGGGCGGGGCCCGTGATCGTGTTACTGCAGGGATGCCGGGCACATGAAGAGGTATTGCCCACGGTTGAGTGCCACCAGAGCGTCTGGTTCTAGACAGACGCAGGATTTCACCAGCTCAGGCAGCCTCGAGGGCCAATCCGGGCTTGCTCGTCCCCAACAAGACAATGATCCTATGCTCGAGAGGCGGCAGTAGATCAGGGGCCTACTGTAGCGTGTATCTGTTATCACAGACCTAGTACCGCTCCATCAAGAGTGAGAGGTACCTTTTTGTTTTGCAATTCGGTTGCTAGAGTGTTGATTGACACGGTGCATCTCATTCTTTTGTATCTCTTGCATTTGCATCTGTGTTGAACCGGAGTTAGCACTTTTAGCATCTCCTATTTGCGTTGTGTCACCTATTGGGGTGAGTTAATTTTGAGGCACGGATGTAGAGGTTGTGATATAGAGGTCGATTTATCATCGACTTCCTTTTCCATTTGTAGTTATGCCCATGAAGGGCTTTGATGTTATTTTGGGTATGGATGGTTATCGTCATACCGGCGGTTATTGATTGCTACCGCCAGAGGGTTACCCTTGCATCTTGTGAACGGGAGTTTTTCCACTTTTAGGAGACCGGGTTGGTAGTATTGCGCATTGGGGTGCGGTCATGGGCGGAATGAGCTTAGTAGTTTACTTGCTAGTTTTGAGAATGGTGAGTGTGATGAGACCCAGTTGAGTTGCCGAGGGTAGTTTGTGAATACGCAGATGTCTTTCCCGAGGATCTTATTGATTTGCCACCCCACCGAGAGCGAGTTCTCTATTGATTTAGTGCCAAGACGGCCGATTTCTATGGCACCTTATCGCTTTTGCCCCAAATAGAGTTGATTGAGTTGAAAGTTCAACTCCAAGAATTGCTAGATAAGGGCTTCATCCGCCTAGTGTATCGCCGTAGGGGAGCACCGCCCTCTTGCTAAAAAGAAAGACGCCGCCTTGAGGTTGTGTATCGACACGGAAGTTGAATCGACTCTGATTAAGAATAAGTACCCTATGCCCGTATAGATGACTTGTTTGACCAGTTGAAGGGTTCATTGCTTTCTCTAAGATAGACTTGAGATCGGGTTACCACCGGTTGAGGGTCGAGAGGGGATATTCAAGACGGCATTCCGTGACGCGGTATGGCCATTATGAGTTTCGTGATGCCATTTGGGCTTACCAATGCACCGTGATCTTTATGGACTTGATGAACCGGATTTTCAGAATTCTTGGATCGCTTTTGTGGTCGTTTTTGTGGATGATATTCTTATCTATTCACCCTCGAGCAAGAGCACGAGGAACACTTGAGAGTGGTGCTTGAATTGCTTAGAGCCCATAGGTCAGATGCCAAGTTTGGGAAGTGCGAGTTAAGCTAGGAGAAGTTAAGTCCTAAGGCCATGTAGTTTCGGGGGAAGGGGTGTCTGTTGATACATCCAAGACTGAGGCAGTGCAAGATTGGGCACAGCCTAAGAGTGTGTTTGAGATCCGCAGTTTTCTGGGATTAGCTGGGTACTACCGTCGATTTGTGAAAGACTTCTCCAGGTTAGCTTCGCCGTTGACTAGGTTGACTCGCCAGGGAGTCAAATTTGTATGGAGTGAGACTTGTGAAAAGTCGTTTCAGGAATTGAAGGGTAGATTGACCACCGCTCGATCTTGATTATCCCAAGAGGGTTGGGTTATGCGTCTATTGTGATGCCTCACGAGAGGTTTGGGTTGTGTGTTAATGCAAGAGGAAAGTAGTAGCCTCGGCTCACGTCGATTAAAAATACACGAGAAGAATTACCCTACACACGACCTAGAGTTGGCGGCTGTGATCTTTGCCTTGAAAATCTAGAGGCACTACCTTTATGGTGAGAGATTCGAGGTGTTCTCGATCATAAAAGTCAAGTATCTGCTTTCACGTAAAGACTTGAACTTGAGGCAGAGGAGGTGGATGGAGTTTATAGAAGATTACGACTTGAGTTGCATTATCACCCGAAGGCCAATGTTGTGGCCGATGCCCTTAGCGAAAAATCCGTTAATCTTGTAGCTTGTATAGCTATCAGGAGTGGGGGATGTTGGGGGCAATTGGAGAATTTGATTTGCTTCGGGCGAATCCGCCAAGTCATGACCTTGTTTTCGTTGTTGCGAACCTACACTAGTGACTAGAGTGTTAGAGGCACAGAGAGGTGACCTTGAGGTGGAATCACTCAGAGAGGATCTCCAATGGGAAGGTTGAGAAGGGTTTGACGGTGTATCCCGACCGAGTGTGAGATACCGAGATCGTTTGTTCGCACGAGGCTTGCCGAGAGGAGGTACTCGAGAGTTTCATCATTCACGCCTTATGCGGTGCATCCGGAGGTACTAAGATGTATCGATTTGGGTCGTCAGTTTTGGTGGCGGGGTATGAAGAGAGATGTGGCAGTCTTCGTGTCTAAGTGCCTTACTTGTCAGCAAGTGAAGGCCGAGCATCAGAGGCCAGCGGGTTTGTTACAACCCTTGCCTATTGCCGAGTGGAAGTGGGAGCATGTCACCATGGACTTCGTTGTAGGTCTTCCCAAGACTTCGGGTAGTGACACTATTTGGGTGGTTGTAGACCGGTTGACCAAGTCGGCGCATTTCATTCCAATGCGCGTGAGAGATTCAGTAGATCATCTTGCCGACTTGTATGTTCGGGACATAGTGAGATTGCACGGGGTACCAGTGACGATCGTCTCAGATAGAGATCCTCGTTTTACTGCTAGGTTGTGGCAGAGTTTGCAGAGTGCTTTAGGTACTAAGTTGACTTTTAGTCTGACTTATCATCCTCGGTGATGGGCGTCCGGCGTACCATTCAAATCCTTGAGGATATGCTTGGGGTTGTGTCCTTGATTTGATGGGACATGGGAGAGGCACTTACTGGTGGAGTTTGCCTACAATAGCTTTTCATCTAGTATCGGTATGGCACCATTTGAGGCCTTGTATGGCCGACCTTGTAGGTCTCCCTTTGTTGGGCCGAGGTGGGTGACACACCTTTGTTGGGCCCGGAGTTGGTTAGGGAGACGACGGAGAAAGTTGAGCTTATCCGTAGGAGGCTTGTTACACCTGCAGTCGCCGAAGTCCTATCTTGTGAGGAGGAGACCGTTGAGTTTGAGGTGGGTGATCACGTCTTTTCGAAGATATCACCTAGGCGGGGTTTGTTGAGATTTGGGAAGAGTGGAAGTTATCCTCGGTTTATTGGTCCTTTGAGATCCTTGAACGGATTGGCGAGGTTGCTTATCGTTTAGCTTTGCCGCCACAGCTTGGCGGAGTTCATGACGTGTTTCATGAGTATGCTTGGAAGTATGAGCGGATCCATCACACGTGTTGGATTGGACCGACTTAGAGGTAGATGAGGATGCCTCGATGAGGAGAGGCCGTTCAGTCTTGGATAGGCGGGATCAAGTCTGCGTGGTAAGACCATCCCTTTGGTTAAGGTTTTGTGGAAACATCACGAGTCGAGGAGCCCACTTGGGAACGTGAGTTGGGAGTCCGTGAGAAATATCCAGACTTATTTGTTGATGTGTAATCAAGTGTTGCAATTTTGTAATTGTAATGAACTTTAAGAACATTTGAAATGTCTTAAGTTGTAAAACATGGTGTATGTTTTGGTTAATGTAAATGTTGTAGAACTTGCCTTGTTATGGGAGTTGATTATAATAGTGCATATGTTGGCCATATTATAGAAATTGAATTGTATCATGATTATTGCTTATGATATGAATTGTAAACCATCTATGTGGGAAATGGTTGAAACGGAAGGAAAATGCATGTGGAAATGTATATATTGTCAAATGCCTCTTGATGAGAGATGGAATGACCGGTAATGGGTCGAATTGTGTAATGTTGTGATATAACACTGTTTAAAGGAGAGGAAAACTTGCCTTTCAAAACTTGTTTTAATTTCGGGGACGAAATTCCTTAAGGGGGGGAGGTTATAGCGGTCCCGGGTTTACCCATTGTTGTATAGTGGTCCGGACATGTGTCCGTGGATGTCGGTAATTGAGTATTGTCTTATTTACGTCCTTTCTTGCTTTGTTTTTGAGTTCTGAGATGTGTTGGGCGTGTTTGTCACAGTTGGTTAAGCTTTAGAACCAAGTCTAGTTGCCTGTTTTAAGCGGTCCGCCGAGCGGACATGTTTGCGCCGAGCGGATGGGTTGTTGTTGCTTACGCCGGCGGAGGTTTTGGCGCCGCGGAGGTTTTGGCGCCGGCGGAGAATGCACCTTTCAAGATTTCGTGCACCGCAAAACTTCGCAAGTGTGGTTTATGCGCCGAAGCGGGTCTTTAGCGCCGAGCGCCTGATATTTTTGGTGAGAGTTCGAGGGGAGACTGCGCCGAGCGGCCGATCTACGCCGGCGGACAAACTTTGTGTTTGTGTCTTGCAGCTCGAGCTGACCATGTTGCGCCGGCGGAACTGCTTTTTATGTGTCTTTACGCTCGAGCGGAGTGTCTTACGCTCGAGCGGACCTGTCGTATAACTGAGTGGGACTGGGCAATTTTAAATCACTTTTTGGCTTATTTTCTTTCTCTTACTTTACCAAAACACCATTTTCAGAGCTTCTCACTCAAAAACCATAACTTCTCTCTAAGTATTGATCTAGTTAGAGTGTGTTGTTCACCTTTTGTCTTCACAAAACGGGTGTTGATCGTCGAGGGCGTCATTTTGATCCGAATAGTTTGGTGTTTGGAGCATTTTGGTTTTGGGTCCTTCTCCTTCGGAGCTCATCTTTTGAGGTAGGGATATCCTACTCCTTTTTATAGATTTTGTCTTTGAATTTTAGCATTTTGATATGTTGGTAGTTGTTGTGAAATTTTGGGAAACTTTGGGCCATTGTGTAATTTTACAAAAGTTGGGGTTTTGTCTATAATAAACCTAGAAGCATGTTTGGTATAGAAACATGGAATTAATGTTGAAACATTAGTGAAATTGGAACCTAAGGGTTGTAATGTTAATTATGGAAATGTCCTAATTACATTGATTTATTAATTTGAATAATTAATTGTGGAAAATGAGGAATTGAGATAGAATTGGGTCATGGGTTATGACGATGGAAAGAATACATTGACCTTATGTATTGATATGAGATGTGTATAATTGTTATATATATATGCATTGTGTTATGTTGGAGGAGATAGGGGATGTACTCCGCGGTTTAGGGGAAGATAGGGGATGGACCTCTAAACCGGATGTTACTGGGAGGAGATAGGGGATGAACTCCGTAGATAGAGCATGTATGCTTATCTAGAAAATATTGGCAGAGCATGTATGCTTGTCATGGAAAGTGTGAATATATCTGTTTTGTTTATATTTGTTGAAGTGATGAAAGAATGTAAAAGAGTTGGCCACCTATCAATTGTTAGTCTTTTAGTCATTATTTATAATTGGTTTAGTATATTTCTACTGGGCTGTGGCTCACCCTATATGGGAACATCATTTTCAGGTACTGGTAGCATGCCACCTCCAAGGACTTAGCTTGGAAGGCTAGTGGCGGATGGACTTTTGTTTGTCTTTCCTTTTGCAGTGTTACATGTAAATTCAAGCCTAGGGCTTAACGTGTAAATGAGCTAGCACTCTATTTTCTTGTAACCAAGTGTTAACTTGGAAAGCTGTAAGCCCTTAGGGCATTTGCTTTTGTTGTTAACATGTAATACGTTTTGTAATAGAACCCTGTTGAATGAAAGAACGTGGATCTTTTATATATCATAGCATGTCATTATTTCCAGGGCGTTACATGGACGCTCAAAGCTAACAAGCTAGAATGCCTTATGGCTATACAAAGCATGGCATATATGATCAAAACAACACAAAACAGAGCTCAAGTATGGTAAAAACAAGGCTAAAAGCTTCTTTGAGTTGAGCCAAAACATGGAAGAATGGTAGTCTAAACGCAAGATGCATGTTAAGGTAAATGAGAGGATTGCAAGACAAGTACATGAAGCATGTAAGAGCCAACTAAACCCACCCAAAACAGAGTTATGGCATGCTAAAGAAACAACAAAAAGCCACTGAAATGGAGTCAACATAAGCTAGAAAGACATGCTCAAACATGAAGCATATAAGACTAGTTTGTGTGATTTACACTACAAGTGTATTAGGCATGCATGGAGTGACAAAACCAAGCAAAAATAGTGTTGTATCATGGCAAAACAAAGCCTAATACATACTGAAATGAAGCTAAAACAAGCTAAGCTAACATGCTACCAATATAAGCCACTTATGCAAGCATACAAAACAACAAGGAGAGAGGATGACCCTCTCCTATTTAGGACTCCAAAACCACCTTTCCACCACTAAAAATCCTCTAGATTTCAATGGTAGAAAGGTCATGCAAAACCTAAAACAAAGGCCAAAAGGGATGGCCTAAAACAAGGCCTAACAAGGCCTTGGAGGGAGGAGATGACCCCCAACCAAAAAGTGACCTTAACCAAAGATTTAAAGCATGTAAAAACAGAACTTTTATCAGTTAAGAGTTAAGCTTAAAACAATAAGCAAGTTGGTCTAAAAGCTAAAACAAGAAGGGGGGTTTAAAAGCAAGGAACTCACCCTAGAAGACCACCTTCAAGAGCACTGCTCCAGCAGCCTTTTTTGATCAAAACTAGCCCAAGAACACTAAAATCAACCTCAATGGACCTCAGCTCCAAGAGGATGGTGTTCTAGTGTGTGTTTGTGTACAATAGTAAGACAAAATGACACTTTTGAAGCACAAAATGAAGAATCAAGGCAAGATAGATACAAAACTATATCTATCACTCTAACCCTAATTTTTTGAACCTCTGAAAAGGGAGGAAGAGCTCCCTCTTTATAGAAGTTCAATTCCTAAGCTTGTTGAGCAAGCTAAGCAATTGAATTAAATCCCTCCACGTGTATGGAGGATGTGAATTGTGCATGCCAGCTATGACAGCTGGCATAAAATATCTGCATAAAGCAGATGAACAGGGCTCAGCCAGAAAATATGGCCGATCGACCAACATAAGTGTCGATCGACCAAAAAAAGTGTCGATCGGCCAACACTTTTGGCCGATGGCAAGAAAACAAGGCTGATGGCTTCATGCCTTGGCCGATGGGTTGAAGGGATGGCCAACAAGCCACCCTCTTCCCTTAGAAGCAAAAACACAAGTCTTTGGTCCACAACCAAGCACAAAACAGACAAGTTGAGAGATCTTGAGGCAAGGCGCGCGACTGAGACCTTCGGGGAACTCAAAACGAACACGAACATGGATGATCATCGAGTGTTCAAACGATGACATCCAAGTCTTGAGGATGGTCAAAAATGGGGTGTCTACAATCAGCTTACGATCCAGCCGACCCACCAACTGCACTTCCAACGATCCACTTCGGCACTAAGGTCACTGTCGCCGTTGCCGCCGACGAGATGGGTCGCAAAAAGGTTGTTGCAGATGACCTTCTAGCCGACATCCCCAACGTTGTCACAGTCTAATCTTCACCTTCCTAATCCTAGCCCAAACCGAAGCCAAAGAGACTAAAGAAAGCCTAAGCAAAGGCAACGGTGACTCGAATCTGATTCTGAGGGCATCTTGCTGATTTCAAAAATGGTTGAGGCAGAAAAAAGTTCCTTTGCCGCTGAGAAGAGGCCCGCCAAGGCTGACCCCTCCGAATCAACTAAGTCAAAGAAGCCGAGGTTGGACTCTGTAGCCACCTCGAGTTCCCTCAAATCTGATGACCCCTGGGCCCCCTCCATCACAATCGAGGACAAGCCAGTTAGAGCCGGTGACAGTGCTACTAACATCAAGGTTGGTGTTGCCCTCTTTACTGCCTTGCTCCTTCCCAACGACCTCAACCGCAACGCTGAGGTCAGTGAATACGAGAATTTCGCTCTAATGCTACGGCACTTTGTATTGGTAAATCCTTAACACTTGGTATTCTGTTTTCTCTGTTTTCATACTTAAAGAATTTGCTAACTTTGTTCTCTACATTTCTTCTAGGTGATCCAGCATGTCCACTCCTTTGCGATGCAAGCAAAGGAAATAAAAAAGGAGCTGGTCCATAAGACCAAGGAGGCTACTGGTTTGCTCAAGTCCCTAAACAGGGCCGAGGCCAAGATGAAATTGTTGATAGATCAGGCCAAGGTAACCAAACAAGCCCAAGACGAGGTTGAGGAAAGGGCGGGGGCTGTAGAGGCTGTCGCTGAGGTCTTCAAGGCCAAGAAAAAAGAGGTTGAGGCAAAAACGATTGAAGCCCAAGCCAAGCTCCGAGATGCCCTGGCCACAAAAGCCACCAAGATCAAAGCGGTGGACGAGAAGGCCTATGCCGAGGGGGCATCCGACGTCTGCAAGGACTACAAAAAACAAGTCAGAGAGACATGCAACAAGGGTTACACCCTTGGTTGGATGGCTGCTCTGAAGGAGTTGGCTGTCCCTGAGGACTCTCCTCTCAAATATGTAAGTCGACTTGTACTGTCGTTTCTTCCCGCTTCAAGCCAATCCAAAGCTAAGACTGGGGAGGAAGAAGAAAAAGAAGAAGAAGAAGGAGAGGAAGCCGAAGACAAAGAGGTCGATGTGGCTGATGCTGAAGTTTCTACTGCGGCCAAGTCCCCAACTCTGAATGAGCAAGTCCTAGACTTGACTCAGGATGAGGAGGACGAGGTTTCAAAAGGTGCCTCTTCCCAAAAAACAATATCCGAGGTGCCAATCGCCAAGAAGTGCATTGATCAGACTCTACAAAAGATCGACGCCGAGCTCGAGGTTGAGAAGGCTTCCGAGAAGATTCCCCAGTTGTCTTCTGAAGCCAAGACACAGCCTGCCACCGACGCTGAGTAGTCTGATTACAAGCTTTTTCTTTGTACTTAGTACTTTTCTGAACAATGTTTTTTAGTTTTCATATTTGGCCGACGTGCCACTTTTGTAATCTGAACAAGTAATCCCTTTGTCAGGCCAAAGTGCCTTTTTGCATCTGAACAACTTTCTTATCTGAATGCAAGTCTTTACATTTTCTTCCAAGTGTTTGAATGCTTGTCTCTTCTTTACTATCTCGTATGATTCCATATTTAGAATAATTTGCATGTTTTCAGAGTACACCTTAACTGTGCAATCTCCTTGGGGTAAAATACCTCAGATATACCCGCTGACTGTTTATCTCAGCCTTGGCTTAACACTTGAAAACATTTGTAAAAATATTTTTACAAGTGTTTATTTAAAACTTGCCACATTCTCATTGTCTTTTATCAAGACTTCAGTTTTCCATACTTCAAGTTTTGGCAACCTGGTAATCTCGACAAGTACACAGATACTTCTTGCAATATAACCTCTGCTTAACTTCAACTTGTAAATTTTTTTAAAAATTCCAATAAGTGTTAAGTCAACTTTTAGCTTGTAAATTCTAACTCCCAAGCATCATTCTCTAGCTCTCTGCCCCCTATTGTGAACTTAAGTTTCACTTAGGTTCTCATTAAGCATGTGGCCATGACCTTGTTGCCGAAGTTATATTCAAACAGAGACTAGCCGAGGTTCTCAACCTTCGTTCCTCTATTAATCTTACTCAAATGTACTTAGTTTTAATTTGTGTTTGACTCTGCCGATATGGCAAATCTAGGTTAATCCAACTTAGTTCAACTCCATTATATGCAAGTATAATTTCACCTTTGCGATATAATGAGTCAAAGTTATTCGTTATGTTTCAATCAGAAACATCGCCAAATTAGTTCAACTCTATTATATGCAAGTATAATTCAACTCTGCCATATAATAAGTCTAAGTTATTCATCATGTTTCAATTAGAAACATTGCCAACTTAGTTCAACTCTATTATATGCAAGTATAATTCAACCCTGCCATATAATAAGTCTAAGTTATTCGTCATGCTTCAATTAGAAACATCGCAAAGGGACTGGTTAATCGTTTTACACAAGTTTAAAATTAAAAAATCAAGCAAAATTTTTATTATTTACCTCGGCTAATAACAAAAGACTTTAAAAAATAAAAAATCTAATGATAGAAAAACTTCAAGTTGTAAGTGTTCCAGGGTCTTGGCAACTCTTTGCCTTCACTGTCTTTAAGCCGATATGTCTCATTGCCCAGGAAGGTCCCTTCCAATTTAGGCCAAACTTGCCCTCTCTGGGATCCTTCTTGTTGCCGACGACCTTTCTTAGGGCGAGGTCCCCGACTTGAAACTCTCATGGGTTGATATTCTTATTGTAAGCCCTAGTAAGCTGCTGCTGGTATGCCCCTAGCTGAATTGTTGCTTTCTTCATTTTTTCTTGTAATAGGTCCAGATCTCGGGCTAAAAATGCATCATTAGTCTCATTCTCCACCCCCTGGGTTTTGATCCCTGGAATGCCGACCTCCAGTGGTATAACTGCTTCTATGCCACAAGCCATGGCGAATGGGGACTCCCCAGTTGATCTTATCGGCATAGTCCGATATGCCCAGAGTACATTGGGCAACTCATCCACCCACTTTCCCTTTGTTGCTTCCAGCCTCTTCTTGATCCTATCCAAGGTAACCTTATTGGATGCTTTTGCTTGACCATTACTCTGAGGGAAGCTTGGAGTAAAGTAATAATTCTTGATTTTATACTTTGCAGAGAAGCTTTTGATCAGCTTGCTATCAAATTGTGTTCCATTGTCTGCTATTATTGCCCTTGGGATCCCAAACCTGGTGATGATGTTCTTCTATATGAAGCTCTTCACATCAATATCTCGAATCTTTGCAAGGGGTTCAGCTTCCACCCACTTGGTGAAGTAATCTGTTGCCACTAGCAGGAACTTCCTTTGTCTAGTTGCTTGAGGCAGTTGTCCAACAAGATCCATGCCCCATTGGGCAAATGGCCAAGGGCTGGATACTGGGTTAAAATTTGCTGCTAGTTGGTGTATCAAATGTGTAAACCTCTGACACTTCTCACACTTTCTGACATAAGCTTCAACATCTTTCTACATGTAAGGCCACCAGTACCCCTGAGTAATGGCCCTATGAGCAAGTGACCTGCCTCCAGTGTGGCTTCCATATACTCCTTCATGTATTTCATACAGGAAGTCTTCAACTTGTGAAGGATGCACACACCTCAAAAGGGGTTCAGTAAAAGATTTTCTGTAGAGATGTCCTTCTGCTATTAGACTGAACCTTACCGAATTCAGTCTAATCTTGTATGCTTCTTTATGATCATCTGGCAATTTCCTATCTCTAAGGAATGCTATTATCTCATCCATCCAACTTGGTCATGTCTCTACACACATTACTTCATACTCTGTGTTAAGTGGTTCTACACTTGGACCTGACAGATAGTTAACTATTATTGTCCTTGCCTCTCCAGGTTTCATTGCACTAGCTAGGTTGGCCAAGGTATCAGCATGGCTGTTGTAATCTCAGCTAACTTGCTGTAGTTGGCAATTCTGAAATAAGGCTACCAGTCTGCCTACCTCATTTACATAGGCCATTATCCTTTTATCTCGGGCTGCGTATTCGCCTGTTGCCTGGTTGACGATAAGCTGGGAGTCACAGAAGACCATCACCTCGTCAGCTTGCATTGTTACTGCCAACTTCAACCCTACGATCAGTGCTTCATATTCTGCTTCATTGTTTGAGGCCTTAAACCCCAACTGAATGGATTGTTCCAGCATCCGCCCATCTGGCGATACTAGCACTACTCATGCCCCCGCTCCTTATCGGTTTGAACTTCTATCAATAAATAGGCAGAAGGACTCGCCGACATAAATTTCGCAGGGCCTGAGTTATTCTTTTTTCTTCTGTTCTACTATCTCCCGCTGGGTTTTTTCTTATTCATCTGAACACCCTAAACCGCGACTTAACGGAGCCCGATGTACCTTGGCGCCTGGTGTGAACTCGGCCACGAAGTTGGCCAAAACCTGGCCTTTGATTGTTGTTTTGGGTTTGAATTTTAGGTCATATTGGCCCAACACCACTACCCATCTAGCTATCCTGCCTGTCAGATCTCCTTGTTGTAATAGAGACTTCAAATGGTGCTCAGTTAATACCACAATCTTGTGGCCTTGACAGTAATGACTCAGCTTCTTGGAGGCCATTACTAAAGCTAGTGTCAGTTTCTCCAAGGGTAAGTATTTGGTCTCTGCATCTACTAGGGTTTTGCTCATGTAGTAAACTGCTCTCTGTTCTCCATTTTCTTCTCTGATTACCACTGCACTCACTGCATGCTCTGAAACCGCCAAGTATAAGAACAGCTCCTCTCCTGGTACTGGATTCGAGAGAACTGGAGCAGTGGTCAAGTATTTCTTCAAGTAGGCCAAGGCAACTTTGCACTCCTCTATCCATAAGAAGTCTATGGCTTTCTTTACTAAACTAAAGAAAGGTTTGCATTTATCAGAACTTTTACTTAAGAATCTATTTAGGGCTGCAGCCCTTCCAGTCAACATCTGCACTTGTTTTGCCGATGTTGGACTCTTCAACTCCAAGATGGCCTTGATCTGATCCGGGCTTGCCTCAATGCCCTTTTTGGTAACCAAGTATCCCAGGAACTTTCCTGACCCAACTCCAAATACATACTTCGACGCATTGAGTCAGAGCCGAAATGTCCTCAGGATATCGAAGACTGCTTTCAGGTCGGCCAGATGATCCTCAGGTTCCTTGGTTTTCATGACCATGTCATCAATGTATACCTCCACTATTTTGCCTATTAGATGTCTGAACATCTTAGTCACCAATCTCTGGTAAGTTGCTCCCGCATTTTTCAACCCGAAAGGCATCATTCTGTAGTAATACAGCCCCTTCTGCGGTGATAAATGCAATATTCTCCTCATTTGGGGGAGTAAATGGCTATCTAATGGTACCCCTGTAAGCGTCCATCAAGCTTATCCTTCCATGTCCTGAGATGGCATCTACCAATTGGTCAATTTTGGGGAGTGGGAAATTGTCTTTGGAATAGGCCTTGTTCAGGTTGGTGAAGTCCACACAGACCCTCCACTTCATATTCTTTTTCTTTACAACAACCGTGTTTGATAACTATGTTGGGTAATTTACCTCTCGAATGGCTCTGGCCTCAAGAAGTTTATCCACTTCCTCTTCTACTGCCGCAACATGCATCAACGTAGGCCTCCTTGCTCGCTGGATGACGAGTTTGGCCGACTTGTCCATATTTAGTCTATGGCAAGTGACCTCGGGGTCAATGCCAAGCATCTCATATGGTGTCCAAGCAAACAACTCAATGTTGCTCTCAAGAACGCCTTTAACTCTTTTTCCTCTTCCTCAGCCAAGCTTGAGCAGAAAAGGAAGAAGCGTTCTTCATCCCCTTGTTGGACTAGGATCTTCTTCAGGGCTTCCCCATTCTTCTCGGTTGGTTCTTTGCCGACGTTCTCCAGGACCTCCATGTCCTCGTCTTCAATTTCTGTTGATTTTGTTCCTTACACGTTGCAGTTAGACTTTATTGCTGCCATGGAGCAATTCTTTGCCTGCACCTGATCCCCCTTGACCTCCTCAATTCCATGCTCTGTTGGAAACCGTAACAGCTAGTGTAGTGTTGACGGAACAGCCCCCATTGAATGCAGCCATGGCTTTCCCAGGATAACATTGTAAAAGGAGGGGGTGTCAATTATTGTGAACTCCGTGTTTACCTTCTTGGAGCAAGCCTGCACCTCTAAACTTATTGCTCCTAGGGGCCATGTTGGCGTTCTATTGAACCCAACCATTGGACCATTGGACTTCTCCAGATCATCTTGGTGAAAGCCAAGCTCCTTGTAACACCTGACATATATGATGTCACAAGAGCTGCCCTGGTCAATTAAGATGCACTTTACCTGGCACTCTCCAATTTTGAGGGATTTTACCAGGGTGTCGTTGTGTAAATGCTGCACCATGTCTAGATCGTCTTCAGTAAAGGACACCATTGGTCCCTGCTGCTTGTTTGCCCTACGTCTTTTCTGCCGGACCTGATATACATGTTGCAAGTGTTTTACCTTTTGAGTTTCCCCACATATCTCATTCTCACTCACCTTTGAGTGAATCACATTGATCACTTGAGGTCCGCCTGCGGGCGGTTGTGGTGTTGGCGGGGGTGGTGCCGCTGGAGCCTGAGGCAGTCTCGCTTGTTTCTCTATCGTCCTGGCCTCATCTACTAGGTCTCTTAAATGACCTTGTCTTACCAGGTCTTCCAGATGTGTTTTTAGGGCTCTACACCCCTGAGTTAGATGACTATCCTCATTATGGTAGGCGCAGTGCTTCCCCTAGACTTCTTCTTATAAATTCGCTAGGAATTTTCTCTGGTGCTCTATAATAGGGCTAGTTCTAGATTCTTTCTAAGACTTTGTAAACCGTAATCTGTATCATTTGGTTAGGATCTGTATGCATTCTCGGCCCCTGTCTCTTGTTTGTTGTATCCAGTGTTACCTCGGTCTCGCTTCGGTGAGCCGTTTCTCTTCTCTTATTTTGACGCCTTTGTCCCTGGTGTGTCTTCCTCGGCTCTCGCGTACTTCTCTATCCTGGCCATAAGTTCCTCCATACTTTTTGGCAGTGTTTTTGCCAATGATTTTCGAAGCAGATAATCATCGTTTAGGCCATTCTTAAAAGACATGATCACCACCTCTTGGTTGCATTCTGGTATTCCGTTGAACACCTCGTAATACCTCTTGGCATAAGCCTTGAGGCTTTCATCCTCATCAATTCTCAAAGCCATCAGGGAGTCCAACATCAATGGCTGTAGTTTGTTTGTCACAAACCTGGCCACGAACATCTCGGCCAGGCCTTCCCAGCTTTTCAAAATTTCTTTCGGTAACTTGTGAAACCAGTCTGATGCGATTTCCCTAAAGGATGAGGGGAATACCTTACAGAGCAACGGCTTGTTCCCAATATATAGTGCCATTGAGTTCAAGTACAAGTCGACATGAAAGTTAAGGTCAAACTTACCGTCGTATATCTGGAATCTCGGCATGTGGAACCTCTTCAGGATCTCAAATTTGTCCAATTCTACTGAGAATGGCCTTCTCGGCTTGACTGGACAGGTTACCTCGGCATCTTGTCGTTTTCTCTGGAGGTAATCCCTCAGATCCTCCTTGGTCCGTTTAGGAGCTCGGCTATCAACGAATTTTAGCCTCTTTGGTGCGCAACTCCCGATGTTGTTATGGGTCCTCTTGGATCTCCCTCCATTAGTCGTGTCGAAACAAAGCTCCTTCCCTTAAACATGACGATGTTCTTTGGTATAGACTTCTTTGGTACGATCTGTTTTTTGAGACTCTCCTTTCATTGACTCTCCTCACCCGACATCCCGTGAAGGTCGGTGAGAATGTTCCCTGGTCCTGTCGTGCTGAGGGACTGGAGAAACTGTTTTCTGTCCTCCTTTCTGGGCATCTTTTTTGACCGCTGGAATTGGCATAGCTTGTAACCGAAACGGTGGCTGCATGACGTTGTTCTACATCATGAAATTGACGACCGATTGTAGGTCCGCCAATTTGTTCGCCATTCCTCCGTAGGCATCTATCTTTCCATACCTTGAGGTCATTCTCGTCATAATACCCTCCTCGGTTTGCCTTCTTTGGTACGTCTCCCTCTTAGCCGACGTCTTTCTCTCCGAGATTCTGATCCCGAGTTTCTTTGTTTCAGTTATCCTCTTCTACGTTAGGATCAAAGTAAGGGTGAGCAGCGGATATACCGATCATCCAAAACCGACCGAACCGAACCGATCTGCCGCATTTTGGATGAATACGTAATGACGAGTAGACGGTTGTGAATTAATTTTCTCCAATCCGCCAATCTAGCGGACAGATGGCGGATTTGAGATTCCTTTGACTGCAACCGAACCACCAAACAGTGAGCACCCCTAGTAATTTATAAGACTTTGTGTTTTCAGTTTGTTTAAATATTCTGTTTGTGTTTTCAATTAAAAAAGAGTTTAAATATTCTGTTGAAAAAAAAGTATTCAACTTGAATATCTTTTTTGAATAGAAAAAAATAAACGTATTATTTATCTATATTTTTTATTTTTAAATCTATCTTTAAAAATAATAAATGGAAAATATGATATATACTGGTTAGTTTTTGTTTTTAAAAACAGATACAGATGTAACAATACAGAGACATACAATCTTTACTACTGTTCTATTCATGATTTTAGTGATTTGAATTGTTTTTATATTTTAAGAACCACAGATTGTAATACTTTATGTGAATGAGGCATGCTGTGATTGTAGTATGTAGATGAGGCATGTAGTAATTGTGATATTCTAAAGTTTCAAACTTTTTTGCTTGGATGAGGCATACAGTGATTGTAATATTTTTTTAAGTCATTGACTATAATACTTTCTTCTTCTTTTTTTGAGGAAGTGTACAAGTTGAATTTTGTTGAAAATTTATAAAATTTTAAACCGCCAAACCGATTTGCATCCATCCGCCAATCCGCTCAATCCACATCCGCCGGATTGGCGGACGGATGCGGATTGATTTTCTCCAATCTGCCAATCTGGCAAACGGATGGCGGATTGGAGGTTCCGTGGCCACAACCGACCCGCGCCCACCCCTAAATCAAAGTGTTTACCACTTCCAGTAAGGATATCGTCCCTAATCTTCTCTTTCTGTCCGTCGTTGGCCATCTATTCTCCTTTCTTTCCTACAGACGGTGCCAAATTGTGTGTGCTATTTTCTGACCACATTGCTAAACAGGTACTCAGCTGGAGAACACTGGTAGAATAGATTACGCCCGAACGACCTGTCACAGAAAGATGAGACTCCGACGGTGGTTTGTCCACCCGGGGGCACTCCGACGATCAAGTCAGTACTTAATTATCTCTCAAAGATAGCAAATAATGCTTAATTCACTAGCCAGAATACAAAAAGTGTACGTTAAACCCATGAGGGTGTCTTACTCTTATAGTCAGCACTAACCTGGTTCCTCTAGAAGCGTAGCTTCTCTTGGACTATGGCTCAATGCTCATCCTAGATTCTCTAATAGATAAAGATAAATTCCCCAAGAGCTTTATCCTTATTTAGGCTGAAGTCCTTCCCCATTCTAAGACTCTTATAGCTTATCCATTTATTCTGGATTCTTGTATCTTCGCAGATAATCTCAGCCTAGCCGAGATAATCTCAGCGTCATGACCAGGACATGTGGCACCTCAACTGGCACTTCAGTACCACCTTGGCCATGTGTTGTTTTTCAAAAAATATGTCCCAACACTATCATGCTACACTATTAGTTTGAACAACTACATTAATAATGTTACATAATACTTCAAGAATACATAATAATTATCTATTCCGGTTGGGGAAAGACTAATTAGATGTATATTATATGTACCTTATAACTAAATAAGAAAATAGTATAATTTCATATTTTTTTAAGTCATAATTAAAATAAAAAGATATATCAAATATCTCATGACTCATAACTAAAATAATGTCATAATTAAAGAAAAAAATTTGTCATCACTAAAGTAAAAAATAACATAATTAGGGGTGTATATGGTACATCCTTTTTAAGGGGTTGTATAGTAGAATTTTCCAATTATAGTTGGGCATTGGTAACTAAGAAACTAACTAGGGTTAGTCTAATTAGCTACCATAACTTTCTTAAGGGTTTAGTTCCTAGGAAAAACTTATGGGTTCAACTCTTTCTAAAAGAAATTGAATTAAGGAGGAAACACTAGGTACTTTTTAAAGGATGGAAAAACTAACTCCCATAGGTGTTAAAGTAACAATTGACTTTTGCCGATAAAAAAAAAAAAAAATTATGTGTGACTAAGAAGATAGACAACATTTTAGATATAAAAAATTGGATAAATTATAAATACACCCCCTAAAATTTGATTAAAATATGAATCACCCCTGTGATTTTGAAAATTACATTTCACCTCTTGAAGTTCTGAAAATTACATTTCACTCATTGAGATTTCTAATTTCATAATAAATCGCTCCTTTTATTAATAAATCATGAAGTCAATTAACAGTTTTTAATGATGTTAGAAATATGTTTCAATTAATAATTTAAGTAATTTTATTATCGTATAAGAGAGTAATTATGAATTTTATTTTTTTTAGTTAATTATGTTAAATAAGAAATTCTAACAAGGGATATTTGTAATTTTCTAAATCACATGAGGCAATTTGTATTTTAAGTAAATCTCAATAAGTGTATTTATAATTTATCCATAAAAATTAGAACCGTAAATGAATTGAGTAGTAAATTTTTTAAAATCAACTTAACAATTTAATAAATTTTAAAATATGTTAAAGTCTAAGAAAATGATACCATATGTTCCCTATCGCAAAATATAAAACTTTATTACAAAAATTTTTTAACATCAATCACAAAATAGGTGACCTACCATCAAATTGGCATAAGAAAATATGTACGATTTGTGATTAATGTTGCAAAATTTTGTGATCTGATCACAATATTTTTTATTATGTCAATTTGTGACGAGATTTTGAATTTTGTAATTTATAGTACTAAATTTTGTACTAAAATTATATTTTTTGTGACAAAAATACATATAACATGTATTCCTAAAGAGACGCGCACCATAAAAGAACTGTCAAATTTAATTTATTTATATAATAAATTTATCAAACTAAGCCCCGGTTTGATTTTCATCCTTGGCTAAAAAATCACAAAAGAATAAAATAAAAATAAAAATAAGTCAAAAATCAGAAAAGGACCAAAAAAAAATTTTCATCCCAAAGCTAAAAAGCTAAAAAAAACAAAACAAAAAAAACCAAACAAATAAAAAAATCTTACACTAAAAAAGTTTTAAAAATTAAAAAAAATTTTAAAAAAAATATTACCAAACGGTCCGTAAATTAATTCTATTAAATATAGTTGCCGCTCGCACAACCACATACGTCTCTTGTAAATCCAATCCGAGTTGTCATACGTGACAATTATCCAATTCAACAATGATTCATGCTATTAAAAAAATATCATTAATAATATTAATGTATTAAAAATATATATATATATATAAAAAAAACAAGACATAGACCGTGGATGGAATCTATTACCATATCATTACTCTCTCAAATACTCTCATTTTAATGCTCCCAACCATTTTTCTTATCCAATCCAAGTTGTCGTATGCGAACAATTATGCAAATGATTAGTCAAACCCACGCACCATAAAAAAAATAAAATTACCGACTCCACAAATGATTAGCTATTTTGATAAATTATTTTAATTTTTGACTATTTTAAAAAAAGAAAATTTTGTATTTAGAAAGATGGTTGAATTTTTTTTATAGTTAAATGTGATGTTTGTGAGAAAAAAATAAAATGATTATAAATTTAATGTAATATTTTATTTTATTAACTATTTTAATCTATTTTATCTTTTTGTGAATTAAAAAAAAAAATCAAAATCCAATTACCAAACAGAGCATATAATTGTAAAGACAGTCCCTTGTTCACCCTCATTCCTAATATCCGATGTAGTTTTCCATGACCTCCTCCTCCAAATTCACCTCTTGCCAATCCCACCACCACCACCATCACCATCACCATCACCATCACCATCACCACCATGGCTAGCAATGACAACAACAACTCCTTCACCCACCACTTAACCATCCTCCTAATCGCCGCCTCAACAGTCGGTATCGTCATCATCCTCTACCACTGCATCAACGCTTGTTGCCACAACCGGAGAAACCCCCAACGCCACCACCGAACACCAGTTCTCCGACAAGGAGAGATACCAGGCTGCATCGACACGTCGGTGACGGGATTCATACCGGTCTACAAGTATGAAAAGGGAACGAAATTGGTCGGAGAAGATGGGACTTGTACGATTTGCTTGAACGAGTACGAGGAGGGTGAAGAGCTACGTACGTTGCCCGAGTGCATGCACTGTTTCCACGTGGCTTGTATTGATATGTGGCTCTATTCCTGTTCCACTTGTCCGGTTTGCCGCACTGATACAACGCCGTCTTCGTTTGAGTTAAAGGTTTGTTTGGAGCCTCGTTTGGATGGATCGACCTCTCAACAAGATCGTGGCTTGGCACCGAGTTCTGGGGTGCATTCAGGGGTGTTATGATGGTGAAAAAGGTTTAACCATTTGTATAGGCTCTTTTCGCTTTTTGTTTGATCTGAAAATATCTTTTAGACTATGCAGGTAGATTGTTCATTAAAAAAATTAGATTGGTTTGATAATTATAATCATAATTATATATTTTGTTGATGTATATATATTCTTTTTTGGGTGTAAAAAATGAACATAAAAGATAATTTTAAAAAGGGTAAATTACATTGACACCTCCTAAGATTTATATTTATTATAATTTTCTTTTTAATTTTTTGAAAATTACATCTCGTCCCTGAGGTTTAAAGTTTTATAACAGTTTCCCCCTCACCGTAATGATCATCATATATAAATGGGTAAATTATACTGACACCCCTTAAGGTTTATGTTTATTACAGTTTTTCCTTCACATTTGGAAAATTACACTGACCCCCTGTTAATTTAATTTTTTGTATGATGACCATTACGGTGAGGGGGGAACTGTTATGAAACTTTAAATCTTAGTGGACAATTTGTAATGAAACCTTAGATCTCAAGGAGGGGGATATAATTTTCAAAAGGTGATGGGAGGAACTATAATAAACATAAACCTCAGGGGGTGTCAATGTAATTTACCCTACATAAAATTAAATTAACAAGGGGATCAGTATAATTTTTCAAATGTGAGGAAAGAAACTGTAATAAATATAAACCTCATGGGGTGTCAGTGTAATTTGTCCTTTTAAAAATAGACTCATTTTTTTAACCAAAATATCTAATAAAATCATCAAGTAATTATCAAAATAATCAAATTTTTTTCATTAATAATTTATGCTCATAATCGAATAAAATGAATAGTTCAAATTTTTGAAATAAGACTCGTGGCAAAACCCATAAGGTCCAACATCTCGAAAAACAAAATCCTACCCCCACCACAAAAATTAAAGTTTTAGCGACTAAAATTTACGGACAAAATTATTTTTAGGGACCAAATATTTTTGTTACGAAAAGTGTTATTATATTTTTAGTAACGAAAATTGAACATTGATGATTAATTATTATCCTTTTGGGACTAAACTTTTTATTTCAAAAAATAAACTATTTTGAGACTAAATTATTTTGTCCTTAAAAATTTATTTATCAGTGACATTTTTAAAATTTTATCACTAGAAACCTTATTTTTAACTTTTCGAGACGATCTTTTAGCGATTATCATCACGACGATAGAAATTTGTCTCTAAATGTCTTTTACAATAAATTTTTTACTTTTAAAAACTAAAAAATTTGATCTCTAAAACTCTTATTCAAAAATAATTTTATTTGATTGTGATTTCAAGACTAAGACCATCTCCAACGGTGTATCAAACCATGCATCGATTTGAAATTTGATGAAAAAGTGACTTTTTCAAGCTCCAATAGTTTCCCCAATTTGATATCAAAATGAAAATGGAACAAACATTTCATCAAACTGAGGACAAGCTCTGTATATCAGTATTTCACTGTTCTTGACTGTTGGGGTGGGCCAACCGGTCAACCAACCGGATGTCCGGCCGGTTGACCCACTGGTCGACCAGTTCCCTTTCAAATAGGTAAGTTCAAAATGGTCAAAAAGGTTTAAACAGGTTTAAAAAAAAAAAATTAGCTTTACCGATCGACCCTTCCCTTTTGATACACAGTTGGAACAAGCCATATCAGATTAAGAAAATTGATTTTTTTTACTTAAATTTGATAAAAAATTTAATTCACCGTTAGAGATGCTCTAATATGCTAATACTTGTATATTAGTAAAGGTGGAGCGAGGTGTTTGTGGGAAGGGGCTAGTCTAGTGTGGTGAAGATGAGAGGTGAGGTTTAAAATTTTAGTAAAAAAAAATTTTTTTATTATACAAAAAATAAAAATATTTACTGCTTAAACAAGTGGAGCATCAACCTGGACCTAGCATCATTGCTATGATGACATGAGTGAAACTATTGTTATAAATGATGATGAGTCAACCATTGCTCTCGTTTGGATGGACCTCTCCCCAGACCGTCTCCGTTTGAGTTAAAGGTTTGTTTGGAGCCTCGTTTGGATGGATCGACCTCTCAACAAGAACTTGGCCTGGCACCGAGTTTTGGGGTGCATTCGGGGGAGTTATGATGGTGAAAAAGGTTTAACCATTTGTATGAGCAGTGGTTGGGGTCCCGAAAACAGGGTGTCTCGAATGTCCCTAAATAGAAAATCAAGACATGAGAAAAAAAAAAATATTAGGGGCATTAGGGACAGATTTTTTAGGGACAAAAAACATTTCTCCCATTTGTATAGGCTCTATTTGCTTTTCAAAAGGGTCTTAAACCACTAATTAGTGGTGGCTTTAATTATGTGATAGTGGGTCTCACTCATTGTCACAGTGTATATTTGTCATATTTGATTCACAAAATTAATAGTAAAATATTAATAATCCTATTAAATTAGTGTGGTATTCACTATCCAATTGGATTAATATCCATTGGATTAATAATCCTACCCCTACCCCATTACTAATAATTCTACAAATTTGTTGGATTAATAATCATAAACCAAAATATTAAAACAAACATAGGATAATTGGGTCTACGGATTAATAATCCCAATCCCATACTCTAATCCACCCAATCAAACATGCCTGTCTTAGTTTTTTTGTTTTTTTTTTTTTTTGCTTTTCCACCTCATTAGTAGTGGTATTAGTAATAGTAAATTAGTGGTCTATAACATTGTTGTTTGCTTTTTGTTTGATCTGAAAATATCTTTTAGGGATACATATATATATTTTTTCACTTATATATATATATATATGTATATATTATAATGGAGGTGTTATTAGGGCTTGTGGGACTCTAAGATAATAATTTAGAACAATTGCTGGTAGATTGTTCATTAAAAAAAAAATCAGATTGGTTTGATAATCATAATCATAATCATATATTTTGTTGATATATATATATATATATTCTTTTTGGGTATAAAAAATGGACATAAAAATAATTTTAAAAATAGGCATCATTTTTTTAACAAAAAAATCTTAAAAAATCATGAAGTGATTATCAAAATAATCAAACTTTTTTCATAAATAATTTATACTCTTAGTCGAATAAAATGAATAGTTTAATTTATTAAAATAAGATTCATGGCAAAACTCACAAGGCCCAACATCTCAAAAAACAAAAGCCTACCCTCACTATAAAAAATTAAGGTTTTAGAGACTAAAATTTATGGATAAAATTATTTTCAAGGACCAAATATTTTTGTTGCGAAGAGTATTGTTATTATATTTTTAGCAACGAAAATTAAACATTAATGATGAATTATTATCCTTTTAGGACTAAATATTTTGTCTCAAAAAATAAACCATTTTGAGACAAAATTATTTTGTCCCTAAAAGTCTATTTAGTAGTGACAATTTCAAAATTTTGTCGCTAAAAATTTTATTTTTGACTTTTTAAGATGACCTTTTAACGACTATTCTCACGATAATGAAATTGACTACTAAATATTTTTTGTAATAAATTTTTCACTTTTAAAAACTAAAAAATTTGATCATTAAAACTCTTATTCAAAAATAACTTTATTTGGTTGTGACTTCAGGATTAATATTCTAATAGTTGTATATTAGTGAAGGTGGAGCGGGGTGTTTGAGGGGAGGGGCTAGTCTAGTGTGGTGAAGATGGGAGGTGAGGTTTAAAATTTTAGTTAAAAAAATATGTTTTACTAAAATATATATTTTTTGATTATAAAAAATATTTTTTATTATACCAAAAAAAAAAAAATTACTGCTTAAACAAGTGGAGCATCAACCTGGATCCAGCGCCATTGCTATGATGACATGAGTGCAATTATTGTTATAAAGGATGATGATTCAACCATTGCTCTCGTTTACGTATAGGGCGTATAATGCAAACAAATGTCAACAAAGGTAGACTCCTGCAGCAATTTAAAATACAATAATGCTACATGCCTCAAGGAAATGACCCAATGAGTAACCAAAGACAAAACCCCTCGACTCATTTTTATCCATTAAAAGTGGAATAATCATTACCAAAGAAAAGAAGAAATCATCGCCAAAGAAAAGTAGCAGCCGGCGGCGTCAAAAACGAGGCTTGATCAAATAAAATTTTAATTTGTGAGATCTACTCTTTGTATAGTTTAATTTGTTAAAATCATAAATTTTAATTTTTTTTTAATTTTTTGAAATTTTTTTTTTTCTTTCTAATTTTTACAAGGAATTATATAATTTTAGATTTTGATAATGCTATTTGATTGGTAAGGGATGGGTCGGACTGGTTCAAGCGCTGCACAGATCGATTGACCTTTATCCTTCAAGTTGAACCTTCAACAAATCCACTAGGAAGGTTCCAAAATGGGAGGTTTCCTTCTCGTAGACCCTTCGATGATCAAGTTAGATAGGAACGTAGTCTGAATAGTAACATAGAGAGGAAAAGAGAGAGAGAATTAGAGAATTAGTTGTTACCAAACATACTTCAAAAGCTTCCTTATATCCCTTACTCATCATTTCCTAGTCCATTCAAGCTGTCTCGTTGGTCGAAAGTCTATAGTCTAGTTGTCATCGATCATGGTGGTTTTGCATGCTCCGGCGTGAGAGGTCTTGTTGCATTTCATGCCATGACAGCCTCATTTAATGCCTGATGTGTGGGTTCAATAATTTTGCAAGATCTTTTTCTGCCACGTGGCTGACTCCCTATCTGATAGATGTCTCATGCTACTGGACCTGGACCAGCACAAGTTTCTCATTACTATTAGGCTTTAACCATGCAACTGTCTGGGGAGCTGGACCAACTCTAAACATTTATTTTATGTCAGTTTCATTGATTTTAAGCCAATTTTGTTAGCCTTTGCCATTCTTTAATCAATTTTTCCAAAGTGATGTTTAAGTCCACTAAATGAGAAAAGATATCAAACGAGAAATGATTCATAGCATGAAAGGGAGACTATGCCTTGATGATGAACCTCCGTAGAGATTAAGCCATTGAACATAGGTCTTCTTCTCATGCCTTGAAACAGTGACAAAATAGCTCCAAAAACAAGTTGAAAATAGTTTGAAAAACTAGAAAAAAATAAGCAAAGATTAAAGAGAATAAAGCCAGTAAGCAAGCCTAAGGAATGGTGGCTAAACCCTTCAGTGTCACATATTTTAGCCTCTAAAAATTGTCCAAAAACAATCCAAAAACAGCCCAAAAATAGTAGCTAAAATCATGTTAAAAGAACATAAAAGATAAAGAAAAATAAAGAGATACAAAACTAGTAAGTAAGACTAAGGAGTGGTGGCTAACCCCTCCACTTTTGGAACTTTTAAATCACATTTTTTAGCCTTTTCAAACTCTGAAAATCAGTATATAAAGACAAGAAAAATAGAGAAAAAGAGTAGAAGAAGATTAAAAAAGAAGGTGCAAAATTATACCTTTGAAAGATAGGTAAGCTCTTAGTTAACAAACTTGATTCCAACACCCTCAAGATTATGAAATATGGTTTGAAACTCTAGCAAAAAGTTTCAAGAACAAGCTCTAATGGTGTATATATTGTGTTTGTATAGCTAAAAGATTGTCAGGACCCGAACCCGCCCCTATGGCTTAAGGACATAACCGGCCAGTAATCCTGAGATTACCTACGGCCTCAAACCAAAACAGACGTAACTCAACAGAGTAAAGGGGCCAAACGGAAGCGATAATTAAAAACTTTGTCCATAGAGCCGTGCTTATATGCACTTTTAAACGAACTATGCACATATACGTTAATAACCCACAACAAAATACAGTACCATAAAATCCTTTACAGACAGGATCATTTAAACTGGGTCAACCCATATCCAAACTATGTACAGGCATACACAAGGACCTTGCCAACAAGACAAAATATAAATACATAACAAAATGGCAAGGTTGGGTCTCGTACGTGAGACACAAGGCTGACTCTCCAAAACTCATGTTATTCTTGGCAGACTTCACTGGGGCTGGGTTTGGGCTTCTCTTGTCTCACTTACAAACACATGAATGAGCGTGAGCGATAGTCCAGTGAATAATATCAAATACAGAAATTACATAATAATGTAGAACAACATGTTCCAAACGGCCTTGGGCCCAATCCATATTTCTATTTAACAGATATATATATATATATATAACTATACGAAATTCAAATCAAGTGACTGTAATTTTAAACATTCTAGCCCTTGGCCCCTTTAGATTTCCATTCATGTCAAAACGGCCTTCGGCCCATTCGTTTACGTCAAAACGGCCTTCGACCCGTCATTTATGTCAAAATGGTCTTCGGCCCATTCATTTATATCAAAACGACCTTCGGTACACTTATTCATGTCAAAACGGCCTTCGGCCCACTCATTCATGTCAAAACGGCCTTCGGCCCACGTATTCATGTCAAAACGGCCTTCGACCCACTCATTCATGTCAAAATGGCCTTCGGCCCACTCATTTCTATCAAAACGACCTTCGGTCGATTCAGTTCTATCAAAACGACCTTTGGTCCATTTATATCTTATCAAAACGACCTTTGGTCCATTTACGTCTTATCAAAACGACCTTTGGTCCATTTGTGGTTATCAAAACGACCTTCGGTCCATTCATTTATTCATGTCAAACTTTTGTCCACAATCCCAATTAGCAACTCATAGAGCTTATAAGGAAATAAACAACTGAACATTTACAAGCATTCAAATATCGATATTACTCACAGTGATCGACTTGTGGATTTGCCCTGAAGCTTGACCCTACACATTTCATGAACACAAAAAGTTCACTAACCGTTCAATCCGTTCTTTAATTCACATATTCCTCTTTAGGCTGTATTCTTATCTCATTAACTCATTTACAATACTTATCATATGCCTAAGAGTGCTTACAAGTGAAAGAGAACAGAAAACGAAATATAGACTGAGCATACAAAATTTCAAAAAACAGGTCCCCGCTCGAGCGTCAACTTCCCCGCTCGAGCGGACCCTTAAGGCCTGCAAAAGTACTGGTTGCATGAAAAATACGCTCGAGCGTGAAATAGAGCGCTCGAGCGGAAGGCTTGTCCACAAAAGCTCCCCGCTCGAGCGTGAGATGTCCCGCTTGAGTAGATACCTAATTCTGCAAAAAGTGTTGGGAGCACGATTTTCCTACTCGAGCGTCACGTTCCCCGCTTGACGGACCCCAAAATTTTAGAAAACCCAGAATTGTATTCTTGAGCTCAACTTCGACATTTCAACCACAATATTTGCATGCAATGGCTCAAATTACACATTTACACATGTTAACATGCTACCAATACAATATTACAACATTATGAAGCTTAATTTCAAGGATTACACACTTGCATGTTTCAAATTAACATCAACTTCAACTCTATCATACATATTCATGCATTTCAAGCTCATATCTTCTCAAATTGCACATGCATGTGATGAATTAGCCACTTTCTCAACTTAGATAACACAAATGGTGATTAAAACATGAGTTTCCTATCAACATTTCACATGGATTATACACATTTGTTCTCAAACATGCAATTTCAAGGTAAGTCTTTATATGCATGCATATATTAAGCTTCAATTCAACAAATCCAACACAATTTCCTTTCAATCTTATTCTTGACCACCAAATTAGCTTGAACACACAAAATTACAATATATACTTTAAAAATTACTCACCTAGAAGCTTTGATCTTCTAAGCTCTAGTCAATTCTTGAGCTAAATCCCCAAACTTTCCAAGCCTTAAGCCAAATTGCACAATTTCTCTCCCTTTCTCTCACTAAGGCCGGCCCTCACTCTCTCATAATTGAATCCCTCAGATTTTTGAGTTCATAAGAGTTGAAGGGGAGTGTAGTGCTATCATACAACAAGCCCCACTAATAGAATATTTTAATATAAAATATTTGGGCACTTAATTCATCAATTTAATCAGTTTAATCTTACCAGAATCAATTTCCAATTAAATTTCACTGTAGGCTCTAAAAATTATGCCAATCACAATGGCGTAATCAATTTCGGGTTCTGTGGTCGATACTGCCATCAATTTAATCTCTAAAGCAAATTATTCAAACAGATATTCCTACGGTGAACAGATAGAATTTCAAAATCACATATACTCACATAATGGCACACAAAATCATGCTAAACACATAATCATACTCAAATTGAGGACCAATTAGCATACTACGGAACAGGGGTATCATAGTCTTCCCCCCCTTTAGGAAGTTTGGTCCTCCAAACTTAATTTACCTTTGTCAGGAAACAAATGTGGATAGCGTAGTCGCATTTCCTCCTCTTTTTCCCATGTAGTATTCGTTCCATAGTGTTCTTTCCATTCCACTTTCACCATTGGGATGGATTTGCTTCTTAATTGTTTCACTTGCCGGTTAACGATTCGTTCCGGCCATTCGGCGTATTCCATATTCTCATCAATAGCTACCTAGTGATAATCAATCACATGTAACAGGTCTCGGAGGTAACCCCTCAACATCGACACATGAAACACATTATGGATTTGCTCAAATCCCGGCAGCAAAGCAACTCTGTAGGTAACTAACTGGACCAAGCCTCTCCAAAATCTGGAACGGCCCGATGTAACGGGACGACAACTTGCCATTTTTTCCAAATCTGACTTGGCCTTTCATCGGAGAAACACGGATGAACACATGGTCACCAACCTCATACTCAAGAGGTCTTCTCCGAATGTCTACATAATTCTTTTTTCGGTTCTGAGCTGTTTTGAGCCTTTGACGAATAGTCTTGATTTTCTCAGAGGTGTCTTGCACAATTTCTGGCCCAAGCAAGGCTCTATCCCCGACCTCTGTCCAACAAATAGGTGATTTATACCTCCTACCATACAAAGCCTCATACGGTGCCATACCAATGCTGGAGTGGAAGCTGTTGTTATAAGCAAATTCTGCAAACGGCAAATAGTCTTCCCAACTTCCCTGAAAATCCAAAGCACACATGCGAAGCATATCTTCCAAAGTTTGTATCGTTCATTCTGACTGCCCATCTGTCTGTGGGTGGAATGCAGTACTGAATCTTAGTTCTGTTCCCATAGCTTCCTGCAAACTCTTCCACAATCTAGACACAAATTTCAGATCTCTATCCAATACAATAGATACTGGAACACCGTGTAAACGAACAATCTCATCAACATAAATGGTAGCCAATCTATAAGCAGTAAATGTAGTTTTGACAGGCAGAAAATGTGCAAATTTAGTCAGTCTATCAACTACAACCCAAACAGAATCCATACCTCAAGGAGTCCGAGGTAGGCCAACGACGAAATTCATAGTCACATGTTCCCACTTCCACTCGGGAATAGGGAGAGGTTGAAGTAGACACTTTGGTTTCGATGTTCAAATTTTAACTTGCGACCTCGAAGGCACTTGGACACATATTCTGCAATCTCTTTCTTCATTTTAGGCCACCAATAGGTTTGTTTCAAATCCCGGTACATTTTATTGTTGCCCAGATGCATGGCAAATACGGATCTGTGGGCTTCATCCAAGACCCTCTTTTTTAGTTCCGAGACACACATTCTGTTTCGAAATTTCAACACTTCATTCTCAATGCTAAATTCTGCTTTTGGACTCGTCTCAAATTCATCAATTACCTTTCTGAGGAACTCATCCTTTTTCTGTTTCTGCTTGATTTCATTAACAATTGCCGGCTCGGCTGTAATAGTGGTTATCAGAGTGCCCCGTTCACCTACTACTACTTCAATTTCAGACTTCTCAAAGTCTTGCAAAATCTCCCTTTGTTCGGTAAGCAAACAAGCCACAGCCCCTGTTGATTTTCTGCTCAAGGCATCAGCCACTGCATTAGCTTTCCCGGGGTGATACTGAATTTCTAGATCGTAATCTTTTATCAATTCTAGCCATCTTCTCTGACGCGTATTCAACTCTTTCTGCGTGAAGAAGTATTTTAGGCTCTTATGATCTGTGTAGACTTCATACTTTGCCCCATACAAATAATGCCGCCAAATTTTCAAAGCAAAAATGACTGCGGCCAATTCTAGGTCATGTGTTGGATAATTCTTCTCATATGACCTCAACTATCGAGAGGCGTAAGCAATAACCTTTCCGTTCTGCATTAACACACAACCCAAGCCCTTATAAGATGCATCACTGAAAATTACAAAGTTTCCCGTACCTGAAGGTAATGTCAAAATTGGTGTAGTAGTCAATCTCGTCTTCAATTCTTGAAAAGCAGATTCCCTTTCATCATTCCATTCAAACGGTTGCCCTTTACGTGTCAATTGGGTAAGAGGCACGGCTAATTTTGAAAAGTTCTTCACAAACCTCCGGTAGTACCCAGCTAAGCCCATAAAACTGCGAACGTCTGTCACATTAGTCGGTGTAGGCCAATTCACAATTGCCTCTATTTTCTGCGAGTTCACTGAAATTCCTTCGTTGTTGATCACATGCCCTAAGAAAACAACTTCGTCCAACCAAAACTCACATTTCTTTAGTTTAGCAAATAATTTCCTTTCCCGAAGTATTTGTAAAACAGTTCTCAAATGATGTTCATGATCAAGTCTATTTTTAGAGTATATCAAAATATCATCGATGAAGACTACAACAAACTCATCAAGGTAGGTTTTAAAAATTCTATTCATTAGGTCCATAAATGCTGCTGGAGCATTAGTCACTCCAAACGGCATAACAAGGAACTCAAAATGACCATACCTCGTTTTGAATGCATTTTTCTCAACATCCTCTGCCTTAACTTTCAGCTGATGGTACCCAGATCTCAAATCAATCTTAGAAAACACCTATGAGCCCTGCAACTGGTCGAATAAGTCATCAATACGGGGTAAGGGATATTTATTCTTTATCGTTACCTTGTTCAATTCCCGGTAATCAATGCACAAGCGCAAGGTACCATCCTTCTTTTTCACAAATAACACTGGTGCACCCCAAGGCGAAGTACTAGGCCGGATAAATCCCTTGTCAAGCAGGTCTTTCAACTGTTCTTTCAATTCTTTCATCTCTGCGGTAGCCATTCTGTAGGGAGTTTTAGAAATGGGTTGGGTGCCTGGCATCGTTTCGATAGTGAACTCTACCTCCCTGTCTACCAATTCCCCTGGTAATTCATTTGGAAACACATCTGGAAAGTCTTTAATAATAGGAATATCATTCAATTCAACATTCATAGATTGTTCAATCAACACATAGCACAGATAACCCTAGCACCCCTTCCTCATCAGTTTACATGCTTTCATTGCAGATATCAAATAAGGTAGAGGCACTACCCCATTACCCACAAACACAATTTCTTTTTGTTCTGGTGGTTTAAATACAACCCTTTTTTGTCACACAATCTATGGTGGCACAATACTTGGTCAACCAATCCATGCCCAAAATCACATCAAAATGTCTAAAGTTCAAGGACAACAAATTTACATATAAGGTAGCATCCTCGATATGCATGTCACAAAACCGACATATATAGTCACATAACACAGATTCCCCCGATGGAGCAGACACACATAACAAATATGGCAACAACTCTAGGGGTCTTTTTAGTTTAGATGCAAATGTATATGTCACAAATGAGTGTGTTGATCCAGAATCAATTAATACAAAGGCATCCTGATTACATATTGAAATAGTACCTGAGACAACAGCATTGGCATTCCGTGTATCGCCCGGAACCAGTGCAAAAACTCTCCCCTGTCTCACTGTATCCCCAGTAGTAGCAGATCTCAAAGTGTTTCCCGGCTTTGGAAGTGATGCAGTTGAACTAGCTGCGAGTTTCCCACTGTTCTGATTACATTCTCGGGCTATGTGCCCTTGCCTCCCACATTTGAAATAGGCTCCTGATGCATGGTAACAGACTCCATGGTGCTTTTTGCTACAAATGTTGCACATGAGAGCTGTGTCTCGGGAAGAACTTGAAGTAGTTGAGGAGCCCGTGTTTTGCTTTTTCAGAAATTTCTTCTTCGAGAAGAAACCTTGTCTTTTTTCCATTCTGTTACTGGCTTAGCTTGTCTAGCTATATTAGCCTCTGATATGATGGCCCTGTCAAGCACCCCAATGTAGGTTTCCAACTTTAGAACATTCACCCTCTCTAGGATGTCATTGCGGAGTCCACCTTCAAAGTGTCTTGCCTTTTTATAATCGGTGTCAATCACGTGTGGTGCAAACCTTGCCAACTCAGTGAACTTGGCCTCATACTCAGCCACTGTCATGCTATCTTGTTTTAATTCCATGAACTCTGCTACTTTTCTATCCCGTACACATTGCGGGAAGTATTTGTCATAGAATATTTCCAGAAACTTTACCCAGTCAACATCCTTATGATTTTCTCACATCAATATCCACCATCTTCTTGCTTCATCTTCTAGCATAAAGGTAGCTAGAAGCACTTTCTGAGTCTCTGAACAGGGGAACACTTCAAATAATTTCTCAATGCCGAGGACCCACGCTTCGGCTTTCAACGGGTCTAATCCCCCGTGGAACTGTGGTGGTTTCATTTTCTTGAATTCCTTGGTGAGAGCTATTATTCGGTCATCATTTTGATGGTCTGGCACGGGTGGTGCCGGAAGTGAAAGTGGCGGGTGTGGTTGCTGCCACTGCTGTTGCCACTCCTGTTGCTATCTCAAAGCTTTTGCCATTTCTTGGATCAATCTTTCCATTCTATCTATCCTGGCAGCAGAGGACTCCTCTATTTCATCCCCTCTGGTTCTCACCATCTGATTAAACTTGTATTGTATTTTATACAGGATATACACAAGTATGCATGTAACAAGGAGCATACATATTCAGGTAATTTGCAATGCAAGTACTTCACAACTTGCAACATATAATTGTTCATATCAAAACATTTAAGCATATAATCAATGCTTCCAAATTCATATTGATCACATGAATGCATCCTAGATCTCATCTATACGCTTATTGCTCTTTTTGGACAGGTGTGTGAGTTATTAACTCGTGCTTTGATACCACTCTGTCATTATCCGAACCCGCCCCTATGGGTTAAGGACATAACCGGCCAATAATCCTGAGATTATCTACGGCCTCAAACCAAAATAGACGTAACTCAACAGAGTAAAGGGGCCAAACGGAAGCGATAATTAAAAACTTTGTCCATAGAGCCGTGCTTATATGCACTTTTAAACGAACCATGCACATATACGTTAATAACCCACAACAAAATACAGTACCATAAAATCCTTTACAGACAGGATCATTTAAACTGGGTCAACTCATATCCAAACTATGTACAGGCATACACAAGGACCTTGCCAACAAGACAAAATATAAATACATAACAAAATGGCAAGGTTGGGTCTCGTGCGTGAGACACAAGGTTGACTCTCCAAAACTCATGTTGTTCCTAGCAAACTTCACTGGGGCTGGGTTTGGGCTTCTCTTGGCTCACCTACAAACACATGAATGAGCTTGAGCGATAGCCCAGTGAATAATATCAAATACAGAAATTACATAACAATGTAGAACAATATGTTCCAAACGGCCTTGGACCCAATTCATATTTCTATTTAATAGATATATATATATATATAACTATACAAAATTCAAATCAAGTGATTGTAGTTTCAAACATTCTGGCCCTTGGCCCCTTCAGATTTCCATTCATGTCAAAACGGCCTTCAGCCCATCATTTACGTCAAAACGGCCTTCGGCCCGTCATTTCTGTCAAAATGGCCTTCGGCTCATTCATTTATATCAAAACGGCCTTCAGTCCACTTATTCATGTCAAAACGGCCTTCAGCCCACTCATTTATGTCAAAACGGCCTTTGGCCCACTCATTTCTATCAAAACGACCTTCGAATATCAAAACGACCTTTAGTCCATTTATATCTTATTAAAACGACCTTTGGTCCATTTACATCTTATCAAAACGACCTTTGGTCCATTTACGTCTTATCAAAACGACCTTTGGTCCATTTGTGTTTATCAGAACGACTTTCGGTCCATTCATTTATTCATGTCAGACTTCTGTCCACAATCCCAATTAGCAACTCATAGAGCTTATAAGGGAATAAACAATTGGACATTTACAAGCATTCAAATATCGATATTACTCACAGTGATCGGCTTGTGGATTTGCCCTAGAGCTTGACCCTACACATTTCATGAACACAAAAGGGTCACTAATCGTTCAATCCATTCTTTAATTCACATATTCCTCTTTAGGCTTTATTCTTATCTCATTAACTCATTTACAATGCTTATCATATGCCTAAGAGTGCTTACAAGTGAAAGAGAACGGAAAACGAAATACAGAATGAGCATACAAAATTTCAGAAAACAGGGTTTCCGTTCAAGCGTCAACTTCCCCGCTCGAGCGGACCCTTAAGGTCTGCAAAAGTACTGGTTACATGAAAAATACGCTCGAGCGTGGAATAGAGTGCTCGAGCGGAAGGCCTGTCCACAAAAGCTCCCCGCTCGAGCATGAGATGTCCCACTCGAGCGAATACCTAATTCTGCAAAAAGTGCTGGGAGTACGATTTTCCCACTCGAGCGTCATGTTCCCCGCTCGAGCGGACCCCAAAATTCTGGAAAATCAAGAATTGTGTTCTTGAGCTCAACTTCGACATTTCAACCACAATACTTGCATGCAATGACTCAAATTGCACATTTACACATGTTAACATGCTACCAATACAAGATTACAACATTAGGAAGCTCAATTTCAAGGATTACACACTTGCATGTTTCAAATTGACATCAACTTCAACTCTATCATACATATTCATGCATTTCAAGCTCATATCTTCTCAAATTGCACATGCATGTGATGAATTAGCCACTTTCTCAACTTAGATAACACAAATGGTGATTAAAACATGAGTTTCCTATCAACATTTCACATGGATTATACACATTTGTTCTCAAACATGCAATTTCAAGGTAAGTCTTTACATGCATACACATATTAAGCTTCAATTCAACAAATCCAACACAATTTCCTTTCAATCTTACTCTTGACCACCAAATTAGCTTGTACACACAAAATTACAATTTATACTTCAAGAATTACTCACCTAGAAGCTTTGATCTTCTAAGCTCTAGTCAATTCTTAAGCTAAATCCCCAAACTTTCCAAGCCTTAAGCCAAATTGCACAATTTCTCTCCCTTTCTCTCACTAAGATCGGCCCTCACTCTCTCACAATTGAATCCCTCAGATTTTTGAGTTCATAAGAGTTGAAGGGGAGTGTAGTGCTATCATACAACAAGCCCCACTAATAGAATATTTTAATATAAAATATTTGGGCACTTAATTCATCAATTTAATCAGTTTAATCTGACCAGAATCAATTTCCAATTAAATTTCACCGTAGGCTCTAAAAATTATACCAATCACAATGGTGTAATCAATTTCGGGTTCTGTGGCCGATAATGCCATCAATTTAATCTCTAAAGCAAATTATTCAAACAGATATTCCTACGGTGAACAGATAGAATTTCAAAATCACATATACTCACATAATGGCACACAAAATCATGCTAAACACATAATCATACTCAAATTGAGGACCAATTAGCATACTACGGAACAGGGGTATCACAAAGATGATATGAAGTTAAAGGAAGCTTTTAGAAGGAAAATGGATGTTCTATCAATGTCTAAGTCTCTTGGAAGGTTTTTCTAACCTTAAAATCTGAAGTGGGAGGTCCTATTTATAGAATTTGAACCAATTTGGTCGAAAATATCTTCAAACAAAGCTAACTGTTTGTTTGGCGCTATTGAAAGCTGGCCGGCCCCCAAAACAACCTATTGGGCCCAAAAATGAAAGGTTGGCTCTAAAAGGCACAAATTCACTATTTTTCATTGAAAGCTGCCCAGCTCTAAATGAGCCACGGCTGGATCTAAATGGACCCGGCCGGGTCCAAAAATTTATATTTTAGGTCCGACTTCAAACGAGCATATCTCCCTCACCCGGACTTGGTTTTAGGTGATTCTTGAGTCTAAATTGAAGCCCCGGAAGTCTACTATCCAATGGTCATGGTCTAACATCTAAATTCTAAGTGGACAGAGAGATATGCCTAATTTAGTGAAGGTTGCTCATTTCTTTCTTAACGGTTTGATACCCGACCTTTTCCTAAACTAGTTTTCTTTCATCCGCTCATACTTCCTTCAACTCCAAACCTATAAATAAGATATTTTTAAATATTTTTTTAAATAGTTCATCTCCCTTCCATTTATTTCCACTTTGTCCTTACTTGGTTTACTAAAAAGTGCAATATTTTGAGCGAAATGAAAGCCTCAAAACATCGTAGAAGCATTTGAAAAAATATTTTGAAAAAGAAGGTTTTAAGATTGAAAATAGTTTGGGCAAAATGGGGTGTAAGGTTTGGGATTGGAGGTTAAATCCAAATTTTTTCGCTGAGAATTCAAAAGAATGGACAGTGTAACTTTCATTATCGAGTGTTTGGAATAAAGCGCCAAAGTCTTAATCGCGGTAAAAAATGAGGTGTCTACAGATCCTCAGTCAAAAACCTTGCAAGGCTTAGAGTAATCAGGTAGAACAGCATCTTCTGTTGCCACCTCTTGAAATTCATTCCCGTGAACTTCTCCAGGCATTTATGATAGTTGAGCAGTTCTCTTAAAAGAGCAAGAGTAGCAACAGGGTTGACCACAGAGGTCACAACAACAGGGTTGACCACAAGGGTCATAGCAAGGGTTGGCAAGCCGGTTGCCCTGGGTTCTAATCCCATCAGCATTAGTAGTAGCAGCAACATCAGTGACAGTTGCCATTTCTGAAAAATATAACAAAATTTCACTATTTTATATTTTCATAAATTAAACTTAACACTAGAAAATCCCAAAGTTGAAAATTTAATTCAAAACTAGTCTCACCACTTAACCTAAAATCGAACATAGTCAGGAAAGTTTTGAAGAAGATCAGAGAAGTCACATCTGTCCCACTGAAAACTCAATTAACCTTAGACAAAACTTTCAAGAGCATGTTGACTCCTAATCTATGGGAAACAATTTTTAGAATTAAGTTTCCAAAGGATGAACTAGGTTAAAACAAACCAAATTCCAAAACTTTACAAGCAATTAAAAATTGCACCAAAATACAAGTAATTAAAACAAATTGCTATAAAAAATACAAGTATACTGATGTAAGCCGAAAGGTACCATGTTGAGGCCGCTTAAGTAATATTTATTGTCTTTGAATTTTGTTTATTTGGTGGAGATGATGTGTTTGTGCACTTGTACAGATTTGGCATGCAATATGCAAATTCAAGCAAAAAGTGGCACAAAAGCAAATTCTTCGTGTGAGTAGTGAAAATACCCGGCCTGCCACCTCACCACACATGTGGCCCACCACCGCTCGAGTGGCTCACTTAAGGTTGCATGCACGAAAATTTCATTCTATTCTACTGGGAATAAAAAGAAGAAAAGTGGCAGCTTTTAGGATTTGAAAATATTTCAGAGAAAAGGGAGAGAGAGGCTAGGGTTTGAAACAAAAGAACTTGAAGCTTGAAAAATGTCTTCCATGGTGGCTTCTTCTTCTTCCATCTCTTTCCACTCCTCCATGAGTGGCTAGTCTTCCAGTTTTAGTGTTTTAATGAAACCCTAGCCATGTAAAGGAATTTTTTTTAAGCTTTGATTGTGAAACGGTTTGAATAAATGTATGGATGTTTTAAAAGTTTATATTAATTTTTCTTTTCATCTTTTCAAGCTTTTTACTCTCTGTGATTGTTTAATACTTTCCATACATTAGTTTTGTTTGTACTTGTGTTCAAAGTATGAGACGAGTCATGCTACAAGAGACGGGTCGTGTTGCTACCATAGTTTAGAGCAAACGTCTCGTGTTACTTGAGATGACTTGTGCCTCTACGTTGAACACAACAATCCTTTTGATCAATGTTTCAAACTTGTAGTTGTAAAATATTGGGTAGTTCAAACTGAAATACAATTGATGGCTGATGTTGAGTCTAATTTATGTGGTTAGTGGTGAATTCTTTGCCTTAAGATTTTTCAAAAATCAGTATCTCAAACCCTAATTTTAATTATCAGTTTAATTTCTCAATTTCATTTAATTCTCGTTTAGTCATAATGTCCTTCAATCTTTTTATCAAAATTAATTTAGGAATTTAACAATTAAATTAATTTAATTTCTCGTTTGTCCCTGTGGATTGATACCTGGACTTACCCTTATTCTAAGGAATTTAGTATAGTTTAGTGTTTATTTTTGGTATGTGAAACGACCCATCACATACAAAATGCTTCAACACATTGGTAAAAATCCCAATTAAAACTCAAGCAACAATTCCTTCAAATTTAGTCCAAAAATCCCTTTCTATGCTTAGGTATTCCTGTTAAGCAAGGAGGTTAGCAGTCCAAATATATATTTTTTAAATTTTTTATTGCAAGCCCAAAATTTCACTAATTTGGATTTGTATTTTTTTTCTCCCTTCCTTTTGCATTGGTATTCCTGTAAAGAAAGTTAACACAAACACACAACAAAATACAAAGCAAAGAATTGGGAAAAACTATAAACTACCTTCTAGCAAACTATTTAATAACAAAATTAACTAATGAATTAAAATGCTAGATGAGTTACCAAAAAAAGAAATCTATAACTCTAAGAATTAAATTAAGTATGAAATTATTACATAATAAACATGTAAATAAATATAGACAATTAACATACACTTAATTTTAGGGCAATTATATTGTGAATAACTCATGTGAATAATTCTATAATTTAGAAAGAAATTAGCATGCAAATCACATAAATTATAACATAAAAAGACATGCAAAGCATGATAGGAAATCATGAACCATGCTCATAAAATAAATTGATACTAAAAGATTTTACTAGAGGTCTAGAAATAAAAGTATTCTAATTAAGCTAAACAATTAAAATATAACATTGCATATATTAATTTACATATGAAACAGTGGTAAATTAAATTGAAAGTCTAATAAAAAATAACATGTATTCGGTTTCAATGGTTGGGAAAGCAAACAGCAACATGCATATGAATTAAATTTGCACACTATTTATACAAGTACACTGGCATAAATATGATATTCAAGTTCCTAGACATATTCACAGAATAACATATAGCAACAACATGCATATAATATATACATATATATATATATATATAATTTTTCTATTCTAAGCAAGACTGACACGGAAATCGAAACGAAACAAAAACCAATTCTGGGCAAACATGTTTTTATATAAAACACAGAAAGTACCCACTCTAAAAAAATCTGTGTTATTCTAAAATGCTAGATGAATCTATTTGTTTAACTTTATAAAAAACACAAAATCTGTTTTAAGTTTGTTGTAAAAATAGTGTGATTAAATAAATAAATAAATTTATATTTAGAAATTAAAATTTCAGAATCAGAAAATATGTTGGAAATTACAAGTAGATTGAACAGAAATACACAATAAAAAAAAAAGTAAACCGGAACCTACATTAGACAGTGTCTTTAAAACAGATTCGTCACCTCACCGATTGGGATGTTGAAAGTTGTTCGATGTCTGTCTCACAAGATACGACGGTTGGACTAGATACAACCAAGCACCTACGGTGTAATTTTGACGAACAAAACTAAAGTAGCATTGTGATAACCCAACTTGTACTATGCTTAATTATGCATGTAATTATGTGTTTGATATGAATTTGCAAGTTTAAGTATATGAATTATGTGAATTTGGAATAATATCTATTGAATGTAGGAATATGTTTTGCAATTGGAACTTTGAATCGAAATTGAAAACCTTAGAGGCGCGATAAACAAAACCTGACTTCATATCTGTGATTAGCATGATTTATAGAGCTTACGGTGAAATTTTGAAAAATTACAATTCGTAATGATTAAATTGAAACTTTAAGGGTTAAGTCATATATGTGTTAGTCCACTTGTGTTCTTCATTTTTGTTGAGAACTCTAGAGAGTGAGTTAGAGAGACAAGAAGAGGAAGAGCTAGAGATTGCAAGAGAATCAAGGGACAAACCTTAGGTTTGAGTTAAGGTATATTAATTTACTTACAATCTTTGTCTCTAACTCATCTTTGTCATGAAATCAAGAAGAAATTAGGAATTTGAGCTAGGGTTTTGAGTTATATGGTGGCTTGAGCTAAAGGCATGAAATTGAACCCTAATCTCTTCATCTTTGTTTGATTTAAGTTCATTATTGTGATTAACCCATGAAACAAACCCTAGATGGTTCATGAAAACAAGATTTGTTGAAAGATTATTCATGGATATATGTATTTTGAACTTGTATATTATGAAATCTTGAATTTATGAAAAGATGAGACTTTGATTTTGAACTCTAAGAAAGATTGATGTGTTTGAGTTGTGATTACACTTGTATAAGGTAGTATTTCATGTTTTAAAGGAAGATTACATGAGATATTGGCTTGAAATTGGGTTTGAAAACTCAATCTTTGATGAATTTTCGGGCTGTCTGATTTTGCCCAGACCGTACGAGCGGAATATGAACAAAAACAAGAAATTTCATTCTGCTTAAACTACCACTCAAGCAGCCAAGTCACCGCACGAGTAGTCAAAGTGGGCGCACGTGCGAGCAGCCTTGTTTCGGCTTATACCTGGTAACTTCAAATAAGTATATCCCTCATTTGTGCTCTATTTTAAGTGATTCAAGAGCCTAAATTCAAGCCCTAGAAGTCTAGTTTCTAATAGTGGTGGTCTTACATGCAAATGTTAAGTACACAAATAGATATGCTCAAATTAGTGAAGGCTATTTATTTTCTTTTAGCCTTTTCATGTCGTTTCCTACCCTAACTTGGTTCTCTTTTGCTTCTTGCTATTTCCTTAAACCTTAAATATGTGAGTATGATATTTTCAATGGAAAACATATGAAATTTTTGTATGAAACATTAATTTAAGTCATGAACATTTAGGGTTGTTTAAAGTACATCTTTGGCACAAAACTTTGTATGTGAATCACATGTTGAGAAGTTTAGCATTAAACACTTGAGTGGGATTAAAGAATGGGAAATGATTGAACAGATATGTAATGAATAAATTGATAGACTGAATTGAAGGCAATGTGTTTTGAAATGTTATGCTTGGTTATGTTTTTGCAAGCTGAGTCGTTAAGGAGTATCACCCGACCAAGCAATGTGAGTAATTTCTTTGTAACGCTATTTTCATATGAAATACTTTGAAATTGTGAAACTTATGCTTTGTATAAATTATGTGCCTTCATGAGTGTTTTCGAAATGATCAAATATGCTTGAAATCTTCGGAGCAATTATGTTATGGCAAGTTTTTAAAAGAATGTTTCAATAAGCATGGATGAGTTTCCTTTTGAGCAATGATTATGATAAATTGGGAAAATGTACTTTGACCTTTAATAACTGTTATTTGTCTATGATCCGTCTTAGACGTTTTGCATAAGCTAATGATTCGCGATAAACGCTTTGCATTATGTCAACCTTTGATGATTGTCCTATATAGTAATTTAGCAAGTTAATTAAGGCTTTTGGGTACTCTGCTACGACTTGGAGTTATGAAATGTTTGATAAGCAATATTTGAGGCCGCTTGTTATATAATTGGGCCCGAGGCCGCTTGTTATATGATTGGACCTGAGGCCGTTTCGATATATGTTTGGGTTCGATGCCGCTTGTTATATGTTGGGCCTAAAGCCATTTTGAATATATGAATATATGACTATGGACATTGTGAGAATCTTATGATAATCTATTTACAGTACTTTACGGTATTAACTCACTAAGCTTCACTCACCCAATGTTATGTATGCGCATGTAGGTGATTAGCAGCATGGAGCACATCCCTAGAGTCAGCTTCATGAGCTATTTTGTAACCAATCAAGTCATGTTTCTGAGACGGAGTTTTGTCTTGACTCATATCATACTTTGACCTTATTATGTTTTTGCTTTCATGGTCTTAGGTTGTAAACACTATGTACAAATTTCCTGTCGCTTTTATATTTTTGATGGGCATGTATATGTATTATTGTGTTACGTGATTAACTCTATGATTTTGCTCATGATTGGCACAGCTAAATAAACTTCTCATTATTATATGCTTCTGTTTATGGCCACATTAACCCAAACTTTTAGGAGCGGGTTCAAGTCATGACAAGCACCCTTTCATACTAAGGAGAATATAAAACTAGAGAAACTTTGTAACACAGAGAAGAATTTTCTAGGTAGAAGACTGAAGGAGAGGGGTCTCCTTTTATACACATGGAAGGGAAGAGATGAGGAGCCTTCCTGCAACAAATATAGGAATTAATCACCGCAAAATTGCCCAACAAATCCAGCAAAACTGATGGGTCTTAAGTGTGAGAGTTACACACTTCATATATATACATGTGTGTATATCTGCAGCTACCAACCTAGCTTGACTAAAAAAGATTAGGTTGGTGGACCACCAACTCGGCCCAGTCCAAACCTAACCTATTCCAGTAAGCCTTAAGCCTCAAGCCTCACGATCTACGACCAACGGATCATAAACTCAAACCTGGACCCGACCCGGTAGTTCGCTCGCGCGTGGCAATTTTCGCATAACCAACTTGGACCATAGTTTTATCTCAAGTCTATCCTTGAAGCATCCATAACTCACTTCCTTCAAAAAATTTGGATGCCCGAAAGGCTTACACCCTTAAGCCAAAAATGGGATTTAAATACCCATCAATGCTCTCCTTTATAATCAATGTGGGATAGAAGGTTATACACCTTTCTCAGCACCTCCTTTATGAGGCCAACTTAATGAGTCAATTTCTCATTCAAATGTTAATGGTTTTTGGTTATTCTTTTTGTAGTGTAAAGATCTCATTAAAGAATCTAAACCCACTTTAATCCACCTCAAAAGAGGATTGACACCCACTTTAATATCGCATTCAAGTCATCGAAAAACCATTATTTTTCAATGTATTTCTTTCTTATAAGTGGTTGTTGGGCTTGGTTGGATTAGGTTTTGTTGATTTTCTAATTATGATAAACTAGTAGTTTGTTTGATTGATTAATAATGTAATATTTTTCATATCTGATAGTGACCATTAATTGTAGTTGATAAGCTCAACTTTTTCCATGGAATTAACTGGTGATGGCCACATGTTAACAAAAACGTATGTAATATAGAATGGGTCTTGTTAACGTAAAAGGCACACATTTAGAGAAGCCCATAATACAAATATATGTATACATATACAAATGCATAAATACATGTGAATTATTATAAATTTATAGTGAGATAGATCTTTTATGTTTCTCTCCGGTTCAAATCGAATTAGAGGGTGCTGTTGGATTTCTGTAGACTCGTCACAGAATCCGCATCGATAATCCAAACCGTGCAATGTGTATAGCTCGTCGAATATTTCAATTTTGCAAAAAATCACTTTGATCGGATATCGATAGCTACTTGATTAGATCACATTTGTACAAATAATTTATTTTTAAAAATCATACTTATTTGTAATTTGATTAAGTGGCTATCGATATTCTATCAAAGTGATATTTTACAATGATGAAACACACGACGAACCTTACATATTGAATGGTTCGAATCATTGATATGAATTACGTGGTAGACCCACAGAAACCCAACACTCTCCCAACTGGAGGGGAACTTCTCCCTAAAAAAATACTACAAAAATGATGTGATAGCGGTGATGTTGTAAATATAAATTATTTTTATGGATGTTTTGCTTTAAAGTGAAAGATCACTATTGAGTCATATCATTAATTATGAAATCCCTATATGAATTTTCTATTCGTATTTCATTACTCTCTCTCTCTCTCTCTCTCTCTCTCTCTCTCTCTCTCTCTCTCTCTAAGAATGTAATAAAAGGCCTAAATTGAATTAATTTGAGAAGTTTGGGGGTTTATTTGAGTGAAAATATTGTTTAGGGGTTTAATTGAAAAAAGTAAACAATTTAAGGGCTCCTAGTGGATTTACTCTATAATTAAACCCACATCAACAATTAATAGACTAAATACCTTAATTTTTAAATTAAAAAAGAATAATATATTTATTGTCAAAATTAAAAAAAAAAAACGAAACTTCTAAAAGTTGAGCTTTGTTTTGCAATAACAACATGGTTAAAAGTCAATTTTTTTAGTCTTTTAGTTTTTTAAAATCATAGTATCTCTCTATTTTTTTACTTATTTTTAAAAAATAAAAAAATCAAATTTTAAATAACTTTCCGAAATAGACCAAAAGTATCATCAATGTTGATGTTTAACTGAAATATAACAAAGTAAAGGTGGATATAAGAATGTAAAGTATTATTGTTATTATTATTATTATATTTTATTTTTTAGGTGCGGCGGGGGTTCTAATTAAAAATTATTACTCTCTCTGTTTTAAAATATTCTTTTGAAAAATTTAACTTTTTTTAATAATACAAGTATTACACCTTAAAAATATTAACTTTCCAAAATTATTCTTTAGTAATACAATTATTATACTTCAAATAATGTTAATAGTTTAAATAAAGGATAAAATAGGAAATTCATATAATTTTAATTCTTAATTTTTGGAAATGAACTAATATTTTAAAACAATAAAAATGAATTACTATATCTCCCATTGGTATACTTTCATGCTACACTATTAGTTTGAACTACTACATTAATAATGTCACATAATACTTCAAAAACATATAATAATTATCTATTCTAGCTGGGGAAAGACTAGTTAGATGTGTACCATATGTACTTTATAACTAAATAAGAAAATAATATAATTTCATACTTTTTGAGTCATAACTAAAATAAAAAGACATAATCAAATATCTTATGAATCATAATCAAAATAATAATGTCATAATTAAAAAAGAAAATCAGTCATAACTAAAGCATAAAATAACATAATTAGGGGTGCATATGATACATCCCTTTCAAGGGGTTGTATAGTAGAATTACCCAATTATAGTTGGGCATTGGTAACTAAGAAACCAACTAGGCTTAATCTAATTAACCACTATAACTTTCTTAAGGGTTTAGTTCCTAGGGAAAACTTATAGGTTCAACTCTTTTTAAAAAGAGTTGAATTAAGAAGGAAACACTTGGTACTTTTTAAAGGATGGGAAAACTAATCCCCACAGGTGTTAAACTAACAATTGACTTTTGTCAATAAAAATAAAAATAAAAATAAAAAATTGGTGTGCGACTAAGAAGATAGAAAACATTTTAGATATAAAAAATTGGATAAATTACAAATACACTCCCTAAGGTTTGATTAAAATATGAATCACCCATTTGATTTTGAAAATTATATTTCATCTCTTGAGATTCTGAAAATTACATTTCACCCTCTAAGGTTTCTAATTTCATAACAAATCGCCCATTTTATTAATAAATCATGAAGTCAATTAATAGTTTTTAATGATATTAGAAATATGTTTCAATTAATAATTTAGGTAATTTTATTATTGTATAAGAGAGCAATTATATATGAATTTTATTTTTTTAGTTTACTACAACAAAATTGAGTTTTTTCGGCTTCACATCAACGACATACAGTAAATGCAAGTCGTGGTTTCTTACATTTACGACTTACTTTTTTTGCATGTTGTAAATAATTTTCCAAGACGACATGTCTATTGCGTAGGTTGTGAATGCTAATAATGATGATTTTTTTACGGTTTGCAATGTTAGTTATAAATAATAAAACTTTCTATAACGTGCATATGACATGCTGTTAATACATTAACTATAAATGACATGCATATAGTAGTCGTTAAAAATATTGAACATTTCACAGCGCACAAAAAACCAATCGTTAAAAATTGCACTTTCCATAACGCATAAAATGCCAGCCGTTTAAAATATTACACTTTTCATGACACACAATTTATGTCGTGAATGGTATAACCGAAAATAAAAAAGCACCAAAATGGAATACACGCGGCGCCAATGACCAAAAATATATTATAATTTTTTTTAATCAAAATATATACAAATTGTTTGGCTTCTAATTGGGTTTTTTAATCAAAATATATACAAATTGTTTGGCTTTTAATTGGGTTCTAAAAGGAAGATAGAAAGTTCTAAGAGCATCTCCAACGGTTCATCAAATTTTTCACTAAATCTGAGTAAAAAAATCACAATTTTCTTAATTTAATACAGACGGCTCCAACGGTTCACTTTTTATCAAATCTGCTTCGGGACAACCGGTTGGTCGACCAGCCGGTCGACCGGCAAGAGGAAATTTTTTTTTTTTGAATTGTTTGAACTAATAAAGTTGAACTGTTTGAACTTTTTAGTGGTAGACCGATTGGTCGACCGGTAAGACAAAATTTTTTTTTTTTTTGAACTTATAAATTTGAACTGTTTGAACCTTTTCGTGGTCGACCGGTTGGTCAACCGGCCGGGCAACTGGTTGGTTGACCGGTTCCTCTCCTCCAACGGTTGCGCACAGTAATTTGATGAAATCTGTACGCTGTTCTCACTTTGATAAATTTTTTGGTGAATTCTCAATTTGATACCGATTTGACGCAACCGTTGGAGTACCAAATAGTAACTTTTTTATCAAAATTTAAATTTAATGTCAAGTTTGATGAACCGTTGGAGATGGTCTAAATCGGATAAAATTAGAAGAGAGAGAGAAGAGCAGCAATGGTAGAGGACCCTAATTTTTGTGGCTCAAATGGCTTGAATTTGCTAAAACGACGTCGTTTTGAGTACAAAACAACATCAAAATTGTCAAAACGACGTCGTTTTGACAATTTTAAACTATTTAGAGCATCTCCAACAGTTACTCAAAAATTTCATCAAATTTGAGTACAAAAATGGGAATTTTCTCAATCTGGTACAAGGCGCTCCAACGGTGAGCATCAAATGAGCATCAAAGTGAAATTGGGGAGGTGGTCGACCGGCCGGTTGACCAACCGGTCGACCGGCAAAGGCAAATTTTTTTTTTTTTTTTTTTAAACTGTTTGAACTGTTTGAACCCATGTATTTCAAAGAGAACCGGGCGACCGGTTGGTCAACCGGCCGGGCAACCGGGTGGTTGACCGGTGTACCACTTTCAATGGTCAGTAACAGTGATTTGGTAAAATCTGTTTCATGGTATCAGTTTGATGTTTTGTTTGGTGAATCCTCAGTTTGATATGAATTTGGTGTCACCGTTGGTACCTCAAAAAGTAAGTTTTTCATCAAATTTCAAATTTAATGTTAGATTTAGTTCTCCGTTGGAGATGGTCTTAAGCCACAAAAATTAAGACCCCAAACATTTTTCGGGAGAAGAGAGAGAGGGTTCGAACCCTCCTCATGTCTCTGCAAAAACTTTTCAAAACCCTACCCTCTCTCTCCAGCAGGCCCCAAATCCTAAACCCTCATCTCTCTGCAAAAACTTTTCAAAACCCTCACTTTCTCTCTCCATCAGACTCCAAATCCCAAACCTAAACCCCAACCGGCATAACAACGAGTGAGAAAGAGAAGATGGACAAAGAAAATACACACAGACAGAGGTCTGAGCCAGAAGAAAAGAACGAAGAAAGAGAAGCAATGACGGAGAGAGAAGACAGCCGAAAGGAGACGAAAGAGATGAACGCACGCAAAGAAGAACACTTCCGCCCTTCAACCAGGTTTGTAGATTCAAACTAGGGTTTTGATTTGGGGATTTTCACTGAAAAATCAAGGTTTTGATTGAGCAACTCCAAAATTATGTAAAATTAGAGAACCTTAAGGAACTCTTGGTTCTTGAATTAATTCTGAAAGCATGCGACTGTATTGTTTTAGATTGTGAGTTTTTTTCTTTATTTTATAAAATTCTTCAATCTGAGTTGGGAAAAATATGTTCAATGTCAATTGCTTATTGTGAAATTGGTTTCTTTAATGGGTTGAACACAATTATTTTTTTTTAATTTGTTAATTTAAAACAATTGTTGTTTTGTTACATAAATTAGGATCCTTTAACTTAGTTGTGATTGTATAAAATAAAAAAATAAAAAAAAATTTCTTAAATCTAAAATTTGTGAACCCTAAGGGAATTCCAGGTTCTTGAACTAGATCTAGGAAGGAATTGAATTGGGAATAGGTTTATCGATTTTGTTGGATAACGCTAATTGATATTTGGCGTTCTTATTCTCTTTCTCTGTGTTCATAAATGTTCATAAAGATGCAAATAAGTATTTATTCCAACTGCAGGTCTTATAAATACAAATCTAAAACTCGCTACATATTTCATAGACTTGAGTCTATAAACCTTTCAACCATTTAACTCATGTGGTTTTACTAGTGCCCATATTTTGGTTTAACCAGTAAATATGGCATTCTATATTGAAACTCCATTTATTTTCTTATGCTGAATTGTGTAGTTTGAATTTTCCCACTTCCCCAATATCTAGTGTTCCTTCTTTTTGTATTCTCGAAAATAGTTTTCTCATGATGGAAACATGAAGCATATATGCCATTAATTTGCTGAATTATATCTTCATTTCTTTCCCTTTATGTGACATCTTTTAAGGATTTTTAGGTATTTTTTAAATTTTATTCAATATATGGATAGTTAAACTGTAGCTTTATACAGCTACGATGTTATTATATCCAGTCCAGACTACTCACGATTTGTTGACACTACTACAAAAACAGTTAAAAATCACACTTTGACAATTAAAAATATCTCACTTTTATTAAAAGTATGATAAAAAAAAATTAGATTAACATTTTAATCACACTTAATTTGATTAAATGTGATAATATTTATTTTTTATGTCACTTTTTAATTAAGTGTGATTATATATATACATTTTTAATCTCACATTCTAAATAAGTATGATTATATATAGTAATTTTTTAAATTACAACTTCTAAATAAGTGTGATCAAAAGTTTTTGAGGGAATATTTACCGCCTAAATTTATTTACGTTTAATTTTATTAATTTTTTTTATTTATTATTTCTCTGTATGTATCGAATGATACATACACCAAGGGAATACCAATCAACACTCAGTCTCTTGCTCTCATTCTTGTCGACTGCCCATTGGTCTCCTCTCATCGACCAACCATCAGCCACCGTCGCTCCCCGTCTCATCGCCACGATCGGTACACTGTCTCTGGCCCATTGGTTTTGAATCAAGTTTTTTTTTGTTTCTCTCTCTCTCTCTCTCTCTCTCCCTTCCTCTATTTCCCTATTTGACTTTAGCTCTAGGATTTGTTTGTTTTTGTGTTTTGATATTGTATGGGTTTGATTTATGGGAAACAAGTAATTTTGGTCTACATTTAGGGTTTTTTTTTCTTCTTCTTTTGATGCAGAGGCTTTTAAGATATCTGAAAGAAATTTTTTTTTTTTTTTTTTTTTTTTTTTAAAACAAATCAAACCATTGCATATTTGATCCCTTGACCAGGTCGGCCCTCTCGCATAGTTGGGGAATTCAATTTACTAGAAATTTAGTAAGGTTGTAGATCAAAATGTGTTGTGGTTTTTATTTTATTTTAATAATGCTAATTTTTCAATGATTTTACTTCACTTTCGAATAGGGTTCTTGGATAATTCAGTAAATTTGAAGTGGGTTTATTGGTAAAATCATTATGGGTTTTAGCAGTAGCTAGGATTTTCTATGTTTGCCTATGTTGTCTTTCTTTCTTTTCTGTTTGTTTTTACTTCCTTCTTTGTTCTGCTTCCTTTGGTTAGGATTTTGCATTGCTCTTGACATCACTATGTTTTGTTTGGTATTTAGATTTAGCAAGGGAAGAAGAAAATAAAATGTAAAAAACTTATTTTCCTTATTTGGTTACAATGGAAAATAGGGAGGAAAAGAAAATATATGATGGAAATGATAGAAGATTTTTTTTTATTTTTTTTTAATTTATTTTTTTATTTTTTATTCTCTTCATTTTATTCCAATGTTTCCTTGCACCAAACAGAGCCTATTACATTTTCCCCCAGCAACTACAGATACACTAGCCCTGTGGTTTCCATTAGGAAGTGAGTTGGAAGTTGCATATTTTGATTGCATTCCTCATTGTTCATATATAGATATATATATATACTTTTTTTTATTTATTTATTTTTAATTTTGTTGAATTTATTACAACCATCAATTGATTGTGTGCCTATCATGTACTAAAGCCAAACTTATTCCCAATCATTCTTTGTCCTTTTAGAAAATTTTGGGTTTTGTTATATTTGAAATGGTTAAGTAAAGGAAAGGAAAATGTTAAAGCATACATTAGAAAGGAAACCATTTAGTAGCAATACTATTTGTTTGACATTGGTCATGTTCAAATTGTCACTTGATTCAAGTGTTAAATTGTTAACTGTCATATTATCTAAAAGTTGTTACAAAGAGGGTAACTCTATTATTTATACCTACCCCAAAAAAAGCTCTATTATTTATATCATCTACATGTTTCACATATGGCCTAGTCAATGAATTTATAATGATCAAAGAAGTCTTGAAGTTGGAGGTGGTCTTGTGTATCAAATGTCCAATGAAATAATATAAGTAACAGTCATCCTGAATAGAATTTAGCAAAAACTAGCAAGGTTCAAGAAGGTAAATTCATGGATGTATTGGCATCAGCTTATGCAATCTTGGGTTTTTGTGTGTGGCAAATTTAAATCAAGGTGCACAATTTGTGTCGGAACTTCATTTTGATCTCTCTTTCTTTTTCTTTTTCTTTTTCTTGTTTTTCTTTTTTGTGGGGGGGAGGGGGGTTGGTGGGTGGGTTAAATGTTTATACATTATTTAGAGGCTAAATTATTATAAAGACAAAAATAGGACTTACCTAATGTTGAAGTTTGCTATGCTGTTGTTTAAAATGAAATTGCCTGCTATGCATGCAGGAGTTTTGTTGCAGTTGGGGTTGATCCCGCTGTTATGGGCATTATCCCAGCTGCTGCAATTCTAGCTGCAGTGAAATCTCCTGGTCTTGAGCTTGATGATATCAACCTGTTTGAAATAAATGAGGTAGTGGATTCTCTTCATCATTATAATGCCTGTGTTCAGTTCAGTATTGTTGGAAATTGGGTCAGATTTGACCTGACCCATAACCCATAGAACGTTAAAATTTGATTCCATATTTTCTCAAGATACATTTTCCCAATTTAGATATTACCTCTGGAAGCAAAACCTTGTATATTGGATAAGTCCATCTTACAATGCCGTGAGAATATTCTTTACTACATTGAATGGACTGATACTTGGCTCAGTATTTTGGGGCATGGGTTCTAAAAGGTAATTTATTATTTCTTCTAGTTGTTAAATGAAATTTAACTATACTGTTCGCACACTTTACTTTGTTTCAGCTGTCTATCTCTATTGTGTGATTTCTTGCTTTTGAAATCTAATTTTGAACAATGACCCTTCACTTGTTTCTTTCCCAATTGATTGGGACACCAGGTTTGGTTTATTCTCTGTTCATTTCTTATATGTAAATTCATATCTGATTAAACCATTCAGCCTCTTAAGACTTAAGAGTGAGAAATTCTGAGAGAAACTGATTGTATCTATCACTTGATATGACTGAGTTAGTGCTAGCTGAATTTTACATCTTCGAATAAAATGGGTCAATGCTGTGAGAAAAGATGTGATAGCCTATGCTGAACTTGAAATTTCTTTAATAGGCTTTCTTGAGGATGAGCTGTTTCAAAATCTAGAAACCAACTTTGGCAAATGATGAGTTTGTTGTATCATTAGTCTCACAAATGTTGGGCTTAATGGTCTTTTCTTTGGATATGGATCTTTGTTATAAATGTGGGTAATGTTGCCCTGGCCTTCTACGACAGCTACCTTGTAATTATTTGTTAGAATTGATGGAGATGCTAGACATTAGTTTTATTGATTTTCTCGTCTGCTGAACTGTTAGAAATGTGGTGTTCAAAGTGTTACCCTATATATATTTTGAATCTTGTGTAGGGATTCAACTCAGAACTTATATGTTGTCCTGGGAGCTTTTTATGCTTCATGCTTGTTTGTTGGAGTCAATAATGCTTCCTCAGTACAACCAATAGTTTCATTTGCGAGAGCTGTATTCTACAGAGAGAGAGAGAGAGAGAGAGAGAGCAGCTAGAATGTACTCCCCATTTCCTTATGCTGCTGCCGAGATGGGTATCTTGATATTAAAGCTTTGTTTAATTTGATTTGAAACATGACCCTCAATAGAAATATGTTTAAATTGTCTGGATTGGCTGCATATCACTATCATTGAAAGTGGCATGTTGAACTACTTAGCCTAAATAGAAATGAAAAGGGTAACATATATGACGGAATCGCAGAGACCATTATGTTTGTTTTTCTCATTTTTCAGCTGTTTTATTTTCCATTTTCCATTTCTCATATGAGAGATTTCTTCAAGTGATTGCTATATCTAAAATGAGTGGAAATCATTTGTGTTAAAACATTATTTTATACTGATACTTCGAAACAAATAATTTCTGGTATAGAGAACCGCCACAGGAATATGGTGGTTCACAGAACAGAGATCTTAAAGCCTGAAAACCTGCTTTTGGATTCCAAGTGCAATGTGAAGATTGTTGATTTTGGTCTGAGTAATATCATGTGGGATGGTCATTTTCTGAAAACCAGTTGTGGAAGCCCAAATTATGTGCCCCAGAGGTATGGTATCTATGGAATATAATTTAAGACAGTGAAACAAGTCAGTGAGATTTTTCAATTGAACGCTGTTTGTATTTAAAGTAACTGTTGAATTTCCAAGGTTAATAAATTGTATGTTGGACCTGAGGTAGATGTATGGAGCTGTGGGGTTATCTTGTATGTGTTTTTTGTGGCACCCTTCCTTTTGATGAAGAAAACACTCTTAACCTTTTTAAGAAAATAAAAGTACATTGAAATTATTTTAATTTATATTAACCATTCGTCATCATTGCTATGTTTTCCTTGAACTTGAGGATCCAGCATTGTTTGGTAGCCGCTGTTCTGTTGATTATTTTCAATTTTAATGTCTGCATCGTCATCTTTATCATCATAATGTATTACTCAACTATTCTGGGTTCGGAGATTAGCATGTCTAGATTTTACACTAAAACTTTGTATTCTCTTGGAATGAGAGACTTGATGCTGCATCTATCATACTGAGTATTCCATTGACCTTTCAAGATCTCCAACTACTGTTTCTTAAAGAACTCCTCGCTAGTTGTTTATGTATTTGTTTTCATACTGTGTGAGCCTGTCATGTTATGGTGACTTATCTCCAACTATTGAATCTATTAACAACTAAGGAATGTAAAGTTCAAAAGTCTGGTGTTTGAAATTTATCTTAATTATCTACAGGCTCGTGAATTTTCAAATGAGCTTCGTGCTAGTACCAAAGCACCAAGAAATCCAACTGTATGGCTTGAAAGCTTCACAGGTTCCAGCCAAAGTGTGAACAATTCAGTCACTTTTACAGTTTCAGAGGCATAGGCCAAAATTCTTACTATTTTTATCCCAATGAGGTTGCGATCTTAATTTTCTACTCATTTTCTGGTACCCAAGTGATAGTTCTTTTTCTTTTTGTTTGTGTCTAAACTTTAAGTTCTTTCATTGCTCAAACTGTAGAGTTCTTTTTTCTCACATTTCATGTGCTTTGAAGTTCCTGCAATTGCACCATCAGGAGGTGTTGGCAATGGTAACAATGTTGGATCCACTGATGATGACACCAATGATGACGATCTCGGTATCAATGACATTGATGACAATGACAGCAAAACTGGTAATCCTTTTCTAGATAGCTCTTATTGTTTTCATCGCTGTTAAAGTTTGTTTATCCCTGGTTATCACATATTGTAGGTAAAAATTCTTCAGAGCTGACAGAACTAAATGAATCACTTTCCCTCATTTTTCACTCATACAATAGCATTTCCATTGATCTGATTTGTCTTTTTTTTTTTTAATATATATTTTATTTTTAAATGTATTATTCTAGATACAGAATCTGCTAAAGCAGCTAGAAGGCAGCTAAAAGAACCATTTACTCAATTCTGTTTGACATGAATGTCCCTGCTGTTTGTGCTATCAATCAGGTAGAGTATTTCTGTATTTTATTTTCAGCATATTTTGATGGTATTTGTAAGGTAGAAAAGCAAAGAGGTTATGAAACTTAGATTCCTTAGTTTATTTCTATATAGAATGACCAATAAAACTGTTTTGTTGTTGTTCTCTATTACCCCCTAATGCAATTATTGTATTAAATTTGCAGGCAACTTTAGCTTTGTTTTGCAGTGTCTATGCAGTTGGAAGGATTTAAGTTCTTAGAAAAGAGTTTCCTATCCTTATTGTTTGAGCTGTTGGAGACTGTTGCAAGGGTGGATGAGAACTTATCTTATGTATTTGCTACTAAGTACGCAGGTAGAATTACATCACATTGTCCCAAAAAGCACCTAAAGTTACTAAACTTACCTAAATTTTTTCTATAATGGATTGAAAGTTTCTTTTTAAACTTGTAAATAATATAGACTCTAATTTGACTTGGACTCTTTATTTTGAAACTTACAATGGTAATGGATAAAATCTATATAAGCCTAAACCTCATACATAGAGTTTCTTTAACATAATTATGCAAGTCCCAAGTAGGTGCTGCATTGAAGTAGATTAATTCCACCTCTTCCTCTTTTTAAATTTAATTTTTTTCTTGAGCTTTTTATGGCTTGGATTTAGTAGCAAATTATATTTCCTGTACAAATTTAATAGTTTGTTTGAAGATTCCAACTCATTTCTCTCTAGAAACATTGTAACAAAAGAGGTAACTTTATTTGAGGTATGAAAAAAAAGGTTTTGCCTTATGTGGATTTTGTTTGCATATACATTGAGACTATTGAGATCTTGAATTTTTGCTAATTTTTCATTATGACATTGTTTTTATGGGGCTATTGAATTATCTTATTAATTTTGAAAATGTTTTGTTAATTTTTTAAAATTTCTCGATCATTTCTTAATACCTCGATATACATTTTTGTCCCTGAGTTGTTGGTTTTTGTACTTATGTGAAGTTTCCTTTGCTATGGAGACAAGAAATGCAACAGGGTTAGTTGCTCTAGCTATTGCCGCGAGTTTAGGTGCCTTAACACATACATTGGGCATCGTCGTTCTTGTGATAGGAGCAAGTGGATTTGTTACAACTGCAGCTACAACTGCTATAGGAATTGTTGTTGGTAGTTTTAGATAATCTCTTAATAGTTGTCAATATGTTTCGAAAGTTAGATATGCATAGTTCTGGATGGTTTAAACTTTTTGTACAGTTTAGAATTTAAGGATATAGTTTTTGAATGTTTGGAATGTATAGACAATTGTTGAATGTTTATAATTTATAGATATAGTTTTTTTTTTATGTTTCAAACAATATTTTGGTGGTTGATTAATGTTTTGTGATGTTTGTTTGTAATATTTGTTAGATTGTACAAAATTGATCAAATAGAACCTGCTGAATTTAAAAATAAAAAGAAAAAACTGCATATTCTACGGCAGTCATAATAAGTTGTCGTATTTCATATTTTACAGTGCGTAATCAACGTCGTTATTTGTCAAACCAATTAACAACGTGCAAAAGTAGTCGTAGAAAAAGTAACGACACACAAAATCTGTCGTTAAATATTTTTAACGGCGTACAAAGCATGTCGTTGAAAGTGAATGACTTTTCATGATTAGTCATAATATGACACATGTTACATGTCGTAAAAGGGTTTTCACAGCGTGCATTGCGCATCATAAAAATCCTTTTTCGTTGTAATTATGATAAATAAGAAATTCTGACAATGGGGTATCTGTAATTTTTTAAATCACAGGGGCTAATTTGTATTTTAAGTAAATCTCAAGAGGTGCATTTATAATTTATTCATAAAAATTGGAATCGTAAATGAATTGAGTAGTAAATTTTTTAAAAATCAATTTAACAATTTAATAAATTTTAAAATATGTTAAAGTCTAAGAAAATGCTACCATATGTACCCTACCATACAATATATAACTTTATTACAATTTTTTTTTTAATATCAATAACAAAATGCGTAACCTCACAACAAATTGGCATAACAAAATCTCTACAATTTGTGATTAATGTTGCAAAGTTTTGTGACTTGATCACGACATTTTTTATTATGTCAATTTGTAACGAGATTATGTATTTTATAATTAATATTACTAAATTTTGTACTAAAATTATATATTTTGTGACAAAAATACATATTAACATATATTCCCAAAACAGTTCTGCTAGGTGGCCCGAATTACTTTTGGCTTGAATGGCTCTAGGTGCCAAAATGACGTCGTTTTGGCACCCTTTCCCCCCCCTCTCCCCCCTCCAATAACCCAGAGGAGAGAAGAACAGAGGAGGAAGAAGATGAAGAAAGAAAAAGAAAAGAAACGGAGAAGAAGAACAGAGGAGAAAGAAGAGGAAGAAAAGAAAAAGGTTCTTATCTTATTCCCACACAAGGACAACACTCTGCCTCCTTCACAAAGTCTTTTCCCTTTTCTTTTCTTATTCCAATCTTCCATCCCATTTTCCCAGTTGGTGAATACTGTTCCCCATTGCCTTCACCTCCATTACTCCTCTTTTTCTCTCAAATTTTACTTTGAGCACAAAAAGATTCTTAAATTTATGAATGACTTATGAGCTTTTAGACAACAAGCCCCTTTTGAATTTAAAATTTTCAAGCACATTATCTCAAGAGCTTGGGAACACAAACGAACAAGACAAATCTTTGAAAAAAAAAAAAAGAAAAAAAAAAAAAGAAAAGAAAAAAAGAAGACAAACCTAAACCATCGCACTAGTTTTACACAAAAAATGACTCTTCATTAATTTTTCCATGTAAATCTGTGACATACATATACTACCAATTTTTTTGCAATTTTGGTGTCTTTGAAAATTCTTTTAAAGAAAGAGAGATTGAACATTTGAAGAAAACTCATTTATCTTCCATATGTCAGATCACTATGTGAAATTTTAATCTTCACGAGGTCAAAGTTTAAACCAAACAGAAAAGGTTTTTTTCCTCACTGTTTTGAGATTCAAATTTTTTTAAAAATAAAATAAAAAGAAAATAATGAAATGGAGTGAGAAGAAGAGATGTCAAACTTAAAAGAAGAAACTCCAGTAAATGAGTCATGAAACAGCACCTTCTTGTCAGCTAATGAAGAACTGAATACATTCATATATGAATATATATCGCCATTAAACCCTTAGATAACATAGTGCCACTGCCAGATGGTGGTTCCAAAAGAAACATACAGTTCATTACTGAGTATGAAACAATGCCACAAGATAAGATTCATGGCATTATTGATTGAAAAGAAGAGAGGGGGAACACAGAGAGAGAGAGAGAGAGAGAGAGAGAGAGAGATACACAGATCTGTGTATACACACAGGCGGCGCCGGTGGCTCGAGGGGTTTGCGACCGACGATGATGGCGGCACCGGTGGTTTGCGACGGAGATTCCATCTCTTTCTCTGTCTCTGTCTCTGTTCCCCCTCATTCTTTCTTCTCTTCCACCCCTTCACCCTTCCACTACAACAAGTTGGGTCTTGGATGACGAATTTTTTTTGTCTCCAAATAGCTAATTTCGTCACTATAAATATTTGTGAGGAAATATTTTCGTCACTGGGTTCGTCATTGAATGTTTGTCACTAAAGAGCATTGTGACGAAAAATAATTTTGTCACCAATGAAATTAATTTAGTGACGAAAATTTTTGTCACCAATAAGACTACATTTTGTCGCAAAAAATCCTCATTTTCGTCACCAAATAGTTATTCAATACCATATTTATAACTTTAGTTGACGAATAAATTTGTCACACATGTTGATCATTGATGAGAAAATAATTTCGTCACAATAAGATGTAAAGTTGACGAAATTTTTCGTCTCCAAAAGTCAGACATGGGTGACAAAATATATTTCGTAACAAAAATATGTACACGTGACGAAATTTTTAGTCACCAAACAACAAAATCAATGAAAACTTTCATACATAAGCTGCGATAAATTTTGTCATAAAAAATATTTATTAGTGACGAATAATCACTTTGTCATAATAACAAGTATAGATGACGAAAAAATTTGTCACTAAACTTGTTCCATATTTTATATTTCATTTTAAATTATTATTTTACAAATATGCCTGCTCATATCCCAATCGTCTTCTAAATGTACTAAGAAATTCACTAGCTAATATACACTACTCCACACAAAAAATTTGTTAAACAATTTACATTATAAATCAAAATATATCCATGAAAACCATTATAGCAAATCCCAAAATGAACCAACGTGGTGTCCACCAAAAAAAAAATCAACACTTGATCTTAATTTATAACTAGAACTATGTATCAATTCAAAAAATAAAATAAAATTCAACACTTGATCTTAATTTGCAAGTATGCTTCCAAACGTCATCAAAAACCAATCTGCAAAGAAAATAAACAAGAAAAATATTATCAAGGATGTACATGAAGGATAGCTAGGAGTAGATCTTACTAGACATCCAGAAGTAGAAGGTTTATTACAATTAAAAGCTTGCAAGTCTCTAACTTATGCAAGACAAATATGTGATGTCTTTTGGTAACTTGTTGGTGTTTAGGGGATCTTGTTTGTATTTAGTTTTTAGGATGAAGTCATGCTATTTGTATTTCTCTTTGTAAAGGAAATTTGAATTACTTGAGAATTTAGCTTTAAAACTAATAGTGTATATATGTTAGAATTTGCAATGTAATTTGTATTCTATAGAATAAGAAACAAATTTGTAATGATGTTTGGAATTGTATAGAGTATGTAAAATATTACAGGAGATATAGAAATAACATGAGTATATATATTATTTAATAAAATAACTTTTTACGGTATGCAAATGTATCTTTGTGAAAAAACGGATAAGAGGGGAAATAATGCTACCAACTGAAAATTGCAAGCAATGATCAATGTCTTTATTTTTACGATGCCTCCTAGGATGCCCTACCCAAGTGTGAAACCAATAATTAACCAGCCAAACTCCCACCATCCGGAGGTATTGTCATCAACTTAAATAACCCAAATTTCTAGGACCCCATTGGAAGGTTTGTCCCTTGTAGGTATGCTAAGTGATTTCTATTAAAATGATCCATCTTCAACATACACAAAAAAACAATGTTCAATGTGGCAATACTGTAATTTTGATGCTAAAAAGGCCTCTCTAGCTCTCCATGCCATTCGATGCTGGTGCATTAGCTGGTTCTGTCCTCAACTTATCTAACATGTTGCGGAGCTCCTCATTCTGCTTAAGACAGTCTTTTACCTGCAGGAATCACATCATGCATATTATTGTTTTGAGGAAGAGATCCGCATAACTTCCACGAAACTTAACAAGTAAAGATAATATAAGCATTCCTCATCCACGACAAGATGAAGGCAAATTAGATAACTAAATGTCTTTTCAAGCTCAAGCTCAAGCCTAAAGCTATAGTTTATCGCAATGCCATGGGGTATCCTGATGTATAAACAAACATATGAATAGGTAAAGCAAAGGCATATAGGTGTCTTAGATACAAGTATTGTAGTTCAATATCTGGCTTCATTGTGCAGCCAGTATTATTTCACATCTGATTAACTATTTTCCCTTGAATCAAAGGCTTAATCCAAAATCTCTAAAGAGCATTGCACCTAAAATTCTCTCTTTTCAAACACAACAATATATTATTTGATTAAATATTTGTCCTTAAAACTTCTGACAGCCCCTTCATGAAGTTCTCTTTTGACATAATTGAGATCCTACATCTATATCTTAAACTTCCATCTCACCACAAATCTCCAGCAGGACAAATACATCAAGGCATGAATTCATTTTTCATGCAACTTGTCCAAGGGTTCAAATATGAGGAATAGGAGCTCAATTATGCGCTAAATTGATGGTCCTTAGTCAACATAAATTTTTACAAAAAAAAAAAAGTAAAATCACAATTGAAAACCATGAATGCTATAGGCATGCACAAAGGATAAAGAATTTTTATGCTTTCTCTGTTCATTTGACCAGGGTAGCTTTCATTGTGAACTCTAAATGAAATGAAAGCTAAACACCTAGGGAAGCAACTTTTTATGTCCAATCTCTAAAATGAAAATGTAATGACCAATCCAAACACTATAATTAAACCAAATTACACTTTGTCCAAGGTTATTCATAAACTACCTTGGGAATGACCTAAAGATCCATCAATAAGGAGAAGGGAAAAAACAGAGAGAGAAAGAAACCACAAAAGGTGTCAGCAGTTACTAAATCGAAAACCAGATTCTGTCAAACCTCCAAAGATCGAGTACTGATTCTCCCAAAGATGCACTACTACACCGTTGCCTCTTGATAAGCGAGATGAAAGATTAGAATTTTCCTCAAAAAGCCTCTCTATCTCTGAAGATTGGGAATCAATCAGTAAACAAGATTAAGCGACAAACTAAAAACTTCAAGTCCGGTTATTGAATGAATTGAAATAGTAGGAAAGGATGTTACCTCCATTAGCGTTTCATCTGCTGCTCTCCAATCTCTCTACCACCTCTGCCATATCATGCAATTACTTCTCAAGTCTCTCCTTGTCTTCCTGCAAAATAATATAAATGAATTAGTAGGATAATGAAATTGCGGAGACAGACACCTTTGTGCCTAGAGGGAAGTGAATAGGCCAAACTCTTAAAACAAATTACCAATTAAAAATTACCAGATGGATTATTAACAGTTATTCAATCTCAAGATAGATCAAAAGTCTTCCATACAGTAACACACTAAATAAATCAAGATGGTAGACATCATGACTTATGTGAAAAACCATTGAGAGCAACTGAACAACAATCAGTTCAGGTAAAAATCACGAGCACCCTACTGATCAAAATACATTTGATCAAATGTATAATACAAAAATTCAAGTAAACGAATTACAACCCAATCCTCGATGATGTGTCTTGATGAATGATTTGGACAAAACACTTGATGATGCCAACATACAAATGGATCAGATGTGAGTCTTTTTTGTTATGCCACTTATCATCTTTTCAATTTAATACCTCTGTATGCGCTATAGGAAAATTAGTTTAGCATCTGAAACTAGGTTTACATTTGATGCGCTTTGGTTGATAAATTATGGATGTAGGCTGCGTATGTATATTTATTTGATGTAAAAGTCATGTTCTATGCTTTTAAGCTTATGCCCTCTTAATATCGAGCACTTCTCTAGCTGTTAGTCATACAAGCATATGTTATTATCTAAAAACAAATTCCAATTGTTTAAGAAACAAATCCTTCATGTTCCTCTGTAATTGGTTTTTGGTTTGAGGTAAGTTTGATAAATGAAGCTCTTCAATTATTTGGTCTCTTATTTTTGGCAGCATCAAATTGTTAAGAGTTTCTAGTGTTTATGTTCTATCTGCTTTAAGGTACTAAAGTTTGTTGAAAAGTACTATAATTATGCATTACTGTATTTAGATTAATGTTTATCAATGTTAACAAGGCAACACGTACATTAGGATCAACAGTCCGTCCTTACCACATCATTAGCTGCACATTGACATGATGAACTTACTAACCATTTGATGTATGAAGTATGAGCAGGGGGTTTAAATGCTAACTCATTGCAGTAGAGAAGTAGAAGTACAAATTGGGTAGCACACATAGATTCACGTAGGATTGGGTCCAACTACACATGGACTTTTAAGAGCTCCTAAACTATTCCTATTTGGAAACTACGAATTTGACAGGCATAATCTATTTGAATTTACTAAAACTTGGATTGAAGACCCAAAAAAGTGTGTTTGAACCATCATGACCACTGCAAATATTCCACCTGCTTCTAAGAATATAAGGAGTATATAAAACTAACCAATTGCCATAACAAACAACTTGTCAACCTAGAAGTAAACATAAGCCAAGAGATGGGACAATGGTGGTGGGGGCTATACATTGCATTTGCAATTTTCAATCATTGGCAGAGTTGTATAAAACTGTATAAGTGAGTGTATAAAATTAAAATTATATAAAAAAGTCATTGGATTATCTAGGGGGATGTGGCTAAGAAACGAAGAGAATAGGAAAAAGACGGAGAGATAGGAGCTATGGGTAAAATAGATATTTAAAAAAAAAAAAAATTTTGTTGACATCATCCAATTTTGTTAGTTGACCTAAGTCTTTATGAAGAAGAAAATTGTAATGTGGTTTAAAACCTCGAGGGGCAGGATGCAATTTCCATAACCACAAGGGGTGAATTTATAATTTACCCAAATATTTTCTAAATGAAAAGAAAAAATGAATAAATAGAAGTAACACCAATATAAAAGTTTTGAATATCCTCTCATGGCTATAAGCCTAAAACTAGGAGCTCCTTTGATATCATATGCTATTCTAAAGAAGGGATTTTGAAAAAAATGCTGTCACTTATTTGATGATGAATTCCTCCCTGAGGAAGTGGTTGTCAAGCATATTATTGACATGGTAAGATTCCGTATGTTATCTGTTTCTAACCTGAAAAGCCATCCAGGTGACAGGTGGTTCCTTGATACATGGAAACTGCCAGATTCAATATTGAAGAATAGCCCCAATCATTTGGAAAGAGAAATGAGGGATGGGAGTTCATTAAATGTGGGTTGGGTGATTGTGAAGATATATTGAGTGTTTCCAAATGCTTTGTTTATTGTGCAGGTTACAAGGAGCTGTTATGAGTGTTAAACCATTTCATAGAGGTTTGACTATTGTGAGGAAGTTATAATACACCTCTCACTGACCATATTGAGAGTGTATTGATTAACTATTTATATATATTCGTATATATACTCTGTTTTGCAGGTTGCATGAGGCTGCTATTTTTTGAGTGTTGTGAGGTCTCATATTGTGGGTTGAGGGAATTGTGGAACCAATCAATTATGAATTTTGGAGACACTTTGGAGGGACGTGATATTAAATAGGAGATCTTTGTCAAAAAGAAAAAAGAAAGACCCACTTCTTCTGCTATATATAGTGTATGAAGTGAAAATGAAATAGACAAACATTAGGAGCAGTGAAATAGAACTACAATTTTAGCAATGAGAAAAAATCATTGTTAAATTAGTATTGGAGTTAATATTAAGAATCGACAGAGTATAATTAAAACTACAATCCATTTTGTTTGTTCAATATATCTTCAACTTGAAATTCAAAAACCCTAAATCATTTCACAGAATAAATCATCTCATCTATCACACCAATAATTAGTTCAAAAAACCCTAAATCTAGAACAAAAAATCAAAACTCATGTACTCATTTCACAAAAATAAAAATCCTACAACATCAAAAAAAAAAAAAAAAAAAACCCTAGCTCTAGAGTGAAATGGGAAAATAAAGGAAGAGAGAGAGAGAGAGACTGAACATCGATAGGAGAGAGAGGCGGTGAGCGACGGTGATCGACTCCACGTAGCAACGATGACTGACCGACGGTGAGCGACTATGAGAGAGAGGGGGAGAGCAAGACTACTTGGTGTTTAGTCCCTCTGTTTGGTGTATGTACCTGTAATACAGATAAATAAATAAATAACTACTAAAATTAAGCATAAACGATGAGCGACTAACTATGAGAGAGAGGGCGACAGCAAATGTTTGGTCTTTGGTCACTCTGTTTGGTGTATGTACCTGTAATACCTATAAATAAAAAATTAATAATATTAAAATTAAACATAAACTCAAATTAAGCGATAATATTTAGAGTTAAAATTGAGTTAATTGAAATTATAAGAATTAAAATTTAAAAAAATTTATCATTGTACAGAAGAGCAATTTGAAATTTTGTTTTTTCTTTTAAGTCATATAAAGTCGTTAATCAATTTTGTACACGTGGCAAGTATAGTTAAAAAAAACATGTTATATTCAGTTTAACTTATTTGTTATTATTTATTTTGTGCATTTTAAAAATTTTGAAAATATATTAGTATTTTTTATTTTTTTCAAAAAATGCCATTAGATAGCTTGGAAAGTTTTTGACTTAATGGCATTTCTCAAAATGCTATAAAATATTTGTTTAGGACACTTTTCACCTAATGCCATAAAAAATAACTTGCACCTACCTAATTTAGTGACATTTTTTAAAAAATGTCATTGCTACTAAAGTTCATTTGTTGATAAATGACACTGAAACAATTTCTTGTGCCATTCTTTTATAAAATGTCATAAAATTGATGTGACATTTTTTTTATTGAAATGTCACTAGAACTTTATATGTTTGTGATTCTGTAGTTTTTTTTTTTGTAAAACGTGTTATCAAATATTATTTTTGTAACATTTTCTAAAAACATGCCACTAGTGTAGTGCCACTAAAGTGTGTTTTTGTTGTAATATATATTCTTCATCAAATAGTTTCAAAATATTTTAAATCAAATTTTTCAAAAAAAAAAATTTAAATTATTGGTGCCGAAAATATATTCTTCACTAATAATTTTATAATTGGTGACAAATTGTTTTTCTCACCAAAAGTCTCAAAATTTTGGCCCCCACTCAAAAAAATTAGAGAGAAAACCTTTGGTGACGAAATTTAACTTTTCCTCACCTAAAATGAAGTATTTATTAACGAAAGTAAATTTCGTCACCTATTATTTTTACTTTTTTATTATATGTGACAAAATTTTATAATTCGTCACGAATTATTTTTATTTAGTGACGAAATTTATTTTCCTCACTACTTTTCGTCACCGTAGGTTACTTAGAGAGCTAATTAACTTGTATTTTGTTTTTAAAGAGAGAGAGAGAGAGAAAGAGGGGAGATGAAAACTGATAAACAAAAAATGAGGAGGGGGAGGAAAAGTTAGTAGTATATTTTTTTTCATTACTGCCTAATATTTCAAAACTTTCCCTTCAAAATTAGTGCCAAAATAATTTCCTCACTAAAAAGTCTCAAAATATTAAAAATTATTAGTGACAAAAATATATTTATCACTAAATGGTCTTAAAATATTTAAAATCAAGTTTCTCAAAAAATATATATAAAATTATTGGTGACGAAAATATATTCCTCACTAATAATTTTATAATTGGTGATAAATTTTTTTCTCACCAAAAGTGTCAAAATTTTGGCGCCACCAAAAAAAATTAGTGGGAAAACCTTCCGTGACGAAACTTAATTTTTTATCACCTAAAAAGAAGTATTTGTTGACGAAAATAAATTTCGTCACCTATTATTTTTATTTTTTTATTATATGTGACAAAATTTTATAATTCGTCACGGATTATTCTTGTTTAGTGACGAAATTTATTTTCTTCACTACTTTTCGTCACCATAGATTACTTTTGTTGTTCGGCGTCGCGACCCTCCTCTTTCTTCTCCTTCTCTTCTGCTCTCTTCCTCCTCCTCTCATTTCTCTGTCTCATTCTGCTGTCTGTTTCATAGAGAGAAAACAGAGCGGAAAGAGAAAAAAAAAAACTACCTAAAACGACGTTGTTTTTGGTAGTCGAGCCATTCAGGCCAATAAAGTTTCGAGCTATGAAACATTATTGATTCCCAGAAAGACGCACACCTTAAAAGAACTGTAAAATTTAATTTATTTATATAATAAATTTATCAAACTAAATAGATTCCGCTAAGTATAGTTGCCGCTCACACACCACATACGTCCAATGATGGATCTAGGGGGCGGCTGCACCTTCAAAAATTTGAAAAATATCATATATTATAGAAGAAATTTTAAAATAATTTAAAATTATAAGAGTTCGCACCTTTAAATTTTTTATAAATAATTTTAAAATTATATAAAATAACCCTCTTAATTTTTTAAATTATAAAGTAGCCACTCCAAAAATATAATGCTGAATCCGTCCCGGCATACGTCTCTTGTAAATCTAATCCGAGTTGTCATATGCTAACAATTATCCAGTCCGAGTTGTCATATGTGAACAATTATGTAAATGATTAGTTAAACCCACCGCACCATAAAAAAACAAAGCCACGGACTCCACAAGAGACAAAAATATTTTTATGCCATTGTTTGGAAAGTTGGCAATTTTAATAAGTTATTTTAATTTTTAATTGTTTTAAGAAGTTTAAATTTTTATATTTAAGAAGATAGTTGAATTTGTTTATAGTTAAATGTAATGTTTGTAAGAAAAAAAAATAAAAAGATTATAAATTTGATGTAATATTCTATCTTATTAATTATTTTAATCTATTTTATATTTTCGTAAAAAAAAAAAAAAAAAAAGTTCCACATACCAAACAGAGCCTATGTATTGTGAAGACCGTCCCTTGTTCACCCTCATTCCTAATATCCTATGTAGTTTTCCATGACCTCTTCCTCCAAATTCATCTCTTTCCACTCCCACCACCACCACCACCACCACCACCATTACCATCACCACCATGGCTAGCAATGACAACAACAACTCCGTCACCCACCACTTAACCATCCTCCTAATCGCCGCCTCAACAGTCGGTATCGTCATCATCCTCTACCACTGCATCAACGCTTGTTGCCACAACCGGAGAAACCCCCAACGCCACCATCGAACACCGGTTCTCCGACAAGGAGAGATACCGGGCTGCATCGACACGTCGGTGACGGGATTCATACCGGTCTACAAGTATGAAAAGGGAACGAAATTGGTCGGAGAAGATGGGACTTGTACGATTTGCTTGAACGAGTACGAGGAGGGTGAAGAGCTACGCACGTTGCCCGAGTGCATGCACTGTTTCCACGTGGCTTGTATTGATATGTGGCTCTATTCCTGTTCCACTTGTCCGGTTTGCCGCACTGATACAACGCCGTCTCCGTTTGAGTTAAAGGTTTGTTTGGAGCCTCGTTTGGATGGATCGACCTCTGAACAAGATCGTGGCTTGGCACCGAGTTCTGGGGTGCATTCAGGGGTGTTATGATGGTGAAAAAGGTTTAACCATTTGTATAGGCTCTTTTCGCTTTTTGTTTGATCTGAAAATATCTTTTAGACTATGCAGGTAGATTGTCCATTAAAAAAATTAGATGGGTTTGATAATTATAATCATAATTATATATTTTGTTGATGCATATATATATTCTTTTTGGGTATAAAAAATGGACATAAAAGATAATTTTAAAAATAAACATCAGTTTTTTTAACAAAAAAATCTAATAAAATCGTGAAGTGATTATCAAAATAATCAAACTTTTTTCTTAAATAATTTCTGTTCATAGTCGAATAAAATGAATAGTTCAAATTATTAAAATAAAATTTATGGCAAAACCCACAAGGTCCAACATCTCAAAAAACAAAAACTTACCCCCACTACAAAAAATTAAGATTTTAGTGACTAAAATTTAAGGACAAAATTATTTTTAGGGACTAAATATTTTTGTTGCGAAAAGTATTATTATATTTTTAGTAACGAAAATTGAACATTATTGATTAATTATTATCCTTTTGGGACTAAACTTTTTGTTTCAAAAAATAAACTATTTTGAGACTAAATTATTTTGTCCTTAAAAGTCTATTTATCAGTGACATTTTTTAAATTTTATCTCTAAAAATCTTATTTTTGACTTTTCAAGACGATTTTTTAACGACTATTCTCACGACGATAGCAATTGATCTATAAATGTCTTTTACAATAAACTTTTTACTTTTAAAAACTAAAAGATCTGATCTCTAAAACTCTTATTCGAAAATAATTTTATTTGATTGTGACTTCAGGACTAATATGCTAATAGTTGTATATTAGTGAAGGTGGAGAGGGTCGTTTACGGGAAGGGGCTAGTCTAGTGTGGTGAAGATGGGAGGTGAGGTTTAAAATTTTAGTTAAAAAAATATTTTTTATTATACGAAAAAATAAAAATATTTACGGCTTAAACAAGTGGAGCATCAACCTGGACATCAACCTGGACCTAGCATCGTTGCTATGATGACATGAGTGAAATTATTGTTATAAATGATGATGATTCAATTCAGGGTGGGATCAAAAAATTAAATTAGAAGGACACTTATTAATTATAATAATTTTTATAAAAATATTTCACGTAATTTTTTACGGTTGATTTTAAGAAATAATAAAAAAATAAAAATAAATAATTAGTGTGTTTGGTTTTAATTTTTTAAAAATTGAGCTTTTTTATTTTTTGTTTTTAGTTAATATTTTTTGAATTTTGAATAATTTTTTTATTTTTTTAGATGCACCTTACTTAAATGTATCTAAATAGTAAAATATTTGTAAAAAAAGATTTTCAAAAATTAATAAATACACAAAAATAAAAAAATATACTGAATTTGTTTTTTTTTTTGTTGTATTTTTTTGGTATTTAATGTATTTTTTAAATATATTTTTACAAATATTATACTTTTTAAATGTATTTATGTTAGGTGTGTCTAAAAACTAAAAAAAAATTTCTTAAAATATTAAAAAAATTCATTCAAAACATTAAAATGCGAAAAATAAAAAAGTAAATTTTCTGAAAACTGTTTTCTAAAAACTGGAAACAAACAAGCTAAATGTTATTTGTAACTAGTGTATCATGGATAATACAAAAAAATATAGATATAAGCCTTAAAATAAATTATATAATGATAAATTATTTTTTGATTAAAAATTTGATTAAAAATTCAATATAATGGTAATACCATGTCATCAATGATATATGATATCACTCACTAATGGTAAATAAACACATAAAGAGTGAACTTTACATGTCAAATGTAACTAATAATTCAATAAATTTTATATCTTTATAGTGAGATTACTTATACTTGCATATCACTAATAATGACATCGCCGTTGCATTAAAAAATTTTCATAACTAATATGATTTATTTATAATAGTCTCTTCATTTTCAATCAAAACAACTATTATTATTTTCATAATTTTTTAAATGTTATTGATATTTCACTCTAATAATATTTTTATAATTTTTTATTTAAAATATTTTTTTTTATATTTAAAAAAAAAAAATTCCCAAAATGTGGGACACGTGACCCCTGGCCACATGCTCCCTCCGCCACTGATTCAAACATTGCTTTCGTTCACGTATAGGTCGTATAATGCAAACAGATGTCAACAAGGTAGACTCTTGCAGCAATTTAAAGTACAGTAATGCTACATGCCTCAAAGAAATGACCCAATGAATAACAAAGACAAAACCCCTCAACTCATTTCAGTCCATTAAAAGTGGAATAATCATTATAAAAAGTATTTTTTATTATACAAAAAATAAAAATATTTACTGCTTAAACAAGTGGAGCATCAACCTGGACCTAGCATCGTCGCTATGATGACATGAGTGAAATTATTGTTATAAATGAGGATGATTCAACCATTGCTCTCATTCACGTATAGGTCGTATAATGCAAACAGATGTCAACGAGGTAGACTCTTGCAGCAATTTAAAATACAATAATGCCACATGCCTCAAAGAAATGACCCAATGAATAACCAAAGATAAAACCCCTCAACTCATTCCAGTCCATTAAAAGTGGAATAATCATCACCAAAGAAAAGGAAAAGTCATAGCCAAAGAAAAGTAGCAATCCGCTACGTTGAAAACGATGGTTGATCATGTAAAATTTTAATTTGTTAGATCCTTCTTTGTTTAGTTTAATTTGTTAAAATTATAAATTTTAATCTATTTTTAATTTTTTGAAAAGTTTCCTTTTTCTTTTTAATTTTTGCAAGGAATTATATATTTTTAGGTTTTGATGTTGGCAAGTACTAGAAGAAAAAGCACATTTGGCGATTAAATTTTTAATCGCCAAAAGTTTATTTTTTAGTTGTTAAAAGTCAACTTTTTAGTTTCCTCGACTAAATTTTTTAGTCGCCGGTTTTGTCGCGAAAACACGGTTGGGAAAGGTATTAGCGACTAAAAAACTTTTAGTCACCAAAAACGAAGTCTGTAGCGACTAAAACTTTGGTCACCAAAGCTCAATTATATTTTTTCAATTATACATTTGACGACTAAATTTTTAGTCGCCAATAGTGAATTAATTTTTTTTTTAAATTTATACATTTGCCGACTATTTTTTTCGTCGCCAATACTCAAGCTTTTGGCGACCACACATTTTAGTCGCCAAAAACTTAATTTAGAAAAAGAAAATAATTACCCTCTGCTCTTCTAAAGTTTCGAACCACCAACCTCTCACATTTTAAACCTTTAAAGCAACACACTCTCTCCACTATGCTACTACAACACCACGTAAATATATATGCAACATATATTATTTATATAGTATATTGAGCCGTATTAATATAAAACTATATATATAAACATAATTATTTTTATTCAATATAATTTATGTAAAAAATAAATTATTTACTAAAAAAAATAGGAGACTACTTTTGGCGACTAAATCTATTTTTTAGTCGCAAATTCTATACTTTTTGGCTACTAATTATTTTTTAGTCGCTAAAAGAATTAATTCCCGCCTAAAACCTCCACTTTTGGCGACTAAACTGAATTTTAGTCGCCAAAACCCTCCACTTTGGGCGACTAAACTGAATTTTAGTCGCTAATTGTTGACTTTTAGCTACTAAATTTTTTTTAGTAGCCAAAAAGCTTCACTTTTGGCTACGAATTTTTTTTTTTTTGTCGGTAAAACACGTATAATCGGCGACCAAACTATTTTTTAGTCGCCAAAACCTATACTTTTGGCTACTAAATGTTTTTAGTCGCCAAAAACCTTCACTTTTGGCTACTAAAATTTTTTTAGTCGCTAAAACTCATATAATTGGCGACTAAACTGATTTTTGGTCGCCAATAACTATACATTTGGCTATTAAACTATTTTAGTCGCCAAAAGTCTTCACTTTTGGCTACTAATTCCATTTTAGTCGCCAATTGTGCTACTTTCAATGACAGAAATTCAAATTTTAGTTGCCAATTCTGCTTTTTCTTGTAGTGAAGGAATGGGTCAGACTGGTCTAAGCGCTTCGCAAATTGGTTGACCTTTTTCCTTCAAACTGAACCTTCAACAAACCCACAAGGAAGGTTCCGAAATGTGGGGTTTCCTTTTCGTAGACCCTTCGATGATTAAGTTAGATGGGAATGTAGTCTGAATAGTAATTAACTTAGAGAGGAAAAGAGAGAGAATTAGAGAATTAGTTGTTACCAAACATACTTCAGAAGCTTCCTTATATCCCTCACTGATCATTTCCTAGTCTATTTGAGCTGTCTCGTTGACCGAAAGTCTATAGTCTAGTTGTCATCGGTCATGGTGGTTTTGCATGCTCTGGTGTAAGAGGTCTTGTTGCATTTAATGCCATAACAGCTTCATTTAATGCCTGATGTGTGGGTTCAATAACTCTGCAGGATCTTTTTATGCCACGTGGCTAACTCTCTATCTGATGTGTGTCTCATGTTACTAGACCTGGACCAACACTGGTTTTTCATTACTGTTGGGCTTTAACCATGCGACTGTCTGGGGAGCTTAGGACAAAGGCGGGTTGGGCCTTCTTGGGCCATGGGCTGGGCCCTCCTGAGCTATGCCCATTAGTAGTCCCCCATTCCCGAGTGCAACTTTAGTCCAGCAAAGAGAATAAGAAAAGTGAAGGTAGTCCCCCAAGTCACGAAAGAGAAGACGAATCAAGTAATTAGGCAGGCGGGTGAGGACGACCGAGGGTGGAAGATCGTCTGGGTGGCCAACCGACAAGGTGACCGACCGGCGAGGTGACCGATCGTGGAGGTGGGCAATCAAGAGATCCGATTGAACGAGTTTGGGTGGGGTAAAGGGTGGCAGATTAACGTGACGACTTTGAAGGTGCACAGGGCTCAAGGTGCACAGATGCACATAATGATGTGATGGGAAATAGACGTGAAGGAAGAAAAAAAGTTAGTGGTGAGTGGAGTAATCTTCGCCGCCCACGTGGGATAGTCTGGGCCTTTGATGAGGATGTTGAACCATTTGTGGAAGGCGAAAGACGTTTTGAAATGGGAGAATTCAATAGGGGTGGGACATTTACGCGGTTAGTGTCTTCGTTCCCTCTAGACTTAGCAAATTTGTTTTTTAAATTAGCAAATTTCAACCATGACCCTTGGAATATAGGCAAACCATGAGCTTTTGGGCTTGTACGATTTTCATACATCATTGTGAAAAACCAACACATCCCAGACTTGTCATCCTTCTTCGCTCCAGAAGTGCCCTTATTCCGTATTTCTAATTTCCTAATGCCGGCTACTGAGGCGATATATAGAAACGTAAGAGCAATGGCCTAAGAGGAAGTTCCTGCCGTGACGATGGACCCTTTCGGAGATGATGACAGGATGGTGCTCACGAAACAGTATAGGATAGTGTAGATGTCCCCGAACGCCCCGGGAGGGTTAAGTCCCGTTCCGTTCATATTGGGGTCACTACTGTTTAAGGACTTAAATGTCACGGTTCTTAATCTTGAACCAAAGAGTCCAAATCTGGCAAATCGATTTTGAAAACAGATTTTTTGAAAAGAAGTGCCAAACATGGATTGCTTTGCCAGATACAGAGTCGCCACCTAAATGTTTTTTAATGGGAAATTTAGGAAACCCTGACTCGGTGCCAAAGGCCACGTGTCCATCATCACCAAAGTTGCCTCGGCTCGGGAACTTGGGTACGATTGGGGAAGGTCACTTCGTGAGCACCCCCGCTCGCCCGGTCAAAGACCGGCCTCTACTAACCATGATATCTGATTTTGAAAACATTGTGCGTTCTTATTCCGGTTATTAGCCTAGGTTACTATGTGATGCGCACAGCATACAAGTATAGACCGGGTAGTCTGAATTGGGGCAAAACATTTCATGTTCATTTTTGAAAGATGGTTTGCTACCCGCAGGTAGGCTTAAAATGCAGATTTTGTCACCCTAGGGTGGGCTTAAAACACTTGATGAATTGTTCCCAATCCAAATAACCCAACCTCCACCCACAGGCATTCAAGGCAGTTATATCACATAAGCAGCTAGCCTCATGGTAAGCATGCTATTCATGGCAGTCACTCACACGCATGCAAAGATGCTAAAGCATAAAACTCACCGAGTACTCCAAGCCAAAATAGAAACTCATTAGAAATCATGCATGATCCTAAATATACAGGATTGCCTAATGCAACACATGCAAAAATGCAACTATAACAGGCTCGGCTATCCTAAACATGGCATATGGAATGCTATAACTATCATGTATTCAACTTGGAATTGAAATACAAATGCAGTTAGTATGATGCGCCGAGCCCGGTGCATGCAAGACAGATGAATGAATGCAAACATGCTATCATACTGTATGCTAATTGAAACATGCCCTAATCTAACCATCATAAGCAGGTAAATAAAAGGGAAGAAAGACGTGGGATTGGAAGACATACATCACACTCACCCACACTTATTACAATTTTGCCCTCGTACAGAGGGTCCGAATAAATATACAGTCCCGAATAAAAGAATAGTACAGTCCAAATAATACAGTCCAAATAATGTATAAATTCCTAATTAATTAACAAATTAACTAAGAAAGCTGTAAAACTGGTATGCAAGCCAGGGACTGCTTTGATTCCGCTCTGGGTGATGAATGATGCATGTTCGGGTTGCCTTTGTGCGGAAATCCATGACGATGCCCCAATTAGCCTCTGTTTGCACCTGTTCTTGAAATGCGTGCCGAGCTCCAAAAAGTTACTGATTCTTCATTTTGCTACAACAGAGAGCAGGAAAGGGACATGGCAATGTATTTTCACAAATGTATGCATGTCTCGATCCTCGTGCCACCAATCACGCATATCGATGCATGATGGTTGAGGAGTCGAATTGCACAACTCAATATGAAATGAATGCATATGAAAATACAACAAAACCTAACTCCATCATGGATAATCCGAATTCGGTGGTGGGAATTGAGACACGTTACGTCACTCGAGTCTGGGCGTACCTCGTTTCCCGTGCCCTGGCTAACTCCTAACCCGAACACGATACAATATGCATGATATGCATGAAATGCAACTAAGATACAACCTAACATGCACGATGCTATGAAGTGACATACACGATGCATAATGGACTTACACCAACATGAGTGGACCTCAGCCACACTCACATAGGAGGCCATAATGATGAAAATGAGACAACTCGGGATACGTGCACACGTGCACGCAAACCGAGGACCGAACCTACGGCACGGAATGCCACTCTAACAAGACATGGCAAAACATGGAATATGGCATATGATCATGCAATTTTCAGAGGCAAAATGAGATGCAAAACAGCCCCGAATCATGGCAAAATGATACCCGATGCATGGAATGAGTCCCGAAACATGAATTTTGGCGCATGCAATGGCCTATAGCTATGCAATGCACGCATAATTTGAACATGAAGTATGAAGGCAGAAGCTAGGAAGCCCAAAAACAAGCATGTTTACAGTTTAAAGAATGGCCAAACAGTGGGCTCAAGTAGGGCTAAATTAGCATACAAAAATGGCTCCGTAGGGGAGGTAATGAAGCAAGTCACAAATTCTGGCCCCAAACAGAGAGGGGGCCTTCTAAAATATTGAAGAGGGGCCAAAAATATGAGGTTTTACAGTTTATGACAGACTCCAAAAACAGGTACAAGTATGCTCAAAATGCTATGCAAGAAATAGGCCAACAAAGGGGCAAAGAAGCAAGTGGTGCATGGAGGTCTCAAACAAGTGAGGACCCTTCAAAAATATTGAAGAGGGACCCAAAATAAGGCTTTTTACAGTTGATGGCCGAGCTCAAAACAGTGTACAAATAGGCTCAAAATATCATGCAAAATGAGGCCACCAAAAGGGCTATAACATGAAGTATACAAAGGGTGTCTCAAACAGCCATAGAACTTTAATGAAACATGAAGAGGGAGTCAAAATATGGGCATTTTAAGTTCAGACCAAGGTCCAAAAACAGAAGCTCAATAAGCTAATAAATCATGCAAAAATGGGGACCAAAGAGGGGTACAATGACAAGTGATACATGGAGGTCCAAAACAGTGGTGAGCCCTTCTTCAATGTTGAAGAAGGGCTCAAAATAAGCTCAGTTACAGTTTATATCATGCTTCAAAACAGATTACACATAGGCCAAAAATACTATGCAAAATAATGGCATACAAAGGGATATTGAAGCAAGTGTAAAATGGGGGTCCCAAACAGGGTAAGACCCTTAATGAAATATAAAAATGAGCTCAAAAAATGACATTTTCAGTTATGGCCGGAGCTCAAAACAGCAAGCCAAAATGCCTAAGAAATGGTACAAAAATGAGCTAGAAAAGAGGGAAATGGCACTCACCCTTGAAGACCAATCTTTGGTTGCTTCTTGGACCAAGAAATGTTGCCTCTCAAGCTCTAGAAAGATGCTCCAAATGTCTGGAATGGAGGTGGTGGTGTGGTACTAGGTGATGGTGAAGAAAGGGTGTAGGAACTTGGATGTTTGGAGCTTGGAAATGGGAAATGAATGGAGGTATGTATGCAAGGCTTCAAGACCAATTTTTTTACACCCCAAACCAGACCTGAGATGCTGGTTTTTATAGGCAAAAAGAGGTGAAAAAAGAGGGGGAAAAAAGGGGGGGAGGGGGAAAACAAGCCAAGTTTCCCCCCCAAAAGTTGGCAAACCCGGATACACAATCTAGGAGGGAAAGGAGGGCATTTTTGGAAGGAACCAGGTGTGAGGAACATGGCCAGCCAGTTTTCTTGGGCTTAGGTGGCCGGCCGGCTACTTTTTCTAGGTTTTCTGGCCGGCCAGCTACTTTCAGGACAAAAAACATGGGCTTCCGGAAAGAAAAGTGGCCGGTGGGTGTTTGGGAAGTCCAAATGTGGCCATTCAAGTGTCCAAATTGAATCCCCGGAAGTTATCTTTCCAATGGCGTAAACCTTGCATCAAAATTCCTCTTGTGGAAAAAGTTATGCCCATTTCCGTGAAGCCGCGCAGATTCGGTCCTAATCGGAGTGATACCCTACTTCAATCAACGATATCTCCCCTATCCGGAATTGGATTTAGGAGATTCTTGAGTGAAAAATGAAGCCCCGGGAGTAAGATTTCCAATAGTGGTAGTCTTATAGCTTGATTCCAAGTATCCAAATGAATAGGCCCGATTCGGCGAGGGCCACTCGACTCTCTCTTAACGGTCATGCCCATTTTCTCCCCCGACTGGATTTCTTCCCTCTTCTCTTCTTTTCTTTGACTCCGAACCCCTAAGTGAGGTGTTTTGAAAGATTTTTCGAAGATTTCATCTCTCTTTCATTCATTTCCACTTTGTCCTTGCTCGGTTTACCGAAAAGCGCAACATTTGACAAAATACAAGCCTCGGAACATCGTAAAAACTTTATTTTCAAAATGTTTCGAAAGAGAGGGTTTTAAGATCTAAAATCTTTTGATCAAGATTTTTTTGGTCCAAAAAGGGTATGAAGTTGAGGTTTGACTCTCTCTTTGTCGAAGAAATTGCACTTTTCCCCTGCACATCTTTCTTTATCATGTAAACCATCAGTCGCATCCAAGTCTTATGGACGGTCAAAAATGAGGTGTCTACAGATAGAGAGGTTGGTGGAGATGGGGACTAATAAGCCATCTTGCCCGATTCCAGCAACCATGATTTCAGTAGCTCAGCCAATTACCTAAGTGGTGCCAGACCACTGGTACACTAAGGCGGACAAATACACGTTGACATTGGAGGATTTGGAGGAGTTGCGCACTAAGTAATAGATCCCAACGGATGTGGAGTTGAGAGTTCCAACGGTAGTGGAGAAAGCGTCAGATGTAAGGCCAATGGAGTTTACGCTGTATGAAGAGGCGCTCCATAGGGGTTTGAGACTGCCACTGCCACAACTCATCATCGACGTGCTAAACCGTTTGAAGGTGGCTCTAGGTCAATTAATGTCGAACGCCTGGAAAATTTTGTTCACTTGTGCAATCTTTTGGCCGTGGGTGACCAATGGAAAGGCAATGTATAGCGATTCTGGTTTTAGACCCAACCCATTCGATATTCTGGACTCGGGTTTCATGATTTTGTGTTGTTATTCATGTTTTATTTCCTTATATTTCATTGAGTTTGGCTATTGGGTTGTATTGGTTGCGCTTGAAATAGGATGGTTGCTTGGTTTTCAAACTTTTGTTACCTAGAATTTTACTCCTCTACTCGAGCATCACTCCTTGTGTTCGAGCGAGCTTTGTGAACTCTCAATACTTTTGCAGGTCTGCAAAACTACTGGGAGAGTGTATTCTATACTCGAGCGGTTCTTTTTGCACTCGAGCGGTCTCGGCTCTAATGGCCCTTCTTGTGCTTGAGCGATGGTCTTCTGTCTGTAAAACTACTGAGAGTGTGTATTTTGCGCTCGAGCGAGGTTTCTTGCGCTTTAGCGGAACAACTTATTGTGTCTGATGCTAAAGCGCCACTTCTTGCGCTCGAGCGGACTGTGCGTATATCAGATCGAAATCAGGTCATTTTACATCACTTTTTTATATCTCCCTCTATCTAAACTTTTTAAAAACCTCAATCTAGAGCTCCTCTCTCTAGAACTCACTCTCTCTCTACTTTTTCACCTAGATTTAGTAGTTTCTCTACTCATATGCCTTTGTTAAAAAGGTAGAACACCTTAAGGGCTACGTTTTCATCTGAATAGAGTTGGGTTTTGACTTCGTCTGGGTTTTTTCCTTGCTTTGCTCGCCTTCTAGCTTTGAGGTAGGGATTTTCTACACTCTTCTATGGTTTTTAACTTAGCTATTTTTTTTATATAAACAATATTGTGATTTTTGGGGATTTTGAACAAACCTAGGGTTTTGGTTTAAAATCAAAAGAGGGGTTTACAAATGAATGTATTGGAAATGGTTATGAGAGTGAATATGAGGTTGTGTTATAATAAGATTGCTGATTTTGATACTAGGGTTGAATTTTGGAAAGAAAGAGAGTTTTCCCTAAAATGTCTCAAATATTTATTTTGTATAAATAAAATGGAATTGGTATTGAAAATGTGAGATTGGATGGATGTTGATATGTGTGGTGGAATTGGTTATGTATTACTATTCACACTTTGAAATTTGGATAATTTATCTGTCTTGGAGATTGTATATCTGTTTAGAAATATCTGTTTTGGGTTATCGGTGGAGGATAACTATGATTGTTGTAAAAATTGCATGAGAATTAGGTGAATTGAAACTAATTTCTCATCCATTTGCATTGAGTGTTGTCACGTCTTTAATACATTGTACATGTATAATGTTTGGGAGAAGAAATATGATGTACTTTATGTTTAGGAGAAGAAAGGGAATGCACTCCATTGAATTAAGTTGGTCGGAGTGTTCATGGTGAAAGTCTCGAAAACTATGAGTATATATGGGTGCTGACTCCCGCGAACGAAATATCCGTAAAATGGCAAATAGAAGTGTTTGTATGATGGCTGTATTGGTTAAAGATTCACTGAGTTGTATCCTCAGTTTGGTTGTCTGAACAAAAATGGAAATGACTCATAAATTGAGATAAAATGGATTAAGATACAAGTTCGGCATAGTATGATTTTGCTAAAGTGTTATAAATGATTTCGTCACAGACATTGTATGTGCACATCACACTTATATCTTTGTTATAATTCATATATTGTATTAGATTATTTCTACTGGGGTTTGGTTCACCCTATTTGGAAAAAGTATTTTCAGGTACTGGTGATATGTTTCCACCGTAGACCTAGCTTGGGAGGACTGTGGAGCTGAAGGCTCAATTTTTTTGTTATTTTGTGTTTAACTTTTGTACAAGCCTAGGGCTTTATTTGTATTGAGCTTATGACTCACTTTTAATGTACCCAAGCTTTGACTTGGAAAGATGTAAGCCTTTAGGGCATATAATTACATGTTTAGCTTTTATTACATTATTACTGTTTGGTAACACATGCTATAAATTCAGGGTGTTCTATTTATGAATATATATTGCATGTGTCAACCCTTTTGTACAATCAAATCTCATGTAATAGAAGGACATTTTACTCTAATTCATAATGTTATTTACATGTTGTTTTGGATGGTATATTGCGTTTATATTGGGGCGTTTCAACTTGGTATTAGAGCGTACCGGGTTTGAATACTTTGGGTACATAGGAAGTGGTTATTACCACAATGGGTTTGTCTCGCTTGATAGAGACGTTAGTATGTACGGTATGCTTATATGATAATATGCTTATGTGATTATATGGGTATGAAATTTGATTCCTAAGATGTTGATTGGGTCTATGAGTTTCTAGAAGTCCTATTAGAAAAGCACTTGATTAGTGCTATTTCTAATTGGAACTTTTGCAACACTGTGGGATGGTCATTATCTAGGAAGGAAATTAGTATGTATTTATGTGACTACGTGCTTACGTGGAATGAATTACTGTCGTCCACTGCATCAGGATGCGAGTGAGTTAGTTTCAGCACATTTGTAAATGTGCTAATCTCTTTGTTACCTTCATTAGGATGTTAGGGCATGGACGTAGTGGACATTCCGGGAATCTATGGACATTCTAAGGCTGAGAATCAAGTCCAGGCCCAAGTAGCTGAGACAGGGCTGTCATTCTTGAAACGAAAGTTTTTCTGATCGAATCCGGACGAGTTTTTGGGTGATCCCAAGGAGCCACTAAAGGCGGATAAGTGGCTAGAACAGATAGTGAAGACGTTTGAGATGCTCGGCATCAAAGACAGAGGTTTGAGGGTGACCAAGGCATTCTTCCAGCTGAAGGGAGATGCAGTTCAATGGTGGAAGTATGCGTGAGGGCGCATTGGAGTGACTTGGGAGGCTTTCGTCAACGCCTTCTAGGATAAGTACTTGCTGTAGACACCCCATTTTGATCGGCTCTAAGACTTGGGTGCTTTCTTTTGATTGCCCTATGATGAAAAAACAAGAAGGTGTTTCTCACATAATCATGTAGACACCCTATTTTTGACTGCCCTTACAACTTGGGCACCACCGATTGCGCACCCAATGATGAATTTGTATGTACTTGCCAAATGCTCGAAATCCTCAGCAGAATGGCTCAGCTTTGAGCCTTAAAACCCTACAAACCTTGTGACTTGTTTTTGGACCAAAAAAGTAGTTTTTCAAGTCTAAACATCCTAGGACTTGCAAACCCATTAGTGTGGGCTGCCGGCCACTATTAGTGGACTGCCGGCTACTTGTGTGTTTTTTCAGATCTTTTTGCCAGCTGTTCCAGCTGTTTCCACAGATGCATACACTAGTCCATATGTGTCTGTATAGATATTTCTGAGGTGGTCTCATGTTTTTCTATATATAAAGGATCCTCTCTCAAGTTTTTGAGGTTAGAAAAATTTGGGAGCAAAAATATTTTTTCTCTCTCTATACAATTCTCGCTCTCTTACAAGTTCTTCACTCTTTGCCTATATACTCTAAACCAAACCTTTGTGTTGAGGTGTTTTTGAGCTTGCATTTAGCTCTTGAGGGTGTGTAATTGTTGGTTTGTAACTCAAAAAGGATATCCCTCTTCAAGAGGTATAATTCTTAACTTGTTTCCTTTTTTTATTTGCCATCTTTTCTATTGTTTTTGGACTATTTTTCACACTGAATTTCTGGGTTGAAACTTGTGGTTTAAGGCCTTTAAGGATGGAAGGGTGGATCACCCTTCTTTGTACCTAACTTCTTAAGCCTTTGCTCTTGTGTTTCCCCCCTTTCTATTTTTTTTATTTTTATTTTTATTTTTTGTTGAGCTTTTTACTACTGAATCTTTGAGGTTTTTTAGAGGCTAAAATCATTTTTTGAAGTCCTGAAAATGGAGGGGGTAGCCTCCGCACCTTGTGCTTGCTTACTAGCTTAACTTGCTCTATATTTTAACTTACTCTTTTAGCACTTTTGACTTCAATTTGAGCACTATTTTAGCCAATTTTAGAACTATTTTTTACATGTTTGTTCCAATTATGCTTTGTATTGTAGGCTTGTAGTGTAACGGTCCTCATAGGTTTGGTGGTTTAGGCCTTAGCCACCAACTTATTTGAGTTGATAGTGTTTATTTCTTGTTTTTCATACTTGTATTCATCTCTAATCACCTTTGCAACCTTTCCCATTTCTTGGCTTTTTCTTTGTTTTGAAAGTTGTTCAAACCAATTGTTTGTTTAAGCTTGAGATAGAGGTATCATGCTTAATGGTTTAATCCCTTTAGGAGATCACTACCAACAGCATGGTGTCTCTCTCATGCCCAAAACAACTCTTTATTTGATGCTCATTTTCATTAGAGGACTTAAAGCTCATTATTGGACTTAAATGAACTAATGAATGGATGGTAATTGGAATAAAGTAATAAAATTGGGACAAAAAGTGATGCAAGATAATAAAGCAATTTAGTGTTCAATCGGACGTTAATTGAACACATGGAAACTTGGATTGTTTCATACTAGTTAGTGATTGAAATTGATTTTCCAAAAGATTTGTTAGATTTAGACTCTTTTGTGTTTTTCTATTTCACATCGCACTTGTGAGATCAGATTCAGAACCACAAGAGTCCGAACTGTAAAGCTAGTTGTATCGGAAAGGAGCACGAAAAGTCAAGCTACAAATCCTTAATAAGAAAACTTAGAATTTGAGCCCTATTTCCAACCCTAAATAGTCATAAATTACCTTTCCAAGGGAATATTCTGACCTCACGGTTGCGTCCAGAATGGTTCGTTTAGCTAGGATCAACCTTCGCTGCACTTCCGGAGGCTTCACTGAAAAATTCTCTAGAAATTTAGGTTACAACACAAATATTTGAAATTTTTGGGCCAAATTGTAATTTTCAAAACTTAGGAAATATTCTGTTATGTGAGGGAATATTTTGTTAAAGTCAGGGAATATTCCGTTCATATGCAGAATATTCTGTTAATGTTGATGTGGCAGTCTTACTAACATGGCATGACTGGATAGGTCTTGATGATGTGGTGCTGACATATCTTTACCCTAAAAAATGAATTTAAGGAATGCTTGGAAAGGGATTTGAACACCCAACCTACTACTCAGCACCCAGTACCTTAATTACTCTGCCAAAGCTTTGCCTTGTGTTATATTTCCCCTCAAATAATATTTGACTATTTCAAACCAACAGATAGAGAAGGTGTATTTTTGTATTTTTTTTCTTGTGTATGGGACACTCCCTGTAGACACCCCATTTTTGACCTCCCTTACGACTTGGACGTCACCACTTGCACACCCAATGATGAATGTTTATATGCTTGTCAAGTGCTCGGAGTCCTCAGTAGAATGCCACAGCTCTGAGCCTTCAAACCCTATACACATCTTGCCTTGTTTTGGAACACAACCATAGTTCTTCAAGCCTGAAAAACCTTGGGACCTGCTGGCCACCACTATTGGCGGGGCCGCTGATCTGGGTTGCCGGCCACTTGTGTGGCCTGTCGACCACAAGTGTGTTTTGGCAAATATTTTTGCTAGTTGTGCAAACTGTTGTCACTGATGCATGTACTTGCTTACACGTGTATATATTAATATTTTTGAGGGAGTTTGATGTTTGTCTATACATGGGAGACCTCCCCTTCTATCTTTAAGGTTGGAAAATTTTGGAGCAAAATTATTTTCTCTTTCTCTCTTGCAAATTTCTTGAACCTTTTCCTATACACTCTAAACCAAACCTTTCCATCTTTGAGCTAAGGTACTTTTGAGCCTACTTTGAGCTCTTGAGGGCGTGTATGTGTTGAATTGTTGTTTAGAAGTGTTCTCCTCTTTAAGAGGTATAAGGCTTGGCTTGTTTCCTTGCTTTGTTTGCTTCTTTTCCTACTGTTTTTCCACTATTTTTGGACTGTATAAACTATGTAATTTTGGGTTGAAACTTGTGGTTTAAGGCCTTAAAGGGTGGAGGGGTGGTTTACCTTTCTTTCCACCTTGCTTCTTTAGTCTTTACCCTTGTGTTTCCCACCTTTACACTATCTTTCTTTGAGCTTTTAAACACTGAATTTTAGAGCTTTTTCAGTGGCTAAAATGTTGTTTTGAAGTCCAAAAATGGAGGGGGTAGCCTCACCTCCTTATGTTTTGTTTACTAGCATACATAGCTCCATGTTTTAGCTTATTGTTCTAGCTATTTTTGTCTTAATTCTAGCATGTTTTAAGACTGATTTAGCACTATTTTTAGCTATTCATTTTATTTAAGCTTTGTATTGCATGCTTGTAATGTAATTGTCCTCATAGGCTTGGTGGTTTAGGCCTTAGCCACCATCCTATTTGAGTTGATAGCATTTGTTTATGGCTTTCCATACTTGTTTTCACTCCTAATTACTTCTTCAACCTCCCTCATTTCTTGGCTTTTGCTTTGCTTTGAAATTTGGTTCAAACTAGTTGCTTATTTATAGCATGAGATTGAGGTCATGTGCTTAATGGTTTAATCCCTTTGGGGGTTCATTACTAACGGCATGACAGTTCTCTCATGCCTAAAACAACTCTTGGTTTAAGGCTTCTTTCCATTAGAGGACTTAAAGTTCACCTTTGGACTTAATTTACTAAGGAATGGTTGATAATTAAAATGGAGTAATAAAAAGAGGACTAAAAATGATACAAGATAATAACTTGGTTAGAGTTCAATCAGATGTTAATTGAACTCTTGAATCTTGAATTGTTTCATACTTGTTAGTGATGTAAACGGTTCAAGAGTCAATGTCAACCATTTCCCTTGATCAATTCATGATATGGAGGAGGTTCGAGAGTCATTATTTGTTGCATTTATCGAACTTGGAGGGATACTATCAAGGCATCGTTGTGTGGATGCTACACCATCTCAAGGTCGGCTTCAGTAAAGGACACTACTAGTCCCTGGCACTCCTCGGCCCGAGGTCTTTTCTCCCAAACCTGGTACACATGCTGCAAGTGCTTTACCTTCTGGGTCTCCCCCCGTATTTCGTTTTCGTTGACCTTCGAGTGAATTATATTAATTACCCGAGGTCCGCTCTTTATTCTTTGTCTTTGGGGAGGTGGAGCTGCACTGAGGCGATCTTACTGCTTTTCCTTTGTCCTGGCTTCATCTACCAGGTCCCTTAAATGGCCTTGCCTTACCAGGTCTTCCAGGTGTGCTTTCAGGGCTTTGCAACCCTGAGTCAGATGCTCATCTTCATTGTGGTAAGCACAATGCTTACCAAGGCTTCTTCCCATAAACTCTCCTAGTGCCCTTACTGGTGCTCTGAAATAGGGCTGGGTTCGCATTTTCTCCAAGACTTTGTAAACCAGAATTCGGAATACGGTTGTATTGCTGGCCCTTAATTCGATTTACGGTTTGTTAGTTTCCATCACCTCGGCCTTGCTTCGGTGAGCCATTTTTCTTCTCTGGTTTCGGCGCCTTTGTTCCCGGCGTATCCTCCTCGACCCTGGCTTACTTCTGTATTCTGGCCATTAATTCCTCCATACTTTTTGGCAGTGTTTTTGCCAATGATTTTCGGAGCAGACAATTATCTTTTAGGCCATTCTTAAATAATACGACCACCACCTCTTGGTTACATTCTGGTATCCGGTTGAATACCTTATAGTACCTTTTGGCATAGGCCCTCAGGCTTTCGTCCTCACCAATTTTCAGAGCCATTAGGGCATCCACCCTTAATGGCTGTAGTTTGTTCGTCACGAACCTGGCCACAAACATCTCGGCCAGGCCTTCCTAGGTTTTCACAGTTCCTTTCAGTAACTTGTGAAACTAGTCTGATGCAATTTCTCCGAAAGATAAGGGGAACACCTTGCAAAACAACGGCTTGTTCTTGGTGTATAACGCCATCAACTTTAGGTACAAACTGACATGAAAGCTGCGATCTGACTTCCTATCATAGATCTGGAATCTCGGCATGCTAAACCTCTTCGGGGCTTCGAATTTGTCCAATTCTACCGAGAATGGCATTCTCGGCCTGACCGGGGAGGTTACCTCGGCATCTTGTTGCCTTCTCTGTAGGTAATCCCTTAGGTCCTCCTTGGTTCGACCAGGAGCTCAGCTATCTCCTGACTTCAGCCTTTTAGGTGCACTACTCTCAGCTTCGTTGTGAGCTCTCTTCGACCTTTCTCCATTAGTTGCGTCGACGCACAACTCCTGCCTTTAAACATGCCAATGTTCTTTGGGGTCTGCTTCCTTAGTGCGATGTGTCCTTCGAGATTCTTCTCTTCTCGACTCTCCTTGCCCGACCTCCCTTGAAGGCCAGTGAGAGTGTTTTTCACTCTTGGTGTGCTGGGGGACTGTAGGGACTGTTTTCTACCCATCTTGTCGGGCATCTTTCTTGGTCGTTGGAATCGATGTATCTTGTAGCAGGAACGGTGGCTGCATGACGCTGTTTTGCATCATGAAATTGACGACCGTTTGTAGATCCGCCAATTTGTTTGCCATTCCCTTTACCTCATCGTCCCTCTGCAAGCATCTATCCTTCCATACCTGAAGGTCGTCCTCGTTGTAATACCCACTTTGGTCTGTTTTGTTTGGTATGTCGCCTTCTTGGTCGACATCCTTTCCTCTGTGATTTTGATCACGAGTCTTTTCGTTGCAGTTGTCTTCTTCGATGTCAAGGTCAACAGGTTTCCCACGTCCAATAGGAGTGTCATCCCCAATCTTCTCTTTCTGTCCATTGTTGGCCATCTATTCTCCTTTCTTTCCCACAGACGGCGCCAAATTGTGTGTCAATTTCTGACCACACTGCCAAATTAGTACTTAGCTGGAGAGCACTGGCTGAATAGATTAGTCCCGAATGACCTACAACAGAAAGAAGAGATTCCGGCGGTGGTTCGTCCACCTGGGGGTACTCCGATGATCAAGTCAGTTATCTCTCAAAGATAGCAAAAATGCTGAACTTAGTATTTAGAATATAAATTGCGTACCTTAGATCCATGAGGGTGCCTCTCTTTTATAGCCAACACAAACCTAGTCCTGATAGAAGCCTAGCTCCATTGGACTTAGGATTATTGCTAATCTTGGACTCCCAGTAGGATTGGGATAAACTCTCTAAGAGTCTTATCCTTACCCAAACTGAAGTCCCATTCAATCCAAGACTATTGTTCTTTATCTGCTTATTTCAGACTCCGATATCTTCGGAGATAACCTCAGCCTATCTGAGATCACCTCGGCGTCATGACAAGGACACATGGCACCTCGGCTGACACTTCAGCGTCACCTTGGCCACGTGTTGGCACTCAGAAAATATGTCCCCACAATGGTAGGCCCAAGGCCATTCTGTTTATCTGTCTCGTTTATGCTATGGCATGATTGTTCAGTCTTTAAGACCCATTGACTTTTAATATGGAGCAAAGTGCTGTACAGAACTAAGTGCTACAGTGGGAGTCACCTCTAGAGTCCGTACGAGTCACCTCTTGGATCCATACATACATGAATTGGGCCCAAGGAGAGGTGGGGACATGTCGATGTTCCATCTACTCCATGATAAAATATGATATGTTTGGACCTAAGGTCGTTTTGAAATATAATTGGGCCTGAGGCTGTTTTGTTAGACATGGACCCGAGGTCGTTCAGAACATATGAAATGAATACAAATGTTTTTACATCGCTATATGACTCATGTTACGAAGTATTATTTTATATGCATGAATGGATATCCTATTTTGAAATGTGCTTATATCCTTTTGTATAAATGAACGTACCACGTACCACATAAAATATTTTGTAATGGTTTAAAATATGTATTCCATTTGAAAAGACATGGATTATAACACAATAAATGTCTTTTTTGAAATGATTTAAGATACGTTTCAGAATTATGAAATATGTTCTCCTAATGTCAAGGACATCATTCATTAACCTCTTTACTTTAATATTACTCATTGGGTGTTAGCTCACCCTTTTTATTTTATATATGTAGGTGAGCCATCGGGGATCATCGCTAGAGTTGTATCGAGGTCCGCCTCTCTGTCAAACCAATTGGGTTACACCTCCGTGTTGAGGCTTTAACTTTGTATTGGAAAATTATGTCTTTTATTGAGTCTTATGTATTTGTGTGTAAGATCTATATAAGTTCTGTGATTATATATGTAAATATGGAAAGTATATTTAAATGCTTAAATTAATCTAAGTCTTCATGTATGCACAAGCTCAATGGGCATTATCTTTATGTTGGTATTTGCTTCCGCTTAAGGCCCCGTATTTGAATAAATATTTGTGAAATTTTGTTTGAGGCCTATATACAGGCCAGTCATGGACCAAACTTTTAAGGGCGGGTTTGGGTCGTGACATCTTTTGTGCTTTATTCCAGACACCAGAATGAAAATGAACGATTTGTTCAGATGACTAATGAGTGATTTTCTGAAGAAGGATACCTCCATAACCAACATCAGAGGCATCAGTTTGAATAATTTTGAAAGAATTTTCAGTAGGAATATCAAGACAGGGCAAAGTCTTGACATATTTTTTGACTTGTTGAACAATAGCAGTATGTGTAGAAGACCAAGGTGAAGGATTATCTTTTAATCGATCAAATAGGGGTTGACAAGTTTTCCTAAGGTCTTTATAAAATTCAGCAATGTAATTTAAGGAATCTAAAAATCGTTGCAATTGGGTTTTGTTCAAGATTTCGTCAGGGAACTTGGAAGCAAATTCAATAGACTTACTGATAGGAAGAATAGTACTTTGGTGAATATTATAACCTAAGAATCGAACTTTAGTTTGGAAAAGTTTAATTTTAGGAGCAGAGATGACTAAACCATTATATTTGATAATATTGAAAAAGGAATTAAGATGTTTCCAATGTTCATCGAGTGACTTAGAGAAAATGAGGATATCATCGATGTAGACTATGGAAAAATGACTGAAGGGATTAAAAATCTCATTCATAATATTTTGAAATTCACTAGGAGCATTTTTTAATCCAAAGGGCATGGCATTCCCTTCGTAATGACCAAAAGGGATAGTAAAGGCAGTTTTATAACGGTCATCAGAATGAATTTGTATTTGCCAAAATTCACTTTTCAAATCGAATTTATTAAAAATGACGGCTTAACTAAGTCTTTTAATTAAATCTTTTTTATTACAGATTGGATATCAAATCCATTCTAAAACCTTGTTTGGCGGTTTATAATTAATGACTAATTTGGGAACACTTCGTTCAAGTTCAGCATTTTTATTAACATAAAAAGTAAGGCAAGACCAAGGTGACTTACTTTTACTAATAATATTATTTTTTAATAATTCATTAATCTCTCTTTTGCACATTTCCATTAATTTATGATTCATTTGGATAGGTCTAGACTTAGTAGGAATTTGTTTTTCATTAAAATTTTTAATATAAGGGAGTATTACTACATGTTTTTTCCTATGCCAAAAAGCACTAGGTAAAGTAGAACAAACGGTATTTGTTAATTGGTTTTTAAACCCATCAATTTTGGATATAAGAATGGGATTAGTTAATTGAGATTCAATTCATTTGTAATTTACTTCTTCTTTGAGAAATTTGAGTTGTTTGGTTAATCGATTAATAGATTGTGAAATTGAACATTCTTTTAATTGATTTAATTCTTTGATCTCTGGTAGAGATAGAAATTTAAAAGTGACAGTGTGACCAAAAGCTTGTGTAGTTTTTCCTTTAGGAGTAGTAGTGAAAGGATATAATAAAAAGAATAAATGGTGTACCTAAAATGACCTTATCAGTTAAGTTTCGAACTAACACAAAAGATGTTTTGAAATAAACGTTATTTTGACAAATATGTACCTTTGGTAATTTATATTTGATATGCATTTGACTTCCATTAGTAGAACTTAATTATTTAGTAGACTTATGATAATATTTGGTAGGAATTAATCATTCTTGAATACAATTTAAATCAGCGCTAGTATCAGTTAATGCGATGACTTCTATTTCAAAATCATTAATAACTAATTTGACTTTCGAATGCCATTTCTGAATATTAATTCGATTAATTAGATTAAGGTGATTACTATCATGAACACTATTATGTGGAGTAGTTCTATTATCAAAGATGACTTTGTTTGGATCGGGTTCAAAACTAGATTCAGATTCTGATTCAGAGGATGATTTATTGGGTTGTTGGAAGTCATTAAGACTTTTGTTGGTTTTTAATAGAGCAATGTCTTCTTCTAAGGTCTTGTCTTTAGCTTTTAATTATTGAATAGTTAGTTTAATATGATGAATTTCAATTTGTAGATCTTGTAAGGTGACTTCTTTATGTTTTTCTTTTTTAAATTGGTCTAAAGTTTTAGTTAAACTAATGATTGGTTTATCATGTTTAAGTTTTTTTTATCTTTATTGGTCAATAAGGATTTCAACTTATTAGTATATTGTATTTTTAATTCAGAATTCTTTAATCTACTAATTAATTTAATGAGAGCAGTTTCTTTTTGTTGAGATTTACTAAGAATATTGACTATTTTGCAACAAGTATCATTACATCCTAATTCAATTTCATTGTTAGTACTATCAGTGGGAGAATAATAGGAAGAAGTATCACTAGAGAGAATATCATCACTAGATGAATGACTAGACGGTACTGGAGTTTGATTTGGAGTAGTGGCTAATTTAAATATGTCAAGTATTTGTTGTTGATTTTCATCGGTAATCTGTAATTGGTTAAGTTTAGCTTTAAGTTTTTCTTTTACTTTGCATTTATTGGAATAATGACCCCTTTTTTTCCACAGTTATAACAAGTAACATCTGGTTTAGGTTTTGACTTTTGAGATTGATTAGATTTCTTATGATAATTTCTCTTTTTGGGTTTAGTATAATATTTATCAGTTGATTTAGAGGGGTAATATTTCTTTTTATACTTAGTGGAGTATTTATAAGAATATTTCTTTTTATTATTTTTACTTCGAGAAGGTGCAATGGGAGGTAAGCTATATTGTTCACAGAAGTTACCTAATTCATATTTAGCTTTATGCTTGTTTTTAGCAACTTTTTGACTAAGTTTCAGATCGATGCACATTTTTAGTCCTTCCTTTTGAATTGTGCTAATTATATCATCGTAGGTTAAGTAATCATATTCTATAATACCAGTGGGTTGACTAAGAACATCGCGAATTTTATGGGCAAAAAGACTTGGTAATTCATTAATAAATTTTTCTTTCCAAAATGACATAGTACAATCATCTCGAAGCATGACTCTAGAAGTAAAAACATCTTTATACCATCTAAAATCACTTAGAGTAGGGCAAGTTAAATTGCTGAGTTAATCATGGATACGAGAATGAATATTAGTTGGTGTTCCTATAAAATGTTTGACTATGGTATATATTAAGGTATTGATACCATCAGGTATACTAGAACCTATTTCTTCATCGAAGATAGGAAAATCATTATCATCCATTTGGACAACATGTTGAATAGATTCTCGTTGATCAGAAGTGAGATATTTGTCCCACCAAGATTTGAGCATACCAGTAAATCCGGTAGTAATTAAAATAACAATTTCAGGTTGAGTATAATCAGGATAATTAGTAAGGTAATTGTTCTCAACCATGGATAAATGATTGAGTTTTTTGAGAATTTGATGTTCACTAAGACAATCTATATTCCATTCATATAATTTTTTAGCAAAAATGGAAAATTGATTGCTAATGTTAGTTTCTTCAAATTGGAGATTGGGAGGTGTAGGTTTAGTGTACCAATTTTTGGTAAGAGTGGTAGGATTAACTTTAGGGTGCGTGATTCTATTAAGATGAGAAGGTTGAAATTGTTGTGCTAGCTGAGTGATTTCATTATCGGTAGATGTATTAGAATGACTAGGAAATTATAGAGGAGGTTGTTGTGTTAGGACAGTAATTCCTTTGCTTGTAGACATTTTAGTAAATAATTTTTCAATGGCTTCAACTATAGTATTATCTTGAGTAGCTAAGCTTAATTGTTTTCTAGTACTAGGAAGATTAATAAGAGGTTTATCTAAACTTGTACACTTTGGTTCATAGGCCATCATGCTATGAAATTGCATCGATTGATAGTTTGTGAATCAAATTTACCACTCATTTTAGCTGTTTGATGATAAGGAGGGGTAAGTTGTGCAAACAACCCTTGAGAATACCTTGGTTGTGCTCTGTTTGCTCTCTATTGCAGCAGGAGGAACTAGTATTTTGTGGCTGGAAGGCCACCATTTCTGGACAGCAGGCTATCATTTGTGGCCGGTAGGCCACCATTTTTGGTCTGCCGGCCACTTTTGTCAAATTGAACAGTGCTCTTTGGAAATAGAACAAAGTTGGTTTTGAGGTGAAAAATAGTGCAAATGTTCTACTGTGTAATAGAGGCATCTGGCAGCAGAACAGTGGCTTTTTCGAGTGGAAATCTGCACATGCATGAGCATTCCTCGTTTCCAGAGGCGGAGTAGTTAGAGTAGTTAGCTTAATACCTCTCTTATATTGTACTCATGTTGTAATTAGTTAATTTGTAATTCATTAGTTAGTTCCAATTTGTTAATTAGTTAATTAGTGTAATTAATTAGTTAGTTACATAGACTAGTTAATTTGTTGTAATAATTAATTAGCTAGTTTAGTTAATTATTTCATTCGTTTTGTAATAGTTAGTTAATTAGTTAGCTTGTTAGTTTATTCGAACTCTCCTACGTGAGGGCGCAAAGTTGTAATAATGTGTATGTCTTCTAACCCCACGTCTTTCTCCTTTTTATTTACTTGCTTATGTTGGTTAGTTTTAGGACATTATGTTTTGTTTAGCATCTCTCATGTTTTACATCCACTTGTCTTGCATGCGTTCTAACTTACATTGTAATTAATACTTCTTTGAATACGTGCTTAGACCACATGCTATCAAATTGATTTATATGTCATATTAGTAGCCGAGCCTAGTAATTGCATATCGCATGTGTTGCATTAGTCATATTGCATAGTTAGGATCATGCATTTTTCTAACTCTTTTATCTTTTTTGGCTTACCTTGGAGTATTAGGTGAGCTTTTCTTTGTTTTAGCATATTGCATTGTATGTTAGTGTTGCCATGTCTAGCATGCTTGCCATGAGACTAATTGCTTAAATGATAAACTGTTTGAATGCCTGTGGATGAAGGCTAGTTGCTTGAATGGGGATGGTTTGATTCATGCACATTTAAGCCCACTTTTTTTCGAGTGGCACATTTACAAACTCTTTTCAAAACAAACATGAAATCAAGTGTTCCAATTTTTGCAAGCTAGTCTATACTTGTGTGTGTGTGCATCATATAGTAATGCTAGCCTAATAAGTGGAACAAGAGCATATAATGTAAATAAGATTCACATCATGATTAGTAGAGGCTGATTTATGATCGAGCGAGCGGGAGTGCTCAATTCATGACCTTCCCCTCTTGTACCTAAGTTCCCGAGCCGAGACAATCTTGGTGTAGCTCGACTTTTTCGCGTCCCCTTTCGGAAGCTTGAAGAAAGCCCTACAGTTTGGACTCCCACAGTTTTGAATCTAATCTCACAAGTGCACTGTAAAATTGATAAACACCAAAGAGTCTAAATCCGACAAATCATTTGGAAAATCGATTTTGAATCAAAAATGCCAAAATTGGATTGCTTTGCCAGATACAAAGTCGCCACCTAAATGTTTTTTATTTTGGGGAAAATTAGTAAATGCCACGTGTCTATCATCACCAAAGGCCACGTGTCTGTCATCACCAAAGTTGCCTCAGCTTGGGAACTTAGGTACGAGAGGGGAATGTCATAAATTGAGCACCCCCGCTCGCCCGATCAAAGATCGGCTTCTACTAATTATGATATGATTTTTATCAACATTATTTACTCTTATTCCGGTTATTAAACTAATATTATTATGTGATGCGCACAAGCAATTATAGACTAGTTTGCTCAAGTTGGAACAATTCAAATTCATGTTTGTTTGTGAAAAGGGTTTGAATTCGCCACCTCAAGTGGGCTTAAAACTGTGAATTTGCTACTCAACAAAGTGGGCTTAAAATGTACATTCGTTGAATCGTTCCAATTTAAACAACAAGCCTTCATCCACAAGCATTCAAGTAGTTTATCAAGTAAGCATTTAGCCTCATGGCAAGCATGCTAGTCATGGCAATCACTCACACTCATGCAAGTATGCTAAAATACTAAAAACTCACCTAGTGCTCCAAGCTAAGAAGATAAGAGTTAGAAAAATGCATGATTCCTAACTATACATGATGTCTAATGTAATACATGCAGTATGCAATTAGTAGGCTCGGATACTAATATGGCATATGAAGCAATTTAACATGCGGTTAAACACGTATTCAAAGAATGTATTGAAATGACAATGCAGTTTGAATGATGTGCCGAGCCTTGGTGCATGCAATACAAATGGATGGATGCAAGCATAAAGCATAAGGTATGCTAATTGAAACATATCCCTAATCTAACCATCAACAACGGATAAATAAAAGGGAGAAAGACGTGGAGTTGGAAGACATGCACATTATTACATTACGCTCTCATGAAAGGAGAGTTCGAATGAATAAAGCTAAACTAACTAAGCTAAGCTAAAGCTAAGCTAAGCATAAAGCATAAGGTATGCTAGTTGAAACATATCCCTAATCTAACCATCAACAACGGATAAATAAAAGGGAGAAAGACGTGGAGTTGGAAGACATGCACATTATTACATTACGCTCTCACGAAGGAGAGTTTGAATGAATAAAGCTAAACTAACTAAGCTAAGCTAATTAGCAACTAATTAAGCTAATTATTACAAACCAAAATGAAATAAATAGCTAAACTAATTAACTAATTATTACAACATTTTAATTAAATAATTACAAGACTTGCAACTAATAATTAAACTAAGTAACTAAACGAAGTTAATTAGCTATTTTACCTCGGGAAATGAAAGATGTGCGTGCGCATTCTCGGTTTCCACCTGAAAGACCTTTGCTTTGCTCTCAAAAGCCTCTATTTGCATAGTTGAACACTTCTAGAATCATTCTTCTCCCCCTTACCAATTCTCTGCTAATATTTGTATCAGTGGCGATCGCCACTAAAGAGATCACGCCGCCAAGTGCCGCCATCTATCTATGGTAATCGCCGCCACTTGCCCGACCATGGATAGTGGCTTGTCAACCGACCGATGCCTTCGGGTTCAACTTGCTGCAACCAAGAACAAATAGAGCAAAAAGAGGGTGTTCCCACAATTTATTTGCACAACTCACCCCTTTTTTTCATGAACAAATCCAAGGAGTTGTGAACTCAAGCCACAAACCACCAACTCAAGTAATTTCATTGCATGATGGCTTGTGACTCGAGAGGTGCAAGTTCAATAAATGCAAAATGAGACACAAACCTCCTCCCTTTCATGAAAGATCAAGGGAAGAAGTTGAACTTGGAGACTTGGATCATTTCATCACTAACAAGTATGAAATGGTCCAAGTTCCATATGTTCTATTAACGTCTGATTGAACACATCAAAAATACAACCAAATTCTTATCTTGGCTTACTTTTAGTTCCAAGTTTTAATTACTCATTTTTCTTTACCAACCATTCCTTAATCCAATTATGTCCAAAAGGTGAGTTAAAGTCCTCTAAAGGGAAGGAAGCGTCAAACAAGGGGTAGTTTAAGGCGTGAGAGAAGTTTCATGCCGTTGGTAATGAACCTTGAAAAGAGGATTAAACCATTAAACATGGACCTCAATCTCAAGCTTAAAGAATCCCAAGTTTGAAACAACCCTCAAAGCAAATTTAAAAAGTCAAGAAATGAGGGAGGTTAGAGAGCTTTAGGTGCTAAAATGAAGTGCAAAACAACACCAAAACATGCAATGAACTCAAACAAGGGGTGTCTAATGGCCTAAAACACCGAGCTTGTGAAGACCTTTACACTACAACCATGCAAAACAAGACTTAACTGACCCAAACAACCCAAAACAGAGCTAAATAAGTCTAAAACAAAGGCAAAAACATGTTGGAATATAGTTACAAAAAGCTAGAAAATCATGCTAACATATAGAATTAACTAGGCTAGCAAACAAGACACAAGGGGGGGGGGGAAGAGGCTAACCCCTTCAATTTTGGACTTCAAAACATATTTTTTGCCACTAAAAATACTCTGAAATTCAGTGGTTAAAAGCCCAAAAAAGGTTGGTGTGAAAGTGGAAAACAAAGGTGCAAAAGCCTTTCAAATAAAAGAAAAAAGAGTGAAGCACCCCCTAACTTAAAATGGTCTCAAATCATCACTTTTAGTCCAAACAAACAGGTTTTTTACAATTCAAAAGTAGCCCAAAAAAAGTGGAAAAAGATAGCAAAATGAGTATGCAAAACAAAGTGTACAAGACAAGTGTTACACCTCTTCAAGGGAAGAGTAATTCTAAGCAACAAACCAAGCCAAAACCCACTTAAGAAGCTCCAAGATAGCTTCAAGCAACCTTAGCTCCAAGACAAATCACTTTGGTTAAGGGTTGATATGCAAAAGTATAGTGTATCTATGCAACTAAGCACAAAATTTCAAGAGAGAGAGAGAGAGAGAGAGAGAGAGAGAGAGAGAGAGAGTGTCTCTATATATAAAAAAAACATGAAATCTATACAGGGAGATCCAACCCTCTACGTGTGGACAGATGCAAGTATCTGTGCAAACAGCTGGCACAACTAGCATAAAATATCTGCAAAAAACACTGGTGGCCGGTCGACCATCAATAATGGCCGGTAAGGCATCATTAATGGCCGGCAGGCCACGAAAGATTGCAAGTTGGAAAGATAAAGGCCTGGTCCAAAAAGAAGACAAAATGGATGCAAGGTTTGAAAGGCTCAAATCTGTGGCACTCCCTTGAGGACTTCGAGCTCTCGGCAAGCAAACAGACTCGTCATCAGATGTACCTGCAAGAATATCCAAGTCTTGAAGGGCTGTAAAAAATGTGATGTCTACAGTTGCCTCTCTTTGACAAAACTCGGAGTCATGAAATGATGTGAGTGAATGTCAAAGCCAAGAGACGACCCATTTTGACAAGGTCGTAAGACTTGGACAAACAGTCAAGGCAGAAAACAAAATGGTTACGCCCATAGGCTGCCTACGTATCCCTTTGCAAGGAATCAAACTAGCGTAGTTCTAGGGCAAAATGCAAATGATATGCATGATACGAGAACATAACTTATGATCATGCAATGAGGCTGTGCAATGAAACATTTAAATTCAAATACTATGCAAAGAAATGCCACAGTTAAACAAACTAAAACATGGCACAATAATTCCAAACACGAAAAGAAAACTACGAGCCACGTGCAAGAAACACGAGCCGAAACTACATTTCATGCAGAAAGGATGCAAGAAAATTAAAGCTTAACTATGCAATGCGCAAGAAAGGCAAAAGGGGATGTAATCAGCTGGTGCACCCTAGGTTTCAACCGAGATCTTAACGCATTGCACACGGAAGGAGAAAAAGGATGGTGTGAACATTGGGCGCACCCAAATGTTTTTAACCGAAGGGTTGCTGTGAACACCAGGACGTACCCGAATGTTTTTAACTGAAGCAATCCTAACGAGTCTCATGTGAGAAGAGGAAGGGGTGGTGTGAACACTGAGACACACCCGAATGTTTTTAACCGAAGCAATCCTAGTGCATCTCATGTGAGAAGAGGAAAGGGTGGTGTGAACACCGGGATGCGCCCGAATGTTTTTAACCAAAGTAATCCTAATGTGTCTTACGCAAGAGGAAGAAGGGGTGGTGTGAACACCGGGACACACCTGAATGTTTTTAACCAAAGCAATCCTAACGCGTCTCATGTGAGAGGGGGAAGATGTGGTGTGAACATCGGGACGCACCCAAATGTTTTTAATTAAAGCAATCCTAACGCGTCTCATGCGAGAGGAGGAAGAGGTGGTGTGAACACCAGGATGCACCCGAATGTTTTTAACCGAAGCAATCCTAATGCGTCTCACGTGAGAGGAAGAAGGGGTGGTGTGAACATTGGGACACACCTGAATGTTTTTAATCGAAGTAATCCTAACACGTCTCACGCGAGAAGAGGAAGAGGTGGTGTGAACATCGGGACGCACTCGAATGTTTTTAACTGAAGTAATCCTAATGCGTCTCACGGGAGAGGAGGAAGAGGTGGTGTGAACACTGGGATGCACCCGAATGTTTTTAACCGAAGGGGCTGGTGTGAACACTGAGACGAACTTGAATGTTGTTAACCGAATGGAGGGCTAGTGTGAACACCGGGACGCACCTGAATGTTTTTAACTGAAAGGGTTTGTGTGAACATCGGTACACACCCGAATGTTTTTAGCCGAGAAGGGTGGTGTGAACACCGGGATGCACCCGGATGTTTTTAACGGAATGGGGGTGGTGTGAACACCAGGACGCACCAGAATGTTTTTAACCGAGAGGGGTGGTGTGAACACCGGGATGCACCCAAATGTTTTTAACTGAAGGGGGTGGTGTGAACATCAGGATGCACCCGAATGTTTTTAACCGAGAGGGGTGTAAAAGGGTGCGATTCGAAGGGTAGAATGATTTTACCTGAAACTCCTTTGAATAAACTGTACATACAATATCGTGCATTTCCAAGAAAGAAACCTAACAAGTGTGATATGGTACGAATGCATGTTCAATGCGAGACAAACAATCGAGATACAATGTTGATGGCATGTTCAATGCGAGAAAGAAACTATCGAGAAGCATATTCTATGCATGATTTAAAAGCGGATGCATATTCCATGCATGATTCAAGCGCGAATGCGAGACACACATGCAATTCCTGTGAAATGCACATCTTATAACAACATATGTGAAATGCACATTCTATGCCACAAAGTGAAATGCATGTTCCATGCAACAACGAATGAGAAATGCATGTTCTATGCAAGATACCAAAGCATGATTTGATGAAAGCAAACTCAGTAGCAACTTCTGATTCACCTCTCGGAAGAGTTATAATATGCTCAAAAGGATACACTCATTTATGTTGACAAGTGACAAACATCGCGCACTGAAAACACAGTTTTGAGCTTCCGTAGAGACATTCTGAACCAAACAGTGAACAATCCCTTCACTTCTTGGAAATCAAGGACACAAAACATCATTTGGACCCCAAGGGAAGCCACCGACCACAAAGGAAGGCCGCCGGCCAGGTGCTGGCTACTGTAGACACCCCATTTTTGACCGCTCTCAAGACTTGGGCATTACTGATGGTTTGCTCGGTGTTGAGAGATGTGCAGGGCACAGGTTCAGTTTCTTCGGCAAGAAGAGAGGCAAATCTTCCCAAACACTTTGTTTAAGGGTTTGGAGTTGAAGAAAAGAGGAGAGGAGGGGAGAAAATAGGTTGGAGAAGAAGTTCGCCATGAATCCGGGTAGGAGAGAATCGAGCAGCCCTCGCTAAATCGGGCTTATTCAATTGCATACTTGGAGTTAAGCTATGAGGCCACCATCGTTGGAAAGAAGACTTCCAGGGCTTCACTTTGTACTCAAGAATCTCCCAAAGCCAAGTCCAGGTGGAGGAGATATGTTGGGTTGAAGCAGGGGATCATCCCGGTTGGATCGAGTCTGCGCGACTTCACGGAAAAGGGCATAACTTTTTGCATAGGAGGAATTTTGATGCAAGGTTTGCGCCATTGGAAAGCTAACTTCCGGGGCTTCGATTTGCATACCCACAGGCCATGTTTTGACCAAGGAATCATCCATCGCCACTCTATTTAGCCGACCGGCAGAAAAGAGTGCCGACCGGCACTTTATTTTGGCCGATGATCACACCTTCTGGCCGACCTGAACTCTTTGAACCCCCCAAGCATAGTGCACACCAGCTGTGCCAGCTGGGATGCACAGAACCAGACCCACGTGCATCCATGTGCCTATTTTGCACCATTTTGCACCTTTTGGCCCTTATTTTGCACCCTTTGCTCATGGCTTCTTGAGGAAGCCTTGACCCCTTTGTCTTGGCTTCCTCAAGAAGCCTTACCAGCTGTCCAAGCTTCCCTTGCAAGCCTTGCACCCTTTGACCCTTTGAAACTTAGCCTCTAAGTCTTGTTTTGCTTGCTCTATATAAGAGCTCTTCCTCTCCATTGCTTAGGGTTGGAGTTTTTGGAACAAAAACCAGAGATATATAGATATATATCTGAGATAGATAGATACAACCCTCTATCTCTCTCTATATCTCACTCCTTTGCCTCCAAAAGTCCATTATTCTTGGCCATTCCTTCACCAACCCATAGCACAACACCACCACTTCCATTTCCAACGACTTGGGGCTGTTCTTCAGAGCTTAGGAGCACCTAAACTTGGTCCAAGAGGTGCTGGTTTGCTGGTCTTCAAGGGTAAGTCCTCATCTTCCATTTTCTTGCATTTTCTTGCTTCATTTCTTAGCCCTAGTTGCAAGCACTTTTGGGCTCCGACCCAAACTTCAAATAGTCTTATTTTGGGGTCCTCTTCATGTTTGATTGAGGACCCCTTGCTGTTTGGTGGTAGCATCTAGCACCTATCTCTTCACCCCCTTGTATGCCACTATTCTTGCATAGTATATTTGGCTGATTTATAATCTGTTTTGAGGCATAATGTAAGCTGCAAGTAGGCTTATTTTGAGCCCTTCTTCAACATTGTTGAAGGGCTCAACATCGTTTGCATACTCCATGTGCCACTTGCTTTGAAATCTCTTCTATTTACCGTAATCTTGCATGCTTTGTTAGCCTATCTTACTTCTGTTTTTGTGGCTGGTCATAAACTGAAAATGTGCTTATTTTGCCATGTATAAGATCTGTTTTTGGTTGTTTAGGCCATCCATGACATGCCTTATATAGTCACCTTGCATTTTGGCTTGCTAGCCTTGGGGTGTGTGAGTCTTTAGCATGTTTAGCTTGCCTTGATCTCATGATGTGGCATCATTTTAGATCACATTTCAGTCCCTAAATCATGCTCACATGTTTGTGCTTGCCATCTCTTTAATGTTTCAAAGGTGTGTCCTTTTATGCCTAAGAATAGGCCTTGTGTATGCTTCCATGATTAATGCATTTTGGGGTGCCATGTGAGGGGATTTGGGTGTCATTTTGCATACTAAAAATCTGTTTTTGGTTGTTAGATTCATGCCATGAGTGGTTGTGCAAGTGGTAGCAAGATGCTCCTTATTGACGCCTTGGTTTCGGGCCCATTTGCTTGCATGTTTGCTTGAGTAATTGTCCATCCTTTTGGGCACTTTTGGCCACTGTTTTGGACCTAAATTAGAGCTGTCCAATTAGTATAAGTCCATCCCTTGCATGCCATTCAAGTGTTGTTGCATTATCCCATGTTTGTATGCTTTGGTTGCATGTGTTGCATGCTTGAAATCACTTGCATTCGTCTTGCATTCCCTTGGCCAAGTTGCTAGCATGATGCATGATTTAGATTACTCCTTGCATGCTCTAGTGGTTTGTATAATTGTGGCATGTTTGTTTGCTTTGTTGCTTAGGTTGTGTACTTAATGCATTGCATGCTTGTATGCTCCTTTTATGCCATGTTGCATATTAGCTAACATGCCTAGGTTGCATGGCATTGGCATGCATGCCTTGCCTCTTGATCAAGTGATAGAGGTTGGGTTTCACTTGTTTGTTTGATGTGCATTTCATTTGAAATCAAAGTTGCAAACTTGGCCTTTTAGGCCATCATGCACCAAGATGCATCATTGATGGCCCGAGGGTCGAGGGCTATGCTCTCTTGAGTCTAACACATGATAGGGGCATAGCCATGCTTACATATGCTCAAAATTCTATGCTATGCACCTTCTTTGGTTTCTTTGTCTTTGTCAAAACTGTCTCTGCAGAATTTAGTGCCGACCAAGCACTCTTTAGTGCCGACCGGCAATCTTTTTGTGCCGATAAGTTCCCCAAAGGTGGCCATCTCAAGCGACGGTGGTTATTTCCTCTAGCCGGTGGTGTACTACGTTGAATTTGGAAGGTGCCACAGGACTTTGGCAATTTTCCGTGGAGGCAGAGATGAAAGCAGAGGCAAGATGGTGCGGTATGGGCTTTCCGGGCAAGTTGGACCGAGCGTGCATCATTCGCGCATCCCGAGGCGGGGCTGAGGCCCCTTTCTTTTTACATTTGATTTAATTTGATAAGTAGAATTTTGTAATAATTAAGTTGATTTATTATTTGGGACTGTATATTATTTTGGGTCCCTCCGAGTGAGGGTGCAATTGTAATAAGTGTGGGTGAGTGGCATGTATGTCTTCCAACCCCCATTTCTTTCTCCCTTTTATTTACCTGCTTATAATGGTAGATTAGGGCATATTTAATTAGCATACCTTATGCAATGCATGTGTGCATCCACGCATTTGTTGACATGCATCGGGCTCGGTACATCATACAAACTGCATTGTATTTTCAATTCCAAATTGAATACGTGTTATTTGTAGCATTCCATATGCCATGTTTAGGGTTAGCCGAGCCTACTCTAGATTGCATCCTTGCCTGTGCTGCATTAGCCACTCTAACATGAACTAGGTCATGCATGTTTGCTAACTAGTTTCTTGTTTTGGCACGGAGTACGATGTAAGTATTTTACGCTTTAGCATACTACATGCGTGTGAATGTTGTCATGACAGTATGCTTACCATGCGGCTAAGTGCTTATGTGATAGACTGCATGAATGCCTGTGGATGGAGGTTGAATTACCTAAATTGGGACAACACATTAAAACTGTGAGTTTTAAAGCCCACTAGATAGTGGCAAAACCGTCTTTTCTAAAAGCCCGCTTGAGAGTGGCAAAACCTGCATTTTAGCCTACTTATGAGTAGCAAATCATTTTTCAAAACAAACACGTAATGTTTTGTTCCAACTTAGGCGATTTGGTCTATACTTGTTTGCTGTGCGCATAACATAGTAAATCTAGGCTAATAACCGGAATAAGAACGCATGAAGTTTTCAAAATTGGATATCATGGTTAGTAGAGGCCGGTCTTCGGACCGGGCGAAAGGGGGTGCTCATAGCTGACCTTCCCCGATCGTACCCAAGCTCCCGAGCCAAGACCACTTTGGTGATGACGGACATGTGGCCTTGACACCGAGTCGTGGTTTCCTAAATTTCCCATTTTAAAATATTTAGGTGGCGACTCATGTCCGCAAAGCAGATCCATGTTTGGCACTACTTTTCAAAAATCTGTTTTCTCAAACGATTTGCGGATTTGGACTCTTTGGTTCAAGATTTAGAACCATGACAAATCGAGTCCGAATCAGAGCGAGGTCCCCGCGGACGTGCTCTGATTCTGGCGACTTCTGGGATTTTAGAGAGCTTGACTCGAACTCGTGATATCCTGTTTTGACTACACTTATGTGTTTCTTTGCATTGCATGTGCATTGGTGCGCCTAGGACACCGTGTTGGCCATCTGCTATTCTGGCGGTTTCTTGGAGGCTTGTCTTGTCAAGGCATGTCCATAAGGCTGACCGGTTGCGGGCTCTGCCAGTATGGGAACACAAACCCCGGTTTTACTGGGGCACCCTTTTCGACCATTCGACCTAGTGCATATCGAAATCCGTAGTGACCATTCCAAGCTAGGACAGGTTGCTCACCCGATGTTAGGTTGTTTGAAACCGCTGCGTGCGTAGTGAAACCCTAGCTCCTGACAAAATAGGACAGGGAAACCCTACCCCAACATAGGGGTGTATTGGCTCTCATTTACTTGCTATGTGCTTTTAGAGTGTATCTCTACAGGTAATGCATATACCAATTTGCAAGTCTGGTATCGAACTGAGGGCACGATGTCGATTTTGAGAATCGATTATATCTGCGGTATCGATTGATTTGGGCGATGATTTGGGAACGATGATCGATAATAGAACACAGATCGTTGACTCTGCTTTGTCTGTTTTGGTGAAGTTGAAATTTGAGATCTTTGTCTGTTTTCTCTTTTGCTAGGTAGTCCTGGAACTATAGCTTCAGAAGGCTCCGATATCCCCCGAGGTTCATCAGATTTGTGCTGATAGACTTTGTTAGGTCAGAGACTCAGTTCAAGGGTAATCACGGCCAGAGAGGGCCAGTCAGACATAGACCACCAGTGTAACAGCTACCAAATCAGTGATCCTTGAGGAGTCAGGTTGAGATTTCCGATCCTACTGCAGAAACAGATATACCGGTTGCTCAGTTAGACCGGGGCAATATGTCGAGTTTGGAAGAGATGGTGCGCCAACTCCAGGATAGTATGAAGGCCATGCAGCAAGATGCTGTCTATCAAGCAGAATCCGCCAAGCAACAGGCTGTGGTCATAGCCCAACAGGCAGAAACAATTGCCAGGTTAGAGCAGCAAACAGGAACATCCACTTCACATCAAGCTCCTCCCCCACCCAGAGTTCCAACGCTCGGGGAAACAACTAATGTCCAGGCAAATACGGACATTCCAGTCGGGCCAGCTCCGCCCCCGATTCTACCACAACTATCCAAGGCGCCCACGCCCGTCAATGTACCGGACTCTCCCTTTGAGTTCGAAGCGGACCCCACAGCATTGAAAGTGAGCAAGCTTGAGAAATTGTTTAAGAAGTCTCAGGGGGCCCACTCTATTCCTGATATAGAGGATGGCTATACCGACTCAATGGTGACATTACCAGATCAGTTCAAGATGCCACATATCGATCGATTCGATGGCTCTGGAGACCCAATGGTGCACCTCCACCTGTTTTCTGATATTCTGAGACCAATGGGTTTGACCACAGCCCAGAAATTGTCACTATTCGGCCGAACCATGCAGGATAGCCACAACCGGTATGCGAAATTGGAGAACTACGTGAAAGCGAAATTGGGAAGAGATGGTGAGGCCTTGGTGATCAATACTCCTACAACACCTGATTGAGGTCACCACTCGTGATCTTGAAGTCACCGCCAAGGGCCAAAGGAGGGTTTCTCGAGTTCGTGACGAGATGGAGGCAAAGGCCTCAATGATGACTACAAAACCTTCCGACAAAGATCAGATCAGGATGATTGTTCGGAATCTGCATGGCAAGTTGCTGCAAAAGATGGTCGTTCTACCTCTGTTTACCTTTCCAACCCTTCATGAAATGGGGTTCAAATCGAGGATGCCATCAGACAAGGGATCTTTGCGAAGATAATGAGCCTTTGAAAACGATTGTTGCTCGCGGTCCCAATGCTACTATTGATGGTATACAATTTGCGAAATGCTTTCAGTAGGCACTATCATCACCTCCCTCAACGGCCAAAAACCAACCACTTCAACTCATTTCAAGCCCGAAAATTCCACCCTCTTTACATGAGTCTCTCTCAAGCTTTGAAAAAGTCTGCGAGAAGAAGGGCACCTAGAACTCCTAGAACCCCAACCCCTTTCAAACCCACTCGGCCAGACATAACCCTTCCAAATCTTGTATGTACCATCGGTGTGATCATGGCACCGACCGTTGCTACCGCCTTCGTCATGAGATCCAAAACCTCATTGACAACCAGACGATAGCTCCACCTTCAAACCCCAATGACCAAATACCTCATCCACGTCTCAATCTAATCCACACATTGGCCATCCCTTACGACCCCAGCATATACATCACCCCAGCCCATTTGCTCAAACCGAAGGTGTTTATCCCGGAAAGCATCGACTTATGCATGATGGGTGCATCTGAACCCCAATCATCTCAAACCCATGAACCCACTACTTCTGAGCTGATAAGGATGATCGAAGATCTTCAGAGAACTGTGGCAGATCTAGCCTTTGGAGTTTTGGCTCCGTCATCAACCGCATCACATACTAGGGAGTTCATGTCAAAAGGCTCCCTAATCTCGGGACGGACTGCATTGGGAGAAGGCCAATCTTTTAGCAAAATGGAGGCCAGTGATAAGAACAAGGCAGGGGCAAGCATTGGTCCCCATGAACATCTTCGGCGGGATATTGAGGCTTTGAAAGTTGAAGGGCTGAACAAACAGCAAGTACTCGCATTTGTTGCAAAAACTGTGGATGACACTTTTGCCACTCAAAATGAGAGTCGTCTGAATCAAGGGGCAAGCTGCGGAAAACGCCTTTGTACCAGGAATGTTCCTTTCAGCTCTGGTCTCGTGCTCGGAAGAGATCAGCAAACTCAGTCAGCGCCTATTAATCCCTCTGCCAGTGCATCCAGCAAAAAGCCACAAACGGACAAATACCCACCTCGGGGCCAGAGAGTGTTCGCCCCATTGTACATGTCTCTATCAGCGGCCTTGAGGGTCTTGATTAGAAAGGGGCACCTGAAACCCCTAGAGCTGCGGCCACTGCCAAATAAACTTCCTCCCTCTCATGATCGACCAATCTGCGCCTTTCATCAACAAGACGGCCATGTCTCTGACAGTTGTTATCGACTACGCCACGAAATACAAGATCTGATTGACAACAAGGTCATCGCCGCACCAACTCAAGAAAGTCTATCTAAGACCTTTGGATCGGTGAACTTGGGGATAATGTGAATGTGATCGAGGTGAACCACTGCGGCGGCGTTCGATTTACTTGACGTTGTGGGCGGCATGCCTTTGTTTTGAGCGATGTGCAAATCTTGTTAATTTTGCTTCGACTTGGGTATTGGGTCGATTTGTTGTGTTGCTTCGAGTCTGTCTCCATATTTTGAGTCGATCTTTTTATTTACAGTCCATCTTGTTGTATCGAGTCGATCTGTTTTGTTGAAGTCGGTGATTAGGAATGTTACCTCGGACATCACTATCTTGTTTTGTGTTTATCTTTTTGCTTTCTTTTGAGATTGTTTCTGCCAGGGAGCCAGTTGTGCCAACAGATCTTGAATGAAACAGCAGTGATTTTCACACTCTCGTGTTTGCTTCTGCCGTGTGCCAGTTGTACCAGAAATTCCAAGTGAGATGGCAGTATTTGATAAGAAGCTGTGACTTTTCTATGCCTTAAAATCATTGCATTGACCTAAGTTTTTCAAAACTTTTTGAACACTGCGGTAAAAACAAAGAGGGAGGAATTCCTCGGGATTTACAAAACTTTGATCAAATTGAGAGAAAGAGAGGCGTGCTAAGCCCTTAATGATTGAGATCATGCTTGTTAGTGTGAGTACTGAGAAGGACCCTAGCTTTGATCCAGATTGGTTCTACACTGTCTTTAGCACGAGTGATTTGTCGCTTTCTTAAAAACTTTCAAAAAAAATGTTTTGCGCGGTCCTGCGAAGACATGTGTGGAATCGCTCTTGAGATCGTGCAGCCTAGGATCGCTCTCGGCCTCGAGACTCAACCCCTTTGCTTTCAAACCTTGAACTTGGATTCAGAACGTTCAAAGGACAATCATGATGTGAGGCCTGTGTGGCCAGATTCAAAGCAGCCCATGAATTAGAGGCAAGAAAGTCGGATCAAGAAGATCAGAAGATCAGAAGAAGCTTGCAAAGCTAGAACAGAAGTACCCTTTGAACTAGGGGCAAAAAATATCCGATGTGCTCGAAGAGCCAAAGGTGGATCCTTCTGCAAATCAATACAACAGCCACTCTCCTGGATACAGAGGGCTTCAATCTCAAAACCATTTGGCATGGACTTGTTACACTTTTACCCTTTGAGAGGCTCGCTGGGCCGAAAACCCGAAAGGGCGACCCAGGCAAAAGTTAGAGCAAAGAAAAGAATGAAGAAAAAGAAAAAGAGAAAAAATGCAAAGATACAAAAAATGCAAAAAGAAAAGAAAAGAAAAATGCAAAAAGGAAGAAGAAAAAGGAATATAAAAAAAAGAAAAGAAAAGAAAAGAATAGAAAAAAAAAAGAAAAGAAAGAAGAACAAAGCTCGCAAGGTCGAAAACCTGCAATAGGCGCCTTGGCAAAAATTAGAGCATAAAAAGGAGAGGTTCAATACCCGAGTGTACCTTAACCCCGAACTACGTAAGGCTTGATTCCCATCTTTGGGATACGTAGGCAACTTCATTCTGAAGTCCAGCCATAAAACAATTCAAATTCGATTGTGTCCATGAAATGGTTTTGATCATCTTTGCCTTCTCTGTATCTGAGAGTCTGGTTATGTTCATCGCTCCGAGGACTGACTACAATGTGCTGCGGCATCATCCAAACAAGGGGCAACTTTCTGTTGCCATTCAAAACGCCGCGGTGTCATTTCAAACAAGGGGCAACTTTCCGTTGCCACGCAGTGTCCTTCAGACAAGGGGCAATTTTCCATTGCTTATGGATCCGAGGTTGCGCATCTCAAGAGTAGGTTCCGTGCTTGTTGAGCATTGGCCGTTTGCAAAAAAATAGTTTTTGAGAATTTTTACTAAGGTTGACTAATTCTCTCGAAAATTATTCCATCTTTTCCAAAAACTGGACCATTTTCTTGGACCCCAAAAAGGAAAATTTTCAGTGCTCATAGCCTGACTTGCATGATTTTAAATCAAAAAGTTGAATAAGCATGTTAATCTAACTTTCATGTTGGTCAAAATTGTTTTAAAACCAAAACAAATGGTCAAAATGATGAACTAGGGGCACAATTGAGTTAGGTGTTCTGTCTTTTCTCCGTAGCCAATGCATTTGCCAGAAAGGGCACCATACTTGCCAAGAATGGCGCTCTACACGGAAGAGGGCACTGTGAGCTAAAGAAAAGGCGTAAAGCTCTCACATCCTCCAAGTAATGAGTTATCAAGCCAAGTGCGAAGCACGAACGGGAATGGATCAAGACATTCCACTCCTTCATCTGGACAGATCTGATCACGTCCAAACTCCCCAGCAAAGCATCATCAATCGATGTCAGCTGCAAATTTGCTACGCATCCTGTTGCAGCACAACCCCTCTGTGGGAGAAACTCACCGTTGTGAGCAGAAGAAAAAGAATCTAGCAGAATGCTAGGGACAAGAGCCCGCAACTTCTTGTCTATCTACCAACCACTCTGGGGAGGGATAAAAAATTGAGAGATTGAAGAATAGAGAGATGTGCGTTGAGAGAAAAAGTGAGAAAAGGGCTTTTCGAAAACAGAGCTTGAGGGCCGAGTGATGTGAGAATCACAAGTGAAAGGGGTGGGAAATAATACGGTGAAACAGGCTCCTGTGCACATTTGAGTCTTGTGTTTTGTTTTATGCATTTGATTCTTGTTTTGAGTCGTTTGAGTGTCAATAGATGTGTTTAGGTTGTTTACCTTTGTTTTTGTTTGTTGAGTCTTTTTATTTGTGTTCGGTCATAGGCTCAATACCGGTTAAGAACTCATTTCTTAATTTCAAAAAGAAATCAAATCATCTTGTGCTCAGTCTTAGTGCCATTCTCCACATTTGTGCAAAACAGATTCGTTCTTTCATAAAACCGCAGGTTCACCCCGATAAGTGTGAGAATAGTAAAACCGGGACCTATCTGAAGCTATATAGGTTCAGATCGCAAAGCAAAAAGAAAAGAGGAAAATCGAAGCATCGAGTGTGTTTCACCTTTAGCAAATTCCGTGATTGTACTCGGATGTACCCTTCAAGCTTGTCAATGCTACCAAGTATGAGTCGCCTCTATCTCAAGTGTAAGCACGCTTCAAGTCGAGCGGCAATTAAAGCGGCGGCAGATGTTATCTCTTGCCGATATGAGCAGGGTGTACCCTTTTAAATGAGTGTGTCAAAGCCCTCGAGAGGTAAATCGGAGACACTAGAGTACACATTTGATGCTCCTCTATTGCATAGAATATGAACTTTCATATACCTTTGTTGTTGCATGTGTGCCGCACATCGTTATGATTCATGCATAAAATATGCTTGCCTTCAAAATCGCACGGAAAATGCCCCATACTTGCATAGAAGATGCATTTCATCGCACTATCTTGTGCACTTACACTTTGTATCTCACTTGCCTTTGTCATGTGCATCTTGTGGTTGTACCTCACTCTATTGTTTAGCGTATCGCACTATCTTGTGCATTTCAAATCACTTTCATATTTGTTTAGCGTATCGCACTATCTTGTGCATTTCAAATCACTTGCGCATTTAGCGTATCGCCTTTGTCTAGTGCATTTCACATCATTCGTATTTGTTTAGCGTGTCGCCTTTATTTTGTGCATCACATCATCGCGCTATCTTGCGCACCTCCATCGCACTGTCTTGTGCACTCGCGTTGTCTAACGCATCGCGCTATTTTGCGCACCTCAATCTCACTGCATTTTGCATTACATCTCACTCGCGCTCTCTTGCGCATCGCACTATTTTGTGCAATTCATCATTCGCGCTATTTTGCGCATCGCACTATTTTGTGCACCTTACTTGCATTTTGCATCCATTTATTCGCGCTATTTTGCGCATCGCACTATTTTGTGCATTACATTTGCTCGCGCTATCTTGCGCACCCCATTTGCACTTGTTAGTGCATTGCATTTTAATCGTGCCATTTTTTTTTCGTATCGCACTATCTTGTGCACTCGCGTTGTTTAACGCATCGCGCTATTTAGCGCATCGCACTATCTTGTGCATTCGCACTGTCTTATGCACTCGCGCTTTCTTGTGTATCGCGCTATCTTGTGCACTCGCGTTGTTTAACGCATCGCGCTGTTTAGCGCATCGCACTATTTTGTGCATCACATCATCGCGCTATCTTGCGCACCTCCATCGCACTGTCTTGTGCACTCGCACACTCCTGCGCATCGCACAATCTTGTGCACTTGCATCGTATATCTCACTCGCACTATCTTGTGCATTTCATTACACTCATATTTGATCGTGTCGCCTTTATTCTATGCAATTTACTTTCGCGCTTTCTTGCGCACCTTACCTGTACTTGTCAGTACATTACATTGTTTTGCATACAAATCGGCTTCGCGAAAGCGTATAAGTCCAATTTTCAAAAGTCTTCCTGCATGTCATTTGCATCACCTTTTGAACTTCTGTTGGTTTGATTCCTTACAAAGGGATACGTAGGCAGCCTGCGGGCACAACCATTTATCTATATTTTGATTATTTGTCCGAGTCTTCGGCCCAGTCAAAAATGGGTCGTCTTGGGGCTTTGACATTCACTCCCGTCATTGTTGTGACTTTCGAGTTACATCAAGAGGGCAACAGCTGAGACACCCCATTTTTGACCGCCCTCAAGACTTGGGCATTCTTGATGGTTTGCTCGGTGTTGAGAGATGTGCAGAACGCAGTTGATTTCTTCGGCAAGAAGAGAGGCAAATCTTCCCAAACACTTTGTTTAAGGGTTTGGAGTTGAAGAAAAGAGGAGAGGAGGGGAGAAAATAGGTTGGAGAAGAAGTTCGCCATGAATCCGGGTAGGAGAGAATCGAGCAGCCCTCGCTAAATCGGGCTTATTCAATTGCATACTTGGAGTTAAGCTATGAGGCCACCATCGTTGGAAAGAAGACTTCCGGGGCTTCACTTTGTACTCAAGAATCTCCCAAAGCCAAGTCCAGGTGGAGGAGATATGTTGGGTTGAAGCAGGGGATCATCCCGGTTGGATCGAGTCTGCGTGACTTCACGGAAAAGGGCATAACTTTTTGCACAGGAGGAATTTTGATGCAAGGTTTGCGCCATTGGAAAGCTAACTTCCGGGGCTTCGATTTGCATACCCACCGGCCATGTTTTGACCAAGGAATCATCCATCGGCACTCTATTTAGCAGACCGGCAGAAAAGAGTGCCGACCGGCACTTTATTTTGGCCGATGATCACACCTTCTGGCCGACCTGAACTCTTTGAACCCCCCAAGCATAGTGCACACCAGCTGTGCCAGCTGGGATGCACAGAACCAGACCCACGTGCATCCATGTGCCTATTTTGCACCATTTTGCACCTTTTGGCCCTTATTTTGCACCCTTTGCTCATGGCTTCTTGAGGAAGCCTTGACCCTTTTGTCTTGGCTTCCTCAAGAAGCCTTACCAGCTGTCCAAGCTTCCCTTGCAAGCCTTGCACCCTTTGACCCTTTGAAACTTAGCCTCTAAGTCTTGTTTTGCTTGCTCTATATAAGAGCTCTTCCTCTCCATTGCTTAGGGTTGGAGTTTTTGGAACAAAAACCAGAGATATATAGATATATATCTGAGATAGATAGATACAACCCTCTATCTCTCTATATCTCACTCCTTTGCCTCCAAAAGTCCATTATTCTTGGCCATTCCTTCACCAACCCATAGCACAACACCACCACTTCCATTTCCAACGACTTGGGGCTGTTCTTCAGAGCTTAGGAGCACCTAAACTTGGTCCAAGAGGTGCTGGTTTGCTGGTCTTCAAGGGTAAGTCCTCATCTTCCCTTTTCTTGCATTTTCTTGCTTCATTTCTTAGCCCTAGTTGCAAGCACTTTTGGGCTCCGACCCAAACTTCAAATAGTCTTATTTTGGGGTCCTCTTCATGTTTGATTGAGGACCCCTTGCTGTTTGGTGGTAGCATCTAGCACCTATCTCTTCACCCCCTTGTATGCCACTATTCTTGCATAGTATATTTGGCTGATTTATAATCTGTTTTGAGGCATAATGTAAGCTGCAAGTAGGCTTATTTTGAGCCCTTCTTCAACATTGTTGAAGGGCTCAACATCGTTTGCATACTCCATGTGCCACTTGCTTTGAAATCTCTTCTATTTACCGTAATCTTGCATGCTTTGTTAGCCTATCTTACTTCTGTTTTTGTGGCTGGTCATAAACTGAAAATGTGCTTATTTTGCCATGTATAAGATCTGTTTTTGGTTGTTTAGGCCATCCATGACATGCCTTATATAGTCACCTTGCATTTTGGCTTGCTAGCCTTGGGGTGTGTGAGTCTTTAGCATGTTTAGCTTGCCTTGATCTCATGATGTGGCATCATTTTAGATCACATTTCAGTCCCTAAATCATGCTCACATGTTTGTGCTTGCCATCTCTTTCATGTTTCAAAGGTGTGTCCTTTTATGCCTAAGAATAGGCCTTGTGTATGCTTCCATGATTAATGCATTTTGGGGTGCCATGTGAGGGGATTTGGGTGTCATTTTGCATACTAAAAATCTGTTTTTGGTTGTTAGATTCATGCCATGAGTGGTTGTGCAAGTGGTAGCAAGATGCTCCTTGTTGACGCCTTGGTTTCGGGCCCATTTTCTTGCATGTTTGCTTGAGTAATTGTCCATCCTTTTGGGCACTTTTGGCCACTGTTTTGGACCTAAATTAGAGCTGTCCAATTAGTATAAGTCCATCCCTTGCATGCCATTCAAGTGTTGTTGCATTATCCCATGTTTGTATGCTTTGGTTGCATGTGTTGCATGATTGAAATCACTTGCATTCGTCTTGCATTCCCTTGGCCAAGTTGCTAGCATGATGCATGATTTAGATTACTCCTTGCATGCTCTAGTGGTTTGTATAATTGTGGCATGTTTGTTTGCTTTGTTGCTTAGGTTGTGTACTTAATGCGCATTGCATGCTGGTATGTTCCCTTTTATGCCATGTTGCATATTAGCTAACATGCCTAGGTTGCATGGCATTGGCATGCATGCCTTGCCTCTTGATCAAGTGATAGAGGTTGGGTTTCACTTGTTTGTTTGATGTGCATTTCATTTGAAATCAAAGTTGCAAACTTGGCCTTTTAGGCCATCATGCACCAAGATGCATCATTGATGGCCCGAGGTCGAGGGCTATGCTCTCTTGAGTCTAACACATGATAGGGGCATAGCCATGCTTACATATGCTCAAAATTCTATGCTATGCCTTCTTTGGTTTCTTGCTTGTCAAAAACTGTCTCCTGAGAATTTAGTGCCGACCAAGCACTCTTTAGTGCCGACCGGCAATCTTTTTGTGCCGACAAGTTCCCCTGACGGTGGCCATCTCAAGCGACGGTGGTTATTTCCTCTAGCGGTGGTGTACTACGATGAATTTGGAAGGTGCCACAGGACTTTGGCAATTTTCGGGGAGGCAGATAAAGGAAAGCAGAGGCGATGTAGTGCGGTATGGGCTTTCCGGGCAAGTTGGACCGAGCGTGCATCATTCGCGCATCCCGAGGCGGGGCTGAGGCCCCTTTCTTTTTACATTTGATTTAATTTGATAAGTAGAATTTTGTAATAATTAAGTTGATTTATTATTTGGGACTGTATATTATTTTGGGTCCCTCCAGTGAGGGTGCAATTGTAATAAGTGTGGGTGAGTGGCATGTATGTCTTCCAACCCCCATTTCTTTCTCCTTTATTTACACCTTATAATGGTAGATTAGGGCATATTTAATTAGCATACCTTATGCAATGCATGTGTGCATCCACGCATTTGTTGACATGCATCGGGCTCGGTACATCATACAAACTGCATTGTATTTTCAATTCCAAATTGAATACGTGTTATTTGTAGCATTCCATATGCCATGTTTAGGGTTAGCCGAGCCTACTCTAGATTGCATCCTTGCCTGTGCTGCATTAGCCACTCTAACATGAACTAGGTCATGCATGTTTGCTAACTAGTTTCTTGTTTTGGCACGGAGTACGATGTAAGTATTTTACGCTTTAGCATACTACATGCGTGTGAATGTTGTCATGACAGTATGCTTACCATGCGGCTAAGTGCTTATGTGATAGACTGCATGAATGCCTGTGGATGGAGGTTGAATTACCTAAATTGGGACAACACATTAAAACTGTGAGTTTTAAAGCCCACTAGATAGTGGCAAAACCGTCTTTTCTAAAAGCCCGCTTGAGAGTGGCAAAACCTGCATTTTAGCCTACTTATGAGTAGCAAATCATTTTTCAAAACAAACACGTAATGTTTTGTTCCAACTTAGGCGATTTGGTCTATACTTGTTTGCTGTGCGCATAACATAGTAAATCTAGGCTAATAACCTGAATAAGAACGCATAAAGTTTTCAAAATTGGATATCATGGTTAGTAGAGGCCGTCTTGACGGGCGAAAGGGTGCTCATAGTGACCTTCCCGATCGTACCCAAGCTCCCCGAGCCAAGACCACTTTGGTGATAGCGGACATGTGGCCTTGACCGAAGTCGTGGTTTCCTAAATTTCCCATTTTAAAATATTTAGGTGGCGACTCTGTAATCTGGCAAAGCAGTCCATGTTTGGCACTACTTTTCAAAAATCTGTTTTCTCAAACGATTTGCCGGATTTGGACTCTTTGGTTCAAGATTTAGAACCGCGACACAAATCGAGTCCGAACTGTAGCCGAGGTCCCCCGCGGACGTGCTACAACTACTGATTAGCCTTGCCAGCCATCGATGAGCCTTGCTGGCCATCGATTCCAGATCGAGGGTTTTTTGGTCATTTAGCCTCGGGTCTTTAAGTATGAGCCACTAGGGCTCATTTCCTCACTCACCCAAGTCTGAAATCTTTCTCTTTCTCTCTCTAGACACTCATTCTCTCTAGATTTGCACTTTCTACGCATTTTTCAACACCCGACACAAAGTTGATTCGCTAGAATCTCTTTAATTCCTTCACTTTGAACTTATTGAAACTTGATTTCGGTGCTTCCTTCCTTACTTGCACCATTGTAGGCTTATTCCCCTTGAGTTTCTCTCGAGTTTTGTGCACTTTTCCTAGCTTTGACTTTTTCCTTCATTTTCTCTCTCCTAGGGTTTGATTTTTTCCAAGTTTACCATTTTTCTTCATTTTTCTTCACTCTTCACCCATTTTGCACCTATTTTCAGATGGCAGACGAGATTTCCCATGATGGGACCTCTCCGGAGGTTCCTCCAGTAGTTCTACCTGTGCCGGTGGTAGAGGAGCCAATAGCTGACCTTGAGACTGACCTAGAGGCGAAGTTTGGGCCGGAGACTGAGCCAAAGCCACTACCACTGAGGGTACGGCCTTTCGATCTGGCGAGATATCACCCACAGACACACACATATTGCCCACTTCTAGAGGCATTAGACGCTTCACCGAGTTTGCTGGCGGTGCAGCAGAGGACCTTTTGCTGAGGGAGCTGGATTCTCACTTGTTGGCCATTGCTGTTGAGGTAGGACCTCTATTTTTCATGTATTTTACCTTTCATTATTTGTAATTCTTGCACTACCTTGTATCGAATTCACCTGACTGCATTTCATACACTACCTTGTATCTGACCGCATTTCATGCACTGTCTTCATCTGATTGCATTTCATGCACTGCCTTCATCTAATTGCATTTCATGCACTGTCCTTATCTGATTGCATTTCATGTACTGCCTTTATTTGATTGCATTTGTCTTCTGCCACAGGGCGAGTCTCGTGCCTTCAGAGGCTACGGTGCTACGACCGCTCGAGACTGGTATGACAAGCTCCGAGTTGGAGTTCGAGACATCATTGACAAGGTGGGCTTTGGCCTCTTTTGCTCTGGTTTGACTTGGGTCACCGCGAGTTGTCCCCTCCTAGGAGCGCTGGTGGAGAGGTGGTGGAATACCACCAACTCCTTCCACTTTTTCACCTCAAGGGAGATGACGATGACTCCTTTCGACTTTGCCATGATCACCGGCTTAGACGTAGGGGACGATCTGATCCCTATCGATACAGATATGGAGGAATGAGAGGCAGCTTGGTTCGAGCTACTAGGGGCATATCCACCCATATACCGGACGGGAGTGGTTAGATGCACTTGGTTCGCTAAGCGATTTAGAGGGACCGAGCTCGAGACGATAGAAGAGATCGAGCAATACGCCAAGGGCTTCATGATGTTTGTCTTCGGTACCACCTTGTTTTTGAACAGGTGGAATACTGTAGGCCTGCATTTATTGAGTGCTCTGGTGACCCTTTCTTGGGTCCGTTTCTACAACTGGGGCAGAGCTGGTCTCACCATGCTGTATGGACATATGAGCTCTACCTCCAATCTGTGAGGAGACTTGATTGGAGGCTACTGGCAAGCCTGAGAGGTACACATCTCAGTTCTCTCTTTGCACTTTATATTTTCTTTACAGTTTCTACTTTATATCTATTTCAACACATGCTCTCTGCTTCACATTTCTATATCTGCTTAGACATTGTATACTTTCTGCTTCGCATTTCTGTATCTGCTTAGACACTGTATGCTTTCTGTTTTGCACTTTCTGTATTTGCTCAAAAACTATACTAATCACATATGACTGCATTTTCCCTATAGCCATGGGTATACGCATACTTTCCGACTCTCTCCTCGGAGCCTGTAGAAGAGCTTTCGTTGATAGCCCCTATTCACAGATATATGACGGTCAGCTTCACCGTAGGACTCGTGAGCCATTCACCTTCTTCAGGCAGTACTTCGACACAGTAGCTGCCCATGAGGTAATTCGAAACATAGTCACTTTGCTTTGAAACCGTTCGTTCAGCAACTGACAGCCACTAAATAATCTGTATAACTCTTGTTTGCAGATCATGTGGTAGCCATGGGCCTTGATGCCAGGGGAGGTCCAGGACCACTTTGCTGGCGCCTAGGCCACCTCCTGCTACCGTATTCTACTTGAGGGGCCAGTCTGCCTGGCTTGGTTCTTGGGAGAGTGCTTCGTGCGCCAGATTATGGGCCTACCCGATCCGATCATCTCAATGGCTCCACCAGAGTTCATGCGATCCACAGAGAGCCTATCTGTTGAGGAGGTCATCCAGTTCATGGTGGGCCTAGATGCTGACTTTTTTCGAACGGAGGGCGACTATGCAGCTTTCATCCGAACACACTTGATGCCACCACAGACCAGTGTTCACGGAGCTGAGGAGACGAGAGCTCCTGCTGCGAGAGTGAGGCGCTGAGTGACCCGGGTGAGTAGGGCTCGTGGTAGAGGGACTTCTTAAGCGGGCTAGAGGGCTGATTGGCCAGAGCTTCCCACCACGCTGACTTACTGGCGACATATCAGGGATGCCTACCACGTCCTGATTGAGCCCGCAGCGGCTGGTTATGAGCTTGTCGGGGTCTGAGGCCCGACTCCGGTATGAACCACACTTTAGCACTTGCACTCCATGTTTCATTTCAGATATATACATTTGAAGATACTAATCATTCAAATACATTTGTAGGCACCGATCAAGTACACAAGATGCGCCATTGAGTTGATACCTCGCTGATGGGGATGGTATAGAGGAGAGAGGCGCTGCTCAGCCTCTACGGTGTTTAGGTAATTTCTTCAGTTTTACATTCCAGGCATCAAATTTCCACTGACACACTGACACTGACATTTTAATTAAAAACTTCCCAAACTACACTGATACATTGCATCGATAGACCACATCTGACACACTACGCTTGCATACTGTATTCACATACTATATCTGATTCTACATATACTCATTCTGCATACTATGCTTGCATCTGATACACATGCTATAACTGATACATAACAACTGTCTTTTCAGATTCCACCCATACCGATGGCACCAACGGCAGCTACAACGCCCGCACCAGTAGTACCTCCTCCAACATCAAGGAGGAGAGAGAGATAGGTTCCGCACGTGGCCGAGGCAGAGCTAGGGGCACCCGAGCTGAGAGCGGCCCTTCAGAGCCCATTCTTAGTGATGATGATGCTGAGACGAGCAACTCTGATGAGGCAGCGAGTTAGCATTCAGAGTCATCTGAGAGTGGAGGTGACGACGCCAGCTCGGGTTCCAAGAATGGAGGCAATGCCGAGGCGAGCTTTGAGGTGGAGAGCGATGATGACACCGGCTAGAGTTTCGGTCTAGGTTCAGATAGCGGCGCTGACGGAGATAGTGCCCCAGAGTCCTCTCCTCTGAGGAAGATGACGAAGAGAGCTTCTCGAGCCTGAGGCGACCAACGCTGATTTTTTTTATTTTTGCTTAGTTTCTTTTTATTTATAGTTTTAGCACATTGTAAAGCTTCAGACAGGTTTTATTTGCTTTAAAAACTTGTACTGCACTTTTGTAAAAACAACCATGATCGGAATGAAAACCAGTTTTTCTTTGAATAAGTGTTGTATTTTGCACCATGAGCACCACTTAGCATGGAAATGAGATTGAATTTGATACTGAAAACTAAATATTTGTATTGGCACAATGTTCTTAATCGGGTAATGAACCAACCAACAACTAAAATGAAAAGCAATACACAACTCAATAAACAACACCACAACAACTTGATAAACAAAATGACGACAACTCGATAAACATAACAACATACAACTCGATAAGCAAAACAACGCAACAACAAACGACATACAGAAAAATAACAAGCCTACTAAAGCCAAAAGGACTGAAAACAAGACCTTAAAACAGACTAAAAACAGAACAAAACACATGCTTTTAGCATTGTTCAGTACAAAGAGGGATAGCATGTTAAAGTAAGAGACTGTTGGCCACAAACAAAGGTTGCCGACCACATGCCAGCCATGAGAGGTGGCTTGCCGGCTATTAATACCTCTTGCTGACCATCAATGCAGCTTAACGGCCACCTGCCGACCATCAATGTGCAGGACCTCCAAATTTTTGACACCTGGTTTCCACTTACTGCCTTATCTTCTACAAAAGGTTGAGCTTCGTAATTTCTTCATTTCAGCTACAAATTCTTCACAAATGGAGCCGTTTCTCGCCGAAAAACTCTCGAAGTGGATTGCGACTTTGGATGGCTTGGAAAAGGTGAATTTCTGGGGTTTTAGCATAAATGCACTTTTCTTGCTGAGTCGTTCTCCGCTTTGTTTTTCGTTTCTTCATGCCGCAGCTAGATGTTGGAACCCGATTACACACGTCTTTAGCTTTGGGGGACAAGAGATATGCCCGACAATCGAAGAATTTCAAGTGCTAATGGAATCTCGGCGCGATGAGAAAATCATACCTCAACTACGCTTTGGCCATATCCAAGCTCTGGGAGGGATGAGCGGGCTTACTCTACACGAGGCTCGATCCTTGGTTCACAACAGAGAGCTGGATATTCTAGCTTGATCCATCGATTTTTTGAAGTCGGCGACTGAGGTAATCTTCTTTGGTGGGATTTTCGGCAACATGCTCTTTGTTTGTGCATGTTGGCTCATTTCCTTCTTGCCCCTAGTTTCGGAGGGTCTAGCATTCAGCTAATTAAAGTGACCCAAGGTCTGAAAGAGGGCAAGAGTTGTATTGGTTTGGTGTTGGCTGAGACTTTGATGGGCTTAGACACCTTCCATCGGCGAGAGACAAACAAATTTGCAGGGAGTTCACTACTTCTTCAGGTAATGTTTCCCACCCTTTCTAATATGAGTTTCTCACATCACTCGACATTTATGCTTTATTTTTCCCTCAAAGCCTTTTTCTCACTTTTCTTTCAACATACATCTCTTTATTTTTTAATCTTTTTTTTTTCCCCATTAATCCCCAGGTGTGGCTAATGGACAAGCTGAAGGTAGTGGACTCTTGCCCTGCATACTCAGCTCGGGCATACTTTTTCTGCCAATAGCTAGTATATTTTCCAAATGAAGGATGGTGGTGCCACTGGATGTGCAACAGGTCTACTGCTGACATTGCTTGGTGTTGCCCTTGGCTTAATCTGATCGAAATGAACTATAGTATGACTCGACAACCTGGCATTCAGCTGATTGGTCTGACACACTGTGTATTCTACTTTTCATTCTGGTTCAGGCGTCAGTTTGGAGATGATCAGACTTGCTTAGATGAGAGGGTATAGTACCCAGTTTCATTCCCTATCTAAGGTTCACATTTGGCTAGGTACCTCACTGCTAGGAGGACGAGAGAGCTTCTCACACCTGCCCCTAGTTTCAACTACGCCCTTTCTGGCAAATGCCTGACTTGGCTTGAAGATGAGACACAAATCGGGCCCACTTTGGCATCAGAAGCTTCCACAAGCATAAGCGGGGGACGCAGGAACACCTGACTCATCTATGCCCCTAGTTTATTACTTTGATCTTACTTTTCAAGTTTTATGAATGTAATAAAAGCAACTTTGGTTTGAATCGAGAGTTGGAGAACTTTGTATTTAAATCAATGAAATTAAAGTTGTGAGTACTGAAAGTTTTCCTTTTGGTCCAAAAATGGTCTAAGTTGTAAAAGGTAAAATTTGAATAAAAATCAACTTTTATCAAAACTTTTCAAAACCATTTTCGATAAGGATCACCACTTGACACGCACATAATCTATCCTTGAGATGTACAACCTCGAATCTAAAAATCACAAATTGCCCCTTGACTGAATAACGCTGCTCAACTTTGTAACCAGCTCTTCTCTTAGAGTAAGGATCACAACCAAACTTTCAGATAGAGAACAGACGAAGATGACCTGATCAGATACATGGACAGGACAGTTGATTTGGAGGTGTTTATGGCTGAACTTCAGGATGAAATTGCCTACGTATCCTGAAGATGGGAATCAGGCCTTATGTAGTTCGGTTTAGGTTCACTTGAGTATTAACCTTGCCTACGTAATTAGCTTTTCTCAGTTTTTCACCTTGCGAGCTTAGTTTTTCTTTATTTCTAATTTTTATGCTCTAACTTTTGCCTAGGTCGTCTTTCCGGGTTTTCAGCCTAGCGAGCGTCTCAGGGATAGTATTTCTTCAACTTGTCGATGTTGATCGGTTGGGAAAATTCTAGGCCATCCAGGTCCATGAGAATAACAGCTCCATCCGACCAAATAGTTTTGATAATGTAAGGACCAGTCCAATTGGGTCTGAACTTGCCCCTAGGGTCATGGATGGGAGCTCAGTTGTCTTTCAACACCAAACCCCCTTCTTTGAGATTCTGGGACTTAACCTTATTGTTAAAAGCCCAGGCAATCCTGCGTTGATAACCCTGAACATGGTATAGTGCTTTCAGTCTTCTCTCATCAAATAGCATCAGTTCTTCAAACCTGCTCTGTTACCAATCCGCCTCTACTATTTGACACTCAGCCATAACTCGCAGCAACAAAACTTCTATTTCGATTGGTAGAACAGTTTCCATTCTATAGACAAGAGAATAAGGAGTTGCCCCTATAGACGTCCGGATTGAAGTTCTATAGTCCCAGAATGCAAATGGCAATTTGTCTGGCCGGTCCTTGTAGGTCTCAACCATCTTCTGTAAAATATGCTTGATGTTCTTGTTGGCAGCCTTAACAACTCCCACGGTTTGCAGCCGGTATGTAGATGACTTATGGAAAGCCACGTTATATTTCTCCAACAAGTCAAACACTTCTTTCTTGAAATGAGAGCCATTATCTGAAATGATCTCGTTTGGGACTCCATATCGGCAAATGATGTTGTTTCGGATGAACTTAGCCACATACGCTGCTTTCAACACTACATAGGATTGAGCTTCCACCCACTTTGTCAAATAATCAATTGCCACCAGAATGTATTCATACCCATTTGACCCTTTCGATGTGACTGTGCTGATGACGTCGATTTCCCAGATTGAGAAAGGCCATGGTGAAGTCATGTTGTACAGCTTCGACAGCGAGATGTTTATGCGATTGGCATGAATTTGGCATTTGTGGCATCGCCGAACAAAACTGATACAATCCTCCTCTATAGTAGACCAGTAGTAACCTTGCCTGAGAATCTTTCAGGCTAACATTACCCCGTTCATGTGCGTTTCGCACTTCCCTCCATGGATGGCCTTCATTAGGCGCTTTGATTCCTCTGCGTCGACACACAACTTATGCATTCCCAGATGACCCCTCTTGTACAGTTTACCTCCGCAGATGATAAATTAAACGGCCATTTGCCGTATTGCCTTTTTGTCTTTGGCATTTGCCCTTGGTGGAAAAACCTCATTTTCCAAGAAGTTCCAGATATCATAGAACCAAGGGTTTTGATCTTGCACTTCATCTATTGCGGTAATAGTCTCGTAAGCCAGTGTATATCTCTACTTAATGATGATCGGACGCATCCGGACTCTAAGTGGGATGTCTATCATAGAAGATAGAGTTGATAAGGCGTCAGTGAACCTGTTGTTCTCTCTTAGTAGATGCGTGAAAGTCAATTTCTCAAACCTAGGAATCAGAACATCTAAGATCTGGTGATAGATCTTCATCTTTTCTTCTTTGACCTTCCAGTCTCCATTTGCTTGAGACACAACTAGGTTCGAGTCCCCGATTATGTCTAACCTTTTTGTCCCTAGTTCTAGAGTGGCTTCCAAACTAGCGATACACGCCTCGTATTCTGTTTTGTTATTGGATACTTTAAACTAGAGTTTGAAGGCTAAGGGTATATGGGAATTGTCAGGTGCTATCAACAACTGTCATGGCCCAAACCCGCCCCTATGGGTTAAGGACATAACCGGCCAGTAATCCTGAGATTACCTACGGCCTCAAACCAAAACAGACGTAGCTCAATAGAGTAAAGAGGCCAAACGGAAGCAGTAATTAAAAACTTTGTCCGTAGAGCCGTGCTTATATGCACTCCAAGCAAACCATACACATATGCGTTAATAACCCACATCAAAAGTACAGTTCCAAAAATTCTTTACACACAGGATCATTCAAAGCGAGTCAACCCATGACAAACTATCTACAAATATACATAAAGTCCTTGCCAACAAGACAAAGTGTAATTACATAACAAAATGGCAAGGATAGGTCTTGTGCGTGAGACACAAGGTTGACTCCCCAAAACTCGTGTTGTTCCCGGCAAACTTCACTGGGGCTGGGTTTGTGTATCTCTTGGCTCACCTACAAACACATGAATGAGTGTGAGCGATAGCCTAGTGAATAATATCAAATACAGCATTCACATAACATTGTAGAACAACATATTCCAAACGGCCTTGGGCCTAATTCAGATTTCCATTCTTGTCAAAACGGCCTACGGCCTATTCGATTATGTCAAAACGGCCTTTGGCCCAGTCATGTATGTCAAAACGGCCTTTGGCTAACATGTTCGTATCAAAACGGCCTTTGGCCCACACATTCGTATCAAAACAGCCTTTGGCCCATTCATTTATGTCAGAATGGCCTTCGGCCCACTCATTCATGTCAAAACGACCTTGGGCCCATTCATGTTTATCAAAATGACCTTTGGTCCATTCACGTTTAACAAAACGACCTTTTGGTCCATTCATGTTTAACAAAACGACCTTTGGTCCATTCATATTTAACAAAACGACCTTTGGTCCATTCATGTTTAACTTACATCCACAATCCCAATTAGCAATTCATAAGCTTATAAGGGAATAAACAATTGGACATTCACAAGCATTCAAATATCGATATTACTCACAGTGATTGGCTTGTGGATTTGCCCTGGAGCTTGACCCTACACATTTCATGAACACAAAAGGGTCACTAATAGTTCAATCCGTTCTTTAATTCACATATTCCTCTTTAGGCTTTATTCTTATCTCATTAAGTCATTTACAATGCTTAACATATGCCTAAGAGTGCTTACAGGTGAAAGAGAACGGAAAAACAGAACAAAGAATGCATTTTCAGAATTTCAAAAAACAGGGTCCTCGCTCGAGCGTGGACTTCCCCGCTCGAGCGGACCCTTAAGCCTGCAAAAGTACTGGTTGCCCCAAATTTCCGCTCGAGCGTGAACTCGGCCGCTCGAGCGGACTGCCCGTCTACATGGCTCCTCGCCGAAGGTTAACTTCGGCCGAAGGGCACCATGTTTGCAGAAAAATGCTAGGAGCTCGAATTCTTCGCTCGAGCGGCACTTCCCCCGCTCGAGCAGACGTCAAAAATTCTGGGCTTTCCAGAACACTCCCTTGAGTTCAAACCCGACATTCAACCAATTTTTCTTGCATGCTAAGGCTCCATTCTCACATATATTTGTACTAACATGCCATAGACACTAAAACACATCACAATGGAGCTTAATTTCTTGTATTACCTACATGCATGTCTCAAATTAATCCAAATTCATCACCAACACATCACATTCAAACATGCAAAGCTTACACTTATATGATTCATTCTTGCATGTGAGAAATACGCCTTCATATCAACTTAATTGGTGAAGAGAGGTCCCAATACATGGGTTTTAAACAATATTCAACACAAATCAACACAAATCATACACATGGTGCTCACACATGGAGATTAATGGCCATTTCTTACATGCATGTACATATTAGGCTTCAATTCAACAAATACAACCTAATTTCATTTCAATCTCACTCTTGATCACCAAATTAGCTTGAACACACAAAATTACGAACTACAATCCAAGAATTACTCACCTAGGAGCTTTGATATTCTAAGCTCTATTCAGTTCTTGAACTAAACTTCCAAAATTTCCAAGCTCTAAGCCAAATCACCCAATTCTCTCCCTCTCTCTCTATATGGCCGGCCCTCTCTCTCTCTTTTGAGTCCAAATCAGCCAAATGAGGTTATAATGAAAGAATAGAAGGTGTAATGCTTTAAGGCAACAACTCCACTAACAAAATATTTTAATATAAAATATTTGGGCACTTAATTCATCAATTAAATCAGTTTAATCTGACCAGAATCAATTTTCAATTAAATTTCACCGTAGGCTTTAAAAATTACGCTATTCACAAAGGCATAACCAATTCCGAGTTCTGTGGCCGATAAGGCCCTCAATTTAATTTCCAAAACAATCAATCAAACAGATATTCCTACGGTGAACAGATAGAAATTCAAAGCCACATATTTTCACATAATGGCACACAAAATCATATCAAAACATATAATCACATTCATATTAGGGACCAATTAACATAATACAGAACAGGGGTATCACAGCAACACTCCTATCCCATAACCGTATTGATTAGATGCTTCGTCGAAGTATATTGTCCAAATCTCTTCCTTGACTTGTAGAATAGCTTCATCTAGGAACACGTATTCTATCGTTTCATCCCCTTCTATTGAGTGATCTTCCAGGAACTTCGTTACTGCTCTCCCCTTGACCGACTTGCGAGTAACATACTTCAGATCAAATTCGAAAAGGAGAAGCAACCAACGGGCTAGCCTACCCGTAAACGCTAGTTTATCAAAGAGATATTTGATGGAATCTAATCTTGAAACCAGAATTACAGAGTGAGCTACAAGTAGTGCCTCAACTTCCTGGTAGCCCATACCAAGGTTAGGCAAGCTTTTTCTAGCGAGGTGTAGACGATCTTGTAGTCCAACATTTTCTTGCTCAAGTAATAGATGGCTTTCTCCACCCTATCCTCAGATTCCTGAGCAAGCATGTATTCCATTGTTGTGTCTGTTACTGATAGACACAAAATCAAAGGCTTCCCCGGTTCTGGTGACGATAACAAGGGTAGGTTCTGAAGGTACTGCTTGATCTGCTAAAAAGCAAATTGACATCAATCATCCCATTGGAATTTCTTTCCTTTCTTCAGGAGACCAAATAGTGGTTCTCAAGTCAAGGTTAATTTAGAAATAAACCGTTTTATGAATTACACTTTACCCAGAAAGCCTGGCACCTCCTTTTCAGTCCTTGGTGGTGGCATTTCTAGGATGACCTTGATTTTGGAAGGATCTACCTCGATGCCCCTTTGTGTGATCAAGAAATCCAGCATTTTCCCTACTGTTATGCTGAAAGTACATTTATGTGGATTCAACCTCAGTCTATATTCTCTGATCCGTTGAAAGAATTTCTTCAAGGCAGTGGAGTGGCCCTCTCTTTATTTGGACTTGACAATCATGTCGTCCACATACACCTCGACCTCTTTATGGATCATATCATTCAGAATAGAAGTTGCAGCCCTTTGATAGGTAGCCTCGACATTCTTCAGTCCAAACAGCATCACCCTGTAGCAGTAGGTTCCCCTTTTCCTCACTTTTTCTCTCAGCGCACATCTCTCTATTCTTTAATCTCTTTTCTTTTTTTTTATCCCTTCCCTGGGTGGTTAATGGATAAGTAGGAAGTTGTGGGCTCTTGCCCCTAGCATTCTGCTAGATTTTCCTTCTTTCATTCACAACTCATGAACTTTCCCACAGAAGGGTTGTGGTGCGACTGGATGCACAGCAGATTCGCAACTGACATCGGTTGACGACGCCCTTGGTCAGTTTGAATGTGATCAGACCTGTCTAGATGAGGGAGTGGAATACCCTACTCCATTCTATTTTGTGCTTCGCACATGGCTTGATACCTCGTTGCTTGGAGGATGAGAAAGCTTTTGGCCCTATTGCTAGCTTCAGTTGTGCCCTTTTTGGCAAATATGGTGCCCTTTCCAGCAAGTATGTTGACAACGGGGAAAAGACAGAAAACCTAACTCAACTGTGCCCTTAGTTCATCATTTTGACCATTTTTTGTTTTTTGGCTTTCTGCTAAAACAATTTTGATCAATCATGAGAGTTAGATTAACATGCTTGTTCAATTTTCTGATGCAAGTCAGGTTGTGAGCACTGAAAATTTTCCTTTTTTGGGTCCAAGAAATGGTCCAATTTTGGAAAAATGGAACAATTTTTGAGAGAATTAGTCGACCTCATTAAAAATTCTCAAAAACTATTTTTGCAAATGGCCACTGCTCGACCAACACATAATCTACTCTCGAGTTAGATTTGAGCTTTCAATCATCTTGTAGCTGAATCTTTCTAATGGAACAGGACAGTCCGAATTTGAACGAAAACGAGCCAATTTGTACATGGATAAGATAGCCGAGTTAAACAAAGATAAACCAATCAACATGGATGAGCCAAGCAAGCTGAAAATGATTAGGGCCGGACTTCAGGATGAAGTTGCCTATGTATCCCAAAGATGGGAATCAGGCCGTATGTAGTTCTGGGTTGAGGTTCACTCGAGTGTTAACACTCTCCTTTTACGCTCTAACTTTTGCCAAGGCCGCCCTTCTGGGTTTTCAACCTTGCGAGCTCTGTTTTTCTTTTCTTTTCTTTTCTTCTTTTTTTTCTTTTCCTTTTCTTCATTTCCCATTTTTTCATTTTTGTTCTTTTTCTTCTTTTTTTGCTCTAACTTTTGCCTGGGTCGCCCTTCTGGGTTTTTGGCCCAGCGAGCCTCTCAAGGGTAAAAAAGTTTAACTTGCCCATGTTGATCGATTGTAGGATCTTGAAGCCATCTAAATCCAAGAGAATGACTATTGTTTGATGATGATGTAGGAGCCCATCCAATCGGGTCTAAATTTGCTTCTCCAATCGGGTCTGAATTTGCCCTTAGTGTTGCGGATAGGAACTTGATTGTCCTTCAGCAATAAATTTTCTTCTTCCAGCTACTGGAATTTGGCTTTCTTCCCAGTCTTCATTGGTTTGCGGAATAACCTATCTTTTTTGAATCTTTGAGCACATTTGACATTTTTGCCCCTAGTTGAAGGGCTACTTCTGATCTAGCTTTGCAAGCTTCCTTTGATAACATCTGATCTTCTTGATTTGGCTCTCTTGCCCCTAATTCAAGGGCAGCTTCTGATTTGGCCATACAAGCCTTATATTGGTTGATCATTGAACATTCTGAATCAAGGTTCAAGATTTGAAAGCAAAAGGGGTCAAGTCTCGAGGCCGAGAGTGATCCTATGCTGCACAATCTCAAGATAAATTCCACACATGTCTTCGCAAGACCACACAAAACATTTTTTGAAATCTTTTAAGAAAGCGACTAGTCGCTCGCGAAGACATTATAGAACCAATCTGGATCAAGCCAAGATTCTTCTCAGTACTCATATTAACAAACACGATCTCATTCATCAAGGGCTTAGCATGCCTCTCTTTCTCTCAGTTGGTCAAATTTTTACAAATCCCGAGGAATTCCTTCCTCTTTGTTTTCATCATAGTTAGAAAAGTTTTGAAAAACTTAGGTCAATGCAATGATTTCAAGGCATGGAAAAGTAGGTGAAAATCTCTGTCGTTTCATTCAGAACTTCTAGCACAACTGGCCTCAGTGGTAGAAACAGACTCAAAAGAAAGAGTGTAAAAGACAAACACAAAATAAGATAGTGATGTCCGAGGTAACACACTCGAAATCACCCGACTCTAACACAACAAGACAGACTCAAAACAACATGACAACATTGACCTAATACCGAAGTCAGAAAGCAAAGTAAACATCATTTACAAATTGCTCAAAATAGTGCGTGCCATCCCCATATCTAGGATAAAATGAGTGCCATCAGCAAGTGGTTCATCCCTCGATCACATAATTGCATTATCCCCCAAGTTCATCGATCCAGTACCGATAGACTTTGCAGGACCTGGTGCAGCGATGACCTCGTTGTCAATCAGATCTTGTATTTCATGGCGAAGGCGAAAACAACTATCAGTGCCATGGCCGATTTGTTGATGGAAGGCACAGTAGTTGGTAGCATCATGCTTGGCCGGAAGGGGATCCGGGAGAGGTTGAGGCTCAAGGGGTTTGAGATGGCCTTGCCCTATAAGGATTTGAAGAGCCTTGGATAAGGTCATGTAAAGCGGGGCGAAGACCCTCTGGCCCCGAGGTTGGTACTTCAAGGTTTGTGGAGTTATGGATGTACCAGAAAAGGGGTTGGTAGGTGTTGACTGGGTTTGATGATCTCTTCCGCGTATGATTGAAGTTGAAATGGGCGTTTCTTGTACAACAGCCCTTTTCTCGGTTGGCCCCTTGATTCGAAATGCCCCGAACTTGAGCGATAAAAGTGTCATCCATAATTTTTGCAACCACTGCAAGCACTTGCTGTTTATTCAGTCCTTCAGCCTTCAAAGCCTCAATAGCCCACTGAAGGTGTTCCTGGGGACCAATGCCTACCCCTACCTTGTTCTTGCCATTTGCCTCCACTTTGCCAAGGGATTGGGTTGCTATATCAAAGCGGAACCCAGTTGTTGTTGACATGTCATTGCCCAGAACTGGGATGACTTTAGGTTGGCCATTTTCAATTGCAGCTCGCCCCAAGATTGGAGAGCCTTTTGGCATGAAATTTCTGGCATGTGATGTGGGCGATGACGAAGCCAATATCCCAAAGGCCAGATCTACCACAGTTCTCTAAAGATCTTCAATCATTCTCATCAACTCAGAAGTAGTGGGTTCACTAGTTTGAGATGATTGGGGTTCAAGTGCATCTATCATGCATAAGTCCATGCTTTCTGGGATAAACACCTCAGGCTTGGGTAGATGGGCCGGGGTGATGTATATGTTGGGGTTGTAAGTAGATGGCAATGCATGGATTAGATTGAGGTGTAGATGAGGTACTTGGTCATTGGGGTCTTGAGGTGGAGATATCGTCTGGTTGTCGATGAGATTCTGAACCTCATGACGAAGGCAGTAGCAACGATCGGTGCCATGACCGCGCTGTTGATGGTACACACAGTATTTGGTGGGGTTATGTCTAGCAGAGAGTGGGTCAGGCAGAGGTTGAGGATCAAGGGGTTTGAGATACCCTCTTTCTATCAAGACTTTTAGTGCGCTGGTTAGGCTCATATAGAGGGGGGTGAAAGTTCTACCTTGAGCTCGGGTTAGGTCGGCTGTTTGTAGGCTTGGTTTGGCAAAAGGGTCGGCTGTGGCGACTGTATTGATTTCAGTGGGTTTGGGAATAGTGCTACTACCAGCATTAGTACTCCCTGCAAAAATCCTCCTTATTGGTTCACTTGTTCTAGGAATAATCCCTCTGTTAAACGCACTCTTAATCTGAACCCCCAGTTCATGCAAACTTTTGAAAGTGAATAATGGAGCAACTATCAACTTTTGCAACATATCATACTCAACATTCTACACCACTATCCGCACTTGGTCCCTCTTACAAGGGTGATCTGTCATCTGTGCTGCCTTTGCTCTCTACCTTGCAACAAATTCCACAAAAGATTCTGCAGGATTCTGGTAGGTTGCTTCAAGCTCTTGGGTGGTCATTTCAACTTGGGTATTGTAAGAGTACTGATCGACAAAGGCCTCAGCCAACTCTTCCCAGTTCAGCTTCACTGTATCCTCCAACTTGGCGTACCAAGTGGCTACTATGCCCAATAGGGTTCTTCCATACGGAGAGAGTTTCTGAGGCTTAGTTAGACCTATCAGTTTCAGAACATCCAAGAAAAGCTAGATATGTACCATAAGATCTCCAGACCCGTCAAAACGGTCAATATGTGGCATTTTGAATCTGTCTGGGAGTCGTATAGCAGCCTCAATGTACCCATCCTCAATGTCAGGAATGGAGTTAAGGCCCTGTGCCTTTTTGAATTGCTTCTCAAGATTAGCAATTTTCACCAAGGTTGGATCGAGATCATTAGTATCAAGGGGATAAAGCCTCTCATTAGGCTGCACCAGGGGTGTGGAAACTTGAGCTTGAGCCAACCCTTCTCAGGGATCCGGACCTTGTGAATCTTCAGCTGGCGGAAGTGGGTCAAAGTTCGGCTGGGGTCCCAAGGCTGGATGTGTGGTAGGTGCCCTAGATGGGTGTTGCACTTCGGCATTGGTCTCATCCTACCTAGCGATTCCCTGGTTTAATGCCGCTATCATAGCCATAACTTCTTCTGGACTCTGTGCCATCACGTCTTGCTGAGTTGAACAAAGGTGATCTAACTGGTGACTGTTGGATCAGTTAAACCAATAAGCCCTAACTGGTCTTTCTTTGCCTTGCCTCTAGCAAAGGAAACACTGGTTGCCCTTGAACTAAATCTCCAACCTGACAAAGTCTATTAACACAAGTCCAATGTACCCTGGGGATATTGGAGCCTTCTGAAGCTATAGTTCCAGGACCACCTTGCAAAAGAGAAAACAGACAGTATCTCAGCCTGATTTCACCAAAACAGATATGAGCATAGCTGAAAGACTGTGCTCTCTATACTGAATTCTGCCCCACAAACAGATGCCAACTGGCAACTGATATGCACATCCCTGTACAGTTTCACTATAAAGCACATACCAGTTAAAATGAGAGCCAAAACACCCCTATGATGGGGTAGGGTTACCTTGTCCTAGTTTCGTCAGGAGCCAGGGTTTCAATATGTAAACATGCGGTTTCAAACAATCCTGCATTCGGGTGAGCAACTTGTCCTAGTTTGGAACAGTCTCTAAGGCTTCCAATATGCAACTAGGTCGATTGGTCAAAAGGGATGCCTCAGCAAAACCACCTAATATACCTCTTGCTTCGAACACCGAGAAGTGAGAGGAGGATCAAACGGTACAGCGGTAGTCCAGATCCAAAGTTTGTGTTCCCATCGTGGTAGAGCCCGCAACCGGTCAGCCTTTTGGCAAGCTTTTCCAAGCAAGCCTCCGGCAAATCGCTTAGGAATAACATATGGCAAACACAGTGACTTAGGCACACCAATCTAAATGCAATGCAAAGAAACACATAAATGTAGATAAAACAACATATCATGAGTTCGAGTCAAGTTCTCTAAATCCCTAGCAGAGTCGCCAGAAACTGTAGACTTGACTTTCTTTGCGCGCCCCCCTTTTGGAGAGGCACGAATTGGTCCTACAGTTCGGACTCCTGTCACTGTTCTGAATCTAATTTCACAAAGTGTAATGTGAGACTGATAAACACCAAAGAATCCAAATCCGACAAATCGTTTTGGAAAATTGATTTTAAATCAAAAAGTGCCAAAAATGGACTGCTTTGCCAGATTACAGAGTCGCCACCTAAATATTTTATTTTGGGAAATTTAGGAAACCCTGACTCGTGCCAAAGGTCACGTGCCCGTCATCACCAAAGTTGCCTCGGCTTGGGAACTTGGGTATGAGAGGGAAAGGTCATGAAATGAGCACCCCCGCTCGCCCGATCAAAGGATCGGCCTCTACTAAACATGATATGTTGTTTTATAAATCTTAAGTGTTCTTATCCGGTTATTAGCTAACTTTACTATGTGACGCACACACAAGCAAGTATAGACTAAAAATCACGAGAATTGGAATAACTCATGTTCGTTTTCGAAAATGGTTTGAAGGTGCCACTCTCAAGTGGACTAAAACGCGGATTTGCCACCCTTGGGTGGGCTTAAAACATGATTTTCCACTTCGCAAAGTGGGCTTAAAACTCACATTTATCGAATTGTTCCAATTCAAGTAATCAAGCCTTCATCCACAGGCATTCATGCAATTTATCATATAAGCACATAGCCTCATGGCAAGCATGCAAAACATGGCATCACTCACACTCATGCAAGTATGCTAAAGCGTAAAAAACTTACAGTGTACTCCAAGCCAAAACAAAAGCTAATAAAAAGAATGCATGATCCTAACTATGTTAAGATGCCTAACACAACACATGCAATAATGCAACTAAATAGGCTCAGCTACTTAATATGGCATATGAATGCAATGATTTGATACACGTATTCAAAGAAGTATTGAAATACGATGCAGTTTGTATGACGCACCGAGCCCGGTGCATGCAAGACAAATGAATGATACAAACATGCAAGCATAAGGTATGCTAATCAAAACATGATCACTAAACTAACCATCGAAAGCGGTTAAATAAAAGGGAGAAAGACGAGGGGTTGGAAGACATGCACACACACGCACACTTATTACAACATTGCGCCCTCACGAAGAAGGGTCCGAATAAACAAGCTAAGCTAATCTAAGCTAAGCTAATTAAACTATTTAGACTAATTTTTGCAAAACAAAATAAAGAAATAGCTAAAACTAGGATACTTAATTATTACAACACTTAACTAATTAGCAAACTAATTAATTAAATTACAAAACCAATGTACACTAATTAAAAATGTAAAGCACTAACTACACTGCCTCAGCTCTGCTTTGGAAAGTAGAAGCTGCATGCACTTGATTTTCGCCCCGAAAAGCCCACCGGTTTGCTCTTGAGAGGCTCTGTTTACAGAGTTGAACTTACTCCAAGAACTTTCTGCTCCACCTTACTAAAACAATGCTAAGGATTGCACCAGTGGCCTGCCGGCCATGAGTGCTTGCTGCCTACCATCTGTCGGCCAAGAGTGTGTCATGCCGGCCAAGGATGAAGCACTACCGGCCATCAGTGAGCCACTGTTGGCCACTGGTCTGCTGAATCACCACACTGCAACAGAGCACAAACAGAGAAAAAATGAGGGTTTTCCAAGGGTATGTTTGTACTGTGCCCCTCCTTATCATCAATACAAAGCTCACAAGGGACAAACACTTCAAAATAGTCTTAAAATAGCTTAGAAGGAGTCCTAAAACATGCTTGAAGTAAGCCAAAAATAGCTAGAACATAAGGCCAACACATAGTACGAACTAGACTATTAAGCACCATTGCACTACAAGCATATAAAACAAGCCTCAAGTGGCCAAACCAGCTGAAAATAGAGCTAAAGCAGGTCAAAAAGGTAGCATCAACATGCTGAGATCAAGTCACAAAATGGTAGAAAAACATGCTCACATGTTAGGCTATCTACACATGCAAACAAGACACAAGGAGGGGAGGCCAACCCCTCCTATTTTGGACCTCAAAACATGGTTTTTGTCACTAAAAAATCTCTGAGTTTCAGTGGTTAAAAGGCCAAAAGAGTTGGTTTGAAAGGTGATGAAAGATGGCACAAAAAGCTTCACAAGCCAAAGACCCAAAAGGGGGGACAACCCCCTAACTCACAAAGGCTCAAACCACCATTTTAAGGACTAAAAAACAGAGGTTTTTATAGTTGAAAACCAAGCCAAAAATAGTACAAAAGGATGGTGAAACAAGTTATGCAAAACAAGTTTAAAGGGAGAGAGTTATACCTCTTGAAGTACAACACAAAACAGGCACTTTCTTAGGCTCAAACAATCTTCCAACAGCCCAAAATACGTTCCAAGGGACCTCAGCCCAAAGATATGCAACTTTGATCATGGATGTCTAGGCAAAGGAGAAGTGTATCTCTACTTCTATGCACAAAAGGGAAAGAGAGAGAGAGAAATCTAGAGAGAGAATTGTGGAGAGAGAGGATTTTTAGAGAGAGAGGCTCCCAAAATTTTCTAACCTTGCAATATGAGAGATATGGCTTCCATATATAGAAATATATGAGTTTTAGGTCCAAATATCTTAATACAAGATAGCTGGAGCAATGTGGAAACAGCTGGAGGTAAAATATCTGCAAAAAATCTGAGTTTTGACATTAGTGGCTGGCCGGCACAGGTCCATTTTTGGTCGGCACTGATCATCAATGGCCGGCACTGCATTATCCATGGCCGGCAGAAAAATCTGCTCGCCAGGTCTAACTTCAAATGGGCATATCTCCTTCATCTGGACTCCTTTGTAGGTCATTCTTAAGCCTAAATTGAAGCCTTGGAAGTCTTCTTTCCAATGGTGGCATCCTAAAATCAAAATTCCAAGTGTGCTAATAGATATATCCCTTTTAGTGAAGACTGCTTAGTTTCGGTCGAACCGGATTGATGCCTAACTTCAAGCAACCATATCTCCCTCATCCAGACTCGGCTTGAAGAGATTCTTGAATGTAAAATGAACCCCCAGAAGTCCACTTTCCAATGATGGTGGCCTCATAGCTGAAATCCAAGTGTACAAATGGATAGGCCCGATTTAGCGAGGACTACTCAACTCTCTCTTAACGGTTCATGCCCATCTTCTCCCCCAACTTGGTTTCTTCCCTCTCGTCCAACTTTCTTCAAATCCAAACCTCTAAAAAAGATGTTTTGAAATATTTTCAAAAAGTTCACCTCTTTTTCATGCATTTCCACTTTGTCCTTGCTTGGTTTATCGAAAAGCACAACGTTTAACGAAATACGAGCCTTAGAACATCGTAGGAACTCTTTTTCAAAAATGTTTTGAAAGAGAGGGTTTTAAGGTCTAAAATCATTTTGGTCGAAATATTTTTGGTCCAAAAATGGGGTGTGAGGTTAAGATTTGACGCTCTCCTTGCCAAGGAAATCGAACCTTTGCACTGCACACCTTTCATCACCAAGTAAGCAATCAGTAGTGCCCAAGTCTTAAGGGCGGTCAAAAATGGGGTGTTTACACCTAGTAGTAGATTGAAAGTGGTTGGAACATCCAAGACATGGAACTCAATATCCTGTTGAGCTAGGCCCACTTGAACTCTGATTTGTACTGTACCCATCACCTCTCAACTTGTATTGTCATAAGCTTGAATCACCTGGGTTGTAGGCATGAAATCTACCGGTTTCAGACCGATGGCATAGGCTGTACGAGATGGACAGACATTGATTGTTGACCCAGTATCAACCAATACCATTGGCACCCACTTTTCTCTGCACTCCACTGATATGTATAGAGGTTTGTTATACCTCCGGGGAACCTTCTGGCAATAGTTCTTTGTCTGAGAAGGTTAAAGTCGGCGTAGTACCTTCAGGGAAGACCAACCCCACAAGCTGTTTAGTAGTTGTGTCAATGGACAATTTGGCTTTATCCATTGCTGATAGCACAGCCTGTCAGTGTACGCGAGAAGCCATGAGCAAACCCCAAATTGAAATATCAGCCTGGATCTTCTTCAGCTGTTTCAATACCGCTTCTTCTTCCAACTGCCTTTCTCTCTTCTTTTCTATCTTTTTATCCTTTCCAGAGGCTTCAACTTGGTCCAAGTATGGGGGCTTGAAGTACTGCCCACTTCTAGTCATATGGTCCACCTCTTCAGAGTACCAGGTATTGTCTGGCAGGTCTTCAACCCAATCCTCATCAATGTGGGCAAGATACAGGTCATCATCTTTCCACCATATTCCCCCAGCAACTGACAAGCAATTGTTTGGTACCGGTCTAATTATTCTCTCAACAGAAACATTCCCCGCAAGGTGTTGAGCTATTCCAGCTTTCTGTTTGTTTTGATTCTTTTCTTTTTCAAACCACTTCAACGTGGCTTCTTGCTTTGTATCAGCGGTACTCATGACGTCCAATTCTTGAGCTAAATTCTTAATACCGGTGCTCTCCGATAGTTTCCCTTTGTCTTCGGTCATTCCGGCCACTACAGTTGTTCTTCCTTCATTTTTTTCAGGTTTTGATTCGGTTTCTTCCCCTTTGTCAAGTTCATCACTAAGCCACCTGGAGTTGTTTGTCGATCCATTTAGGTCAAACCAGTCAATCTGCACATCCCCCTGATCTTGTTCATCGTAGAACTACAAATTGTCTATGTCTTCTTCCAACTCCACTAGATCATTCAGACCTTGGCTTGGGCTATCCTCTCAAACCATATTAACCTTCGCTATTGTTAGCAATACCACTTCGGGTTTGGTTTGATCCACTGGAATGATGTAACAACACGGTCATACAACCCCTCAGCAAAGTCCGCAAAGCTCTCAAGCAATGGACTAGCATTCTCTTCCAAGGCCAGCTTCCCTTCCTCTGCCATTGTCACCACCACATGTTCAAGTTGTAGAGTGGAAATGTTCATCATGCACAAGTCAGTGCTCTCAGGGATGAACACAGCCAGTTTGGGTAGATAGGAAGGGGTTACGTATATGCTGGGGTTATATGGGATGGCCAGTGTATGTATTAGATTTAGGTTTCGAGGTAGGGGAACTTGGTTGTGGGCTAGAAGAGGGTTGGTGGTCACATTTGGCTTCTGGGGTGGCACTATCACCTTGTTGTCAATGAGATCTTGAATCTCATGACGCAGCCTATAGCATTGGTCAGTGTTGTGACCATGCTGCTGGTAAAAAGTACAATATTTGGCTGGGTTATGTTTAGGTGGGAGGGGATTGGGTAGTGGGCGTTGTTCTAATGGCTTAAGATGCCTCTTTTTGATCAGGACCCCTAGGGCTTTGGATAAAGGCATGTAAAGCAGGGTAAAGACCCTTTGAGATCAGGCCTGGCTGGTTGAGGTTTGTGGATTTGTATTGGCAAAAGGGTTGGTAGTTTTGGGTGTCGTGGTGACGACATTCACATCAGACGGCCGTGCAGAGGTGTTATCACTTGTGGCTGCATTGGAACTGCGTGTAAAAGGCCTCTTGGGCTGTTCCTTCTCATCAGCTATCAGCCCCTGTTTCATCACATCTTCAATCTGAACCCTTATCTCGTGGAGCTCAGCGAATGTAAACAATGGCAAGACTATCATCTTTTGCAGTAATTTTCCTTGCAGATTGCGGACCACCATTCTGATTTGATCTTTCTCGGATGGCCTGATAGTCATCAACGAGGCCTTAGCCCTCCATTGTGCCATAAAGTTCGAGAAGCCCTCATTTGGCTCCTAACGGGTCACTTTAAGATCATGGGTTGTGACCTCAATCTAGGTATTATAGGAGTATTGTGCAATGAAGGCCTCAGCCATTTCCTCCCAACTTAGTTTCACAGAGTCTTCTAGTTTTGCATACCAGATAGTCGCTATACCTGATAAGGTCCGGCCAAAAAGCGACAGCTTTTGGAGTTTAGTAAGGCCTATTGGTCGTAGGATGTCCGAGAATAACCGCAGATGGACCATAAGATCCCCAGAGCCATCAAACTGGTCTATGTGAGGCATCTTGAATCTGTCTGGCAGAGTTACCGCGGAGTCGGTGTATCCATCTTCAATGTCAGGGATTGAGTTCACACCCTGTGCCCGCTTGAAAAGCTTTTCTAGCTTGTTGACCTTTAGTGCAGTGGGGTCAACCTTGAATTCAAATGACGCCTCCGTTTGGTACACTGGTGCCTTGGAGGTCTGAGGTGGTATAGACACCCCATTTTTGACCGTCCTTAAGACTTGGACGTCACCGCTCGAACACTCGGTGATCATCCATGTGTGTGTTCGTTTGGAGTTCCCGGAGTTCTCGGCTCGCGCACCGTGCCTCAGGACCTCCGGACTCGACCGTTTGTGTTTGGTTTTGCACCAAACACTTGTGATTTGCCTTTGAGGGGCAGGGAATGCCTTATGAGGCATCCCCACACACCACCGGCTGGGGCTAGAAGCCACCGGCTGGCTAGAGTTGTCATCGGCACTTTATTGTGCCGGTCGGCACTATTTTGTGCCGGTCGGCACTATTTTGGGCGAAATGACCAATTTGCCCAGCCGACCACTATGCACTTGCTTTCTGAGATATTTTCAGACAGCTGTGTGCAATTGTCTTTCCCTCCATACACGTGTATGGAGGGATGAGCTTGCTTAATGGCTAAGCTTGTAAGCTTTTGGCCTATAAGAGGGAAAGCTCTTCCCTTTGCTCAAGGGTTGGAATTCTTGAGAGGTTTCAGCCATTTTTTTAGAGGGAACCAAGCTCTGGTTTTAGGGTTAAGATAGATACACATCCTATATCTCCCTTTCTCTTTTGCTTTCTAGGTGTTTTAGTTCATATTATTGCACTAACACACCTAGTCTTCCACCTTTTCTTGGTATTCTTGAAAATCAGAGCTTGTTCTTGAAGTTCTTGACTGGTTTTGAGTCCAAAGAAGCCACAACATCAAGCTTTGTGAAGAGGTCTACAAGGGTAAGAACTTTACTCCCTTTTTACCCCATTCTTGCACCTTCTTTTTACCTAGCTTAGGACTGTTTTTGTGCTTAGCACATAACACAAAAAGTTCTCATTTTTGACCCTCTTTATTGTATATTAAGAGTGTTTTGTGGTTTGGGGAAGTTTGACCCCCTTTAGGCCTTGAAAAGGGTCCCTTTGGTGCCATTTTGGTTGAGATCCGAGATTTTGGTGAGAGGATCTATTCACCACTGAAATCTTGAGTGATTTCAGTGGTGAAGAGCATGCCTTGAAGTCTCAAGAAGGAGAGGGCCACCCCCTCTCCTTGATGTCCTTGAAAAGGACAAATTTTGCATCCTTAAGGAGCTCCATGCTTGAGTGTGTGTTGAGCATGTTTGACTTGTTTTCCATGCTTATATTGCCATGTTATAACATGATTTCAAGTTGGTTTTAGTACTCTTTGCATGATTTGCATAGTTACTTTGTAATGCCTTAATATTGCCTTAACATGACTAGCTTGTTAGCCTTAGCTTCTAACATGTTTTAGACTTGTGTTTGTGAAGCTTGTGTACTTATTTTGCCATGATTTAACTCTGCCCATAGCCATTTGGGTCGATCCCATCATGCATTATGTAGCTCCTTTACATTTGGCTTGTTGGCCTTGAGAGTATGAGTGTATAGCATGCCATGCTTGCTTCATTTTTGATGGTTTGGAACCATCTAGCATGTTATTTCAGACTTTTTGGTGTGCTTGTATGCATGCTTTAGTTGCTTCTTTAATGCTTTAAAAGCATGTGTTGAATGCTTCATGTTTTGGTCATGTTGCATGCCTTTGTACTTGAGCCCCTTAGATGCCATCTAGGTGCTCCTTAGGCTTTGTTTAGGTCTGCTTGTGACCTATTTTGAGTCCCCTTAGCCTTGTGAGGCTTGGTGGACTTGGCCATGGTTTAAGCCTTCATGGCTTGTTTCAAAACTTGGGCCATTTGTTGTATATTTGGCTTGCTTTATTACATGTTTTGGCATCATGTTTAACATGGATTTCAGAGCTTTTCATGCATGCTATTAGCCCATGTTTGTGTCTCTTAAGTGTGCATGAGAGTTGCTTTTGTATGCCTTGGGTTTAGACTTTAACATGTGCATGTGTGTGCGTGTGTTTAGTTTCATTTTCTAGGCACTTTGGCCTCTGTTTTGGGCCTTGTTAGAGCTGCCCAATTCATGTGTAAGTCCATCTCATTGCTTAGTTTGAATACTTGCCTTGTACGCCTACTTGTATGCTTATATAAGTGCCTCGCATTGTCCATATGGCATAGTAGATAACATGCTTAGGGCCTTGTTGCATTGGCATGCATGTTGGGCCTCTTGAAGTGAAGTATGACGAGGTTTGGCACCTTTATTTGCTTGTTTGCATTGCATGCATTTGACATTGAAGTTGCACTCTTGGTTCTCCAGGCCATCACGCATGGAAATGCGCGATTGGTGGTCCGGGAATCGAGGCACATGCCCTCTTGAGTCCATAGCATGATGTGGGATGTGTTTGGTGCATACATGCCTTGAATTACATTGCCATGCATAGTTTGTCCTCTGCTGCTGTGAGTTGCAGGGTCTGCAGAACATTTTGTGCCGACCGGCCGTTCATTCCCAGCCGATGAAACAATTCAGTGCCGATGGCCAAATCCTTCAGCCGGCGGAAATTCTGTGCAGCCGATGATGATCTCCAGTACCAAAGAAAGTGTTTCTAGGACTTTGGTAATTTTCAGAGTTGGATAGCAGAAGAAAGCGAGGCATACTTGCATGGCGGTGCGATTCGAAGCGAGTCCGAACACGCAGCTAGCGATTCATCCCGAGGCATTTAATGTTTAATTAGATTAATTATTTAATTTAATTAATTTAGTTGATTTGTAATATTTAATTAGCTAGTCTAGTTAATTATTTATTCGGCCTGTATTATTATTTTAATCCCTCCGAGCGAGGGCAAAAATGTAATAAGTGTGTGTGAGTGGGTGTATGTCTTCCAATCCCCACTTCTTTCTATCCCCTTTTATTTACCTGCTTATGGTAGATTAGGGCACGCGTCTATATTAGCATACCTTATGCAATGCATGCGTGCATTCATGCATTTTGTTTACATGCACCGGCTCGGCATCATACAAAGCGCATCGTACTTTCAATTCCAAATTGAATACGTGATAGTTGTTGCATCTCACATGCCATGTTTAGGGTTAGCCGAGCCTACTCTAGTTTGCATCTATGCCTGTGTTGCATTAGCCACTTAACATGAACTAGGTCATGCATGTTTGCTAACCAGTTCTTTGTTTTGTACGAGTACGATGTAAGTATTTTTTCGCTTTAGCATATCGCATGCGTGTGAATGTTTACCATGACAGTATGCTTGCCATGTGGCTAAATGCTTACATGATAAACTATTTGAATGCCTGTGGATGGAGGTTGGATTGCTTGAGTTGGAACAATTCATTGAGATCCGCATTTTAACCTACTTGCGGGTAGCAAAAGAAAACAACACGTTTTTCGAGACAAAAACGGATATGCAATGTTTATTTCCAAGTTAGGCGATCTAGTCTATACTTTTGTGTTGTGCGCATCACATAGTAATTCTAGGTTAATAACCGGAATAAGAACGCATAAAGTTTTCAAAAACGGATATCACGGTTAGTAGAGGCCGGTCTTCGGACCGGGCGAAAGGGGGTGCTCATAGCTGACCTTCCCCGATCGTACCCAAGCTCCCGAGCCAAGACCACTTTGGTGATGACGGACATGTGGCCTTCGGCACTGAGTCAGGGTTTCCTAAATTTCCCAATTTAAAAAATATTTAGGTGGCGACTCTGTAATCTGGCAAAGCAGTCCATGTTTGGCACTACTTTTCAAAAAAATCTGTTTTCTCAAACGATTTGCCGGATTTGGACTCTTTGGTTCAGATTTAGAACCGACAAACAAAAGGGAGTCCGAACTGTAGAGTGAAGCCCCACGGGCGCGTCTACAGGTGGGATCGGATCTACCGGAATGCCTAGATTCTCTTGGACATTGACAGTGACTCCGGGTGCTGGAATGCCCATTGGAGGTGCATGGGAAGCAGAAGCCGCTGCTTGCGGTGGTTGTTGTTGCTGCAGCCTATTTATCACTTTCGCTTAATGAGCTGTAACCTCAGCTTGGTGGGCAGCATCTTGCTGCATGGTTTCAATGGTTTGCTGGAGATGACGAAGCATGTCTTCTATGTTAACCGAGAGATGCTGTGCCATCAGAACTGGCAAATAATCTCTCACTGGAGTGAAAGTAGAAGACTGAGCCTGACTAGGCGTAGGTGAAGTAAAAGGTGACTGTTGGACTGGTGAATTATGCCTAACCCTCCTTCGTCTCGTAACCGGTGGAAGCGAAGCAAACACTGGCTGTCCCCTGACAAGATCCCTGGATCTGTAAAGTCTCCTTACACGGGCCTAGAGTGCCTGGGGGTAACAGAATCGTCCGAAGCAATTGTGATAAACTACCTCTGCAAAAAGAAATAAAGCAAAAAGAAGCAAAAATCAGAAACCGCACAGCACCTCAGCTTAGATGTGAACAAGACACAGTTGTGATCATAAGCTGTAGAACTACACTCAACACTAATTTCTGCCCCCAAAGACTAATACCCAAACTTGCAACTGATACATATATTCCTATAGAGTTTCACTCTAAAAGCACATACTAGTTAAGTGAGAGCCAAAACACCCCTATGATGAGGTAGGGTTAGCCTATCCTAGTTTCGTCAGGAACTAGGGCTCACTATTCAAGCAAAATGGTTTCACACAATCTTGCATTTAGGTAAGCAACCATTCCCAGTTTGGAACAGTCTCTACAACTTTCGATATGCAACTAGGCTGATTAGTCAAAAAGGGTACCTCAGCAAAACTACCTAATATACCTCTCACACCTAACACCGAGAAGTGAAAGGAGGATCAAATGGTACAACGGTAGTCCAAATCCAAGGGTTGTGTTCCCATCATGGCAAAGCCTGCAATCGGTCAGTCTTTTGGCAAGATTTTCCAAGCAAGCCTTCGGTAAATCATCCAGGAATAACAGATGGGAAACACAGTGACTTAGGCGCACCAATGCAAATGCAAATGCAAAGAAACATGTAAGTGTAAATAAAACGTCATATCATGAGTTCGAGTCAAGTTCTCTAAATCCCCAGCAGAGTTGCCAGAAACTGTAGCTTGACTTTTTCGCGCCCCCTTTCGGAAGCTCGAAAGAAATCCCTACAGTTCGGACTCCCATGGTTCTGAATCTAATCTCACAAGTGCAATGTGAAATTGATAAACACCAAAGAGGCCAAATCTGGCAAATAATTTGAAAAATCGATTTTGAATAAAAAATGTCAAAATTAGACCGATTTGCTAGATACAGAGTTGCCACCTAAATATTTTTTATTTTAGGAAAATTTAGGAAAACTATGACTCGTGCTGAAGGCCACGTGTCCGTCATCGCCAAAGTTGTCTTGGCTCGGGAACTTAGGTACGAGAGGGGAAGGTCATGAATTGAGCACCCCTGCTCGCCCGATCAAAGATCAACCTCTACTAATCATGATATGATTTTTATCAACATTATGTGCTCTTATTCCGGTTATTAAACTAGCATTACTATGTGATGTGCACAAACAATTATAGACTAGTTTGCTCAAGTTGGAACAATTCAAATTCATGTTTGTTTGTGAAAATGGTTTGAATTTGCCACCCCAAGTGGGCTTAAAGCTGTGAATTTGCCACTCAACAAAGTGGGCTTAAAACGTCCATTCGCTAAATCGTTCCAATTTAAACAATAAGCCTTTATTCACAGACATTAAAGTAGTTTATCAAGTAAGCATTTAGCCTCATGGCAAGCATACTAGTCATAGCAATTACTCACACTCATGCAAGTATGCTAAATCACTAAAAACTCACCTAGTACTCCAAGCTAAGAAGATATGAGTTAGAAAAATGCATGATTCCTAACTATATAAGATGTCTAATGTAACACATGCAGTATGCAATTTGTAGGCTCAGCTACTAATATGGCATATGAAGCTATTTAATATGCGGTTAAACACGTATTCAAATAATGTATTGAAATGACAATATAGTTTGAATGATGCGCCAAGCCTTGGTGCATGCAATACAAATGGATGGATACAAGCATAAAGCATAAGGTATGCTAATTAAAACATGTCCCTAATCTGACCATCAACAACGGATAAATAAAAGGGAGAAAGACGTGGGGTTGGAAGACATGCACAGTATTACATTACGCTCTCACGAAGGAGAGTCCGAATGAATAAAGCTAAAGTAACTAAGCTAAGCTAATTAGCAACTAATTAAGCGAATTAAGCTAATTATTACAAACCAAAATGAAATAAATAGCTAAACTAATTAACTAATTATTACAACATTTTAATTAAATAATTACAAGATTTGCAACTAATAATTAAACTAAGTAAGTAAACGAAGTTAATTAGCTGTTCTGCCTCGAGAAATGAAAGATGCGCATGCGCATTCTTGGTTTCCACCTGAAAGACCTCCTCTTTACTCTTGAAAGCCTCTGTTTGCACAGTTGAACACTTCCAGAATCATTCTGCTCCCCCTTACCAATTCTCTGTTAATATTTGCATCAGTGGCCAGTCGGCCACTAGAAGAGACTGCCGGCAAGGTGCCAGCCATGGAAGTGGCCTGCCGGCCATCTATGGTGCACTGTCGGCCACCTATCGACCATGGATAGTGGCCTACCGGCCACTGATGCACTAGTTCAACTTGCTGCAATAGAGAACAAATAGAGCAAAAAGAGGGTATTCCCACAAATTGTTTGCATAACTCACCCATTCTTCTCATGAACAAATCCAAGGAGTTGTGAACTTAAGCCACAAACCACCAACTCAAGCAAATTCATTGCATGATGGCTTGTAACTCAAGAGATGCAAGTTCAATAAATGCAAAATGAGACACAAACCTCCTCCCTTTCATGAAAGATCAAGGGAAGAAGTTGACCTTGGAGACTTGGATCATTTCATCACTAGCAAGTACGGAATAGTCCAAGTTCCATGTGTTCAATTAACATCCGATTGAACACATCAAAAACACAACGAAATTCTTATCTTGGCTCACTTTTAGTTCCAAGTTTTAATTACTCATTTTACTTTACCAACCATTCCTTAATGCAATTAAGTCCAAAAGGTGATTTAAAGTCCTCTAAAGGGAAGGAAGCATTAAACAAGGTGTAGTTTAAGGCGTGAGAAGTTTCATGCCGTTGGTAATGAACCCTCAAAAGATGATTAAACCATTCAGCATGGACCTTAATCTCAAGCTTAAAGAATCCCAAGTTTGAAACAACCCTCAAAGCAAATTTAAAAAGTCAAGAAATGAGGGAGGTTGAAAACATGCAATCAACTCAAACAAGGGGTGTCTAATGGCCTAAAACATTGAGCTTGTGAGGACCTTTACACTACAACCATGTAAAACAGGACTTAATTGACCCAAATAGCCCAATATAGACCTAAATTAGTCTAAAACAATGGCAAAAACATGTTGGAATATAACTACAAAAAGCTAGAAAATCATGCTAACATATAGAATTAACTAGGCTAGCAAACAAGACACAAGGAGGGGAGGCTAACCCCTCCAATTTTGGATTTCAAAACATGTTTTTTGTAACTAAAAATACTCTGAAATTCAGTGGATAAAATCCCAAAAAAGGTTGGTTTGAAAGTCGAAAACAAAGGTGCAAAAGCCTTTCAAATAAGAAAGAAAGATGGGTGAAGCACCCCCTAACTTAAAATGGTCTCAAACCATCACTTTTAGTCCACAAAAATAGGTTTTTTACAGTTCAAAAGCATCCCAAAAATAGCGGGAAAAGATAGCAAAATGAGTATGCAAAACAAAGTGTACAAGACAAGTGTTATACCTCTTGAAGGGAAGAGTAATTCTAGGCAACAAAACAAGCCAAAACCCACTTAAGAAGCTCCAAGATAGCTTGAAGCAACCTTAGCTCCAAGACAAGCCACTTTGGTTAAGGGTTGATACGCAAAAGTATAGTGTATCAAAGCAACTAAGCGCAAAATTTCAAGAGAGAGAGAGAGAAATGTAGAGAGAGAGAGAGAAAGAGAGAGAATTTTGTTCCAAAATGTTCTAACCCCAAAACATGAGAGAGGGGGTCCTTATATATAGAAAACATGAAATCTATACAAGGAGATCCATCCCTCCACGTGTGGACAGATACAAGCATCTATGCAAACAGTTGGCACAACTGGCATAAAATATTTACAGAAAACACTAGTGGCCGGCCAGCTATTAGTGATGGCCAACAAGGCATCATTGATGGCCGACAAGGCACATCATTGACTGGCAGATAAGAAGTGATGGCCGACAACCTCTAAGGATGGCCGGCTGACCACTAGAGATTGCGGGCTGGAAAGATAAAGGCCTGGTCCAAAAAGTAGACAAAATGGATGCAGGGTTTGAAAGTCTTAAATCTGTGGCATTCCGTTGAGGACTTTGAGCACTCGGCAAGCAAACAGACTCGTCATCGGAGGTACCTGCAAGAACATCTAAGTCTTGAAAGGCCGTTAAAAATGGGGTGTCTACACTTGGTGATGATGGACACGAGTAATGGGTTTCCTAAATTTTTGAAAAATATTTAGATGGTGACTCTGTAACTGGTAAAATAGTCCATTTTTGGCAATTTGATTCAAAATCAATTTTACAAAAGATTTGCCCGATTTGGACTCTTTGGTGTTTATCTATTTCACATTACACTTGTGAGATCATATTCAGAACCGCGGGAGTCCGATACTGTAAGGCTTATTCGTCTTTCGAAAGGGAGCATGAAAAGTTAAGCTACACTCTCCTACCCCATTGGCCGACCCATATATCACAAAATATATACCTACGCATCCCTTATTGTCAAAAAGAGGTTTTGTTTGCATCCATAAAGGAGTATCCCATGTAACCATCTTGAAAATTCATCATTCCTATCACATTCTTGTCTCCCACCTTTTTTTGACCTTAACTCTCCCTCATTGCCTATATAGAATGATCAGATGGTAAGAGAGAAGTAGGACCATGAAATTAGAGAGAAAAGAGTGAGAAAAAGAGAAAAAAAAAGAAGGAGAAAATTCAAGTTTTGAGCCAAAAAATACTTCCATCTTCCATATACACCTTCCATGGCTTATACACATTGAACTTTTACCTTTTATACATTCAAAACAACTCCAAAAATTCTAAAATAGCTAAATTTCAGTAGTGATTGATCAAAGGAAAGAGTGAGTGTCGTAAAAAGTGAGGAAAAATAAGAGAGTTAGCCACTTTTCCACCACACATACCCAAAGCTCCATTCTAGTTTCGAAATGAGGATTGAGAACACACTTCCTAAACTTGAGGGTGATCAAGAGGAAGTTTGGAAATCAAGAAGTTCAATCTTTCTTTAGAAGGTGAATTTCTAGTCTTTCATTTTCTTATATTTTCTATCTCATATTTATTTTCTTACTTCTTATTTCATACTGTTTTGTTATAATTCAAGTAGTTTGTTTATCTCATATTTATTTTCTTACTTTATATTTCTTAGTGTTTTGTTATAATCCGAGTGGTTTGTTTATTTTATGTTTATTTTCTTGCTTCTTATTTTATAGTGTTTTATTATAATCCAAGTAGTTTGTTTATCTCATATTTATTTTCTTACTTTGTATTTCATAGTGTGTTGTTGTAATCCAAGTGGTTTGTTTAGCTCATAATTATTTATTTATTTATTTTTGCTTATTTGATTGCTCTTGTTTCATATTAGTTGTGCTGTATACCGGTAGTGGTTAGTTGAGCCACTTACATATTTTTTATTTGTTCCTTTTCTTGGTTTTACAACAAGACAGGTTTTGCTCGACCTAGTTGGCTGGCCGGCCGGCCTATTTGGTTGGTCAGTTAGCTTTTTTCGTACAAGATGGCGTAATTTCCCAATGTTGACCAATTTCTGCCGACGATTCTAAGGAATATAAAGTTTTATTTTGTTTATTTTTATTTTGAGTGATTTGTGAGGTTTTTTTTTTTTCATATTTTATTGCAATATTCCCTCATCTCTCTTTCATTTGGTTTGTAATAATTTATTCAAATTGTTGTAATAATTTCTTGCCCCATTTCTTTCTATCCCGTTCTTTTACTTGCTTTCCTTATTTGTGGATATGCATCATGTTTATTTTATTTATTTTTTTTGTTGTTATATCCATGTTTTGTATCCATGTTTCATGCATCTTGATTCGGCTAAGTTTGCATTTGTGGATTTAATCAATTCATATGTGATTATGTGTGCTACCTCATGTTCTTGAGATGATTCACATGTCATATCTTAGAAGCCAAACCTTTAGTTACATGTCATAAGTCAATTGTATTAGGATTTTGTATATAAGATCATGCATGTTTTACTAACTTTGTTTTGTAGCTATTCGCAGGACGTCGGTAAATATTTAAGTTTTTATACTTTAGCATCCCGTTTGTGTGTGTTTTTTTTCTTATTATATTTAAGCATCCTACCATGTGGCTACTTGCTTACTTGATATAACTGTATGAATGCCAATGGATAGAGGCTATGTCACTTAATTTGGAATAATATTGATTTTTCATGTTTGTAAACTTAATTTATTTAGGTTATACATCTTGAAAACTCTTTCAAAATACATGAAATCAAATTATTCCAAAATAAATGACATAGTCTATACTGTATGCTTTGCATAGTAATTTTTAGGATTTATTAAATAATCGAAATATGAAAATATAAAGTAAATAAAATTCATATCATGGTTTAGTAAAGGCCGATATTTTGATCAGGTGAGCAGGAGTGCTCAATTAATGACCTTCCCCTCTCATACCTAAGGTTTCGAACCGAGGAAACTTTGGTTATGACGAATAGTGGCCTTGGCACGAGTCATGGGTTTCCTAATTTTCCAAAATATTAGGTGGTGACTCTGAGATCTGATGACGCAATCTATTTCTGGAAAATATTTTTACAATAAAATTGATTTTCTAAAAGTTGCCAAATCTGGACTCTCTATCTATGTTTCATATTGCACTAGTGAGACTAGATCAAAGAGACCAAGGGTTTGAACTTTTTAATGCACATGGGTACCCCCCGGGCATGTTACACTTGTCGTCTACAGTTAGGAAGAAGTTGAGAGATTAGTTTCCCAAGCTTGTGCAGTTGAACACTCTAGCGGCTGAGTTTGAGGCCACGTTTACTAGCTTGTCGAGGTTTGCACCAGAACTCATGGCGATTAAGAAACGCCATTGTTTAGAGTTCAAGAAGAGGTTGAGGACCGAGCTATGTTCAAAGTGGCCGAGTCCATGATTAGAGGTTATGGATGCCTTGTGGAGGTGGTAGCTCATCTCGAGATCGTAATGCAGATAGAGGAGGAACGGGTGAAAGGCTCTAGAAGGAGTCGGGATGTTCAAGGGAACAGTAAGAGGTAAAGGGGTTCTAACCCACAACAGTACCAGGGAGCACAGACGAGGTCCACTTTTCTAGTACCGAGTTCGGGTTCTGGAAGGGGTGGTCAGGGAGATGTCACTTGTTTCAAGTGTGGCCAGCTGGGCCACAAGTCTCCAGCCTGCTCGCAAAGAGGAAGAGGGTAGCGGTCTACATTGTTTTCGGCTTGCTCTTAGAGCTAGAGCTAGGGAGAGGGCAGCCACTCACTTGTTATCATTGTTGGCAGGCAAGACATATGAAGAGGTCTTGCCGTTAGTTGGGTGGCACACCTGGTGTATCTAGTTAGAGGTAGACACAGAGCCACCAGCCTGCACAGTCAACACAAGCCTCGAGGGCCAATCAGGGAGCCTCTTCGACTTAATCTGTGCATCAAACCTATGCTCTAAGGAGTGAGTAAGTAGACCAGAGACCTATAGGACGTTTGTATGTTGTTACCGCGTTGGACTTAGTGCCAGCACCTTTGGTAGTGAGAAGTACTTTCTTGTTATACAATTTCATTACTAATGTGTTGATTGATACGGGTGCATCCCATTCATTTATCTCGTTTGCATTTGCATTGGCGTTAGGTTTAGAGTTGGCCCAGTTAGCATCTCCTTTTAGTGTAGAGTCACCTATTGGTGGTGAGATTGTTTTGGAGCAAGGGTGTTGGGGTTGTGACATAGAGATTGCCGGTTGCCGACTTCCTTTTGCATTTGTATTGATTGACATGTCTAGTTTTGATGCTATTTTGGGTATAGACTGGTTGATATCGTATTGGGCTGTCATAGATTGTTACCGTTAAAGGGTTATTGTATGTACTTTGAGCGGTGATTGCTTTTATTTCTTGGGGGACCGGATTGATAGAGTCTTATCACCAGTGTATGATATGCGTGGGTGGAGTGAACTTAGTTTCCTTCTTGCCAACTTCTTGCGAAATGAGTGTGATGAAGTCCGAGTCGAGTTGCCAAGGGTAGTTTGTGAATACCCGGACGTTTTTCGTAACGATCTTACTAGTTTACCACTTCACCATGAGATTGAGTTCTCAATTGATTTAGTGTCTAGTACGGCATTGATTTCTATGGCACTATATAGATTTGCACCCGCCGAGTTGAGTGAGTTGAACATTCCACTCCAAGAGCTACTAGATAAGGGTTTTATCCACCCTAGTACTTCACCTTGGGGAGCACCGGCTCTCTTTTCCATAAGCTCAATACAAATAAGTTTGGAGGACCAAACTTCCTAAAGGGGGGAAGATTGTGATAACCTTGTTATGTGTTATGTTAATTAACCTGAATTATGATTGTGATTATGTGCTTAATGTGATTTTGGGTAATAATTATGTGATTAACTATGTTTTTGAATCTATATCTATTCACCATAGGAAAATCTTTCCAACTTACTGCTATAATTTGAAAACTGAAGACCATAGAGTCTACAAAAATTGAAATTGTCTGTACCATTGTTATTAACGTGATTTTTAGAGCCTATGATGAAATTTAATTAAAATTTGATTCGGACAAAGTTAATTAGATTAAATTGATTAACTTAAGCATGATTAATTAGCCTTAATCAAGTTTGATTAGGCAAGCATATATAAGAGCCTGATTACACTTATACTCATTCTTTTGAGCTTAAAAATCTAAAATAGACACTTTAGAGAGAGATAGAGAGTGAGCCGAATTTAGAGAGAGGAAGGGCTCAACATTGAAGATTTTTCAAAGGAATTGAAGAACTAGGTGGATTAGCTCAAGATTTGGCTATAGTTGGAAGAATTGAAGCTTTTGGTGGGTAATCAAACTCTAATTTATTAGTTCAAGATCATGGTTATGTGAATTCAAAAATAAAATGAAGCTAAGAATGAGATTTGAGATGAATATAATGAAATTGAAGTTTGTATATACATGCTTGTAAGCATTCACTATGATTATGTACATTTAAGCTTGAAGCATGTTAAACATGTAGAATTGGTGGTTATATTAGACATGCATCCATGAATTATAGAATTATGGAACTTGGTTGCATGACCTTTGAACTTATAGAGCTCAAATCCATGTCTTGATGATGATAGAAAATAGTTAAGTTTGAATTCATACTTGCATGGAAATTTAGAGTGACGATTTGCCAAATTCATGAAGTTTTATGTATAAGAAATATAATTCTTCAAGTATTAATGCTCAAATACATGTTTTTGAAGTTTTTGGGTAAGTCATGCATGATTTTGGCCTTTGGAAATGAGTTTTGAGCTTCAAACAGAATTCTGGAAATTCCAGAATTCAACCTGTTCGCTCAAGCGAAGAAAGCCTCGCTCGAGCGTAAAAATCAAGCTCCCAAAAGTTTTGGAAAGATTTGCATAGTAGCTTGAGCGACAAATCTTGCACTCGAGCAAACCTTGTTTTGCAAGACTCCTCGCTCGAGCAGGAATATTCTCACTCGAGCGTAAAATTCATGCAACCAGTACTTTTACAGAGTTTTGCAGACCACTCGAGTGACCAAAGTTGCGCTAGAGCGAAGGGTCCTGTTTCGAAAACTCTTGAAAAAATGTTTTATGTTCCGTTTTCCGTTCTTATTCATTTCTAAGCACTTTTTGGCATGCATTGAACATTGTAAATGAACTAAATGAATAAGAAAGAGGCCTAAGAGAAATAAGTAAGTTAAGAACATATTGAATTGATTGTGACCCAATGTGTTATGAAATGTGTAAGGTCAAGCGCAAGGGCAAATCGATCGACAGAACACTGTGAGTAATATCTTAATAAAGATATTTTCAAGTATGTTATTTTCCTACTACTATTTATGTATAAGCTTCATGGATTTGTTGGTTTGAGTTATGAATAAGTATTCTATATGCCTCATTTTTGTACAAGGCTCTGTGAAGAATATTAATTGGGCCAGAGGCTGTTTGATATATTAGTCTTGGGCCTGAGGCTATTTGATATATTTGATAAGGATATGAATGGGCGTAAGGCCGTCTGAATACGAATGCATTGGGCCTAAGGCCGTTTGTATATGAATACATATATGATCATGATCACGAATATGAAATGCGCATAAACATGAATATGAAAATGATAGGCCAGAGGCCGTTTGATACAAAGATTGGGCTAGAGGTCGTTTGACACGAATAAATTAGGCCCGAGGCCGTTTGATATGAATGGCCGTTTGAAGTGATGGGCCAGAGGCCATTTGATATGTTTGGGTCTAAGGCTGTTTGATATCTTTGATAAGAATATGAATGGGCTTAAGGCTGTTTGATGTGTTTGACACGGTCATTACCTATTAGAGAATTTCATTCACATAACCTCTTTACTTTGGTTTGATTCACTGGGCTTTCGATCACTCTTATTTATATATATGTAGGTATGCAAAGAGATGTCCAAACCCAGCCTCAGTGAAGGATGTGAGAGTAATCCAAGTTTTGTAAAGTCAGCCTGAACGTCTTACGCACGAGACTTTGTTTTTGTTCTTTTGTTTTACCCTTTTGCCACCTTGGTGATTACGTTGGACCACTTATGTATATAAACTCTATTTGGCTGGCTATATGTTTGTATGATCTTGGATGTACAAAATGTTTATTTTGGTTCATGATTTGAGTTATTATGACAAATATGGACATGTTTTTTGGCATGCCATGTAAGCATAGCTCATTGGACAAAAATTTTGAGTCTACTTATGTTTTGGCCCTTTATTTCTGTTTGATATGATAAATCTCATTTGAGGCCGTAGGTAATCTCATAATTATTGGCCGGTTATGACCTTAATCCATAGGGGCAAGTTTGGGTCATGACACTAGTAGTAGCAGAAGGATATAAAGAGAAAGAGTTAGGCCCAGTGCCTAAGCCAGTGGCGAAGAGGTCTGTTCGCCCACGACCCAAACCTTTGGCAGAGCGGGACTTGAGAAGTTTTGTGCCTTTGAGGGCTCCAGTGGACCCATTAAAGGAGAGGACTAGGGCGAAAGTGGGAGTAGGTGTTGAAGAAGAACAAGATGGTTGCTTCCGAGAATGGTGAAGAAAGGCCTATACTAAAGAAAGCTAAGGAGGTGGTGGTGAAGTTAGATAGAGAAGTTGAGGTGGGTGAGGCCAGGCTTGGAATGGGTGTGGAAGGAGATGAGGCTGATCCCTCAACTGCTAAAATGATAAACTTGGCGAAAGAACAGAATGGGGAGCAAATTGTTGAGCAAACGGCAGACCTTCCCCCAATGTAGGAAGTGACTATGACTGATGTTGATCAAGTGAGTAATGTTCTCTTAGCAAAGGAGGCTAGAGCAATAGAGTAGGAAGTGGGGAAAGAGCGCCCAGTCGTAGCGTGAACAAGTGAACCAGAGACGAACGCTGCCTTTAGGACAGTGGAAACCACTGCTCGCCATCTAAGTACAATGGTCAGTCGCTCATTGGCTAAAGGGAGCGAGCCCTCTAACATGCTGCGTGAGGGCAGGGCTGGTGGTAATTGCCTACTGGAGGTCATTGAGGATTCGACCGTGAAAGATATCTCACGATTTGAAAGGGTCGACCTTATGAGAGGGTTCTGCTCAACTCAGATAAAGGTGCTAACCTAGCGGCCGCTTTATTAGGCAAGGGAGTAAGGGCAAAGACGGAGTTGCAGAATGTTAGAGTGGAGACCACAGGCTGAAGAAGGGTGGCACAAAGTGACTGTGCCAAAAGTCTTGCATACGCTCAAAAGGCGAAGAAGATGGAAGTATTGGTTGTGGTTTGGAGTTATATGGTTGAGCGCACCAGAATGGATCAAGCTAGGGCTATTAACGAATTGGCTAACACCAAGGCTCAGCTGAGCCAATCTACACGTGAGCTCGAAACTACGCACCGAAGGGTAGTGTCGCTGGAGTTTGAAGTGGTGAGCGAGTAAATGCACATAGTGCATTTACAAATTTCAAACAATTTTGCACCATTAAATTTGGAAGGCTTATCATTGCCATGTTTGCTTGTAACCTTAGAGCATCATATATGCTTTACCACTTCAAGGGAATGAATACCATCTTAAGAAATCTTAATTTAAAATCTGGTGCATGTTTACTATTGTCGAAATAATCATGACAAATGCTGTAAAATATTCATCATTTATTTATATTCAACAGGTTATAACTTCTAATTAATTTAAATTGATAGAGGGGGCTTTTTCAATCTAGTTATTTTTTCCTTTGTTCTCTTAAAAGGCCATACAATGCAATACCTTCCAGGATAAGAAGAGTAAGCACAGATACCTGATGGGGGTTGGCATGCCCCTTCGAAGCAACTGGTAACTCCTGAAACTTTCATTTCTGCAGACGTCGTTTCTCTTCATAAGATAAGGTCTTGCTAGAATTCGCTGATGTGCTTGTTGTTGTTGTTGCAGGAGCAACTGTTGAATTGACAAGAGAATGTGACTGTCTAAGGGCTACGGCAACTTGCTATAAAGGGGTGGCTTGAGGATGTATCCCACCATATTCACTATAGCTCGTTCCAGCAGTTAACGAAGGCTGAGATAGCAAACCATGTTTGGTTGAGAATGCCCATAGCTCAATCCTGTGGATTGTGACAAAGTCCCTTGAAGAAGGGTAGTGGTGATGCCAGGATATGTAGTTGAGGAAATTGTTGAAATTGCTATAGAGATCACATGTATTGATGTTAAACTGGCAGCTGAACTATTATTTCTTTGCACTTCATTCCCAAAACTCTGAACTCCATTCAACGACAGATGTGATGGTGGAACAACACCATACACTTTGCTTAATGAGACCCTAGAGGGACATTTAATACTTTTTGGATTGTTACTCAACAAGTATAAATGCAGTGGCTGTTGTCCTTCTTCGCCAAATGCACTTTCAGAATTTCTTAAACCACGTTGTCTTAGTAAGATAGTTGCTCATTTGGCCCACGAATACGAGTAGCAATGTTCAAGGATGGGTTTGCTTCAAAACCCAGATACACACATGTGCTTAGAGGATTAATGCATAAAAAACCATGAACATCCAAAAAGTTGTACCTAGGGACATTGAAGTGAATAAGAAAATGCTTTAACCAAACATGAGATAAAAAACAAATGTTCTAAGCTTACTAATTCAAGAAGTGAGCCAACAGAAATGAAATTAGAAAGCATAAACCAATATTGGTATAGAAAATTCCAATTTTCAACCAATCAAAAGTGGAAATTAGTAATGCATTGAACTTGACTACATAGCAGATGTACAAAAGATTTGGGAGGAATGTCATACATAGAGAAACATGGCAAATTGTAAAATAGTTTAGGAACAAAGAGAAAAACAAAATTGAACTTGAAATTGATATGATATTACTACTGATATTAGAAGTAATTTTTTTCCCTTCTGGAATCAACAACAAATTAACATCCCTTTGATTTTCAAGTTTTTGAAAGATTAAATAATGGCTCATATGATCATGTGTTAAAATAAGATGTTCATAGATTATGGGTTATTATTCAAGAAAACTAACGACTAATTAGCTCTAAAATGTTCATGGCCAAGTTTGTATTAGAAAAATAACCACCGAACACAGAATAATGGATAGATAGCAAGGCTCCTCTTCATTTCAGCAATACTACACCCCCCCATCCCCACATACACCAAAAAAAAAGAAGAAGAGAAAAAGGAGAAATTACCCATACCTAAACTCAAAGGCCAACATTCATTCATGATATGACCCATAACAAGAAGTTTAACTATACAGCTTGGTTTGAAATTCTAGGTAATTTCATGATATCATTTTTCTGGGTGCATAAAATTTTCACTTCAATGATATGACCCATAACAAGAAGTTTAACTATACCGCTTGGTTTGAAATTCTAGGTAATTTCATGATATCATTTTTCTGGGTGCATAAAATTTTCACTTCAAATGCATATATATATATATATAAATAGCTTATTTTTCTTAGATTTAGAAATTGTAGATTATCAGGTAGAAACAGAGAGTACTTGATATACCTATCCAAAAATTATGTTGCCTATTATCTAAACAGAGAGTACCTCTTAGTGATATCGGTGAAATTCTGCCTTCTGAAAGCAGCATTAGATTTCCTTTGTTTAAGCTTGGTAAGGTTCTTCATTTGTTACTAGAGCAAGAGTATAAATTTCTATTCCAGATTTTGTAGCTTAATGTTGGTGGCTAGTAGTTAGAATGCCTCTTTATTCATGGTTAAGACACCAACATATTTTATATTTTCTATTTTTAGAGGCATGTTAGCAAACATGTGGTGTGCATAATTTACACAAATTAAATTAAAGAAAAAGAACATGGAGATGAAAAAATTAAATCAATATCATAAAAATCAAAATCACAGTCATTCATCAATGGCGGTGGGTGGGTGGATTTGGGGCTGGGTTTGTGTAAAGGAATGCGAATGGAAGAAGAAAAACCCTAGATGCTAAAATTAGGGGAAGAGAGACAGAAAGAGAGTGAAATCAAGAGGACATGCCTGGGGTAATGCTCCAATGGTGAATCAACGGTGGTGCTCATCAATAGTGGAGCCAGGAATTTAATATAGGGGGCACTCATTAATTACAATCTCAAAATTTTTCTTCCCCAATCAATAACAATAACATAATAATAATTTTTCGAGCTAATGTTAAACATTAAAAATTAATGTTCATTACAAAAAGTTTTAAGTTTTTAATTTTAAACTTTTACAATTGATCCCGACGAGTTTTCATCTTTTGAAATCTTTCCATAATAGTATCATTGTCAATGCCATCAAAAATATCTATCTCAATGTAGACAACCAAGCTATCATTCATCCATTCATCACCCATTCGGTTCCGCAACCGATTCTTCACAATATTCATCGCTAAAAATACCCTCTCAACAGTAGCAGTTGCAACAAGTAAGATTAATGCTAAAGTCAAGAGCAAATACACCAATGGATATACTTTGTCTCTTCCAATCTCTACCATTTTCTTCGGAAGATCGGCAATTCCATTCAACATTGAGAACTCATTACTAGATAGCATGTCGATAATATATATATCAAGTTGATCATTAAGTACCATGAACTCCATTGAAGAAAATTCTTTGGGATAAAATGCAGCAAGATGAATTAACTTTTTCCTGCCAAAACTAGAGAAAGAGTTAGATGGATTCAAACATGCCACACAAAGTAACAACTCAATGTTCAACTCAGTGAAACGAGCATTTAGTTCTTGAATTTGCATATCCAAAACAATATAGAATAACTCAGTGCGATAGTGATGTAAGCTTGTAATTTCTTGAGCATTGCGCCTTTTTCTCCTTCGAGCTAGAAACATATCTTCCATTTGGGGAACATCCATTTCATGCTTTTCACAAAAAGAAAAAATATCATCAAGTAAAGATGTCCACCCACTCTCCCTCCTCTTTTGGAGCTGCACTTTAGAAATTTGAACTAAATTCATGACATTAACAATATCTTGATCTTTCCTTTGTAGTACTTGCGATAACTCACTTGTAATAGCCAATATCGTTTTTTTCAAATGAAGGTTGAATACAAACTCAAATGATTAAATTGAGTCCAACAATACATTTGCTTCTACTCGTTATTCTGAATTTGAACCATCCTTCGAAATCATTTTAAGCACACAAAATCACTATTGAAAAGATACTAGCCAAGCTGACTAAAGTACCATAATGTGAACCCCAACGTGTACCACCAGCACGTTTAAGATTAGTTTCTTGATTTAAGCCCATCCCACTAGATAGCTCTCCAGTATTAAATGCCTCAACAACTTTTGCAGCTTGCTTCTCCCTAACAATATCTCGGCATTTACATGATGCTCCAATAACATTCACCATATTAGAAACCAAAGTGAAAAGTAAAGCAATTTGATTATGATTATTTTCCACGGCTACAAGTGTCAATTGCAATTGATGAGCAAAACAATAAACATAATATGCACAAGGATTCTCTTTCAGTATAAGTGTTTTAAGACTATTGAACTCACCTTGCATATTACTAGCCCCATCATATCCTTGACCTCCCAATCTGGAAATACTCAATCCAAGTCAGGAGAACAAATTTTCCATAGCTTGTTTAAGTGAGAGAGGATTCATATTAGCAACATGCTCAATACCCAAAAAGCGCTCAATCACTTGGCCTTTTTTGTCAACATATCGTATTGCCATTTGCTTCTTGATTGATATGTCACGGGCTTCATCAATCAAAATAGAAAAAAGTGCATCACCAAGATCTCTAATAATCACATTGATAGTTTCAAATGTGGCCACATTTACAATGTCTTTTTGAATATCCGGAGATGTCAACTTGAGATTTTGTGGATTGCTCAATGCAACCACTTGACATCTTCATTACGATCAGCAAGAAACTTGAGAGGTTCAAGAAAATTTCCTTGGTTACTTGAATTTTCAGATTCATCATACCAACGAAACGAAAGTCCTTGTCTTAGAAGAAATTTGACACAATCAACCAATGAATTCAAACGGGTTCGATACTCAATTCGAGTTTGATCAGATTGTTTGAAAAAAAATCATTTCAATATGTTGGTTTTGGTTTAACAAGTCTTGACATTTACTCGAAGGTTGATTATGAGCACTATTGGGACCATCAACATGACTCTGAATTTTTTCTTTTTTCTTCTAATTTGAGAAACCCTTACCAACAAAAGAATTACCACCAGCTTGATCTCCAATATCGGGTTTGAAAAGATAACAACATAAACAAAATGCTGTATCTTTTACTACGCTATACTCCAACCAATTCACTAAACCAAGCCTAATTAAATCACCGAAATTTTTATCCAAATGATTTTTGTGGAAAATTATAATCACGAGGTTGACAAGGACCTTTTTGTAGATATGCCCTACGAATTTGGTCTTGATCATTAGCATTATAGTCCATAATCCAAGGCCGTAGTCTTGGATCTGCAGGAAGGTCTACTAAGTTGATTTCTATGCGACTTTGTTTTACGGAAGAATAATTATCATCTTTTTCTTGAGGAAGTGATGATTCCAACTTTGATTTTCTTTTGAAATATTTTTCCATGATTATTTGAAAAAACTAAAAATCAAAATAAAAATTCATAATTAAAATCTCAAACCCCCACAAATCAAAATCTCCAATTTTAACACAAATCAAAAAAATTAAATTGCACAAATCACAACAAATCACAAATTTTCATTTTAGCACAAATTATAACAAATCAAAATCCCTAATTTAAATATTAATCACTGTAAATTAATATTTTTAACTTTAGCACAAATAAATCCCTAATTTTAGCACAAACAACAACAAACCAAAATCCCTAATTTTAATATAAATTAGCACCAATTAAGATAAATAATTTTAGCATATCAAAATCTCTTATTTTAACATAAATAATAACAAAAAAAAAATTTATAAATCAAAACTTAACAAATAATTATAAATTAATAATCATAATTTTTATTTAAAAGTACCAAAAAAAAAAAAAAAGTTACCTGTAAACAATGAAGACAAGATACCAAGGTTGTAGTGTGGTCCAAAATCTGTGTTGTGTGATCCTAATTTGGTGAATCGCGAGTTGGTAAATTGCAAAGCAACAAAGGGAGACAAAGAAGACAAAGAAAATACGAAAATACTTAACAAGTACTGTGAATAAATAAATAAAAAATAAAGAATTTCATACTTTTAGGGTTTTAGAGTTTTAACCTTGTTGTAATTGGAGTTGTGTGCACTCACAAAAAAAAAAATAAAATTGTGTGTCAGTATTTGGGATTAGGATTCCCCCAAAAAAAAAAAAAAAAATACAAACAAACGTGGGTGCATCATGAGTGAAAACCAGACCCCACTATTAGAAAAAAAAAAAAAAAAAAATTCAAAAGTTGAGGGGGCACGTGATCCCCCTGAGCCCAACGTCCCTCTACCACTGTGCTCATATACGATGGCAATGATGCTCCACACCCGACGACGATGGAGACAAAGCGAGAGAGATGGCATGGAAGGAGGAGGGCAGAGGTGTGTGTGTGTGTGTGTGTGTGTGTGTGTGTGTGTGTGAAGGAGAGAGAGAGAGAGAGAGAGAGAGAGAGAGAGAGAGAGAGAGAGAGAGAGAAGACACACACACAGAGTCACAGTGAGAGACAGACGGACACACACAGAGAGTCACAGTGAGAGACAGACATGCGTGATATAAAATAGAAATATTTGATATAAAAATAAAATTTAGAAAGTATATATAATCACACGTTAATTAGAATGTGCGATTAACAAAAAAAGATATAATCACATTTAATTGAAAAGTAAGATAAAAAATAAATACTATCACATTCAATTAAATTAGGTGTGATTAAAATATTAATTTGATTTTTTTAATCACACTTTCATTAAAAGTGTCATATTTTAATTTTGTTGAGTGTAATCTTTTAAGTATTTTTGTAGTAGTGATACTTACAACTAGATTTGGGCCCCATTCCTAGTAATAGTTGATTTTTTTCTTTTTTTTTTTGAACAGCAAATAAACTTTATTAATGTAAACGCAAAACATGCATACATTACATCAATAAAGAGGGAGAGTGCATTAAGCATCATAGCTAACCGTAACGATCCCAACTAGGTTGGCACCGCAAAGGAAGCATGTGAGTGTATTAGTAAGATGTCCCTAGTATTGTTGTATACATAGTGACAAAAAAATAAAAAATAAAATAATAAGCACTTATAATATTTTTATTTGTTAATATTTATATAAATTTTGTTTAGATATATAATCACTTAAATTATATACTAAAATTTTATTACATATATCAAAACATGAAAATTTCTTACAAAAACGTAAAAAGATAAAACATATGATTGTTTTACAACAAGAAAAAAAATATCACCCAATCTTTTTTAAAAAAAGAAAAAGAAAAGTGAAAGTGTAGTAAAACTAAAGTTATAATACCAAATACAAATTGAGCTACTAACAGTAAAATATCAATTAAAATGTTACTTTTCATGCATTTTTAAATTCAAAATTATCAATTAAATTTGCACAATTGTAATTTTTTTTTTTTTTTTTTTTTTTTAAATTTGGACTGTAAACATAGATTAATTAAACTGCATGCTTATTTTTTAGTCTATAAAAATATAATAGTAAAATTAATTGAGTCTCTAAGTTTTGTTAAAACTTGAAGCTCAAGGAGTGGTGGTGGTAGGGTAATAAAGGTAGTATTATTTAAATTTAGAAAATGTTTTTTTATTTTTTCAAAATAAAAGTTATTTTATCATAAAAATTTTATTTTATATTAACCATTAGCTGACTTTCATTTTACGTCATACTAAACTATATAAACTATTTTGACAAAAATATTTTTAGCCAAATAGATCGTTGACATTTTCCTCTTTTAGTACTTTTATACCATTGCTATGTTTACATTTGCGAAATTATCATTCAAAATGATTATTCAACCATAGTTGAAAATGGCCTAGGCAGATCTGGCCTCCATGGTGCTCTCTTATGTATAATGCAAATCAATGGGGCATGACTGGTGGGACAAAGCTATTTAAAAAATAAAAAATAAAAACAAACAAACAAATAAATATCATTGCAATGTAAATTTAAGAAAATATTTTCATATTAATGTATAATTTTATTTATTTTTTTATTTTTGAAAATGCCATCAAAATATTACTTTTTATTTAGAATATCTTATATTGTTCAATGAGACAATAATTTCGTTTGGGAACAAACTATCTTATAGCCCCCTTTTTTTTCTTTTTTTTTTTTTAAACCAACAATATTATAGACTCACATTTTGCACTCATAAATGCATCCACAATGATGTGACAAGGGCGGCGGGTCTCATATCATTGAGTGTTTAATCAATCAAAAAAAAAAAAAATTATTGACACTTGCCAAATTGTATCATTGTGGATTGAATCGTGAAAGATTTATGAGGGTCTCAAACATTTTTCATTTTTTACTAGTTGCTGATGTGGAATAATTCTATGTGGTATCGCATGTGGTTTAAAGAGAAGTTATATTGGGTGATTAGAAAATATAAGCAAGCATGGTGAATTATAATTGATGAGGGATATGATCACATAACACTCCTAGACCAGTCAATAATTTTTCTGGTATCTAACAAATTCTCTTTGTAGGCCCATGATTCTACAATTTGTTCTCAACGCACTTAATTATTTTAGAAACAATATTAAATGTTAAGTTTATGAAAGGGTAAATTATATCATTAGTTCTTCTAGTTTAAGTGAACTGTCACTTTAATTTTCGTAGTTTCAATTTGAATTATTTAGTACCTACACTTTCAATTTTGTTACAATTTGGTCCTTTGATTACTTGTTATTAGAATTTGGAATGAAAAACAAAATTACAAGAACCAAAGTAAAATCCAAAACAAATTATAGGAACCACTGACATAACATATTCATTACAATGATATACGTACATCTTTTTTATTTTTATTTTTATTTTTAAGTTCACTTTGGTCCCTCTAATTTTCAAAATGTTAATAACATAATATACAAAGACCACATTGCAACAAAATTAAAAATGTAAAGACTAAAGTATTCAAATTAAAATTACGGAAATTGAAATGACACTTCATTCAAAGTAGAGGAACCAATTGTATAATTTACCTTTTATTAAATCTTCATCTTTAACTATGCACATTTTTTTTTTTTTACAAGTGTTACATCCCACCAAATTATGCATTTTTTAGGACAATCATTTATACAATTCTTATTTAAAAAATAATAACATATTAGTTAATATCTAAGTGAGTAATGAGTAATATTATGTGAGAATTTTGTGAATGATTACCTCTTTTTAAAAATTATGGTTCTAAAACCGAATTGAAACAAATCAAGTTTCATTGATTTGATCACCACACCATCAACAATAAAAAAAAATATATACATATATATATAAGCTGCATAAGAGACCATGGTTTCATCTTGTAATGATCATCCCTCACTCTTCCTCCTATGCACAAGACTTGACATGGCCTCTTCTATCATGTTCAAACACTTTTTTGACAATCTCACCACCGCCATGGCTAATTATGGCAAATCTTCCTCCTCCTTCTCCATCTCCACCCAGCACGTAACCATCCCCCTAATGGGTGCTTCATCGGCTCCTTTCATCGTCATCGTCTACCACTGCATCACCGTTTTCGTCTACAACAACCGCAGCTCCCAACACCGCCCCCCGGTGCTTCGACAAGGACAGGTGGAGGGCAACGTCGACGCCTCGGTGACAGGACCCATGTTACCGGCCCCCAAGTATCGAAAGGAAACAGAATTGGTGGGACAAGACGGGACTTGTGCTATTTGTTTGTGCGAGTATGAGGAGGGTGAAGAGCTACGTTGCCCGAGTGCATGCACTCTTTTCATGTACCTTTTATTGATATGTGGCTCTATTCGCATTCGACTTGCCCGGTTTGCCGGACCGATACGACGCCGTGGCCATTTTTGGATGTGCATTTAGAGCTGTGATATGGTGAAAGTTTTGCACAACAGTTCTTGACTAATCAGAATTTCAATACAAAACTTTTTACATTTCCGTGTGACTTACAAAAATGTGAGACTTACTTATCAACTTTTGTTATGATTGATTTGTGTGTTAGACTTTTGTTATGAGTAGGTAAATTTTTCTATGAACAATTCTCTTTATTGACAATAACAAGGGAACTCTCTTAATTTCCCTTCTTTAAATTAGCATCATTTTTTTTTTTTTTACTTTTAAGTCGTGTTCGGAATATGGGGTGATACTTTATTTAAATATATATTTTATTTAATTTTCTAATCATTAATAACTAAGATAGTAAAATTCATAATAATATATATATATATATATATAAGTGGATATTTTTATTGTGATGGTAGAGATTTGATGGTGGGTGAATGAAAATTGAGTAATTATTCAGTAATCTCAGAGTATAAGTATTCCATAACACTGTGATTGGTGAAGAAGGTGGGTAGGTGAGGTCTTATGTTGAGTGATTGGAGAATATAAAGGACATATTAAATGATGATGGGTTAAGGAGTAGGGACATGTGGTACTATGCTATGGAATACGTACCTTCTTCACCAATCACAATGTTATGCAATATCACATGTCTATACTCCGGGATTACTGAATAAGATGACATCAATTTTTATCAGTTACCTTTTTTTTTTTTTTTTTTTGATGATAATTTTTACCAGTTACTTTTTTTTTTTTCATCAAGAAACAAAATTACTCCGTGAAGTATCATAGCATTTGCGGGCTTTGATCCCGAAGTAATCGATTGATGGCCAGATTTAACCTAACCCAAAACAAGGGACCTACCATCGAGGCACCCAATAAAGTTCAGCTACATGTCACAGAAGAGACCAACTATCAATCGAAGTAGAGTGTCTCTGAAGAGAGTCAGTTGGACAAAGCTAGTACTCCACACCCTTCATAAGTTGAACCTGACTCACCCCTATGAAAATGACTGCCTTCTCCATGAGCCCACCACCCCCAGTGGTATTTTTACCAATTACCACTACAAGAAAATGCACCTACGACGACCAAATTGGTGACTAAAAAAATTTTTAGTCACTGAAAGTATAGGTTTTGGCGACTAAAACAACATTAGTAGCCAAAAGTAAAACTTTTTGGCGACTAAAAAAATTTAGTAGCCAAAAGCATAGGTTTTGGCGACTAAAAATCAGTTTAGTCGCCAATTATCGACTTTTAGCTACTAAAATATTTAGTAGCTGAATGGAAAATTAAAAAATGATTTTTTTCTCGTTGGCGACTAAACTTTGGTCACCAAAAATGTCCTTTCAGCGACAAAAAAAATTTTTAATCGCCGAATATTGACTTTTTGCTACTAAAATATTTAGTAGCTGAATGGAAAATAAAAAAATTATTTTTCTTCTTTGGCGACTAAATTTTAGTCGCTAAAAACTTACATTTAGCGACAAAAAGAAATCTAGTCGCCGTATATTGATTTTTAGCTACTAAAATGTTTAGTCGCCGAATGAAAAATAAAAAAATTATTTTTTCTCTTTGGTGACTAAAGTTTTAGTCGCCAAAAACTTATTTTCGGCGACAAAAAATTATTTCAATCGCCAAAATAATTTTTTTTTCAATTTTTGGAAACCTATCTTCAGCGACTAAAATTTAGTCGCGGATGTGTTCAACTTTTTCTGAGAAATATTTCATATTGGCGCCTAAATTTTTCCCCAAATCTATTACTTCTTCACACGGTTCTGTCTCTCTCTTGTTGTCCCTCTGTCTCTCGCTCAGCCGCTTGTCGAGGCTCAGATACCGTTCAAGATCCACATCGTGAAGGACCACGACATGAAGGAGAGGCTGTGCTTGGAAGTCGAGAGGCTAGGGTTGAGTGCAGTGATTATGGGGAGTCGAGGGTTTGGTGCGATCAAGAGAGGTAACAATGGAAGGCTCGGGAGTGTTAGCAATTACTGTGTTCGTCACTGTGTTTGTCCTGTGGTGGTTGTGAGGTATCCGGATGAGAAGGATGGTGGTAATGCACCTCAAGTGTCTATGGCGTCTGCGGCGGAGGATGAGGACGATACGGAGTTCCATGATGCCTTGGATGATCGCAAAGGTTAGGGTTTTTCATCTCTGCTTAGGATGTTTTACATTCCAATTGAATCTGAATGCTACAATTGACAGCGTTGCTTTCAAGGTTATGTGATTATGGTGCTGTAAAAGTATGAGCAATAGGTGTTCGATGATATGCTTTAAACATTAGATTTAAACCAAAGCTCATTTGAACTGAAAATTTTCAAATTTCAGTCAAAACATCGAAAAATGAGAAGACAAACCAAAATTTTTCATGTAATTTTTTTTTAATAAACATTTTATGTTAAACAATGTTTGGTTTAGTCTTCAAAAATTATGCTTTGAATTTTTTCAAAGTAAAAAACTAGTTGGACAAAAATAAACATGAATTTTTATTTTTTTTCACCAACTAGCTTTTTAGATTCTAAAATTTTGAATTGTTTTCTTTATTGAGCGATTTAAAAACTTTGATTTATCATATGGGTTTTCAAGTTTCATATATTTTTTGGAATTTTTTCAGTAGTTGATGTATTTAGTTAGCCATTAATGCTCTGCTCAAGGATTAGATTTCTAAACTAGGGTTTCGATTTTGGTGATTTGTGCAATTTGATTCCTTCTAGTCTACCGCCTAAAGATGGTATTTTTATTTTGTTATTATTCTACTCTGGGTCTATCAAAATTATTTGGGCGAAAAGGACATTTATTTTAATTATTCATTTGGATATTAAGTTATTTCTAGCGAGATTATTTCTAAGATCAATGAGTTTAGACTGTGATATTCTGATTAATGATATTGATAATGAAGCTGTAACACACTAACACTATTACATTATTGTTTAGTTGATAGCAAAAAGCAATTCTGGATGTTAGAAATACTTTATGTTTGCCTTACAAACAAATCAGATGGCATGGAATAGCTCTATGTTCAACAAACCAAATGGCATGGAATAACTCTTTTAAAAATAAATCAAAAATAATAAAATTAAATTACAATTTTTAAAACAAAACAAAATACAAAATTAAGAATCTAAATGATAGAATCTACTCAAAAATTACCTTACATCACAACAAAGTTGCAAGTTTGATACTTGGGCGGCTTCCTATCATACATGAGCCTTTTAAAACTAATCCACCAATATTAATCTAGATAACTATTTACCGTTCTATTATCCTATGATCCAAATAGACTAATTAAGTTGTCTTCATTTAGTAATGCTCTTCATTATGGTGTTTTTGAAATGTATCTTTATCTTGATGGTATTGTAGCAAAGGTTGGTTAGAGATTTTTACAAAATCCTCAATCAAGTGAGTACTGAAGAAATCTCAGATGACCTGAAGTTGTCGAAGTCATTTTTAAGCAACAATTGCTATTTTATTTGAGCAAAAATTTCGTAAATATATAAAAACTTTGGTTTTACTTTATTTGATTTAAGAAAGTGAAAGAAATTGTTCTTATGAGTACAATGAAACAAAAATGAAGGGAAATGATGAAGATTTGAGGAAAAGAAGCTAGAGAGAGAGAGAGTCCAATTTTGCTCTAGTTTTCATTTTGTTCTTTGAAGAAGAAGACATAAGTTTTATCCTGTGTGGGTGTGTTTTTTTATACAACCTAGTTAATTATTCAGTGTGGTTGTGTCCTAGGATGGTTTTTACATCCTACTGAATTAGTCAATTTAGTGAGGTTGAGTCTAAAATTATTTATTACATCCTAATTGTTTTGAGACAATTGGATGGTTAATTTTATATCAGAAATTATCTTTCTGTTTATATATTGAAATTGATTTTGCCTATTTGATTCTTGCATAAAAAATTTGTGAGATTTCAGTTTTTGAAATCTAGTTATAGCAGATTTTTGTGGGCCTGAGTTGTAGCAGATTATTTAAAATAAAATTTGAAGGTAAAAGAAATATATTTTCTTTTGGTGGGAGTATATTTTAATATACTAAAATAATTTTTTATTCAAAAAAATAAATTATTGAATCAAAGGCATCTCTGTCGACACTAAGAATCATGCGAAAATTAACATTCAGGTTATTGAACATTTTCTGTATTTATTATGTGCTCCATCACCATCAAAAATTTTTATTTGGTTTTATCTATTTTGTGTGAGAATTAACAATGCACAAGTTTTCCTATTTCAGACCAGCTAGAGTTATACCCCCCAAATAATGTTTACTTGAAAATTATACCTCAACAGTTTGTCATTTTCACGTTTTTTAATTACTTAAAAAGTCCTAGTGTATATGCAAGATATTTCTGTATGCATATTTTAGCTTTGATTTTTTCATGCTTTATTTATTATGTGCACATATCAATCAGGTTTTACAATTTGGCTTAATAGATAGTTAAGTGAGCAGAACATGCTCTCAGTGAACTTGTATGTTTATAAAGTTGGGCACAATTCTTGATAAACTGAGTCTAGATTTTAATGGATCAAGCCTCTTTAAATTAGCAAGAAATATGTATGTGCAAGGGACTGTTACTTTTGCTCTGTGTTGGCTCTGGCAATTTCTTGTACCCAATTAAAAATAATAAACACTAGTATTTTTTTTTGCTTCTGTTTAAAGTGCTTTAAAATGAGGAGGTGAATTATGTCTACTTAGCAACCAGTAAAATATTTGCAACTTTCTTGACTTTATACTTAGATCTATATTATCAGACATAACTTTTTGCTCTTTGTTTTGTTATTTTTGCAATTGAGTTCTGATTTGTCGTTGCATTTTCATGCTGATAATACCCCCAGGCTCAGCTTAACTTATTGCCTTTTATTTCTTTTAACTTGTATGTTATTGTTCTTAAGAATTTCAGGGGGGAAATTATTGAATTCTCTGTGGACAGAATTTTTGCTCAGCTTCACTTTTGCTCATCTGCTTTTTAAGGCTGGTGAAAATTAGGGTAACAAATGTTTCTACAGTTGTTAGTTAAGGATCCTGTGGATGGAGGAGCTTTCATATGCATAATATGTAGACTATGCTCTTTGAGATTCTTTCTGTGCTAGTTTTTATTATGATAGCATGAGGGTTTTATTTTTGTGCTGGTTTTATTTTGATGACAGTATGAGGATTTGATTGGGTGATCTTCACCTAAACAAACTTTATTTATTGTTAACAATTTGTGGGATTCTTTTCTCAGTCTCAGTGAACTGGAAAATGTGGGGTGTTCGACTGTTGAACAACCAATTTGTATGAGTTTTTTAATTAGAGCAGATGTACTGTAGCTGGGAATTGGTGTAGCATATGCATAAATTATCATCATCATGACATTATAATAATGTGTCTTGTGCTATCTACATTATCCATGACACATTACCAATGGATTGATTTCCCTATTTTGGTGATCAACAAAATCTTCCTAGTATAATTTAGTAACTAGAGGACTAGTCCTACTATCAGCTGAAAATAGAAAAGTGATCAATGAATCAGAACCATTTTTCTGAAACCTTAATTGCATCTGAACTGGATGTAAATGGGGCAATTTTAATGTTTCTGAAATGTTTGTTGATTTGTACAATGATCAATAAATCAGAGATGTAATTTTCAAGTAAGGAGGGATTATTTAAAGTTATGGAAATATGTGTTTTTTTTTTTTTTTTTTGCCTTGATGACTTCAGGTTGACACTAGTGTTGTTCCAATAAAATTTGACCATGCACCCCATGTCTTATTTTGGTTTGATGTTGGGCACTGCACTAGCTCAATTTTGATTGAATAATCAGGCCAAATTGTATTTTTCACTCTCATCAGTTTGCTATTGTTTCAGAGATATTGATCAAGTCTTTCTATCTCTGATATCTTAGTGTGATAGTTATGATGGTTGAGAATATTGTCTCACTGAAGAAGTGTTTTGCAGGAATGCTTCACGTGGTTTATATCAATGTGAAAAGGATTAATGGAAAGCTGTCCAGAAGAGGCTTTGGAGCTCTGTCATGTCACCTTATGAGGACAGATATATTGATGTTAAGTTTATTGGTGAAATTTCCGGTCCTCAATTATTTTCCAAAATTGTGAGTCCCTCTCTATTTTTTATATCAACAATCATATGCGTATTAAATTACAATGATATCTCATGAAATGTTTATAATTATAAATGTGAGCACACATAATGAACATTTTGTGAGACATCAATGCAATCTGTGCACGTAATTCTATGTTTTCATGGCTTGTTTAGAATCCTTGCATGGGACACCAATCATAGAAAATGCGAATCAGCCCCCGAACGACCATACAGATGTCACAGCCACCTTCCCTGTCACAAATAGGACCTGTGACAACAGACGGAATGTAATTAGCATATGCAGTTTGGGAGTTAGAGCTGAAAATGCATTAAACTTAGTCGAAAAAGAGTGTTTTGGGGGCGAACATTCATAACAGCCCCCAAACTACCGTGTGACTCACACGGACAGTTTTTCCATGACAAATAGGACATGTGAGAACTGACGGATTGTAATTCAAACCCATAAGCAGGGAGTTAGAGCCGAATACGCACCAAACTTGGCCGAAAAAGGGTGTTTCAGGGGTGAAAATTCAAAACAATCCATGAACGACTGTGTCGCTCACACGGATAGCTTCACCATGAAAAATAGGACTTGTGAGAATTGACGGAACGTAATTCGGACCCGTAGGTTGGGAGTAGAGCCGAATATCCCCTAAACTTAGTCGAAAAAGGACGTTTTGGGGGCAAAAAATCAAAACAGCCCCCGAACGACCATGGGTCTCATACGGATAGCTTCACCATGACAACTAGGACTTGTGAGAATTGACGAAACGTAATTCGAACCCGTAGGTTGGGAGTTAGAGCCGAATATCCCCTAAACTTAGTCGAAAAAGGGCGTTTCGGGGGCGAAAAATCAAAACAGCCCCCAAACCTCCATTTGGCCGACACGAGTAGCTTCCCCATGCCAAATAGGACTTATGACAATTAACGGAATGTTATTCGGACCTATAGGTTGGGATTTAGAGCCGAATACACCCAAAACTTAGTCGAAAAAGGGCGTTTCGGGCGTAAAAATTCAAAACAGCTCCCGAACCTCTGTTTGGCCGACACGGGCAGCTTCCCCATGCCAAATAGGACTTGTGACAACTGACAGAATGTTATTTGGCCCTGTAGGTTGGGATTTAGAGACGAATACGCCCAAAACTTAATCGGAAAAGGGCATTTCGGGGGGCGAAACTTCAAAACATCCCCCGAACCTCTGTCTTACTCTCACGGGCAGCTTTCCCATTACAAATAGGACTTGTGACAACTGACGGAATGTTTTAAACTTGCTAATTTTGTGAACGTACACACGTGTGTTATTATTTTTATCACATGTTCTAATATCCTCTCTGAAATGGCGTTGACATACATTAATAAGCACCGATGGTTTTATATCCAATCTAATGATTCAAATTCTTTTTGCAAACAAATAATGAGAAAGTTGGTAAAAAGAATACTTTCTATTCACATTGGGCTTTGATATTGGTTTAGCCATAGAATTTGGATACATGTCGCATACAAATAGAAGATTGTTACATTAGCTGTATGTTACTAATGAAAGATTTAGTAATGATTGTTCTGCATTTAACAATGTTTTTTTATAACAAAAGGCTTTAGAAAGATTGTACAATGACTGATAATTGAGGGCTTTACTTTTTGTATGATTGTATATGTTGAATGGAATTATTATTTTAGTTTGGACAATAATTCGTTTGTATGTACTTGGACAGTTAAAGTAATTTATTTTTTGTATACGGATGCAGATTGTGGAATGATTGATAATTTATGTATCATTTTATTTACATATGTATTACAGGTTGAATGGAATACAGACAGGTTATGGACACATTATAATATTAACAATAAAACATAATATCATGTTTTTGACGACTAAACGTTTTGTAGCCAATAAAAAGGAAAAAAAAAAAAAAAAAAACAAACAAACATTTGGCTACTAAAAGTTTTGTAGCCAAAAGCAAATCAAATATTTGGCTACTAAATTTTTTGTAGGCAAAAGAAAAACAACCATTTGGCTACTAAATGTTTTGTAGCCAAAAGAAAATCATACCTTTGGCTACTAAAAGTTTTGTAGCCAAAAGAAAATCAAATATTTGGTAACTAAAATATTTTGTAGCTAAAAACAAAAGTTGAAGAGTAAATATGACTTTTGGCGACTAAAAATTTAGTAGCAAAAAATGTCGTAGTTTAGGCGACTAAATTTTTAGTAGCCAAAAGAAATAGTATTTGGCGACTAAAATTTTAGTAGCCAAAAAGGATTGACTTTAGGCAACTAAAATTTTAGTAGCCAAAACACTAGTATCTGCTTTTGGCGACTAAAAAATTTAGTAGCTAAAAAGTTTTTGGCCACTAAATAATTGGCTTTTGGCGACAAAAAAATTAGTCGGCAAAAATGTATTTATTTAATTAATTTTCAAACCTATTGGCGACTAAATATTTAGTAACCAAATGAGTACATTTGGCGACTAAATTAGGTTTAGTCGGCAATTATATTTTTCGACTACTCTTTGGCTACTAATTTCCCGACCAAAAAATTTAATCGCTAAAGAGTATTGGCGACTAAAATATGACTTTTGGCGACTAAAAATTTAGTCGCCAAAAGTGAAAATTCTTGTAGTGTACTTGCTCAGGATGATATGGAATAATTCTATAATAAGTTATAATTACAATAGTTGCTTCTATAAAAATGAAATTTTCAAAATTACAATTGAAAAAATTATACTTAAGATTAACTATGTCACAAGAAAAATTAAATGATTTTGTCATTATGTTAATTGAGACATATATATATATATGTAAATTAAAAGTAATTTTGCATCTTGAAGAATATGAAAATAAATTGTAAATAAAATAAAATTTTAAAATTTAAAATTATAATATTTCAAATATATAAAGCCCTACTTAAATTTTCCGCCTACGGCACAAATATGCGTGAGCCGTCTTTGTACCCATAACACCTTCAAAATATATATATATATATTATATAGACAATGATTTCATCTTGTAATGACCATCCCTCACTAGTCTTTCTTCTATGCACATCTTCAGCCAAATTCAATCTCTATTTTGGCAAATATAAACACCATCCTGGCTAACTATTTGAGTTCTTCCTCCCCCACCTGCACCCTACACCTAACCATCCTCCTAATCGCCGCTTCATCAGCCGGTTTCATCATCATTGTTTACTACTGCGTCACCGTTTTCATCTACAACAACCGCAGCTCCCAACCTGACCTGAGAACGCCGGGGCTCTGACAACGACGCACTATAAGAAATCAGCATTTTAGGGACAAATTTATTTCGTCATTAAAAGTGTAATATTTGTTGGGAAAAACTTTAGCTAACTAATTTTCTCTGTCGCGAAGTATGTCCCAAATGACCCATCCAGAAAAGCCAAAAAATGACTATTAGAGACAAAATTATACATTTGTCACTATAAATAGACTTTTAGAGACAAAAATATATGGTTGCAAAAAGTTTTGATTTTGAGACAACTAAAATTTGTCTCTAAAAGTTTTAGTTTTGGGGACAAGTGAAAGTGGTGGCTAAAAGTTTTAGTTTTGCACACAACTAAAAATGATCGGTAAAATTGGTCTCTAAAAGTTGGATAATTATTTTATTTTTTTTTTATGACTTTTTGATTTTATAACAATTACTCTAAAAGGATAAATTACAAATGCACCCCTTGAGATTTGCTTAAAATACAGATTGCCTCATGTGGTTTGAAAAATTACAAATGCCCCCTTATTATAATTTTTTATTTAACAAAATTAACTAAAAAAATAAAATTCATAATTGTTCTCTTATACAATAATAAAATTTAACTAAATTATTAATTGAAACATATTTTTAACATCGTTAAAAACTGTTAATTGATTTGATGATTTATTAATAAAATGAGTGATTTGTTATGAAATTAGAAACTTCAGGGGATGGGATGTAATTTTCAAAATCATAGGGGACGATTCATATTTTAATCAAATCTCAAGGGGTGTATTTGTAATTTACCCACTCTAAAAATACAGGTTTGAATATCAATTTATATTCCTTTCTTGACTTCTCAATAACCAAACAGAAATTATCAAATATATCACTAAACCATATGTTCATCTCCAAATTAAAATTCAACTAAAAAAAAAACACATGCTCATCACATTTAAAGAAGCTTAATCAAAAGATTTTCAATGACAAACAAATACCATACTCTAATTCATTAGTACGTAATATCTGGATTGTATATCATAAACTGATAGAGATTTCAAAAGTATCATTTCCAATTTATAAGGCCAGTGCCATAAGCATTGCTTGTAGCATTCAACTACTCAATGAACAAATTATAAATTGGAGTTATATCTACCTACAGAACAAAACAACTCATCACATCTTCTTCTCAAGGGCTTCGTTGAAATGTCATTCAAAATCTCGCAAAGAACTCTCAAGCCTTCAAATCGACGCAAGCTTGTAGAACCTGTATAGAACTGAGATCTTAGAACAAACTTTTTTCATTCAGGAGAAGCTATGTGTTGTGTTTAAGTAACATTCAGTTTTAAGTAGTAAACTATTAGGCAGGAAGTGTACGAATGAGAAGTCTACCAATGAACTGAACTGAACTAAACAAAAATTCGAAATGGGAGAAAAAGAGAGACCTAGGCATGCGCAATAAAATTATGTTTGATAAATTAAGTGGGAAAAGAAAAGCAAGGATTGTGGTTTGTTAACTATGTAACTATGTAATAAACAAACAAAATAAATAAATAAATAAATAATATCATCATAATTGTGATCTCTCACCTCTAGTAAAATGACTCTAAAAATAACATGAAATAAAAATAAATTAATTAATTTCATCAACTTATAAGCAGCTGAGTTTGGACTATGTGAAATTATGTTGTTTGTCATGGCCAATGTAGGCGTAAAAGGTCTTAGATCAGATTTACTAAAAAAAAATCATGATGCCCTCATATGAGGTAACTTACAATTTTCACAAAAGGCCATTGTCATTGCAGACCTGAACCATAAGGTTTAGGACAACACAAGGATTGAATCAAAACAAATTTGGCAACAAAGCCAAATGCACATTGTTAGGACCCTTGTTGTCAAAATCCATGAAAAAAATGAGTTTTTAATCGAGTTGTAATTTTCCAGTTTTAGTCTTCCCGCTCGAGTGGGCAAAGTGACGCTCGAGCGGAGCTTACACTCTCACGTATTTTACGTGTCTACAAAAATACTGAGTGACGTGTTTTTACGCTCGAGTGTGGGATCTTTCGCTCGAGCGTGAACCCTGTGTAGACACCCCATTTTTGACCATCCTCAAGACTTGGATGTCCTTGCAGGTACATCCAGCGACAAGTTTGATTGCTCGTCGAGCGCTCGAATTTTGCGATAGAAAGCTCCAGGTTTGATCTTTCCAAACCCTGTTTCCATTCTATCTCATATTTGGACCATGTGTTGGTCTTTGCATAGTGATGATCTTGATGGCCTGCCGGCCATAGGCTTTGCCCTGCCGGCCATTGATGTGCCCTGCCTGCCATCAATGAAGCCCTGTCAGCCACCAGTGCATCAGTAGATATTTTTGTAGATATTTTGACAACTGTTTGCACAAATGAGCCCATATGCTTGCACGCGGATGGTTGGATCTTTACAAGAGGCTTTTGTACTTTGTATATATAGAGCTCATCTATATGCATGCAAAGGGTTACAAAATTTTCATAAGCAAGATTTCTCTCACTCTCACTCTAGAATCCTCTCTCTCCATATTTTGTGCTTGAAAGTGTGCTTTCTCTACATATTTGCACTAGCACCCTTAGCCAAACACCTTCACCTTAGAGTTAAGGTTCTTGGAGGCCTTGTTTGAGCTCCTTGGAGTGGTTTTGGCTCAGACGTTTAGTTGTTTTCTTGCTGTTTTGTTGCTATGCTTCAAGGGTAAGAACCTACTCCTTTTAAGCTTTGTTTTAGTTCATTGTTTGGCCACCTTTGTATGCTACTTTGAAGCTGGTTTTAGCCTCTAAAAATTTCTGTTTTTAAGGTCTTAAAATGATGGTTTAAGCCTTGTGTGGTGAGGGGGTGGTTTTCTCCATTGGCTCTTTGGCTTGTAAAGCCTTTTGAGCCATCTTCTAAGCTTTTGAAACACCCTTTGTTTGGCCTCTCTACCACTGAAACTCAGAGGCTTTTCAGTGGTAGAAACTTGGTTTTGAGGCCCAAAATAGGAGGGGGTAACCCTCCCTCCTTGTATCTTGTTTGTATGTATAGATGGCCTAATAGTTGAGCATGTTTTTCTACCATCTCATGGCTTGATCTCAGCATGTTTTTGTGACTTTTTTGACCTGCTTTAGCTCTGTTTTTGGCTGATTGGGTCACTTGTTGCTTGCTTCTTACACTTGGAGTGTAATCATGCTTAGTAACTTAATATGCTTGATGATTTAGCCTATCATTCTAAATTGTGTTAGTTTGATTCCAGCATGTTTTTGCCACTGATTTAGCATGCTTTAACTCTGTTTTGAGTGGTCTTGGTCATATGAGACATTTTATGCCTGGTTGTAGTGCAAAGGCCTTGACAAGCTTAGTGATTTAAGGCTCCTAACATGCTTTGCTTGAGTTGTTTACATGTCATAGCATCATTTCACACATGATTTTAGTGCATGTAGCCTTGTTACACTCTCACATATTCCACTCTTTCATTACTTTTGAGAGGTGTGCTTTGTGTCTTGTTTATGAGCTAATACATGAGCATGTCTTTCTTGCTTTTCATGCTACCATTTCAGCTTGTTTTGGCCACTGTTTTGGCATGTTTAAGGTCTATATAGGGTTGGTTTGGCCATTTGAGTTTGATATTGCATGGTTCTAATGTAAAGCTCTTCACCCGTTTTAATGCTTAAGTCCCCTAACATGTTGTACATGAGTTGTTTGCAGGTTAGACTCTTGTGTTTCATGCCATTTCAACCCTAAAATTCTGCCACCTCCCTCATTTCTTCATTTTTTTATTTGCTTTGAGGGATGGTTAATCTTAAAGCTGTGTTTAAGCTTAAGATTGAGGCTTGTGCTTAAATGGCTTTAACCCTCTTTTGAGGGTTCCTCCTAGTCAATGGCATGGTCTCTCTTATATTTTAAGTCATTTTTTGATTGACCTCTCTCTCATTAGAGGACTTTCACATTTGGACAAACCAATTAAAGAATGGTTTGGTAACTTAAAATGTGTAAACAAGAATTGAATCAAGTAAAACATGGCCAAGATAAGCATGTTGTTTGCATTGCATTGTGTTGAATCGGATGTTATATTGAACACAAGGTAGATTGGTCCATTTCATAGTCAAAGTGATGATAATGAGCCAATCTTCCTTTGTTTCCATTGCCCTTGATCATGCATGATAGGATAGTGGTCCTAGAGTCTTGTTTTGTGCATTTATTGAATGTGTACAAGTTGGATCTTTGGCCATCATGCATTCAAAATGCTTGATTGGTGGTCTTGGATTCAATAGTGCAACTCCTTTGATGTTTTGAGATGATAAGGAGGGGCATAGTACAAACATATCCTTGGGAGACCCTCCATTTTCCTCTGGTTTGAGCTCTGTTGCAGAATAGTGATACGACACACTAGTGGTCGACAATGCCTCACTGATGGCCGACACTGTTTCATCCTTGGCTGGCAGTACACATCTTTGGCCGGCAGATGGCCGGCAACAAGCTCCCATGGTCGGCAGGCCACTGGTGCATTCCTCAACATTGGTTTGGTAAAGTGAAGCAGAAAGTTCTTGAAGAAACCCTATAAACAGAGCCTCTCAAGAGCAAACCGGTGGGATTTTCGAGGCGAGAAACCGAATGCATGCATGTTCAACTTTCTGAAGCAGAGCTGAAGTAGTGTAATTTAATGCTTTCCCTGTTAGTTAGCATTTGTTTTGTAATTTAATTAATTAGTTTGCTAATTAGTTAAGTGTTGTAATAATTAAGTAGCTTAGCTTAGCTATTTCTTTATTTTGATTTGTAATAATTAGTCTAATTAGTTTAATTAGATTAGTTAGATTAGCTTAACTTAGAGCAGCTTAGCTTAGCTTATTTATTCAGACCCTCCTTCAAGAGGGCACAATGTTGTAATAAGTGTGCGTGTGTCTGTGCATGTCTTCCAACCCCACGTCTTTTTCCCTTTTATTTAACCGCTTTCGATGGTTAGATTAGGACACGTTTTGATTAGCATACCTTATGTTTTTCATGTTTGCATCCATTCATTTGTCTCGCATGCACCGGGCTCGGCGCATCATTCAAACTGCATTGTATTTCAATATCTATTTGAATACATGTTATCAAATCGTTGCATTCATATGCCATCTTAGATAGCCGGGCCTATTTAGTTGCATTGCTACATGTGTTGCATTAGGCATCTTCTATAGTTAGGATCATGCATGGTTTCTAACTAGCTTTTGTTTTGGCTTGGAGTACACTGTAAGTCTTTACGCTTTAGCATACTGGCATGAGTGTGAGTGTTGCCATGGTAGCATGCTTACCATGAGACTATTTGCTTAAATGCTAAACTGCATGAATGCTTGTGGGTGAAGGCTTGATTGCTTGAATTGGAACAATTCGATAAATGTATGGTTTAAGCCCACTTTGCGAAGTGGCAAATCATCATGTTTAAGCCCACTTGAGGGTGGCAAATCCGCGCTTTAGCCTACTTGCGAGTAGCACTTTCAAACCATTTTGCAAAAACAAACATGAGTTGTTTTGTTCCAATTCTCGTGATTGAGTCTATACTTGTATGTTGTGCGCATCACATAGTAAAGTTAGCTAATAATTAGAATAAGAACACATGTGTTTATAAAACAACATATCATGCTTAGTAGAGGCCAATCCTTTGATCGGGCGAGAGGGGGTGCTCATTTGAAGACCTTCCCCTCTCGTACCCAAGTTCCTGAGCCGAGGTAACTTTGGTGATGATGGACACGTGGCCTTAGGCACGAGTCAGGGTTTCCTAAATTTTTCCAAAATAAAATATTTAGGTGGCGACTCTATAATCTGGAAAAGCAGTCCATGTTTGGCACTTTTTATTCAAAATTGATTTTCTAAAACGATTTGCCAGATTTGAACTCTTTGGTGTTTATCAGTCTCACATTGCACTTTGTGAGATTAGATTCAGAACCGTGACAAGAGTCCAAACTGTAGTAAGACCAATTCGTGCCTCTCTGAAAGGGGGGGCACGCGAAGGAAGTCGAATCTACAGTTTCTGGCGACTCTGTTGGGGATTTAGAGAACTTGACTCGAACTCATGATATGTTGTTTTATCTATATTTATGTGTTTCTTTGCATTACATTTGCATAGGTGCGCCTAAGTCACAGTGCTTGCCATCTGTTATTCCTGAACAGTTTATTGGAGGCTCACTTGGAAAAGCTTGCCATAAGGCTAACCGGTTGCGGGCTCTGCCACGATGGGAACACAAACCTCGGATCTAGACTACCATTGTACCGTTTGATCCACCTTTCACTTCTTGGTGTTAGGTGCAAGAGGTATATTAGGTGGTCTTGCTGAGGCACCCTTTTTGACCATTTGACCTAGTTGCATACCGGAAGCCTTAGAGACTGTTCCAAACTAGGACAGATTGCTCACCTGAATGCAGGATTGTATGAAATCGCATGCCTGCGTAGTGAACCCCTAGCTCTTGACGAAACTAGGACAGGGAAACCCTACCCCACCATAGGGGTGTTTTGGCTCTCACTTGCTTGATAGGTGCTGTTAGAGTGTGTCTCTACAGGAATGTATGTATCAGTTGCAAGTCTGGGTATCAGTCTGAGGACATCAGTGTTTGAGGGTATCAGTATTAAGATAGAAAATTTGGGGACAGAATTAAGTGTTTGAGTACAAATAGTCCAGCTTATGATTTCAACTGTGTGTTGTCTCTATCTAAGCCGAGGTGCTGTACGTTTTTCTGATTTTTGTTTCTTTTGCTTTATTTTCTGTTTTGCAAGGTAATATTTTCATCATTGCTTCCGACGAGGCAATTACCCCCCAAGCACTCTAGACCACAATAAGAAGGCTTTATCAATCTGGGGATCTTGTGAGTGGACAACTAGTGTTTGCTTCGCTTCCCTCGGTTACAAGACGGAGGAGAGTTCGGCATAATTCACCAGTTCGTCAGTCACTTGTGCTCAGTGAAAATCAGTTTTTTGCTTCCACTTCAGAGTGTACACAGAGTTAGATAGATCAGTATCTCTTAGCCAGTATGGAGGAAATGATGCGTCAATTCCAGCAAACTATCGAGGCCATGTAGCGGGACGCTGCTCGCCAAGTGAAGGTTACCGCTCGACAAATAGAGGTTGTAGCCCAGCAGGCTGAGGTAATTGCCAGGCTTCAACAGCAATAACTTCAACAACCACAACAAGCAGCGGCATCTGCTTCGCACCCACCCCTACCTAAGGTTCCAATACCTGGGGTTAGTCCTACCGTAGACCTCTAAAGCGCCAGCTTACCCAACGGACACACCATTTGAGTTTGAGGTTGATCCAACTGTTTTAAAAGTGAGCAAGCTCGAGAAGCTGTTCAAGTGAGCTCAGGGAGTTAACTCGATCCTAGACATAGAGGACGGATACACAGATTCGGCGGTGACATTACCGGATAAATTTAAAATGCCTCACATAGACCGCTTCGACGGCTTGAGCGATCCCATGGTCCATTTGAGGCTGTTTTCAGATATTCTGCGCCTGATGGGCTTGACTAGAATGCAGAAGCTATCCCTCTTTGGTCGGACCCTGTCGGGTATTGTGGCCATCTGGTATGCTAAACTGGAGGATTCAGTTGGGAGGAGATGGTCGAGGCTTTTATTGCCCAATATGCGTACAATACTCAAATCGAGGTCACGACTCATGATCTCGGGGCAACCAGGCAAGAGCCGAAGGAGGGCTTTTATGACTTTGTTACTCGGTGGAGGGCCAAGGCCTCCATGATGACCACCAGCCCAGCTGAGAAAGACAAAATAAAGATGGTCGTGCAGAATCTGCAACCGAGGTTGCTGTAGAAGATGATTGTCTTACCCCTCCTTACCTTTGCTGATCTTCATGAGATTGGGGTATATATAGAAGATGCTATGAAGCAGGGTCTGATTGACCAGGAGAAAGAACAGCCCAAGAGGGCCTTTACTCGCAGTTCAAATGCAGCTACAAGTAGCAATATAGCTGCGAGGACTTCTGACGTGGGCATGGTCACCACCACCCCAAAAATAGCCACACTCTTTACCAGTTCATTTGGAGCCACCTCACAACCTGCAAAGTACCTACCTTGGGACCAGAGGACTTTCACCCCTCTTTATATGTCTCTATCTAAAGCCTTGGGGGTTCTGATTAGAAAAGAGCATCTGAAGCCCCTGAAGCCATGCCTATTACCAAATCCCCTCCCTCCTACACACAACCCAGCCAAGTATTGTGCCTTCCATCAACAGCATATGCATGATACTGACCAATGCTTCAGACTTCGTCATGAGATTCAAGATCTCATCGACAATAAAGTGATAGCGCCTCCTGAGAAGCCAAATGTCACTACAAACCCCATCCCACCACATAACCAATCCCCTTCTCCACACAGGCAAGTGAACCTGATCCAAACAATGGCCGTCCCGTATGACCCTAGCATATACATTACTCTCTCCCACCTGCCTAAGCCGGCGTTGTTCATCCCAGAATGCATAGACTTATGCATGATAAGCACGTCAATATCCCAACCTGAACCCATGGTGGTGGCTGTAACGGAAGAGAGAACGCCTGAGAGCTCTACAAGCTTAATTGAGAAGGCATACAACCCTTGCCGCTTCATTGTGCCAACTGATCAGGCCAAGCCGATGGTAGAATTGTCGGGGGAAACTGAGGTGAATGTAGTCCGGGAAGACGGGCCAAGTCAGGGGCAGGATGATTTAGCAGAGCTTGAAGAGGACATTGCTAATCTGCAATTCTTTGATGAGTAGGATCCGAGGGATGTGAGCATCAACTAGTTTGACCTGAATGGATCAACAGATAATGCAGGGTGGCTTAGTGATGAGCCAGATATTGATGAGGGATCTCAGCCAAAACAGGGGCAGTCAGAAACAAGAACATTTGCAATGGCCGGAACAGTCGATGACAAAAGGCAATTGCCAGAGAGCACCGATACGAAGAATTTTGCTCGGGAATCAGGTAGCACTTGTACAGCTGACACAAAACAAGAGGTCGCACTGAAGCGGTTCAAACAAGAGAGGATCGAGACAAATCAGAGGGCTAAAAAAGCCAAGGCCCCTGCGGGGACATAATGTGCTGTGAGCACGGAAACAACTACAACGGAACTAGATAGTTGTTTGTTGGTTGCTGAGGGCATGTGGTGGGAAGACGATGATTTGCGTCTGGCCCATACTGATGAGGACTAGGGGCAGAATCTCTCGGATGATTCGTGGTACACCGAAGAAGTCGACCACATGACCTAGAGTGGGCGGTATTTTAAGCCCCCACACCTGAACCAGCCAGAGGCATTTGGGAAAGACAAGGAAGGTAAGAGACAGAAAGACAAACTGTTAGAGGAGAAAGCTGTACTAAAGCAGCTGAAAAAGATTCAAGCAGACATCTCCATCTGGGGACTGCTCATGGCCTCACGGGTGCATAGACAAGCCGTCCTATTGGCAATGGACAAGGTTAAGCTTTCTATTGATACAACTCCCGAACAGTTGGTGGGATTGGTGTTCCCGAGTGGCGCTTCACTGACTTTGACCTTCACAGATAAAGAATTACCGCCTGAGGGCTCCGAACATAACAAGTTGTTATACATCTCTGTGGAGTGCAAGGATAAGTGGATACTAGTTGTCTTAGTTGATACGGGATCAGCAATAAATGTGTGTCCGTCGCGTACGGCCTATGCTATTAGGTTGAAGCCCGCAGATTTCGTTCCAACAGCCCAGGTAATTCGGGCTTATGACAATACCAACCGTGAAGTGATGGGGACAGTGTGAATCAGAACTCAGGTTGGCCCGGCCCAACAGGACATCGAGTTTCATGTTCTAGATGTTCCAGCCACCTTCAACTTACGACGGCCGTGGCTACACCAAGTGAAGGTTGTCTTGCCGTGTGCAATTGTTTTTGGGAACTCCTCCATACATCTACCGCTGGAGGTTACTACGCCGATCTTGGTAATCGCACACGGCGAGGAGGATGTCTTCCTGCCTGGGTTCACCTTGGCTGAGGCTCAGGTAGTGCAAGATCTTATAGCTGTTGATGAATGACTATATGTCAGTGCGCAATCTATTTACCTCATGATCAAACTTCAACATATACCCGAGATAGGATTAAGAAGAAGTGGTTCGAAGGGCGTCGTTGCATTGGCCAAAGTGCCACACAATCCCCATATCTTTGGTTTAGGTTATACGCCTACCAAAGATGATTGGGTGAGAAAGGGAAACGAGATGGCTGGAAGAGCTAAGGCTAAACAAACTGGGAAGCACTATGAATTAGTGCATAGACCTATCCAAGGAACCCTGAACAGACGCTTTGTCCGGGAGGGGGAAGATTTCCCATTTTGCGGCTTTCCGGAGCCATGGTTGAATTTAGAAAGGCGGCGCTAGCTGGGTTTTGAGATCTTTTTTGACTTACAGTTGCCAGGGGATGAAGTTACCGAAGAGCAAACTGACCCACTAGCTGTGGCTAAACAGTCCAAAGAGGATGCGTCCGATGGCACAGATTTTGAGCTGGGAGCAGCGTTGGCTTGTCTCCTCTCGGATCCTCAGATCATACCAGAGTGCTTGGGAGATGATTTCTCTATTTCCATGATTGGGGATCAACCGGCTGTGAGCTCATCTTTCGGCATTCTGGATGCATTCATCGCACTCTCCCTCGTCTGTAAATACGAAGAAGACTTTTTATCTAGCAGTTCTAGGTCAGGCAGTGGAATGGAATCTGATTCCACAGAGTCTGTCGAGTCAGAACCAGATTCCAGTTCTTCTGAGTCAAAGTCCAGTATTCCTGGGGTTGATAACCCGAATGCCGTTGTGTTGTCCAGGTCGTCTTTTTCATTTTCTTTTAACTCGATTGTAACCAAAGAATTAGACGATCTGGAAATTGCTAATAAGAATGGTACCGCTGTGGCTTTTGAGTACTTTTCTGTGCCTTTAGTATATTGTATTAATCAAGACTTTCAAAACTTCAATGAAAATGACGAGAAAGAAATTCTTCCGGTTTTGAAACATTTGATTAGTCGAGAGGAGGAGAGGTTTGTAAAATCTTTGGTTGATGAAATCACTTCAATTAACGTTGGTACTGAGACGGATCCGCATCTGGTCCAGATCAGGTCCACGTTGTCTTCGGAGGAGCACGAGCTCTTAGTCGCTTTATTAAAAGATTTCAAAGATGTTTTCCCGTGGTCCTACGAAGACATTCCTAGAATCGATCTTGAGATTGTACAGCACCAGATCCCTCTTGACCCTAAGGCCCGACCCGTTAAACAAAAGCTTCGAAGAATCTGCTCGGATTGGGCTCTAAAAATTAAGGAAGAGGTCACCAAGCAGATTGATGTAGGGTTCCTATTAGCATTTGAGTATCCCACTTGGTTGGCCAACATAGTTCCAGTGCCGAAGAAAGACGGCAGAATTCGGGTATGTGTGGACTTCAGAGATCTAAACAAAGCCAGTCCGAAGGATGACTTTCCACTGTCGCATATCGACGAATTGGTGGACTTCACCGCGGGGCATGCGTTGCTCTCATTTATGGATGGATTTTTCGGGTATTGATGGCACCCGAAGACAGGGAGAAGACTGCGTTCACCACCCCGTGGGAGACCAACTGCTATAGGGTGATGCCGTTCGGTCTGAAAAATGCTGGGGCTACTTATCAATGGGCTGCGACCACTATCTTGTATGATATGATCCACAAAGAGGTCGAGGTGTACGTGGACGACATGATTGTCAAGTCCAAGGAAAGAGAGGGCCACTACACTGCCTTGAAGAAATTTTTCCAACGGATTAGAGAGTATTGGTTCTGACTGAATCCTCATAAATGTACTTTTGGTGTCACTGCAGGGAAAATGCTGGGGTTCTTGATTACACAAAGGGGTATCGAAGTCGATCCTTCCAAGATCAAGGCCATCTTAGAAACGCCACCACTAAGGACTAAAAAGGAGGTGCGAGGCTTTCTGGGTAAAGTGCAATTCATAAGACTGTTTATTGCAAAATTAACCTTGACTTGTGAGCCACTATTTGGTCTCCTGAAGAAAGGAAAGAAATTCTAATGGGACGACCGATGCCAGGTTGCTTTTGAGCAGGTCAAGCAGTATCTACAGAACCCACCCGTGTTGTCACCGCCAGAGCCAGGGAAACCGTTGATATTGTATCTGTCAGTAACCGACACGACAATGGGCTGCATGCTTGCACAGGAGTCTGAGGAAAAAGTGGAGAAGGCTATCTATTACCTGAGCAAGAAGATGCTGGAATATGAGACTCGTTACACGCCGTTGGAGAAGGCTATCTATTACCTGAGCAAGAAGATGCTGGAATATGAGACTCGTTACACGCCGTTGGAGAAGGCTTGTCTGGCCTTGGTATGGGCTACCAAGAAGTTGAGGCACTACCTGTTAGCTCACTCTGTAATACTGGTTTCGAGATTAGATCCCATCAAATATCTCTTCGAGAAACCAACACTTATAGGTAGGCTAGCCCGTTGGTTGCTTCTTCTCTCCGAATTTGATTTGAAGTACATGACTCGTAAGTCTATGAAAGGGAGAGCAGTAGCGAAGTTCCTAGCCGATCACCCAGTGGAGGGAGATGAAGCAGTAGAGTATCTGTTTCCAGATGAGGCCATTCGGCAAGTTAAGAAGAGATTTAGACTATGTACTTTGACGGAGCGTCTAACCAGTCCAAGGAAAGAGAGGGCCACATACCCTTAGCTTTCAAACTCTGGTTCAAGGTATTGAATAACGAAGCAGAGTATGAGGCATGTATCGCTGGCTTAGAAGCCGCCCTAGAACTAAGGGCAAAATGGTTGGACATCATCGGGGACTCGAACCTGGTTGTGTCTCAAGTGAAAAGAGACTAGAAAGTTAAAGGAAAAAGGATAAAAATATATCACCAAACCCTGGACGTTCTAACTCCTAGGTTTGAGAAGCTAAGCTTCACCCATCTGCTAAGAGAGAGCAACAGGTTCGCTGATGCCTTATCAACTCTATCTTCCATGATAGACATCCCTTTAGGAGTCCGGATACGTCCAGTCATTATTGAACAGAGGTATGTGCCGTCCTACGTACTAATTGCTGCCATAGATGAAGTACAAGATCAGAACCCCTGGTATCATGACATCTAGAACTTCTTGGAAAATGAGGCTTATCCACCAGAAGCAAATGCCAAACACAAGAGGGCGATACGACGAATGGCTGCTCAGTTTATCATCTGTGGGGGTAAATTGTACAAACGGGGCCATCTGGGAATGCATAACCTGTGTGTCGATGCTGAAGAGTCCAAACGCCTGATGGAGGCCATCCATGGAGGAGAGTGCAAATCGCACATGAGCGGAGTGATGCTAGCTCGGAAAATTCTAATACAGGGTTACTACTAGTCAACCATGGAGGAGGATTGTATTGGTTTTGTTCGACGATGCCACAAATGCCAGATCCATGCAAACCGCATGAACATCCCGCCATCAAAGCTGTGCAACATGACTTTACCGTGGCCATTTTTAGTTTGGGGGATTGATGTTATTGGGGGCAGTTACTCTAAAAGGGTCGAACAGGCATGAGTATATCCTGGTGGCATTAGATTACTTTACAAAATGGGTCGAGGCCCAGTCCTATGCAGTGCTGAAGGCGTCACACATAGCCAAGTTCATCAGAAGTAACATTATTTGCCGATATGGTGTCTTGAATGAGATCATCTCGGATAATGGTTTCCACTTCAAGAAGGAAGTGATCGACTTGTTGGAAAAATACAACGTGGCTTTTCATAAGTCATCCACATATAGGCCGCCAACAAGAAAATCAAGCACATTCTACAGAAGATAGTGGAAACCTACAGGGACTGGCCAGATAAGCTACCATTTTCTCTCTGGGGTTACAGAAAATCAATTCGGACTTCTATTGAGCCAACTCCATATTCCTTGGTTTATGGGATGGAGGCTGTTCTGCCAATCGAAGTTGAGGTTCCATCACTGCGGGTGATGGCTAAATGCCAAATAGCAGAAGCAGATTGGCAGTAGAGCAGATTCGAAGAACTCATGCTGTTCGATGAAAGAAGGCTGAAAGCACTGTACCACATTCAAGGTTATCAATGCAGGATTGCCAGAGCTTTTAATAAGAAACTTAAGTCTAGGAATCTGAAAGAAGGGATTTGGTTCTCAAAGACAACCGAGCTCCCATCCATGACCTTAGGGGCAAGTTCAGACCCAATTGGACTGGTCCTCACATCATCAAGTCTATCTGGTCGGGTAGAGCTGTCATTTTTATGGATTTAGATGGCCCTGAGTTCTTCCAACCAATCAACATGGACAAGTTGAAGAAATACTATCCTTGAGAGACTCGCTAGGCCAAAAACCCGAAAGGGTGACCTAGGCAAAAGTTAGAGCACAAGAAAGATTGAAATAAGAAAAACTGAGCTCGCAAGGTTGAAAACCCAGAAAGGGCAGCTTTGGCAAAAGTTAGAGTACAAAAGGAGAGTGTTAATACACGAGTGAACTCAAACCGAACTATGTAAGGCTTCATTCCCAACTTTGGGATACGTAGGCAACTTCATTCTGAAGTCCGGCCATAAACACTTCCAATCAACTGTGTCCATGTGATTGTTTTTTGTCATCTTTGTCTTTTCTGCATCCAAAAGTTCGGTTGTGAGCTACAGTGCAGTGTTATTCAGACAAGGGGCAACTTTCCAGTTATCAGATTTGGGGTTGCGCATCTCAGTGATAGATCTTGGGCGTGTCTAGTTGTGATCCATATCGAAAATGGTTTTGAAAAATTTTAATAAGAGTTGATTTTGTTCAAATTAATCCTTTTACAACTTAGACCATTTTTGGACCAAAACAAAAAAAATTTCAGTACCCACAACCTTCAATTTCATTGATTTCACTATAGAGTTCTCCGACTCTTGATACAAATTGAAGTTGCTTTTCATTACATTCAAAAAGAAAACTTGAAAGTACAGATTAAAGCAATAAACTTGGGGCATAGTCAGGTGTTCCTGTGTCCCCTCCCAGAGTTTGTGGAAGCTTTAGACGCCAAAGTAGGCCCAGTTTATGACTCATCTTCAAGCCAAGCTACACATTTGCCAGAAAGGGCACAATTGAAATTAGGAGTGGGGGCCAGAAGTTCTCTCGTCCTCCATGAAGTGGAATACCGAGCTAGCTGTGGGCCTCGGATCAGAAATGAAGCTGGGTACTCTATCCCCTTTTCCGGGCAAGTGTGGTCATGTCCGAATTGACACTGGAATCGGAATGGAAAATAGAAGACGCAATGCGTCAAACTAACCAACTGAATGCCGGGCTGCCGGGACATGCTGCAGCTCATCTCAAGCAGATCAAACCAGGGGCAGCGCCAAGCAATGTCAACAGCAGACCTATTGCACATCCAATGGCACCACCACTCGTCGTTCAAAAAGTCGACTAGCCGTTGGCGAAAGAAATAGCCACGCATTGAATAGGCAGGACAAGAGTCCACTACTTTCAACTTATCCATCAGCCATACCTGGAGAGGGATGAAAAATAAGAGAGATTAAAGAATAGAGAGGTGTACATGGAGAGAAAAGTAAGAAAAGGGTTTTGAGAGAAAAACAGAGCCTGAGGGCCGAGTGAAGTGAGAAACACATGTGAGAAGGGTGGGAAACATTACCTGCAGTAGTAGTGGACTTCCTGCAAACTTGGTTGTCTCCCGACGATGGAAAGCATCCAAGCCCATCAAAGTTTCGGTGAGTGTTAACCCAATACAGCTTTTGCCTTCTTTTAGGCCTTGGGCAACTTCGATCAAGCGAATGCTAGACCCTTCGAAGCCAGGGGCAAGTAGAAAATGAGCCAACATACATAAGCAAAGGACATGTTGCCGAAAACTTTGCCAAAAGTGGTCACCGTGGTTGCCGGCGTCGGAAAACCGATGAATGAGATTGGGATGTCCAACTCCCCGTTGTGAACCAAAGCTCGGGCATCATGCAAAATGAACCCGCACATTCTTCCTAAAGCCTGGATGTGGCCAAAATGAGACTGGGGCAAGATTTCCTCGTCATGTCGGGATTCCATCAAAGCTTGGAACTCTTCGATTGTGGGACACACCTCTTGTCCCCCAAAGCTAAACACATGTGTAACCGGGTTCCAACACCTAGCCACGACATGGAGGAATAGAAAACACATTAGAGTGCGGCTCAACGGGAATAGTGCATTTATCCCAAAACCCCAGAAATTCAACTTTTCTGAGCCATCCAAGTTTGCAATCCAATTTGAGAATTTTTGGGCAAAGAATGGCTCCATTTGGGACAAAAACAGAGCTAGAATGAAACAATCACGAAGCTGGAGCTTTTGTAGAAGATAAGACAGTGAGTGGAGGCCAGGTGTCAACATTTCGGAGGTTCTGCCATCGATGGCCGGCAGGGGCTCATCAATGGCAGGGGCACATTGATGGCCGGCAGAGGAAAGTGATGGCCGGCAGCCTCTCCCTCAGGCTCACTAACCTCCTTTGTGAAGATTCAGTTGTTTGCCGTAGTGGAGTCTTGTTATTCGTACCTTGTGAGGTCTTGTTTTGGTCCTTTTGGTTGAGTGTGTTTTGTTTAAGACATAATAGTCTTCGTTTTGTTTATCGAGTTGTTGCAATTTGCTTATTGAGTTGTAAACCTATCAAGGCTTCGTGTTGTTTATTGGGTTGTTTTGTTTTCTCAGTTGTTCGTTGGTTCACTACCTGATTAAGACAATGCAATTCGAATGTGCAGTTTTCACAAAACTCAATCTCATTTTCATGCTGTGCAATGTTATGCGATGCTCAGAATATCAAAATGCAACACCTTTTACTCAAAAAGCTAAGTTTTCATTTCCATCATGGTTACTTTTTGCAAAAGAGTACAAGTTTTAAGAAAATGAAACTGTCTAAGGCTATACAATGGGCAAACACTACTAACAAAAAGAAAATAAAGCAAAAAGCATCTAAATCAGTGCCAACTAGCTCAAGCTCGAGAGGCCCTCTTCATCATTTTCCTCGGCGGAGCAGACTCTGGAGCACTATTGCCATCAGTACCGTTGTCTGAAGCTGGATCAGAGCCTGACCTGGAACCCTCCTCAGCCTCTCCAGCCTTTGTACCGGTAGAATTTGAGCCAGCATCGTCGTCTCCTTCCTCAGATGACTCAGACTGTGGACTCACTGCCTCAGCCTCCTCGCTCGTCTCGTCATCATCATGGCCCAGAATGGGCTCTGAAGGGCCACTCTCACTGTGAATGCCTCTAGCTCTACCTCGGTTGTGTGTCTAAGCCTGTCTCCCTCTCCTCTCTACTGCTGGGAAAGGAACTGAAGGTCCTGCTGTGGCTCTTGCTGGGGCATCCGATGGAGCTGGCGTCTGGAAAGGGATTTGAAAAGGGCAGTTTGTTAGAATATATTAGTGATGGTGTATATCAAATAATGTCTATCAAATGCAATGTATCGATGCAGTGTATGTGTATAGTGTATGGGAGCAGTGTATCTATGCAGTTTTTTGATGTGATTAATCAAACCAGTGTAGTGTGGAACCGTTGAAATGCTAATGTGTTAGCAGAGAATGTCATGGCATGAAGTGCAAACTGAAGAAACTTACCAGAATCCTGTAGAGGCTAAGCAGGTTCATGCTCTTCTGAACCATCCCCATCAGAGAAGCTGCTAGCTCAAGAGCCTACCCGGTGTACTCTATGGATGCCTATAAATGTATTGAGATGATCAGTGGTCTATAAAGTATAATCGAGATGAACTGAATGCGCAAAATGTAAAGTATAAAACATACCGAGGTCGGGCCTTGAACTTCGACAAGCTCGTGACCAGCTGGTGCGGGCTCAATGGGAATCTGATAGGTCTCCCCAAGACGTCCCCAGCAAGTCTGTGTAGTAGGCAGCTCTGGCCATCTTGCTCTCTGTCTCTTCCCGAGATCTCTCCTGCCACGGGACCTGGTCGCTCTAGCCCCTCTGCCTTCTCCTCTCGTAACTGGAGCCCTCGCTCCCTCACCTCCGCGAACGCTGGTCAAAGGCGGTATCAGATGTGTCTGGATGAAGGTTGCATAATCGCTCTCTACACGAAAGAATTCTGTCTCCAGCCCTACCATGAACTGGATCACCAAGTCGACAAACAGTCTATGTGTCTCTCTCATAGATACTAGAGGTGCCATCGGTGTAAATAGGGCAGACAGTCCTAAAGTCTGGTGCGCGAAGCGCTCACCTAAGAACTAAGCCTGGTAGATCGGGCCCTCGAGGAGGATATGATGGCGAGCGATGACCCTAGCTGTCTCGTACGAGAATCTGAGCCCCAAGGGTATCACATCCCACGGTTGCCATGTGATCTGAAATGAGAGAATGAACAGATGATTAGTCGTTGTCAATTGATTAATGTGTCTATCAAGTTGATTGAAAAGTGGAATGACTTTGTTTTGGGATTACCTCGTGCATCGCCATCGTGTCGAAGTATTGGCAGAAAAACATGAAGTTCTCCAGGGTCCTACGGCGGAGCTGGCCATCGTATACCCAAGAAAATGGGATTATCATTGGGGTCTCCTTTATAGGCTCTGGAGCAAGAGCAGGGAAGTATGCGTACACCCACAGCTGCGTGAAAAATGTGATTGATACAGTGTATGAGCAAATACAGAAAATGCAAAGCAGAAAGCATACAATGTATGAGCAGATACAGAGAATGCAAAGAAGAAAGTACATGTGTTGAACAAATGTAAAGCAAGAAATGCTAAACAGAAAATGTGAAGAGAAAATGGGAAACTAAGCTGTGTACCTCCCAAGCCCGCCAGTAGCCGCCTATCAAGGCCTTGCTCATGCGAGAAGTCAAGCTCATGTATCCATACAAGGTGGTGAGGCTGGTTCCGCCCCAGTTGTAGAACTAAACTCGATAGAGTACAACCAATGCGCTCAAAAAGTATAGGCCTACGGCATTCCACTTGTTCGAAAACAAGGTGGTACTGAAAGGTAACATGAGGAAGCCCCTGGCATACTGCTCTACCTCATCGAGTGTCTCAGGCTCAGACCCCCTGTATTGCTCCTCGAACCAGCTGTATCGGACCATGCCCGCCCGGAGCGTCAGTGCGTGTGTCCCAAGCAGTGTGGTCCATGCTGCCTCCCACTCTCTCATGTTAGGGTCGAGAGGGATCGGATCACCCCTTACGCCTAAGCCAGTGACCATGGCGAAGTCGTAAGGAGTCATTGTCATCTCCCCCGTGGTGGAGAAATGGAAGGAGTTGGTGGTGTCCCACCACCTCTCCACCAAAGCCCCTAAGAGAGGGTGGCTTATTATAACCTGCGTTAGACTAGAGTAGAACAGACCGAAGCCTGTCTCGTCGATAATGTCGCGAACCCTAGCTGGGAGCTCACTGTACCAGTCATGAGCGGTCGTTGTGCCGTAGCCTCTAAAAGAGCGGGATCCATCCTATAGTAATGCATGAAATGTAATCTAATCAAGTACTGAAAGCATAGTTGAAAGTATAGTTGAATATGAAGCCGTAATGTATGGTATGTAGTTAGGTCAGGGCAATTTATGCAATCAGATCAAAACAGTGCAAGAAATGCCAACAGATAAGGGTAATGCTGCGAGAAACAGTGTTCGTACCTCTACAGCGATAGCCAACAAATGAGATGCAGGCTCTCTCAATAAAAGGTCCTCAGGCACATCCTCAGTGAAGTCAGTGAAGGCTTTGATGCCTCCCGCGGTAGGTACTACGTGAGTCTCCGGATGATATCTCGTTGGGTAAAAAGGGCATATGCTCGGTAGTAAAGGCTCAGGCTCGGCCTCGGGCTCAGCTGCAAAGTCTGCCTCAAACTCTACCGAAGGAAGTGCGGGGAGGGCCCCATCATGTGGGACATCATCAGCCATCTGAAACAGGTGCAAGAGAAGCAAAAAGGAGAAAAAATGAAGAAAATTGTGAGACTTTGCAAAAGTAAAACCCTAGGAGAGAAAAGTCAAATAAAGTCAAAACCTGGGAAAAATGTACTAACCTTGGGAGAAACTTAAGGGGAATCAACCTAGAATGGTGGAAATCACGGAAAAAGCGTCGAAATCAAATTCTGATCGGTTCAAAGTGAAGAGAACTAAAGGGTTTTAGCGAATAAAGTTTGTTTAAGGTGTTGGAAAATGCGTAGAATGCGCGGATCTAGAGAGAAGGAGCACCTAGAGAGCAAGGGAGGAAGGTTTTTTGCAAAGGGTTGTGAGGAAATAAAGTGGCTTTGCTTCTACTTAAAGACCCGTGGGTCAAAAGACCAAATTGCCCAAATCTGCCATCGATGGCCGGCAGTGGCACATCGATGGCCGGCAGTGGCCACCAATGGCCGGCAGGGGGCCAGCATCCTCCCCTGATGGCCGGCATGCTTCCATCAGCTTTCCCTGCCTTATTTCTTTTGATTTGTCTCCTTGAATTCCGAGAAATGCAAGGTGCGCTCAAAATTTGGCTCGAAAAGCCTCCGCGGGAGCCCAGAATCACGTTCGCAGTACGAGATAGTCATCGCTCATCAACATGAACAAGGTGTATCCTTTTAAACATGTTGCAACTCTTCCGAGAGGTAAATCGAAAGTTACCTTTGAGCCGTCTTTATCAAGCATGCTTTTGTCATCGCATAGAATTTGCACGTTTGCATAAAATATGCATGTTGCATTGTATTGCATTGTACATGCGCTTACATTCGCATGGAATATGTTCGTACTTGTTGCATCGACCGTGCATCATCGATTATCTTGCATAGAATGTGCCTCTGTTTTCATTTCTTGCATGGTGTGCATGAAGCATGCCTCTACCATTGTGGATTACGGTCATTCATCTTGCAGGAAATATGTATTTGTATTGCATTGTACATGTAAATTTTCTTTCTTATGCAGGCACAATATTGTATGTACAGTTCATTTGAAGCTCGTGCAACCAGACGATATTGTATGTACGGTTCATTCAGAGGGATTCCGGGTAAGCTCATTCTTATCCTTTGAACTCCCTGCTTTAGTTAGAAGCGTTTGGACCGTGTGCCCGACGCTTATACCTTCTTGCTTTAGTTAGAAGGGTTTGGATTGTGTGCCCAACGCTTATACCTCATTGCTTTGGTTAGAAGCATTTGGACCATGTGCCCGATGCTTATACTTCCTTGCTTTGGTTAGAAGCGTTTGGACCGTGTGCCTGACGCTTATATCTCCTTGCTTTGGTTAGAAGTGTTTGGACCGTGTGCCCGACGTTTATACCTCTCTTCCGGTTGGAAGCATTTGGACTGTGTGCTCGACACTTATACCTTTCTTGGTTAGAAGCATTTGGGATGTGTGCCCAACGCTTATACCTCTCGTTGGTTAGAAGCATTGGGTTGTGTGCCCGATGTTTATACTCTTATTTGGTTAGAAGCATTTGGGGCATGTGCCCGACGCTTATACCTTTCTTGGTTAGAAGCGTTTGGGATGTGTGCCTGACGCTTGTACCTCCCGTTGGTTAGAAGCATTGGGTTGTGTGCCCGATGTTTATACTTTGCTTTGGTTAGAAGCGTCTGGACTGTGTGCCCGACGCTTATACCTCCATTCCGGTTGGAAGCGTTTGGATTGTGTGTCCGACGCTTATACCACCCCGTTGGTTAAAAACACTTGGGTCATGGGCCCGATGTTTAATCCCCCCCGGTTAGAAGCGTTTGGAACGTGGTTCAACGCTTATACCTCTCTGTTTTGGTTAGAAACGTTGGGACGTGCTCCGATGTTTATACCACCCTTCGGTGTTTACACCGCTGCCTTTTCCCTTTCATGTGTGGCGCGTTAGGATGCTTTGGTTAAATGCATCTGGACCGATCCTAATGCTTATACCGCTCTTTGTTTCGATTGCATAATAATTGGATGTGTTTCAATTGTTATTATGTGCTTTTGTTAGTTCGGAACCTAGGGTGTGTCCTTAAGTTCTCACCACTTCTCTCCTCGCGTGTGCCACGCGTTGGGATCTTGTTTGCCGCCTCAGGTGCGCCCGACGGTTGTTGTTTCTTTAGCTTTTTTGCATGAAGCACAGTTAAGATTGCATGATTTTCTTACATCCTTTCTACACGAAGTGTAGTTTGGTTTGTCTTAACTTGCTTATGTACGAGTTTGCTATAGCATTTCTTTGCATAACATTTGCATCTAGATGTTTCGTTACAGCCCTCTTTGCATGATCATTAGTTATGTTCAGCATCGTGCATGTCATTTGCATTTTGCCCCAGCCTGCGGGTGCATCTATATTGTTATCTTGAATGTCTGTTTAAGTCTTGCGGCCTTGTCAAAAATAGGTCATCTCTGGGCTTTGACATTCACTCCCGTCACTTCAAGACTTTCGAGTTCTGTCAAAGAGGGGCAACTGTAGACACCCCATTTTTGACCGTCCTCAAGACTTAGATGTCCTTGCATCCAGCGACAAGTTTGATTGCTCGTCGAGCGCTCGAATTCTGCGACGGAACGCTCCAGGTTTGATCTTTCCAAACCCTGTTTTCATTCTGTCTCATATTTGGACCATGTGTTGGTCTTTGCATAGTGATGTTCTTGATGGCCTGCCGGCCATCATTGAGGGCTGTCGGCCATGGACTTTGCCCTGCCGGCCATCAATGAAGCCCTGCCGGCCACCACTGATGGCCATCAATAGATATTTTTGTAGATATTTTGACAGCTGTTTGCACAAATGAGCCCATCTGCTTGCTTGTGGATGGTTGGATCTTTACAAGAGGCTTGTGTATTTTCTATATATAGAGCTCATCTATATGTATGCAAAGGGTTACAAAATTTGCATGAGTAAGATTTCTCTCTCTCTCACTCTAGAATCTTGTATCTCCATATTTTGTGCTTGAAAGTGTGCTTTCTCTACATATTTGCACTAGCACCCTCAGCCAAACACCTTCACCTTAGAGTTGAGGTTCTTGGAGGCCTTGTTTGAGCTCCTTGGAGTGGTTTTGGCTCAGAAGTTTGACTGTTTTCTTACTATTTTATTGTTGTGCTTCAAGGGTAAGAACATACTCCTTTTAAGCTTTGTTTTAGTTCATTGCTTGGCCACCTTTGTATGCTACTTTGAAGCTAGTTTTAGCCACTAAAAATTTCTATTTTTAAGGTCTTAAAATGATGGTTTAAGCCTTGTGTGGTTAGGGGGGTGGTTTCCTCCCTTGGCTCTTTGGCTTGTAAAGCCTTTTGAGCCATCTTCTTAGCTTTTGAAACACCCTTTGTTTGGCCTTTCTACCACTAAAACTCAGAGGTTTTTCAGTGGTAGAAACTTGGTTTTGAGGCCCAAAATAGGAGGGGGTAACCCCCCCTCCTTGTATCTTGTTTGTATATATAGATGGCCTAATAGTTGAGCATGTTTTTCTACCATCTCATGGCTTGATCTTAGCATGTTTTTGTGACTTTTTTTGACCTGCTTTAGCTTTGTTTTTGGCTGGTTAGGTCACTTGTTGCTTGCTTCTTACACTTCTAGTGTAATCATGCTTAGTAGCTTAATATGCTTGATGATTTAGCCTATCATTCTAGCTTGTGTTAGTTTGATTCCAGCATGTTTTTGCCACTGATTTAGCATGCTTTAACTTTGTTTTGAGTGGTCTTGGTCATATGAGACTTGTTATGCATGGTTGTAGTGCAAAGGCCTTGACTAGTTTAGTGATTTAAGGCCCCTAACATGCTTTGCTTCAGTTGTTTGCATGTCATAGCATCATTTCACACATGATTTCAATGCATGTAGCCTTGTCACACTCTCACATATTCCACTCTTTCATTACTTTTGAGAGGTGTGCTTTGTGCCTTGTTTATGAGCTAATACATGAGCATGTCTTTCATGCTTTTCATGCTACCATTTCAGCTTGTTTTGGCCACTGTTTTGGCATGTTTGAGGTCTGTATAGGGCTAGTTTGGCCATTTTAGTTTGATATTGCATGGTTCTAATGTAAAGCTCTTCACCCGTTTTAATGCTTAAGTCCCCTAACATGTTGTACATGAGTTGTTTGCATATTAGTCTTGTGTTTCAAGCCATTTCAGCACTGAAATTCTGCCACGTCCCTCATTTCTTCATTTTTCTATTTGCTTTGAGGGATGGTGTAGATGTCCCCGAATGCCCCGGGAGGGATGAGTCCCGTTCCGTTCATTTTGGGCTCACTACAGTTCAGGACTCTAATTGTTACGGTTCTCAATCTGAACCAAAGAGTCCAAATCCAGCAAATCTTTTTGAGAAAATAGATTTTTGAAAGAAGTGTCAAACATGGACTGCTTTGCCAGATACAGAGTCGCCACCTAAATATTTTATTTTTGGGAAATTTAGGAAACCCTGACTCGTGCCTAAGGCCACGTGTCCGTCATCACCAAAGTTGCCTCGGCTCGGGAACTTGGGTACGATTGGGGAAGGTCACTTCGTGAGCACCCCCGCTCGCCCGATCAAAGATCGACCTCTACTAACCATGATATCTAGTTTTGAAAAAATTATGCATTCTTATTCCGGTTATTAGCCTAGATTTACTATGTGATGGGCACAGCATACAAGTATAGACTGGATCGCCTGAATTAGAACAAAACATTTCATGTTTGTTTTTTGAAAGATGGTTTGCTACCCGCAAGTAGGCTTAAAATGTAGATTTTGCCACCCTCGGGTGGGCTTAGAAAAGATGGTTTTGCCACTATCTAGTGGGCTTAAAACTCACAGTCAATGCATTGTTCCAATCCAAATAACCCAACCTTCACCCACAGGCATTCAGGCAGTTATATCACATAAGCAAATAGCCTCATGGTAAGCATGCTATCATGGCAGTCACTCACACACATGCAAGGATGCTAAAGCAAAAAAACTTACCGAGTACTCCAAGCCAAAACAGAAACTACGTTAGAAATCCATGCATGATCCTAACTATACAGAAATGCCTAATGTAACACATGCAGGAATGCAACTAAGATAGGCTCGACTATTCTAAACATGGCATATGGAATGCTACAGCTAACAAATATTCAACTTGGAATTGAAATACAATGTAGTGAGTTATGATGCGCCGAGCCCGGTGCATGCAAAACAGATGAATGAATGCAAACATGCTATCATACTGTATGTTAATTGAAACATGCCATAATCTAACCATCATAAGCTGGTAAATAAAAGGGAGAGAAAGACGTGGGATTGGAAGACATACATCACACGCACGCACACTTATTACGATTGTGCCCTCGCTCGGAGGGTCTAAATAAATAATATACAGTCCCAAATGAATAATTACAGTCCGAATAAATACAAAATCCTAATTAATTAACAAATTAATCTAGGAAAGCAGTAAATTAGCACGCAAGCTAGAGACTGCCTCGACTCTGCTCCGGATGATAAATGATGCATGTTTGGGTTGCCTTGCGCAGAAATCCATTGCGATGTCCCAATTAGCCGCTGTTTACATTTAAGCCCGGAATATTGCGCGAAGTCCCAAGAGATTGCAAGTTTCTGATTTGCTGCAACAGAGAGCAGGAAAGGGGCATGGCAATGTATTTTCACATATGTATGCTTGACTACTCTTCAGGGAGCGTAGTCCTCGATCCGCACATCTTGATGTATGATGGCCGAGGAGTCGATTTGCATGACTCAATATGGAATGAATGCACATGAAAACACAACAAGGCCTAAACTGCATCATGGATAATCCGAAGTGTCGGTAACTGGGAATTGAGACACGTTCCGTCACTCAAAGTACGAAGCGTCCCTCGTTTCTCGTGCCCAGGCTAACTCCTATCCCGAACACAATGCAAATGAGATGGCATGCACTATGCAACTAATATACAACCTGGCATACACAATGCTATGAAATGGCATACACAATGCACGATGTAACATGGCATACACGATGCTCTAACATACAACCTAGCATACGCAATGCTATGAATTGAAATGGCATACACAATGCGTAATGGACTTACACCAACATGAGTGGACCTCAGCCACACTCACATCAGCGGCCATAAGATGAAAATGAGATGCTTGAGATGCGTGCACACATGCACGCAAACCGAGGACCGATCCTAAGGCACAAATGCCACTCTAACAAGGCATGGCAAGGCATGAAGTATGGCATACAAACATGCAAGTTCCAACACTGAAATGTGATGCAAAATGATCCCGAAACATGGAAACATGGCACCCGATGCATGGAATGGTCCCGAAACACAAAACTAGGCACATGCATTGACCTATAGCTATACAAAGCATGCATTATTTGATCATGAAGCATAAATACAGAACCAAGGCAGTCCCAAAACATGAACATTTCTAGTTCAAAGCATGGCCAAAAGATGCTAGCAAGATGGACTAAAATAGCATGCAACTTTGACTAGCAAACATGGTTTACATAGCATGTATATGAAGCAGGTGAGAACTCATCAAACCAGAAAAAAATAATGAATAAAACATGCTAAAACATGCCCAAATAACCTCTGAAATGCAGCAAATACTTGCACAAATGATGGGTTCTTTTAGAGGGCATACAAAGGGGTTATTAAGCACATGCATCAAGGACACTTAGCATAGCCAAATCAACTCTGAAAATTAAATATGATAGCCCTAAAACTCATCAAATTGATCTTGAAATCAGTCAACAAAGCATGCAAGATAGGGCCTCTTTGGAAGGCCAAAAAGACCATCAAGCAAAACAAGGAGAGAGGGGGTCACCCCCCTCTGATTTTGGCCTTCAAGAACACACCTAAGACACTGAAAATCCACTTGATTTCAGTGGCTAAGAGTCCAAACCATTGCCAATGCAAGTGCTCTAATGCATAGCCCTAATCATGAAAGAATGAAGCATGCATAGGGGAAGATGACTCCAAACAGAGAATAGACCATAATAAAACATGAAGATGATGTCAAAATAAGACTTTTTTCAGTTTAGGTTGAAGTCTAAAAGGGCTTACAAATAAGGCTAATGTATCATGCAAAAACAGCCCTAAAAGAGAGATTGAACAAACAGAGCAGCAAAAGGTCTCAAACAGCAAAGAGCCCTTCAACAAAGTTGAATAGGAGCTCAAAACAAGACACTTTACAGTTTATGAAAAATCTCAAATATGCTCACAAGTACGGCCAAAATATGATGCAAAAATGGCCCTAAAAGAGAGATAGAGAGCAAGAGGCAGTAGCTACCCTCAAACAGTAAAGAGCCCTTCAACAAAGTTGAAGAGGGGCTCAAAATAAGGTACTTTATAGTTTGTATAGAAGCCCAAAAATTCTTAAAAATAGGGCTAATATATCATGCAAGAAATAGCCCCAAAAGAGATATAAAGGGAAAGGGGTAGCAGATGGCCTCAAACAGAGAAAAGTTCTTAATCAAACATGAATATGAGCTCAAAATAAGACTATTTTCAGTTCAGGTTGAAGCCCAAAAATGTAAGCAAAAAGAGCTAAGTTATCATGCAAAATGAAGCAAGAAAAGGGAAAATAGGGACTCACCCTCGAAGAGCAACTTTCCAGCAATTTTTGGTCCAAAATTCTGAGCTTCCAACCTTTGCAAATGGCCTCCAAGGTGCTGAAATGGATGATGGTGGTGTTGTGCTATGGGTTGTAGTGTAAATGATGCAAGAATCTTAGGGTTTTGAGGGTTGAATGAGGGAGATATAAGGTAGTATCTATAATGGTGCCTCAGCTGGTTTCTAACCCTTAGAAATGAAGCTCAAGTGTTGGCTTTATAGAAGAGAGAGGCCAAGGGAAAAGGGAGGGAAAAACCAATTCAAATTCCCCCCCCAAAAGGGCAGACCCTCGGGCAGAGGTCTGGTGCAAAACAGCTGGCAGAGCTGCAATGCACCAGGAGAGAGAAGTTTGGCCGGCCAGGTTCAAGAGGTTCAGGTGGCCGGCCGGCCACCTCCCCTGGCCGGCCGGCCAGGGGTCAAAAGGGTCAAAATAATTACTGGCCGGCCACCCCAAAAAGGTGGCCTCCCAGTTGAGTGCAACACAGCTGTATAGTCAAAACCCAGAAAATGTGAACCAGGAGAGACAAAAACCAGCTTTTTAGAGGGGTTCAAAAGGTTCAGGAAGAATTAATGGCCGGCCTATCCATATTGGTGGCCTCCCAGATGTGTACAACACAATGGTGTGGTGGAAAGTCAGAAAAAGTGGCCCGAGAATGGGAAAAATCAGCTTTCTGGTGAAGAAAATCGGCGATGAAGAGCGATTAAGGAATAAAGTTGGTTTTTCAGAACAATTGCTGGCCTCCCACCTTTCTACAACCTTTCTAACGATGAAAATAAGGTCTCCGCCAGAAATGAACCCAAACCGATGCAAAACGAAGGTTCGGGGGCCAAAATGCACGACCCGGGGCCCCGAAAACTGACTATTAAGCACCGGAGGTGGCGTTTGACCACAAAGTTGGTCTCTCGGGCCACAGTGTCCCTCAAAAGGGAGGAAATAAGGGGTGTGCCAAAAACCGAAGCAAACGGAGGTAGTTAAGCGGTCCCGAACCGAGGCACATGGTCGATGGCTCCGAAAACCGAGAACCGAGCTCCAAACGGGAAAAATGGCCTTCGACCACGAAATGTAGCCTACGGCCACTGAGATGATCTATGAGACCTCTCCCTCATTTCGAGAAGAGGAAACAAAGAAAACATGGCCTAGTTCGCAAACCGAGGCAAAGCACAAAAGAGTCCAGAAGTCCGGAGGCAAGGCTCGTAGCCGAGACTCCGTAACCTCAGAACGAGCACAATATGCAACATCACCAAGCGCTCAATCGGTGACATCTGAGTCTTAAGGTCGGTCAAAAATGGGGTGTCTACAGTTGCCCCTCTTTGATAGAACTCGAAAGTTATACGTGACGGGAGTGAATGTCAAAACCTGGAGACGACCCATTTTTGACAAGGCCGAAGACTTAGACAAACATACAAGATAACAAAGAAATGTGCCAGCTGGCATGCCCGTAAGCGGGGGCAAAATGCAAAACGACATGCACAAAGCCAAGTGTAACTCATGATCATGCAAAGCAGCAAGCTGTAATGAAGCAAATATTCACAATAGATGCAACAGTTTTAAGCAAGAATGCGAAGCAATACTGCATTTCATGCAGTTTTAAGAATGCGGAGAATTATTCAATTCTCGCCACGTCTCACATGGAGAAGATACAATACCTGCGCGATTCGTCTGGTCGCGCCAGCTTCAAATGAACCGTACATACAATATCGTGCCTCATGCTGCGGGAGGTCTTCCCCTTCTTCTTAGTCGAACCACAGGTACTACTTTTCTCCCTGACTATGGTCGCAACTTTCCCTATTCTCTAACAGGGTGACAAACTAGGTTGGTTCAGTATCCAGAATTGAGGTGCATACACATGCTATCCCAATCTATGGGGCTGCCATACAGATTTCAAGCCGATGATATACCTCTGGGTATTTAAACCAGACTTTAGTCTCGGAAATCTCGAACCTTTGCGTTCTAGGCAAGAGCCATTCAAACTCTAGTTTCCACCGTCTCAGTTGGTCTCCTAGGAACTCACCGCAAACAAAGGCAGGTGGCTATACCAGACCACCGGAAGTCGTTCGGGCACGACAAACACCAAAGGAATTACACCTTTAGAGGATTTAAGGTCTCCTAGACCAGAAAGTGCATGAGATTGTGCGAGCAAGTGCGATGCGCAAAACAGCGCGAATGATGATGCAGGATTTAAGGTCTCCTTAGACCGGAGGATTTAAGGTCTCCTGGACCAGGTGAGTGCACAAGACAGTGCGAACTAAAGGTGCACAAAACAGTGCGAGTAGGGTGAATGCACAAAACAGTGCGATGCTAAAGGTGAGATGCGCAAGATAGCGCGATAAAATGCATGCACAATGCAAGTAATGGTCACGGCGCAAGATAGCGCGATGCAATACAGTAACAAGTGCAGGTGAGGTGCACAAGATAGCGCGAATGATACAATGCACAAAATAGTGCGATACGCTAAACAGCGCGATTGATTTGAAATGCACAAGATAGTGCGATGTGATATGGAAAGCACAAAATAGCGCGATGAATGCAATGCACAAGACAGTGCGATGGAGGTGCGCAAAATAGCGCGAATGATAAACTGCACAAAACAGTGCGATTGTGGTGTGCAAAATAGCGTGAATGTAAACTGCACAAAACAGTGCGATGGAGGTGCGCAAAATAGCGCGAATGATAAACTGCACAAAACAGTGCAATTGAGATGCGCAAAATAACGCGAATGATTAGAAATGCACAAAACAGTACGATACACTAAACAGCGCGAGTGATTAGAAATGCACAAAACAGTGCGATACGCTAAACAACGTGAGTGATTTGAAATGCACAAGACAGTGCGATACGCTAAACAGCGCGAGAGATTTGAAATGCACAAGACAGTGCGATACGCTAAACAGCGCGATACGCTAAACAGTGTGAGTGATTTGAAATGCACAAGACAGTGCGATATGCTAAACAGCACGAGTGATTTGAAATGCACAAGATAGTGCGAGTGAGATACAACCACAAGATGCACAAGACAGTGCTAGTAAGATACAAAGTGTAAGTGCACAAGACAGTGCGAGTGAGATAAAATGCACAAGAATGTGCGATAAAATACATCTTCTATGCAAGTATGGGGGCATTTTCCATGCAAAAGATACGAGTATTTTCTATGCACGTATGGAAGCACATTCTATGCAATATTGAAAGCAAGTATATTCTATGCATGAAACAAGCAAAGCATATTCTATGCGGAATCGAAAGCAAGCATATTCTATGCATGAATCATAACGATGTGCGGCACGCATGCAACAACAGTGTATATGAAAGTTCACATTCTATGCAATAGAGGAGCATCAAATATGTACTCTGGTGCCTCTGATTTGCCTCTTAGAGGACTTCGCAACTCACTCAGCTCAAAAAGGGCACACCATGTTCATATTGGCGAGAGATAACAACTGCATGTGAAACCCTCGGGTACTACTTGGACTGCCATTCTGACTTGAAGTAGGCTTACACTTGGGGTCGAGATACACTCATACTCCAGAGAAACAGCGAGGCCTGAGAAGGTGTACCTGGAATGCAGTCCCGGATTTTGCTAAAGTTAAAACATGCTAAGATGCTCCAAATTTTCCCTCTTTTCTTTTGCTTTGCAGTCTGGAACCTAAATAGCTTCAGATGGGTCCTTGTTTTACTATTCTGACATGACTTGGGTTGAACCCTGCGGCTTTATGAAAGAACTGATCCTTTTTTGCACAAATGTAGAGAACGACACGGCACTCTGAGCACAAAACGATTTTTGAAATTGAAATGAGAAAAGGGTTCTCAACCGGGTATTGAGCCTACAACTAACCACAGCCAAAACGAATCAACAATGGAAAACAAAGGTAGAACGACCTAAACACAACTCAACAAAGGAAAAACAAGGTAAAAATGACCTAAACACATTTGTTGACACTCAAACGACTTAAAACAAAAAACGAGACAAACAAAATGCACAAACACAACACTCAGCTGTGTTACAAAGGTAAGAGACCTCTCGGTGCACGAGGAGCCAGTTTCTCCGGGTATTGTTTCCCACCCTTTCTCATTTGTGATTCTCACATCACTCGGCCCTCAAGCTCTGTTTTTCTGAAAAAGCTCTTTCCTCACTTTTTCTCTCAGCGCACACCTCTCTATTCTTCAATCTCTCATTTTAAATCCCTCCCCTGGGTGGTTGATGGATAAATAGAAAGTTGTGGGCTCTTGCCCCTAGCAATCCGCTAGATTCTTCTACTTCTGCACACAGCTAGTGAGTTTCTCCCACAGAGGGGCTGTGCGACAACTGGGTGTGTAGAAAATTTGCAGCTGACATCGGTTGACGATGCTCTGCTGGGGAGTTTGGACGTGATCAGATCTGTCCAGATGAGGGAGTGGAATATCTTGATCCATTCCAGTTCGTGCTTCGTACTTGGCTTGATACCTCGTTGCTCGGAGGGTGAAAGAACTTTCAGCCCTTTGTCGTCGCCTTCAATTGTGCCTTTTCTGGCAGTAGAGTGCCCTTCTTCGCAAGTATGGTGCCCTTTCTGTTAAGTATGTGGCAATGGGGAAAAGACAGAACACCTGACTCAACTGTGCCCCTAGTTTATCATTTCGACCATTTTTTTTGTTTTTTGGCTTTCTACTAAGACAATTTTTACCAAAATGAGAGTTAGATTAATATGCTTGTTCAATTTTCTGATTTAAAATCATGCAAGTTAGGCTGTGAGCACTGAAAATTTTCCCTTTTTGGGGTCCAAGAAATGGTCCAATTTTGGAAAAATGGAATAATTTTTGAGAGAAAATTAGTCAACCTCATTAAAAATTCTCAAAAACTATTTTTGCAAACAACCATTGCTCAACGAGCATGGAACCCGCTCTTGAGATGCACAACTTCAGATCTGAAGGAAAATTACCCCCTACTTGAAGAGAGCTTCCTGGCAACGGAAAGTTGCCCCTTGTTTGAACGGCACCGCAACGTATTGAATGGCAACAGAAAGTTGCCCCTTGTTTGGATAGCACCGCAGCGCATTGTAGTCAGTCCTCGGAGTGACAAACACAACCAAATTCTCGGATTCAGAGAAAGCAAAGATGATCAAAACCATTACATGGACACAGTCAAATTTTGAATTGTTTTACGGCTGGACTTCAGAATGAAGTTGCCTACGTATCCCAAAGATGGGAATCAAGCCTCACGTAGTTCGGGGTTAAGGTACACTCGGGTATTGAACCTCTCCTTTTTATGCTCTAACTTTTGCCAAGGCGCCTGTTGCGGGTTTTCAACCTTGCGAGCTTTGTTTTTCTTCTTTTCGATTCGTTTTCTTTTTTCTTTTCTTTGCATTTTCTTCATTTTTCTTTTTTTTTCCTTTTTTTTTTCATTCTTTGCATTTTTCTTTTTCTTTTTTTGTTCTTTTTTTTCTTTTTCTTGCTCTAACTTTTGCCTGGGTCGCCCTTCCGGGTTTTCAGCCCAGCAAGCCTCTCAAGGGTAAAAGTGTAGCTTTGTCCATGTCAGATGGTTTTGAGATCCTGAAGTCATCTGAATCTAGAAGATTGGCTGCTGTTCGCTGACGATGTAGGAGTCCTTCCAATGGGGGGCCGAATTTGCCTCTGGTGTTATGGATAGGAACTTGGTGACTCATCTTTGACTCTTTGAGCGTATCTGACATTTTTGTCCCTTGTTCGGGGGGGATTTTGATTTAGCTTCGCAAGCTTCCTTTGATCACATCTGATATTTTCGCCTCTAGTTCATGGGCTGCTTCTGATCCGGTCACACAGGCCTTACATTGTGGTTGACCGTTGAACATTCTGAGTTAAGGTTCAAGATTAGAAAATAAAGGGGGATCGAGTCTCGAGGCTGAGAGCGATCCTAAGCTGCACGATCTCAAGAGCGATCCTAAGCTGCACGATCTCAAGAGCGATTCCGCACAAGTATTCGCAGGATCGCGCAAAAACATTTTCTTTTTTTTTTGGAAATCTTTTAAGAAAGCGACTAATCGCTCATGTGGAAGACGATGTGAAACCAATCTAGATCAAGCTAGGATCTTTCTCAATACTCACATTAACAAACATGATCTCATTCATTAAGGGCTTAGCATGCCTCTCTTTTTCTCAATTGATCAAATTTTTGCAAATCCCGAGGAATTCTTTCCTTTTCATTTTTCATCACAGTGTTCAAAAGGTTTTGAAAAACTTAGGTCAATGCAATAATTTCGAGGCACAGAAGAGCAGGTGAAATGCACCGCCGTTTCATTCAAACTTCTAGCACAACTGGCACAAGGCAGAAGCAAACACAAGGATGCGAAAATCACTGTTGTTTCATTTTAGATCTGTTGGCACAACTGGCTCTGTGGCAGAAATAGACTCAAGACAAAACGAAAAGACAAACACAAAACAAGATAGTGATGTTCGAGGTAACACCCCTGAAATCACCCGACTCCATCAAAATAGGACTGACTCGGTACAACAAGACAGACCCAACTGACTTAGTAAGAAAAGACTGACTCTGTACAAACAACAAGACAGACCCAATACCCAAGTCGGAAAGTACAAATTAACAACATTCACAAATGTGCTCAAAATAGTGCATGCCATCCACCATATCTGGAGTAAACTGAGCGCCATCCGTAGGCAGTTCATCCCCCGATCACATGGTCACATTATCCCCCAAGTTCACCGATCCAGTGCCGATAGACTTTGTAGGACCTGACGCGAAGATGACCTTTTTATCAATCAGATCTTGTATTTCATGGTGAAGACGAAGACACATGTCAATGTCATGGCCAGCTTGTTGATGAAAGACACAGTATTTCGCCGGGTTGTGGGAGAGAGGAAGTTTATTCAGTAATGGCCATGGCTCTAGGAGCTTCAGATGTCCCTTTTCGATCAGGACCCTCAAGGCCGTTGACAGAGACATGTCCAGTGGGGTGAACACCCTCTGGCCCCGAGGTGGGTATTTGGCAGGTTGTGAGCTGGTTGTGTTGGATGTACCGGCGAAAGGGTCGGTAGGTGCTGACTTTTGATGATCTCTTCTTAGTATAGGATTGGAGCTGAAAGGGGTGTTTCTGGTACAACATCTCTTATCTCGGCTTGCCCCTTGATTCAGACTACCCCCAACTTGAGTGGCAAAAGTATCATCCATAGTTTTTGCAACCACTGCAAGCACTTGCTGTTTGTTTAGTCTTTCGGCCTTCAAAGCCTCAACAGCCCGTTGAAGGTGTTCATGGGGACCAATGCTTGCCCCTACCTTGTTCTTACCACCTGCTTCCCCTTTGCCAAGGGTTTGGCTTTCTTCAAATGCAGCCAGTCCCAAGATTGGAGAGCCTTTTGTCGTGAAACTCCTAGCATGTGCTGTGGTCGTTGATGGAGCCAATGTCCCAGAGGCTAGATCTGTCACAGTTCTTTGAAGATCTTCGATCATTCTCTTTAGCTCAGAAGTGGTGGGCTCACGGGTTTGAGATGATTGGGGTCCAGATGCATCCATCATGCATAAGTCCATGTTTTCTGGAATGAACACCTCAGGCTTGGGTGGATGGGCTAGGGTGATGTATATGCTGGGGTCGAAGGTGGATGGTAGTGTATGGATGAGATTGAGGTAGGCAGGAGATGTTTGGTCATTGGGGTCTGAAGGTGGAGCTATCGTCCATTTGTCAATGAGATTTTGGACCTCATGACGAAGGCGGTAGCAACGGTCGGTACCATGACCGCGCTGCTGATGGTAAACACAATACTTGGAGGCGTTATGTCTGGTTGGGAGTGGGTCAGGCACATGTTGAGGATCGAGGGGTTTGAGATACCCTCTTTCCATCAGGACTTTTAGTACGCTAGTCAGGCTCATATAGAGAGGGGTAAAAGTTCTGCCCTGAGCTCGGGCTGGGCCGACGGTTTGTAGGCTTGGTTTGGTAAAAGGGTTGGTTGTGGCAACTGTATTGATTTCTGCAGGTTTGGGAATAGTGCTACTACCAGCATTGGCACTCCCTGAAATCACCCTCCTTATCGCTTCACTTGTTCTGGGAATGATCCCACTGTTGAACGCATTCTCGATCTGAACCCCTAGTTTATGCAAACTTTTGAAAGTGAATAGCGGAGCGACTATCAACTTTTGCAACATATCATGCTCGAGGTTTCGCACCATCATCTGCACTTGATCCCTCTCAGAAGGGCGATGATCTGTCATCTATGCTGCCTTTGCTCTCCACCTCGCAACAAATTCCACAAAAGGCTCTGTTGGGTTCTGGCGGGTTGCTTCAAGCTCTTGGATGGTCATTTCAACTTGGGTATTGTAGGAATACTGATTGACAAAGGCCTCAGCCAGTTCTTCCCAGTTTTGCTTCACTGTATCCTCCAACTTGGCATACCAAGTGGCTGCTACACCCGACAGGGTTCTTCCATACAGAGAGAGTTTCTATGGCTTAGTCAGACCCATCGGCTTCAAGATATCCAAGAAAAGCCGGAGATATACCATAGGATCTCCAAACCCGTCGAAACGGTCAATATGTGGCATTTTGAATTTGTTTGGGAGCCGTACGGCAGCCTTGGTGTACCCATCCTCAATGTCGGGAATGGAGTTAAGGCCATGTGCCTTTTTGAATTGCTTCTCAAGGTTTGCAATTTTCACTGCGGTCAGATCGAGCTCATTAACATCAAGGGGATAAAGCCTCTCATTAGGCTGCACCAAGGGTCTGAAAACTCGGGCTTGAGCCAACCTTTCTCGAGGATCTGGACCCTGTAAATCTTCAGCTGGCGGAAGTGGGTCAAAGTTCGGCTGGGGTCCCAAAGCTGGATGTGGCGGATGCCCTGTGGGCGCTGCGTTTCAATCTCGGTCTCACCGCATGGCGGTTCCTCGATGAAGGCCGCTATCACGGCCAGAAATTCTTCCGAACCTTGTGCCATCACGGTCTGCTGAGTCCGAACAAAGGTGATGTGACTGGCGACTGACGGATCAGATGAACCGGTGAGCCCTGACTAGCCTTGCTTTGCCTTGCCTCAACGAAAGAACACTGGTTGCCCTTGAATTGAATCTCTGACCTAACAAAGTCTATCAGCACTAGTCCAATGTACCCGAGGGATATCGGAGCCTTCTGAAGCTATGGTTCCAGGACTACCTAGCAAAAGGGAAAACAGAGAGCATCTCAGCCTGATTTCACGATAACCCATATGAGCAGAGCTGAATGATTGTGCCTTGCTGCACTCGCTCAGAATCGATATCCTCAGGTAAACTGAATCCCAAAATACTGAACTGGTGTCCGCAGGCCTGATGCCCAAACTTGTAAACTGATACATACATTCCTGTAGAGACGCACTCTAAAAGCACATAACAAGCAAGTGAGAGCCAAAACACCCCTATGGAGGGGTAGGGTTTCCCTGTCCCATTTTGTCAGGAGCTAGGGTTTCACTACGCACACAACGGCTTCAAACAACCTATAAACGGGTAAGCAACCTGTCCTAGCTTGGAATGGTCACTATGGATTCCGAATATGCACTAGGTCGAATGGTCAAAAGGGTGCCCCGGTAAAACCGAGGTTTGTGTTCCCATACTGGCAAAGCTCGTAACCGGTAAGCCTTATGGCACGCAGCCTCTGGCAAACCGCTCAGGAATAGCAGATGGCAAACACAGTGTCCTAGGCGCACCAATACAACTGCAATGCAAAGAAACACATAAGTGTAATCAAAACATGATATCATGAGTTCGAGTCAAGTTCTCTAAATCCCCAGCAGAGTCGCCAGAAACTGTAGACGTCCCCGAATGCCCCGGGAGGGATGAGTCCCGTTCCGTTCATTTTGGGCTCACTACAGTTCAGGACTCTAATTGTTACGGTTCTCAATCTGAACCAAAGAGTCCAAATTCGACAAATCTTTTTGAGAAAATAGATTTTTGAAAGAAGTGTCAAACATGGACTGCTTTTCTAGATACAGAGTCACCACCTAAATATTTTATTTTTGGAAAATTTAGGAAACCCTGACTCGTGCCTAAGGCCACGTGTCCGTCATCACCAAAGTTGCCTCGGCTCGGGAACTTGGGTACAATTGGGGAAGGTCACTTCGTGAGCACCCCCGCTCGCCCGATCAAAGATCGACCTCTACTAACCATGATATCTAGTTTTGAAAACATTATGCATTCTTATTCCGGTTATTAGCCTAGATTTACTATGTGATGCGCACAGCATACAAGTATAGACTGGATCGCCTGAATTGGAACAAAACATTTCATGTTTGTTTTTTGAAAGATGGTTTGCTACCCGCAAGTAGGCTTAAAATGCAGATTTTGCCACCCTCGGGTGGGCTTAGAAAAGATGGTTTTGCCACTATCTAGTGGGCTTAAAACTCACAGTCAATGCATTGTTCCAATCCAAATAACCCAACCTTCACCCACAAGCATTCAGGCAGTTATATCACATAAGCAATAGCCTCATGGTAAGCATGCTATCATGGCAGTCACTCACACACATGCAAGGATGCTAAAGCAAAAAAACTTACCGAGTACTCCAAGCCAAAACAGAAACTACGTTAGAAATCCATGCATGATCCTAACTACACAGAAATGCCTAATGCAACACATGCAGGAATGCAACTAAGATAGGCTCGACTATTCTAAACATGGCATATGGAATGCTACAGCTAACAAGTATTCAACTTGGAATTGAAATATAATGTAGTGAGTTATGATGCGCCGAGCTCGGTGCATGCAAAACAGATGAATGAATGCAAACATGTTATCATACTGTATGCTGATTGAAACATGCCCTAATCTAACCATCATAAGCTGGTAAATAAAAGGGAGAGAAAGATGTGGGGTTGGAAGACATACATCACACGCACGCACACTTATTACAATTGTGTCCTCGCTCGGAGGGTCCAAATAAATAATATACAGTCCCAAATGAATAATTACAGTCCGAATAAATACAAAATCCTAATTAATTAACAAATTAATCTAGGAAAGCAGTAAATTAGCATGCAAGCTAGGGACTGCCTCGACTCTGCTCCGAATGATGAATAATGCATGTTCGGGTTGCCTTGCGCGGAAATCCATTGCGATGTCCCAATTAGCCTCTATTTACAATTAAGCTCGGAATATTGCGCGAAGTCCCAAGAGATTGCCAGTTTCTGATTTGTTGCAACAGAGAGCAGGAAAGGGACATGGCAATGTATTTTCACATATGTATGCTTGACTACTCTTCAGGGAGCGTAGTCCTCGATCCTCGTGCCACCAATCGCGCATCTCGATGCATGATGGTCAAGGAGTCGATTTGCATGACTCAATATGGAATGAATGCACGTGAAAACACAACAAGGCCTAAACTCCATCATGGATAAACCAGAGTGTCGGCGACTGAGAATTGAGACACGTTCCGTCACTCAAAGTACAAAGCGTCCCTCGTTTCCCGTGCTCGGGCTAACTCCTATCCCAAACACAATGAAAATGAGATGGCATGCACTATGGAACTAATATACAACCTGGCATACACAATGCTATGAAATGGCATACACAATGCACGATGTAACATGGCATACACGATGCTCTAACATACAACCTAGCATACGCAATGCTATGAATTGAAATAGAATACACAATGCGTAATGGACTTACACCAACATGAGTGGACCTCAGCCACACTCACATCAGCGACCATAAGATGAAAATGAGATGCTCGAGATGCGTGCACACATGCACGCAAACCGAGGACCGATCCTAAGGCACAAATGCCACTCTAACAAGGCATGGCAAGGCATGAAGTATGGCATACAAACATGCAACTTCCAGCACTGAAATATGATGCAAAATGATCTCGAAACATGGAAACATGGCACCCGATGCATGGAATGGTCCCGAAACACAAAACTAGGCACATGCATTGACCTATAGCTATACAAAGCATGCATTATTTGATCATGAAGCATAAAGACAGAACCAAGGCAGTCCCAAAACATGAACATTTCTAGTTCAAAGCATGGCCAAAAGATGCTAGCAAGATGGACTAAAATAGCATGCAACTTTGACTAGCAAACATGGTTTACAAGGCATGTATATGAATCAGGTGAGAACTCATCAAACCAGAAAAAATCAATGAATAAAACATGCCAAAACATGCACAAATAACCTCTGAAATGCAGCCAATACATGCACAAATGATGGGTTCTTTTAGAGGGCGTACAAAGGGGTTATTAAGCACATGCATCAAGGACACTTAGCATAGCCAAATCAACTCTGAAAATCAAATATGATAGCCCTAAAACTCATCAAATTGGTCTTGAAATCAGTCAACAAAGCATGCAAGATAGGGCCTCTTTGGAAGGCCAAAAAGACCATCAAGCAAAACAAGGAGAGAGGGGGTCACCCCCCTCTGATTTTGGCCTTCAAGAACACACCTAAGCCACTAAAAATCCACTGGATTTCAGTGGCTAAGAGTCCAAACCATTGCCAATGCAAGTGCTCTAATGCATAGCCCTAATCATGAAAGAATGAAGCATGCATAGGGGAAGATAACTCCAAACAGAGAATAGACCTTAATCAAACATGAAGATGATATCAAAAAAAATACTTTTTTCAGTTTAGGTCGAAGCCTAAAATGGCTCACAAATAAGGCTAATGTATCATGCAAAAACAGCCCTAAAAAAGAGATTGAACAAACAGGGCCGCAAAAGGTCTCAAACAGAAAAGAGTCCTTCAACAAAGTTGAATATGGTCTCAAAAAAAGATACTTTACAGTTTATGAAAAATCTCAAATATGCTCACAAGTAAGGCTAAAATATGATGCAAAAATGGCCCTAAAAGAGAGATAGAGAGCAAGAGGCAGTGGCTGGCCTCAAACAGTGAAGATCCCTTTAAAAAAGTTGAAGAGGGCCTCAAAATAAGGTACTTTACAGTTCGGCTAGAAGCCCAAAAATGCTTACAAATAGAGCTAATATATCATCCAAGAAATATCCCTAAAAGAGAGATAAATGGAAAGGGGCAGAAGATGGCCTCAAACAGAGAAAAGTCCTTGATCAAACATGAAGATGAGCTCAAAATAAGACTATTTTCAGTTCAGGTCAAAGCCCAAAAATGTAAGCAAAAGGAGCTAAGTTATCATGCAAAATAAAGCAAGAAAAGGGAAAATAGGGACTCACCCTTGAAGAGCAACTTTCCAGCAGTTTTTGGTCCAAAATTCTGAGCTTCCAACCTTTGCAAATGGCCTCCAAGGTGCTGAAATGGATGATGGTGGTGTTGTGCTATGGGTTGTAGTGCAAATGATGTAAGAATCTTAGGGTTTGGAGGGTTGAATGAGGGAGATATAAGGTTGTATCTATAGTGGTGCCTCAGCTGGTTTCTAACCCTTAGAAATGAAGCTCAAGTGTTGGCTTTATAGAGAAGAGAGGCCAAGGGAAAAGGGGGGGAAAAACCAATTCAAATTTTCCCCCCCAAAAGGGCAGACCCTTGGGCAGGGGTCTGGTGCAAAACAGCTGGCACAGCTGCAATGCACCAGGAGAGAGAAGTTTGGCCGGCCAGGTTCAAGAGGTTCAGGTGGCCGGCTGGCCACCTCCCCTGGCCGGCTGGCCAGGGGTCAAAAGGGTCAAAATAATTGCTGGCCGGCCACCCCAAAAAGGTGGTCTCCCAGTTGAGTGCAACACAGCTGTATGGTCAAAACCCAGAAAATGTGAACTAGGAGAGAGAAAAACCAGCTTTTTAGAGGGGTTCAAAAGGGTCAGGAAGAATTAATGGCCGGCCTATCCATATTGGTGGCCTCCCAATTGTGTACAACACAATGGTGTGGTGGAAAGTCAGAAAAAGTGGCCCGGGAATAGGAAAAATCAGCTTTCTAGTGAAGAAAACCGGCAATGAAGAGTGATGAAGGAATAAAGCTGGTTTTTCAGAACAATTGCTGGCCTCCCACCCTTCTACAACCTTCCTAACAATGAAAATAAGGTCTCCTCCAGAAATGAACCCAAACAGATGCAAAACAAAGGTTCGGGGGCCAAAACGCACGGCCCGGGGCCCCGAAAACTGACTATTAAGCACCGGAGGTGGCGTTTGACCACGAAGTTGGTCTCTTGGGCCACAATGTCCCTCAAAATGGAGGAAATAAGGTGTGTGCCAAAAACCGGAGCAAACGGAGGTAGTTAAGCGGTCCCGAATCGAGGCACACGGCCGACGGCTCCGAAAATCGGGAACCGAGCTCCGAACGGGAAAAATGGCCTACGACCACGAAATGTAGCCTACAGCCATTGAGATGATCTACGAGACCTCTCCCTCCCTTCGAGAAGAGGAAACAAAGAAAACAGGGCTTGGTTCGCAAACCGAGGCAAAGCATAAAAGAGTCCAGAAGTCCGGAGGCAAGGCTCGTAGCCGAGACTCCGCAACCTCAGAACGAGCACAATATGCAACATCACCAAGAGCTCAATCGGTGACATCTGAGTCTTAAGGTCGGTCAAAAATGAGGTGTCTACAGATGGTTAGTCTTAAAGTTGTGTTTAAGCTTGGGATTGAGGCTTGTGCTTAAATGGCTTTAACCCTTTTTCAAGGGTTCCTCCTAGTCAAAGGCATAGTCTGTCTCATGTTTTAAGTCATCTTTTGATTGGCCTCTCTATCATTAGAGGACTTTCACATTTGAACAAATCAATTAAAGAATGGTTTGGTAACTTAAAATGTGTAAAAAAGAATTGAATCAAGTAAAACATGGCCAAGATAAGCATGTTGTTTGCATTGCATTGTGTTCAATTGGACGTTATATTTAACACAAGGTAGATTGGTCCATTTCATACTTAAAGTGATGATAATGAGCCAATCTTCCTTTGTTTCCATTGCCCTTGATCATGCATGATAGGGTAGTGGTCCTAGAGTCTTGTTTTGTGCATTTATTGAATGTGTACAAGTTGGATCTTTGGCCATCATGCATTCAAAATGCTTGATTTGTGGTCTTGGATTCAATAGGGCAACTCCTTTGATGTTTTGAGATGATAAGGAGGGGCATAGTACAAACATATCCTTGGGAGACCCTCCATTTTCCTCTGGTTTGAGCTTTGTTGCAGAATGGTGATACAGCACACCAGTGACCGACAATGCCTCACTGATGGCTGACATTGCTTCATCCTTGGCCGGCAGTACACATCTTTGGCCGGCAGGTGGCTAGCAACAAGCTCCCATGGCCGGCAGGCCACTAGAGCCTCTCAAGAGCAAACCAGTGGGCTTTTCGAGGCGAGAAACCGAATGCATGCATGTTCAACTTTCTGAAGCAGAGCTGAAGTAGTGTAATTTAATGCTTTCCTTGTTAGTTAGCATTTGTTTTGTAATTTAATTAATTAGTTTGCTAATTAGTTAAGTGTTGTAATAATTAAGTAGCTTAGCTTAGCTATTTCTTTATTTTGATTTGTTATAATTAGTCTAATTAGTTTAATTAGCTTAGTTAGATTAGCTTAACTTAGAGTAGCTTAGCTTAGCTTATTTATTCGGACCCTCCTTCGAGAGGGCACAATGTTATAATAAGCGTGCGTGTGTGTGTGCATGTCTTCTAACCCCACGTCTTTCTCCCTTTTATTTAACCGCTTTCGATGGTTAGATTAGGACACGTTTTGATTAGCATACCTTATGCTTTTCATGTTTGCATCCATTCATTTGTCTCGCATGCACCGGGCTCGGCGTATCATTCAAACTGCATTGTATTTCAATACCTATTTGAATACATGTTATCAAATCGTTGCATTCATATGCCATCTTACATAGCCGAGCCTATTTAGTTGCATTGCTACATGTGTTGTATTAGGCATCTTGTATAGTTAGAATCATGCATGGTTTCTAACTAGCTTTTGTTTTGGCTTGGAGTACACTGTAAGTCTTTACGCTTTAGCATACTGGCATGAGTGTGAGTGTTGCCATGGTAGCATGCTTGCCATGAGACTATTTGCTTAAATGCTAAACTGCATGAATGCATGTGGGTGAAGGCTTGATTGCTTGAATTGGAACAATTCGATAAATGTATGTTTTAAGCCCACTTTGCGAAGTGGCAAATCATCATGTTTTAAGCCCAATTGAGGGTGGCAAATCCGTGCTTTAGCCTACTTGCGAGTAGCACTTTCAAACCATTTTAAACAAACAAACATGAGTTGTTTTGTTCCAATTCTCGTGATTGAGTCTATACTTGTATGTTGTGCGCATCACATAGTAAAGTTAGCTAATAATTAGAATAAGAACAAATGTGTTTATAAAACAACATATCATGCTTAGTAGAGGCCGATCATTTGATCAGGTGAGCGGGTGTGCTCATTTTAGGACCTTCCTCTCTCGTACCCAAGTTCCCGAGCTGAGGCAACTTTGGTGTGACAACCCTCACCTCTGATTAGTGCTAATCTATGATTAAGCATGATAAGTAATTGATCGAACTGAAATTCTAAACTGATTACATGGGTATGTTGCTTTAATTGCATTTCTATCTGTTTGCCATTAAATGATCTATTCGTGTTTTAAGTTTTGAACTAAAATTGAAGGCCTTATCGGCGGCCGAATCTGAAATTAATTAGTGTTATGTGCTAATTAGAATTTATGTGATTTTATGGTAGGTTAAATTAAAATTTGACTCAAAATGACTAAATTAGATTAAATAAAGTTAAATCACATTAGTTTGAGGTTATTAGCAAATTGCCATTGAGTGGCCATTTCCTACAAGCTTTGTTTTGACTTAATTGTTGTATTTCATATCATCTCCTCAGCCTTTTCTAGACCAAAACCGTATGAGAGAGCGAGAGTATGAGAAAAAGGTTGAATTCACCTAGACTTTGCTTGAACTTAGAAGATTTGAAGGGAATTTGCAAAATTGAGCTAACACATTTGGAATTCAAGATTTAAGGTAAAGGATTCAACTTCTTGGTTGTGAATTTAAGTTGTTCTTGCATGATTCATGGAAAAATTAGTGATCGAAGTCAAGAAGTGGTTTATAGTGTTGAGTTGTGAGTAAATTCATGCATGCATGTACATGTTCTTGAAATTTGAAGTTGTTTTGCATGGAATCCTTACATGCATGTGCATATTTTAGTAAAGGTCCATGAATTCACCATGCTCTTGAGCTAAATCTTTCATATTATATTGTTTTAGAGCATTGGAATTCATAGGAGCTCATACATGTTATGTTCTTGTTTAGTTCATGAAAGTTTCTTTGAAATTGTGTTCAATTGGCTTACCTTTGGGCTTGATTTTACAAAATTGATCTTCAAAATGTGTTGTACTATGAGTTTTCAAGTGTTTTCCAGAAAACTGGCCCAAAATGTTGAGTTTTGATGTGTTGAATGCTTGGTTTGAGCTTGGGAGGCAAATCTAGAAATTCCAGATTTTGGCTTCCACGCTCGAGCGAAGGATTCCACGCTTGAGCGACCATCTTTTGTTCAGAGCTCCGCTCGAGCGAAGGAATGCTGGCTCGAGCGTAGATTGCAAGCTTTCAAGTTTTCTGCAAGTGCAGACGCACATTCGAGCGAAGGAACCTACGCTCGAGCGAGGACTGTGTCTCACGCTCGAGCGAGCATCGAGCGAGCGTCGAGCAAAGATTTTCAACATCCAGCACTTTTTGCATTTTTACAGACCGCTCGAGCTAGGAAGTCCACGCTCAAGCGACCCCTCTGTTTTGGTACGCTCGCTCGAGCGAAGAAAGCCATGCTGGAGCGAGACCCCTGTTTCAGCAAAAATTTAAAAAGTGTTTTAAAGTGCATTTTTGCATCCTCATTTCATCCTAGGCATTCCTAGGCCTAGTTTAAGTCATCTTAATGAGGATAATGTCATAGAACCACACCAAGTCAAGTTAAGGGGGCTAAGTTATTAATCCCGAGTGTGTATTCGTTCTGCAACTGTAGGGTTGGCATCCGAGGACGCCCGTTAGCTTGTCTATAGCCCAGTGCTCTGTGAGTAACAATGTTGTAAAGATATGCTCAATTGTGATTATCTTCTTAATGATCAACTGTTCTGCTCACTGAAACGTTATTGTTTAATGAATGAATGTTTGTCCTATTTGTAAACTGTAGTCGTGGCATCCATAGCAATTTCTTCATTCTTTTATTCTTCGCTCATCGTCACAGAGATCTCTATTAGTTCCCATGTTTGGAACTACTACTGTTTACTGTTATGATGGCCATCAACTGACTGTTCGGTCTGTTAAGACCTACTGTACTGTTTCGCTATGGGATGTACCACATGTGACTACTATGGTCCTAAATGACTGATTTACTGATGCAATTGACTGTTTAATTACTAAAAGGACATTCATTCTTAACCTCTTTACACTGCTGTTATTCACTGGGCTTTAGCTCACGGTTTATATATATATGTAGGTGTCCAGGCACCGGAACAGAGCTAGGAGTGTCGGGTTAGCTCGTGTTTTGTCAAAGCCAACCATTGTGCCTCACCTCGAGGTTCCAAGTGTATTCAAGCCATGGTTGTTTTGGGGTGTTCAGATTCACCCTTTTGTTCTTGTCTTGTAATAAACGTTTAAGACTTGACTGTACAGTTTTAGTTAGGGATTTGGTCCCTGACATGGTTGTTTGTGTATGTGTCGCATGTACATATGTTTTGGTTATCGATGTGGCATGTTTATAAAAAGTCTTTTTGCATTCAAACTGTCACAGCTCATTGAACATCTTTTATTTACTGTTTTGGCTTCCGCCAGCCCCTTTACTCTGTATTACTATTTTTACTGTTAAGCAGGCCTTTGGTAATCACGGATTACTAGCCGGTTACGATACTAAACCCATAGGGGCGGGTTTGGGTCGTGACATTTGGTGATGATAGACACGTGGCCTTAAGCACGTGTCAAGGTTTCCTTAATTTTTCCAAAATAAAATATTTAGGTGGCGACTCTGTAATCTAGCAAAGTAGTCCATGTTTGGTGCTTTTTATTCAAAATCGATTTTTCAAAACGATTTGCCAGGTTTGGACTCTTTGGTGTTTATCAGTTTCATATTGCACTTTGTGAGATTATATTCAGAACCGTGATAGGAGTCCGAACTGTAGTAAGACCAATTCGCGCCTCTCCGAAAGGGGTGGCGCGCGAAGGAAGTCGAGTCTACACCCTAGTTTGGAACACGCGATATAGAGTCCCCGCTCAAGTGTCCATTCCCATGCTCGAGCAGACTGTGCAATCTTTGCTTCTATAAATTTGCATGTTGCTCCAACTTTAGGGTTTTCTTTTGGGATATTTTTCCTGGTTTTCCGTGATGTTTGATGGAGTTTGAACTCATGTTCTTATAAGCACACATCAAAGAGTTTGTTTGATATTTTTCTTTGAGAGTATTCTTCTTCGGTGGAATCTGAAGATTCAAGCATAGAGTAATCAAAGGAGTTTGATGTTGTGTGTAGTTGTTTATCCGACAATTGATGTTGTGGATTCAATATTAAGTTAATCAATTCCATGTGAAGGTTGCGGTGAAAGACATACAGAAGATTTGAAGACAAATTAGAAGCAGTTCTGGTAATTTGTTTGGTATCTTTGTAATCTTTCTTTGTTCAGTAATGGATTGATTTGTGGCGTTTCGCCCGTGATTTTTTATCACAAGTGAAGGTGCTTCAATTGTGATTTTTTCCACGTAAAAAATCATTTGTGTCGATTCATTGTTTTTGTAAATCAACAATCTAAATCATTTTCGTACGTGCTTGATGATTTAGATTGTGAGTTTTAATTGGTTAGGAATTGAAACAATTAAATCTTGATCTAATCACGAATCACTTAGGTTTTTCAATTGGTATCAAAGCAGGTCACTCTTTGTTTTTATCAAAACTATAGGAGTGTGATTTTGTGTGGTTAGTGATATAGATTCAATTCGTGAAGGTAACTCAACCCATAGACCTCCGTTACTTGATGGTACAAACTATTCTTATTGGAAAGCTCATATGAGAGCATTTTTAAAATCTATCAATGAAAAAGTTTGGCACTGTGTGATCTATGGGTGGAGTGAACCTATTGTCACCATTTATGGTGTTGATATTTCCAAACCCCTTGATAAATGGGACGCATTCGATTATCAAAACTCGAGTTGGAATAGTAAAGCTCTCAATTCCCTTTTTTGCTCGGTCACAGTTGAAGAGTTTCGTCGTATCTGTACGTGTGAGGTAGCAAAAGAGGCTTGGGACATTCTTGAAACGATTCATGAGGGTACTACTTCTGTTAAAAGGTCAAAACTTCAACGGTTCACCTCTGCCTTTGAAACCCTTTTTATGCGTGATGATGAGACGTTTGATGATTTCTATGCTAAACTTAGTGACATCGTGAATCCCTGTTTCACACTCGGTGAAAAAATCCCTAAAGCTAAGGTTGTTGGAAAAATTTTGAGGTCTTTACCCGAGAGGTTTCAATCAAAAGTGATAGCTATTGAAGAGGCTCAGAATGTTGATACCCTCAAGCTTGATCAGTTGATTGGAAACTTGCAGACTTATGAAGCCCACCAGATTTCTAAGAAAAAACAAAAAGATAGTGTGGCTTTCACTAGTGCTCATGAGACTGCAAAAACTCCTGAGACTAAGTTTTGTTCTGGAGTCCGAGTTGACGGCTATGTTTACTAAACAGTTCAAAAACAATTTAAAGAAAAAGAAGCCTAATTTCAGAGATCCTATTTCAAAAGACAAGAGTAATGACAAACCTAAAACTTTTCCACCAAAACTTGCTCCAAAAACTGAAAAGAAGATTGTAAAGGGGCAAAGGGTCAAGTGTTATGAATGTTAAGGTTTTTGACATATTGCTCTTGAATGTCCATCAAAAAAGAATCGAAAGAAAGTCTATACTGTGACTTGGGCTGATGAAAGCAGGTCAGAGCAAGAACCCGAAGAAACTGAATCCACTGAAGACGGGGATAGTGCTTTCATGGCATTCTGGTCCACTTTCACTTAACTTCCTCCGAAGTCAGTAGAATTTGCTCGTGGTCAGAATCTGCACCATGCTCCTACCTTTGATGGGAGTAATTACTTGTACTGGAAGATCAGAATGAGGGCGTTTCTGAGAGGTTTCGACCCTGAAGGCTGGCAAGCCATCGAAGAGGATGTTGAAAGTGCTGACAATCTGAGCAATCAGAGAGTTCTGATTACTATTCATGAAACAATTTCTGATGAAGAACAGTAACGGGTTGCTCACTGCACAAAGGCCAAAGATGCATGGGATATTCTGAGCCAATTTCATGAAAGAGGAGAGTCATCTTCACCACCATCTATCACCTTTCATGCCTTAGTTGCTCGGCTGGATGAGGTAAAGGAGAAAGAGGAGCAAAAAGAAGATGATGAAACATTAGAAAACAATGATAAAATTGATGGTGATGATCTACAACAAGCTTACGAAAAGATTTAAGATGAATCTCTGAATTTGTCCAAGATCAATGACAAACTCACTCTCAAGCTCAAAGAATGTGAAACAAGAATGCCAAGCTAAAAGGAGAACTTGTAACAGCAAAGCAGAATGTCATCAAGATCTCTAATGATAGGAAAGACCTATGTGGGAAACTTCTATCTTGTGAGACTGAAAGGAATGAACTCCTGAAAGTATATTCCACATATGAAGAGAAGATTGAAAGCCTTGAGATGTCACAAGCTACATTGGAAGAGATGGTTTGTCATAAAGATGAAGAACTCAGAATTGCTTGAGCCACAATTACCATGTGGAACAAGGTTCTAAATCATTAGAAAACATCCTCGGGTCTCAACAAATGGGTTGTGATAAAAGTGGGCTAGGCTATGGTAATACGACAGCTCACAAGGGACAAGCCTCTACATCTCATGACTTGAAGACTCAAGCAAAGGGAAAGTTGAAGGTGCACCAGGATGATCCCTCTTTTCATCTACCTAGCGGGGGTAAGATCAACAAAAGGGAGGTAAAATCTGCTTTTGTTTGTCATCATTGTGGTAGGTATGGCCACATTCGTCCTTATTGCTTTGAATTGTTTGGTAAGGTGTCTCAAAAGGGTAAACATTCTAATACTTTTTGGGTTAGGAGACAACCTTATATGTCTAGGCGGAACACCAAGGTACATGAGGGTGTTCACAATGCTAAGACATTTACCAAGACTGCTAGTCCTGATTTTGTTAAGACCAAAAAGATATGAGTAAGAAAAGATGGGTTGACTTGTTTAGTTGTTCACACTACTCTAAAAGCACGTGACTCACACATGTAGTATCTTGATAGTGGGTGCTCTCGTCACATGTCAGGTGACAAATCCTACTTCACCTCCCTTGAAAAATATGAAGGTGGAATTATTACCTTTGGAGATGGTGGCACTTCTAGAGTCATTGGTAAGGGCTCTATAAGTATGGCTAGTCTTTCCAAGCTTGAAAATGCGTTACTTGTTGATGGCCTTAAAGAAAATCTTTTGAGCATCAATCAAATGTGTGATTTCCACCATGAAGTGTTGTTTTCAAAAAATAAATGTGAAATTTTGGATAAAAAGGGAAATACTGTCATGCATGGGGTTCGCACATCTGATAACTGCTATGGGATTGTTACTATTAATGATCTCACTTGCCACTCAGCTATCATAAGTAACATTGATCTGTGGCATCCAAGATTAGGTCACATAAATTTCAAAGATCTAACTAAGATAGCCAACAAAGAGCTTGTGAGAGGCGTACCTAAGCTGGGTAAGAATCTGAACCATGTGTGTGGACCATGTCAACTTAGAAAACAGGCCCATGCCCCTTATAAAAAGGTGAATAGCTTTACAACCAAACGTCCTCTTGAATTGGTTCACATAGATTTAATAGGACCTACTCGCATTGAAAACATTGGAAATAAAAGATACATTTTTTTAACTATTGATGATTTTACTAGTTTTTCATAGGTAAATTTTTTAAGAGAAAAATCTAATACATTTGATGCTTTCCAGGCTTTAGTCCTTAAAATCCAAAATGAACAAGGTGTTTTCATTGGGCGTATCATAAGAATCCAAACTGATCACGGTCGTGAGTTTGAAAACAATTCATTTTCGGATTTTTGTGATATGCATGGAATTAAGCATGAATTTTTTGCACCTATTACTCCATAACAAAATGGAGTTGTTGAGCGAAAGAATAGGGTTGTTCAAGAGATGGCTAGGGTCATGCTCCTCAGTAAGAAAGTTCTTCTAAAGTTTTGGGTTGAAGCGCTAAATACTGATGTTTATGCCATAAATCGTATGTATTTAAGGCCCGGCACTTTACAAACTCCATATGAATTGTGGAAGGGATTGAAACCTAATGTAAAATACTTCAAAACGTTTGGGAGTAAGTGTTACATCTTCAAAGATAGAAAGCCTTTAGGCAAATTTGACTCCCGAAGTGATGAATGTATTTTTCTAGGGTATTTAACCACTAGTAGAGCTTTTCGAGTCTATAACCTGCGAACTTCATCTTTAATGGAATCGATCAATGTGGTAATAGATGACACAGGTTCTCCTACTTCAGCAACAAATGAGGAAGATAATGGTGAGTCTCCATTTTTGGATACTGAACCACAAAGTCAGAAAGAAGTTGAGGTCCAAGCATAAGAAGTTGAAACAACACCAACTTCTTAGGTAAGTCAAAGTCCAAAGAGTGCACAAAGAGACACTAGTTCTGATGCTTCTGTCACCACAAGTCCTAAGTTCAAACCATCAGCAAGGGTGAAATTGAATCATCCAGCTCAACAGATGATTGGAAGCGTCTCAGATCGAATGAAAACCCGAAGACAAATTCAGGATGAGGTATCTCATATGTGTTATGTTTCATTAATTGAACCTAACAATATAAAAGAGGCCTTACTTGATGATAGTTGGGTTAATGCTATGCATGAAGAATTAGGTCAATTTGAACGTAACAATGTTTGGACTCTTATTCCCAGACCTAGAGACATGAATGTGATAGGTACCAAGTGGATCTTTAAGAATAAATCTGATGAGAATGGTACTGTGGTTAGAAATAAAGCTAGGCTGGTTGCTCAAGGCTACACACAAGTAGAGGGTGTTGACTATGATGAGACGTTTGCCCAGCTGCACATCTCGAATCTATTCGTATTTTACTTGGTGTTACATGCTTTCTTGGTTTCAAACTGTTTCAAATGGATGTGAAAAGTGACTTTCTGAATGGGTACTTGAAAGAAGAGGCTTATGTTGAGCAACTGAAAGGGTTTGAGGACCCTAAAAGTCTAAACCATGTCTACAAGTTAGACAAGGCTTTGTATGGATTGAAACAAGCCCCTCGAGCTTGGTATGATAAACTTACTACCTTCCTACTTGATAATGATTTTCAAAGGGGTAGTGTGGACAAGACTTTATTTGTGAAACATACTAAGTCTCATATTCTTGTTGCACAGATTAATGTTGATGATATTGTGTTTGGATCCACTGCTGATCATCTTGTCAAATACTTTTCGAATTGCATGACACATGAGTTTGAGATGAGCATGATGGGAGAGTTGTCTTACTTTTTAGGTCTTCAAATTAAACAGTCTCCTTTGGGTATGTTTGTTTCTCAGACTAAGTATGCCAAACACCTTGTCTCAAAGTTCGGTCTTGAGTCGGCCAAACATGCTCGCACTCCCATGAGCACTAGTCTTCACCTATCCAAAGACTCCTATGGTACTGATGTTGATCCCACCCTATATAGGAGTATGATAGGGAGTCTCTTGTACCTCACTGCCAGTCATCCTGACATTGCATTTAGTGTTGGTGTTTGTGTCCGTTACCAAGCCTGTCCTAAAGAGTCTCATCTAATTGCTATCAAACGTATCATTAAGTATGTAAATGGGACATTGGGTTATGGGATTTGGTTCTCGACCGACAATACTGCCGAAATCACTGGTTTTTCTGATGCCGATTGGGTAGGGTGTGCTGATGATCGTAAGAGCACATCTGGGGGGTGTTTTTATCTTGGGAATAATTTGGTTGCCTAGCATAGCAAAAAGCAAAATGCCATTTCTCTTTCGACCGTTGAGGGAGTTGTTGTGCACAAATGCTATGGATGAAGCAAATGCTTCACGATTATGGAATAAACCAGAACACTCTCACTCTTTTCTGTGATAACACAAGTGCCATTAACATTTCTAAAAACCCTGTCCAATACTCTCGCACCAAACACATTGACATTCGTCATCATTTTATCCGAGAGTTAGTAGAAGAAGGCCTTGTTATACTTGAACATGTACCCAGTGAGCACCAAAAAACTAATATTTTTACAAAACCCCTTGATCTTCTTAGGTTTTAGTTCCTTAGAAAGGCCTTAGGTGTAGTGCTCAGTTGTTAGGGTGTTATCTGTTACTAGAGGAGGTGTGAGTGATTGCTTTTCTGTATACTTGGATGCTATAATCTCATTCTCATTGATTCTTGTCATCCCTGCATTTAGACAAATATGAACTCCTCTTATGCTGCTTGCTAGATTTCATTTTTCTTTGTTCATAGCTCATTCTGAATGCTCATGCTCATTGACTTCATGACCTCATTCTATACACATTCTTAAGATAAACTGTTGCAGGGGTTTCTGCACAAGTGATCAAAGTTCTCTATGGACCACTAATAGTGTATCCTTTACATTATTGGAGGAATTGACCTATACTGGTATATCATGGGTGATGTTGAGTCTCTTAACCATCTACCATCATTTTTTCACTGTCACGGTTCCTCCCTTATCTCATTGAAGTCCGGGCATTAGGAAAAGGCTACCTTAGAGGCACCAACCAGGCCATCCTTTCTTGATTTCATGCTTCTTTGGTTTGGTCTCCATACTCTTGAGCATGCAAGCCACCAGTGAGTGCCCATAGAAAAGAAAAGTCTCATGATTAAAAAAATAAAAGGGGACCCATTGACTGAGGGGGAGCCTCCATGCTTACTCAATAAATACCCCTTGATGTCTAGTGGTTTGACTTTTCTCCATGATTGTTTCGCTACTCTTGCCAAAGGTCCAGCCATTTGATCACTATGAGGATTAACTCTAGCTCTATGGCCTCTCAAGGATTGCACACACATACATTCTTTTTGTGAGCTGTTATGTTTTTTTTTTTTTTTTTGAGTTATGCATATTTATGTTGCTTATGATCATTGATTGAATATTATCTGATTTGCTCATGATCTTGCGGTTCATAATTTCATAATGTACAAGTTTACAGGCTTCATGGTTTGTGGATTATCTCATCTCAGTGTCACAGTCTTGCGATCATACTCAATCTTGTTTTACAGGTCACATTTCTCTGGTTGAGTTGTTTTATTGTTCTTTTATTTCATGTATTAAAAAAAATGGAGGGGGTTTGTGTTGAAGTTTGGAGTTGTTTTGTCCCCGCTCTAGCGGATTCTCTCACGCTTGAGTGTGGATTTCATTAATCCAGCATTTTGTGCAGAGTCTTTCAGTTCTGTGAGATTGTTTTTCGCACTCAAGCATTCTTTTTCGTGCTCAAGCGTAGCCACGTGTGTTTTGGCTCATGGTCGAGCGTTAAAACCCACGCTCGAGCAGACTGGTTTGAGATAAAACTCCTTTCCTCGTCACTTCAATTCAATTTTTTCCCAAAATTCATTCTCCCTCCTAGGGCTTCTTGGCGATCCAGTACATTGCCCTTCCTTGGACTATTCATTGGTGATTTTTGTTCTTCTTGCGCATCTAAGGTAGGTTTCTCTTCGATTTCGCCGCTATTCTTCTGTTTCTTTATTTTTGGTTGTAGTTTATTCCTCTCATGTTTCATTCTTCTCTATTGTTTACCATGTTTAGGTCTTATTGGTTTTTGTGAATCTAGTTATGGAATATTGGGCTTTGGAATATTAGGTTGTGTTCTATATTATCACTGCTTTCAGTTCTAGGTTTTATTTACTTTTGTGATCTATCTGGTTAATTGATTATATCACTATGTTGTCCTTGATTATTTTGTTAACTGGGTTACAATGTGCTTCATACCTCTATTAACTGGTTAATTTTGCTACATTTAATGTCTATCACTAATGTTTTGTTTCTGTTTTTTTCCCTCTTTTGGTTTAACTTTTGTCTTGGGTTGGGGGATTGGTGTTTATTCTTTTGGTTTATTCTTGGTTTAGTCGTGTCTTCCTCTAAGCGAAAGAAGTCCACTGCCACTCAACCCTCCTTTAACTCAGACCGGTTTCCCTAAGCTAATAAAGCCAAATTGTTTCGAGAGTCCTATCTGTCTCGCACTGTTCATCTCGAACAAAATGTTCTCTCAAACACCTTTGAGTCTATCCATATCCGTCCACTATTTGATCCTTTTGGGTGGGGAGTTGATACTCTCCTTCTCAGGTCCTTAAAATCTCAGTTGGGTTAGAGAATTTTATTGTAATATGGACAGTCTTGATGACATTGGTCCTTCATTCAAGACTTGGGTCTGGTCCAAATCTATCACAGTCACCACTGATCTCATTCGTGAGCTTTTAGGGATTAGTAAAGTCTTCTCTATTTTCTATCATTTTCCTGTGAGACCCACTTGTGATTTTAATGAGGTGGCCACTGCTTTATGTGGTACATCTCGTCCATAGCTCCCAGGCTCATTGATCAAGCAAAATGAGCTCCTTCTCCATTTTCGGTTACTCAATCTCATTGTGTGTGCCAACATTATAGTGACCACCCATAGCTCAGAAATAAACCAAGAACGAGTTTGTCCTTCATTATATTGCTCACCATCACTCCATTGACCTTGCTACCTTGATCATTCAGAAGATGGTTACTGTGTTTGAGTGTAACAACCTCAGTCTACCTTACGGGTGCCTCATTAACCGGCTTCTCGCCAAGTTTGAGGTTCCCTCATTTGACGAGGATGAATTTGCTTCTCTTCCCTGGCCTTTCACCAAAAAGACTGTCTCCCAGAGTTAGTCTTATGTTAGGGGGGTCCCTACTGGGGTGGGTCATTCTAGTACAGGTACAAGTGATGCTGCTATGGCAAAGGAGGCTAAGTTTGATACAGCTGTTGCTGGTGAGGCTGTTGGTATGGGGGAGCAGCCACCTCCAGTCCGTACTATCCATGGCCAGCTCCATCATTTCGAGTAGTCTGTTGTTTTTCATTTTGATCGTCTTGAGAGCCGCATGGATATTTTTTAGGCTAGGCTCATGGATCTCGAGACTACTGCCGATGCTCGACTGACCCCGTTGGAGGCCTCATCCAGCCGCATTGAGAGTCCATTGCATAGTCTTCTGCTCATTTGTCTCAGATCCTGTGTTTTCTCTAGATGCAGTCACCTCCACCGCCACCAGCTCAGTGATTTTTGTTGCACAGACATATTTTTTGGCTAGCATTATTTTTGTGCAGATATATCTCTTGTTGCACTAATTTCTATATTGGTTTTTTCTCTCAAGGACAAAAAGGGGGAGTGGATGCATTTGTTAGGAATATTTTTTGGTTTTTAGTTTTTGGATGTTTATATTTAATGCATGTCTTATTGAGATACTTTGTTAGTGTTAGAAATCTTGTTGCATAGCTTATTATTTCTGGATGGATGGGTATTATGCTTTTAATTCTGGATATTGGGCTTTTTTTTTTTATATATCTATATATTTGGCTATTTATCCAGTTCCACAGTTTTGGTTTGTGTGATTATCTCTTCAGGTGGATTGTTCAAGAATTGCATGATTCATGGTCGTCGTTTTCAGTGGTTTTGTTTTTGAGGTTGTTGATTATCTTAGCTAGTTTGTGTTTTTGGGTTTTGTTAGGAAAATTGTTTAGAATAGTTTTGTCCAGGATTTGACAAAGGGGGAGATTGTTAGGACCCTTGTTGTCAAAATCCATGAAAAAACTAAGTTTTTAATCGAGTTGTAATTTTCCAGTTTTAGTCTTCCCGCTCGAGTGGGCAAAGTGACGCTTGAGCGGAGTTTACACTCTTACAGTATTTTGCGTGTCTGCAAAAATACTGAGTGAACTGTTTTTACGCTCCAGCGTGGGATCTTCCGCTCGAGCGTGAACCCTGATTTGAAACACGCGATATATAGTTGCCGCTCGCGTGTCCATTCCCACTCTCGAGCAGACCGTGCGATCTCTACTTCTATAAATTCGCTTGTTGCTCCAACTCTAGGGTTACTTTTCCTAGATCTTCTTTAAGAGTCTTAGGGTTTTCTTTTGGGATATTTTTCCTGGTTTTCCTTGATGTTTGATGGAGTTTGAACTCATGTTCTTATAAGCACACATCAAGGAGTTTGTTTGATATTTTTCTTTAAGAGTATTCTTCTTCGATGGAATCTGAAGATTCAAGCATAGAGTAATCAAAGGAGTTTGATGTTATGTGTAGTCGTTTATTTGACAATTGATGTTGTGGATTCAACATCAAGTTAATCAATTCCGTGTGAAGGTTGCGGTGAAAGACATACAGAAGATTTGAAGACAAATTGGAAGTGGTTCTGGTAATTTGTTTGGTATCTTTGTAATCTTTCTTTCTTCAGTAATGGATTGATTTGTGGCGTTTTGCCCGTGGTTTTTTATCACAATTGAAGGTGCTTCAATTGTGATTTTTTCCATGTAAAAAATCGTTTGTGTCAATTCATTGTTTTTTTGAAACAACAATCTAAATCACTTTCATACGTGCTTAATGATTTAGATTATGGGTTTTAATTGGTTGGAAATTGAAACAATTAAATCTTGATCTAATCACAAATCACTTAGGTTTTTCAATGTTAATTGCACAACAGTATTTTAGATCTGAACTTTAATCACATTTTACAGCCCTTTGGAAACCTAGAAACCAAATCCAATAACATACTACTAAAGTTTGCAAAGCAATAAGAACGAAGATCCAATCTCATTTCCAATACTAAAACAAGAATACATGAAGTAAACAGCGTTAAAATCCATCCAATCTACTTGTATTTTTTAATTAATAATGTTGAGGAGAAGTCAGTTTATATGTATCTATAGGTTTCCATAGCATTAGAATCCATTACTCAATTACATGAAACGACCAAAAACTAGCATATATTTGCAATACAATCATATTAATATCCTAAGATTCATTAGATTTATTGAATGAAACAAATATCAATTACTCAAAAATTCTGAAAAGATGACTTACTTAGAAGAAGAATCAATAGAGAGTCCTCTTCGACTGATCTGCTGCATTAAGAAGTCGATTTTGGCATTGTATTCCGTGCAATCAGACTTCAAGATTTGAATTCTTTCCACTAGTTCCTCATTGATTCTTCGTTGCTCTTCAACCTCCCTTGTAGCAGCCTCATTATCCCTCTCGAGTTGGGCACGGGTACTTTTTCCAAATAATGTTGTACTTGTTTTCGACCACACCCTAAGCCTCGTATATAGCCAGCTTTTTGTCCAAATACCTCAATAAAAAGTTGCTCATCGGATAGCGGGCCAGATCCATCTTCAATAGCTTTGTCCTGCAGCTTTTCAAGCTTGTACTACAATATGCATTAATTGAGATAAAACTAAGTATCCATCCACATTTTATTAAGGATATAAGGAACGACAGTACATAAAGATTGATGTCTTATATGTCTAATCTCAACATCAGCATGCACCCATGCCTATTTTTTCTCACTAAAATGTGTCTTTTTATACAACTCAACAAGTCCAAGTTCCTCTCCAGTGGCACGGTCTCGTTGTGCCCATTATAGGACACATTAAACATCAATATAGATTTCATTGTTCAATTATAATTGCAAAACATAAATTATAGATTCTATAATTAATACTTCATCATATTGCACTTTTCTGAAGGCCTTCGAGCCAGCAATGTGGAGGACTTTCAACTTCTCTCAATTCAACATATTCTTGCCACATCTCACCTATTATTAAATGCATAAGTTAGAGTACAGAGTGTTTCTTTTATTGTTAAACATTTCTCATCTACAACAAATATAGAATTGGAGATAGCATGTTGATTTTGGTTAAGTACATCCCAAATCAGAGTACAAAGTGTTTTATTATTAAGTCAAAGTCCAAAGTACTTTATAAGAAGAGAGTCGGCTTAGATTATCCCAAGGTGATGTGTTTTGAAATTATGTGTTGCTAGTGCTGGTCCTATTTTGAACATGTAGACAACAAATTTTTAACCATTCTCAAGACTTAGACGTCATCGCTTATGCACTCGATGATTATGACTGCATGTGCTCGTTTTAGTGCCCAAAGTCCTCGGCAAAATGCCCTGTTTTTGAGCCTTTAACCCTTTTCTATTCTATGCCTTGTTTTGGACCAAAACCCTAGTGTTTCAAACCTCAAGACCTTGGGACCTGCAGGCCTCCTCTGGTGGACTGCCGGCCACCCTTGGGCCTTGCAAGCCAATGGTGTGGCCTACCGGCCATTATTGGTGACTTATCAGCCACATTAGTGGCCTGCCGGCCATCAGTGTCTTTTTTCAGATATTTTGTTGACAACTGTGCCAGTTGTTGCCACAATTGGTTGCATCTCCCTATACGTGTATAGGGGGATATATCTCAGTCAAATGAATGTTTTTCTATATATAGGGGGTCTCCTCCCCCATTTTTGATGGTTAGAATTTTTGGACCAAAAATTATCTCTCTCTCTCTCTCTCTCTTGCAAGTTTGTGCATATTTGCGTAGATATTCTACATTTTTGCCTACACCTCCTTAACCAAAGTTGGTTATCTTGGAGCTAAGGTTCTTGGAAGCCTTCTTGGAGTTCTAGAATGTGGTTTTGGCTTGAATTGTTGACTAAAGTTAGTTTTCTCTTCAAGAGGTATAACATTTGCCTTTTTAGCTTGTTTTGCATGTTTGTTTTTCTATCTTTTTTCCACTAATTTTGGCCTATTTTTGGGCTATAAAAAATCTGTTTTTGTTGGCTGAAATTGGTGGTTGTAGGCTATTTAAAGGTAAGGGGTGGTTCACCATTCTTTTTTCCTTGTTTGTAAGGCCTTTTCACCTTTGTTTCCTACTTTCAAACCATATTTTTTTGGGCTTTTGAACACTGAATTTCAGAGTAATTTTAGTGGTGAAAATCATGTTTTGAAGTCCAAATTTGGACCTTGTTTGCTAGCCTAGTTAGCTCTATGTGTTAACTTAATTTTCTAACCTTTTATAGCTTAATTCCAGCATGTTTTAACCTTTGTTTGGACTGTCTTGCCTCTGTTTTTGGCTAGTTTTTACATTTGAGTTTTTTTTACATGTTTCTAGTGTAAGTGTCCTCACAAGCTTGGTGTTTTAGGCCTTTAGACACCACTTGTTTGAGTTGATTGCATCGTTTTAGTGTTTTTCTCGCTTCATTTCAGCAAGCATAATCTCTGCAACCTCCCTCATTTCTTAACTCTTTGTTTGCTTTGAGGGTTGTTTGAACCTTAGGATTGTTTAAGCTCAAGATTAAGATCCATCCTTAATGGTTTAATCCTCTTTTGAGGGTTCATTATCAACGGCATGACATCTCTCTCTTGCCTTACACTATCCTTTGTTTGACACTTCTTTCTCTTTAGAGGACTACTCACCAATGGACTTAATTGGTTAAAGAATGGAAGGATAATTAAAATGAGTAACTAAAAGTTAAAACTAAAATTGTGCAAAGATAAGAATTTGATTGTGTTTTGGTGTGTTCAATCGGACGTTAATTGAACATAAGGAAAATTGGGACATATCATACTCAAAGTGATGAAATGTGCCAATTTTTCTAAGGTCGCCATTGCCCTTGATCATACATGATAGAATAAAGGCTTTTAGTCTTGTTTGTGCATTGATTGAACTTGCACTTTGGTCCATAAGCCATTATGCAATGAAATTACTTGATTGATGGTTTGTGAACCAAATTTTGTCCCACCTTTAACCTGTTTGCTGATAAGGAGAGGCAAAGTGTGCAGACAACCCTTGAGAATACCCTATTCTTGCTCTGTTTGTTTTCTGTTGCAGCAAGGAAAAACTTGGTTTCAATGGCCGGCAACCCCTCAGCAGTGGCCAGCAGGCCACCTCTAATGGCAGGCAACCCCTCAGTGTTGGCCGATAACCCCTCACTTCTGGCTTGTCGGCCACCAGTGAAAAATTCAACAGTGTGCTTCTGAAGCAATGCAGAGTTGATCTAGAGAAGGAAAATAGTGTAAGTGTTGTGCAACAAAGGCATACAGCAGCAAGACAATGGCTATTTTCGGGTGGAAAACCTTACATTCTTGTGCATTCCTCATTTTCCCAAGGCGGAATAGCTAGTTTAGCATAATATTTCATTGTTGTAATTAGTTAATTTCTTGTACGTAATTAATTAGTTTCTTTGTTGTTGTAATTGTTTAATTAGCTGACTAGAGTAGTTAATTAGTTGTTTTTGTAATTAGCTAGAATAACTAATTAATTAGTTAATTAATTTGTTGTAATAATTAATTAATTAGCTTAGAATAGTTAGTTAATTTATTTTAAGTCTTGTAATAATTAGTTAAGTAGTGTAACTTAGCTTTTATTCATTCGGACCCTCTTGCGCAAGGGCATCAATGTTGTAATAATGTGTATATCTTCCAACCCCACATCTTTCTCCTTTTTATTTATCCGCTTTTAATGGTTAGATTAGGGGCATCACGTTTCAATTTGCATATCGCATGTTTGCATCCATTCATTGGTCTTACATACACCGAGGCTCGGTTCATCATTCAAACTTGCATTAGCGTTTATTACCTCATTGAATATGTGTTTAAATGCATGCTATGAAATTGTTGCAAATAACATGTTAAGTAGCCAAGCTTATTTTAGTTGCATTGTTGCATGCGTTGCATTAGCCATCTTGTATAGTTAGGTATCATGCATATTTTTCTAATTCTTTTCTCTTATCTTAGCTTGGAGTACTAGGTGAGTTTTTAGTGCTTTAGCATACTTGCATGAATATGAGTGACTACCATGACTAGCATGCTTGCCATGAGGCTAAGTGCTTAATTGTTAAACTGTTTGAGTGCCTGTGGATGAAGACTTGTTGCGCGAATTGGAATGATTCAATGAATATACGTTTAAGCTCACTCTGTCAAGTGGCAAATTCACAAACTTTAAGCCCACTTTGTTACGTGGCAAAATCAAACCCTTTTTCGAAAAATAAACATGAAATTGGGTGAGTGGGGGTGCTCAATTCATGACTTTCCCCCTTCGTACGTAAGTTTCCAAGCCGAGACAATCTTCGTGATGACAGACATGTGGCCTTTGGCACAAGTCATAGGTTTCCTAAATTTCCCCAAAACAAAATATTTAAGTGGCGACTCTGTATTTGGCAAAGCAGCCCATTTTTGGCAATTTGATTCAAAATCAATTTTCCAAAAGATTTTTCGGATTTTGACTCTTTGGTATTTATCAATTTCACATTGCACTTGTGAGATTAGATTCAGAACCATGGGAGTCCGAACTGTAGGGCTTCTTTTCAAACTTCAGAAAGGGGGCACGAAAAAGCCGAGCTACAGTTTCTGGCAACTCTACTGGGCAATTTATAAAACTTGACTCGAACTCATGATATGACATTTTATCTACACTTATATGTTTCTTTGCATTGCATTTGCATTGGTGCATTTAAGTCGCTGTGTTTGCCATCTGTTATTCCGGCAGTTTTGGACGGCTGCTTGCTTAAAAAAAAAAGGCAAACCTACAACCGTCTCTCTACCATGGTAGGATGGTAACCCTGGATCTAAGATTATCATTGCATGCTTGATCCCCTCTTTTCACTGACGGGGGGTTTGAGGGCTTACTTGAAAAGCTTAAAAAAAAAAGGCCGGTCCTGAGGCTCTACCATGGGAACAGAAACCCTGGGGATCTAGATTTCTTCTTCTTAGTTTTTGATCCGTCTTTCACTTTTTGGTGTTAGGTGGGAGAGGTATATTAGGTAATCTTGCTGAGGTACTTTTTTTGACCATTTGGCCTAGTTGCATATCGAAAGCCATAGAGACTGTTCCAAACTAGGACATGATGCTTACCTGAATGTAGGATTGCGTTAAACCGCTTTGTTTGAATAAGTGAACCCCAATTCCTGACGAAACTAGGACAGGGTAACCGTACCCCCTCATAGGGATGTTTTGGCTTTCACTTAACTGGTGTGTGCTTTATAGTGAAACTATACAGGAACGTGCGTATCAGTTGCAAGTTAGGTATCCATTTTACGGGCAAAATTCAGTGTTGAGTGCAGTCCTATCAGATTTGATTACATCTGTGTCCTGTTAACATCTGAGCTGAGGTGCTATGCAGTTTCTGCTTACTGCTTTCTTTTTGCTTTATTGCTTTTTACTAAGTAGTATAACATCATTGCTTCGGACAATTCGGATATCGCCTAAGCACTCTGGACCCGTGTCAGGAGGCTATATAGATCTAGAGATCTTGTAAGGGGACAACCTGTGTTTGCTTCGCTCCTACCAATTACCAGACGGAGAAGAGTTTGGCATAATTCACCAGTCCAGCAGTCACCCTTTACTTCACTTGTATCTAGTCAGGCTTAGTCTTCTACATCCAATCCAATCCAATCCGATCCGAGATCATTAATCCATTCCAATGGCACAATATCCCCCGATCAGTATGGAGGACTTGATCTACCACCTTCAACAAACAGTTGAAACCATGCAGCAATACGCTGCTCATCAAGCCAAGGTCACAGCACGCCAGGCTGAGGTCATCAATAGGCTGCAACAACAATAACCACAGCTGGCAGTAGCTTCTATATCTCATGCACCTCCTACGGGTATCCTGGTACCCGGAGCCACAATTCAAACTACTAATGCCCAGACTGAGAATCAGGGCAATCCGATAGAGCCAATCCCACCACCGTCCTCCAAAGCGCCTGTGTACCAAACTGAGGCTCCATTTGAATTTGAAGTTGACCCGACTATGCTTAAGGTCAACAAGATGAATAAGCTTTTCAAGCGGGCATAGGGTGTTAACTCAATCCCTGACATCGAAGATGGATATACTGACTCTGCAGTAACCCTGCCAGATCAGAGTTCAAAATGCCGCATATCGATAGATTTGATGGTTTTGAAGACTTCATGGTTCATCTTCGACTGTTCTTAGACATTCTGCAGCCGATGGGCCTAACCAGATTGCAGAAACTCTCACTCTTTGGTCGGACCCTATCAGGTATAGCCGCCATATGGCATGCAAAGCTGGAGGATTCTGTGAAACAAAGTTGGGAGGAAATGGCTGAGGCCTTTATTGCACAGTACTCCTATAACACCCAAATCGAGGTCACAACCCGTGATCTCGAAGCAACGCGCTAGGAGCCAAAGGAGGGCTTCTCAAAATTCGTGACAATGTGGAAGGACAAGGCTTCAATGATGACTACACGACCTTCAGAGAAAGACCAGATGAGGATGGTAGTTTGTAATCTGCACGGGAAATTGCTGCAGAAAATGATAGTCCTACCCTTGTTCATATTCACTGAGCTCCATGAGATGGGGGTTCAGATTGAAGACGTATGAAATAGGGGTTGAAAACTGATGAAAAAGAGCAGGCCAAGAGGCCTTTTGTACGCAGTTCCAATGCAACCACTAGTGGTAGCACAACTGCGCGGCCATTTGATGTGAGTGTAGTCACCACCACAACCAAGACCGCCAATCCTTTCGCCAGTACAACCCTGTAAACTTCAAACAACCAGGCCTGATTCCAGAGGACCTTTACTCCACTTTACATGCCTTTATCACAAGCCTTGAGGGTGCTGATCAAAAAGGGGCACCTCAAGCCGTTAGAGCCTCACCCACTACCTGATCTTCTCCCACCGAAACACAACCCAGCCAAGTACTGAGCATTCCACCAATAGCACGGTCACGACACCGACCAGTGCTTCAAGCTGTGTCATGAGATTCAAGATCTCATTGACAACAAGGTGATCGCACCACCCCAAAAGCCAAATGTAACCACCAACCCTCTCCCACCCCACAATCAAGTTCCCCCACCTCACAATCTAAACCTAATCCATACATTGGCCCTCCCCTACGACCCTAGCGTATGTACTACCCTTTTCCACCTACCTAGGCTGATCGTGTTCATTCTTGAAAGCACATATTTGTGCATGATGAACATGTCCACACTTCAACTTGAACCCGTGGTGGTGACAGTGGCAGACAAGGGGAGGCTGGCCTTAGAGGAGAGTACGAGTCCGTTGCTTGAGTGCTCTGAGGGCTTGTCTGAGGGGGTGTACAATCTGTGCTGCTACATTGAGTTAGTTGATCAAGCCAAGCCAGAAGTGGTATTGCCAACAAAAGTGGAGGTTAGTGTGGTTAGAGAGGGTGGCCCAAGCCAAGGTTTGGATGATTTAGCGGAATTAGAGGAGGACTTAGACAATCTACAGTTCTACGACGAACAAGACCAAGAAGATATACAGATTGACTGGTTTGACTTGAATGGGTCGATGGACAACTCTGGGTGGTTTAGTGATGAACCCGACATGGATGAAGGAATTGAAACAAGGACAGAAGAAAAGAAAGCTGGAATTGCTGTAGTGGCCGAAATAGTCGAAGAAAAAGGGAAATTGCCAGAGAACACCCACGTGAATGATTCAGTTCAGGAACTGGGCATCGTGAATACTGCTAATACAGAACAGGAAGTTGTGTCAAAGTGGTTTGAGTAAGAGAGGGTTCAAGACAAACAGAAAGCTGGAATGGCCCAACACCCTACGAGGGATACTTCTAATGTGAAAATGATCAGACCAGAGTCGGATAGTTATTTGTCGGTTACTAGAGGGGTATGGTGGGAAGATAATGATTTACATCTAGCCCACACCGATGAACACTGGGGTGGATGCTTGCCAGATAATACCTGGTAATCTGAAGAGGTAGACCATATGAAGAGAAGTGGGTGGTATTTCAAGCCCCCACATTTAGACCAAGCTGAGGTCTCTGGGAAAGATAAAGAAGTTGAGAAGCGGAAAGAGAAGCAGTTGGAGGAAGCGGCAGTGCTGAAGCAACTAAAGAAAATCCAAGCCGATATCTCAATCTGGGGACTGCTCATGGCTTCTCGAGTGCATCAACAAGCTGTGTTATCAACAATGGATAAAGCCAAACTGTCCATTGACACCACCCCTGAACAGCTTGTGGGATTAGTTTTCCAAGGTAGTGCTAGTTTAACCCTAACCTTTTCGAAGAAAGAACTGTCGCTAGAAGGATCAGCACACAACAAACCTCTGTACATATCTGTTGAGTGCAGAAAAAAATGGGTGCCAGTGGTGTTGGTCGATACTGGATCGGCTATCAATGTCTGTCTATCGCGCACAGCTTATGTCATCAGCCTGAAACTAGCAGATTTTGTGCCTACAGCCCAAGTGATCCGGGCATATGATAATACCAGTAAGGAGGTGATGGGCACTGTGAGACCATGAAATATCCTCTCACATGGATTGTAAAGATCCAACGAAGAGATGAACTTTATCCCAGTGTATCTGCAAAGATGAGCATGATCGGCGCCACCCAACTGAGGTTATCGACCGGAGACACTCCGATACTAAAGTTAGTCCTTTTTTTGAAAGAATAAAGCTTTGGAAATCAAGAGTGATGGAGTGTAATGTAGGGAGAGAGCACATACCTCCTCTTCTGGGATGCCCCCCCCTTTATATAGATGGGGAGGTGTGATATTAGTTTGGACTAGACCCATTGTAGGCCTTGTTTAGGTTAACCCCAATAAGCTGATATATATTTTTTTCTGGCTTCTACTATTACCCCAAAACTTTCATTGTCTACGGTAGAAGGAATGAGAGTTTTTCTTGCCGAGTTACGCTGTTCAAATAGTTGTTAGGTTTTTTTTTGATAAAGAACACTTTGGATAAACAAATAAAATGTATAAATGAATGACTGCATGATCCTTGAATGTATGTATTAATGTATGTATGTCTTGAATGTATGTATAAATGTATATATGTCTTGAATGTATGTATAAATGTATATGTGTCTATCATATGATGAAATTATATCACATGAGTTCCAAACAAATCATAACGATGGGTCACGGTATTGTTACCCCCAGACAAGGGCTGTAGGCCACGGTATTATGACCCATGGGTGAGGATGTAGTATATTGTCGAGTGCAAAGAGCGCTTCAAAATATGGACTTTTGTGCCGAGATAGAGATATTTCTATGTCTCGAGCACGAAAATGATTGCCTGAACCAAATAATGTAGATTAGATAAGGTAGATATATCGACTAAAAAATGGACCACAGTATTATTACCCCCGGGCGAAAGTGTAGACCTACGGTATTATAACCCCCAGGTGAGGGTGTAGACCTGCGGTATTATAACCTCTGGGCGTAGGTGTAGGCCACGGTATTCTAACCTCCAGACGTAGGTGTAGGCTGCGGTATTCTAACCCCCGAGCATGGGTGTAGGCCTTTGCTGATGGCGCTTTGGGCCGAGTGCGAAGATTACGCTGTACTTGGAGACTTTTGCTGATTTTAAGTGACGATCAAGTGCCAATATTGCAAGGATTTTGAATAATGCATCTTGTGTCAGTGATGGCCATTTAATTGTTGAGTAAATGTTGGGCCAATTAGCATTGGCCGGTTTGCATTTAGTGCAATGTAGACTTGCCCCATTGCTTTCGAATGACAGGTGTTAGTTAGAAGGAATGCTGATTAGACTTGCCCCATTGCCCTATGTTGCGGGCAGAGTCGGTTTTGGTAAAATGACAGCGTACAAAAATATGCGAATTGCCGACTGCCAAGTGTGTAATATATTGCCCCAAAACTGGCACTTGCTTGGAGCGGTGTGAGAACAAGCGGAAGTTTGTAACTCCAGTAAATTTTGTTGTAATGTGTACCAAGTTGGCCGAGTATAGCAGAGGTGCCGAGATCTTGATTGGTTGAAATGCCGCAATTAGAAAGCAAAAAATTGATTGTGGGCAATAAATGGCCAAGGTAACGAAATGAATGATCGAGGAAGGCAGAAGATTGTTTCCTCGCTCCAAGATCTTACTGCTGAAATTGCATGCTGATCAGATATGATTTGACCGTTGATTGCGCATTTAATGTTCCCGATTAGCTGAGGTATTGAGCTCAATATGCAACTCAAAATTTACAAAATTGGACCATACAGATGTGTTCAAAAGGGTCCAAATAGTTAGAAATGACTATGGGATCACGATAATTAGACTCCTGATGTCGTAGTTGTAGCCAAAAATAGAACTGATGGCTTAGATCGGTTGAGAATAGTGCTTTGCAAAGCACTGGATACTTGTTCCTATATTGCTGAGTTAGACGGCTTGGCTTGGCTTGGTTGCTTAGCAAAAGTTAAAAAGAAAGTTGTTACTGGTGAGAATTGAACTCTTGTTCTTGGAGTGAAAGAATTGTGCTGCTATGACAGGATGTAACTTAGAAGCAATGCGTGGAATAATTTCCTGGGTTGGCCAACTTAAGTTGTCTCCTCCAGCAAAATGGTGATATCATTCGCCAAACTTCGACGGGCTCGTACGGCTTCATTTTAGTTCGATTTTGACGCGGTTTGTGGCGTTGGACTCGTCTTGATGAGGACTTCACACTGGTATAGTCAAAGCTTGAGTTCGACAACGCTGAAAAATGTCGATTTCTAGATAGTTAGTCGGTTTCGCTACTATCGCCGGCCTACGGTTAGTTCATGGCTTTACTAGTCGGTGTTTGTGACTCTGCTAGTCAATGTGAACCTATTGGTAGGCCACAAAATTCTTGCTCGCATGAAGAAAAATGTAGACCCACTTGCTAAAAAGAGAAATTAGGTACGTAAACGCGGTCAGCGACACTTTGGTTGGCCAAAGCACTTGGTTCTCGGCATTGTAGTTCAGGAGGGCATCGGACATGGTTCGAGAGACGAATTAATAAACGGGTGGAGGTTGTGATTGAACAGCCGGTTAGTGTGGAATGGTTGCCGAGTAGTGCGAAGGTCAATGCGTGGACATGCCGAGCAGACTCTGCAAGTTACGCCACCACGACTGGGTTGCAAAGATGTCAAGTTGTGTTGTACCGATGGGCAACTTGGGTGAGTTGTACTGATGCCGCAAAAGGTGAAAGAGATGCTGAGGAGGTGTCGAGTAGCCTTGTACGAGGTATGGCAATGTCGAGCAGCTTTGTAGCTTGGCCGAGTAACCTTCTAGGAGTTGTGGTACTGTTGAGTAATGTTGATGAATTAATCATGGTGCGAATAATGATGCCAAATAATGTTGCCGAATAAAGTTGATAACTGCCGAATAATGTTGATGAATTAATAATGGCCCAAATGGTGCAAAGCTGAATTCTTCATGCAACAGGTCATGAAAATGCAGAATTTGTAGATTCAAACTCCTGACTCGAAAAAAGATGGTGGAAATATCTTCTCAAGCTTGCACAAAATTAAAACAATATCTTTCTCCAGTTGTTCTAAGACATCAACTCTCAATCTTTTTGCCGATAACTCCTTAAAGAACAAGCAAAGCTCAATTAAAGCCTTGCTCACATCCTTTTTCGAACATCCACGTAGGGCAACAGGAAGCAATCTTTGCAAGATAACATTGCAATCATGGCTTTTCAACCCTGTAATTCGACAATCACTAGTGCTCACACAATGTGATATGTTTGATGCATAGCCATTTGGCAACTAAACTGTACTCAAGAATTCATAAAAACTCATTTTTTCAGTTGGAGAGAACATGAAACAATAAGTGGGTAGGAAAGTTTTTCCGTCTACTTGTCTTGGATGTAATTGAGGCCTCATACCCATAGCCACTAGATCAAGACGAGCCTTGTATGAGTCCTTGATTTTTCCAGCAATGTTCATCAATGTTCCCATCACATTATCGCATACATTTTTTTCAATTTGCATAACATCGAGGTTGTGGCAAACTATGAGGGTTTTCCAATAAGGTAACTCAAAGAAGATGTTTTTCCTTGTCCAATTTAAATATTGAGGAGAATGTTTTTGCTTCTTCCCATATTCATCTATCTTCTTAAATACTGTCGAGTCAAGATTCTACAATTGTCCCACAACCTCCTCGCCGGACAACAATTTGGGTTCCAATCAACGCTCTGGCCGACCATTGAATGCCTTGCTTTTTCGTAAAACATGATTATGAGGCAAAAGACGATGATGTCCTGAGTAATAAGTTTTCTTCCAATGATGCAAGTATTGGTGAGATGCATCCTCATTACATGAAGGACAAGCCAATTTCCCTTTGGTGCTCCAACTGGATAGGTTACCTGTAGACCCAACTTTCTTCACGCGCCCCCCTTTCAGAGAGGCGCGAATTGGTCTTACTACAGTTTGGACTCATGTCACAATTCTGAATCTAATCTCACAAAGTACAATGTGAGACTGATAAACACCAAAGAGTCTAATCCGACAAATCATTTTGAAAAATCAGATTTTGAATCAAATAATGCCAAAACTGAACTACTTTGCTAGATTACAGAGTCGGCACCTAAATATTTTATTTTTGAGAAATTTAGGAAACCCTGACTCTTGCCAAAAGCCACGTGTCCATCATCACCAAAGTTGCCTCGGCTCGGGAATTTGGTAACGAGAGGGGAAGGTCATATAATGAGCACCCCCGCTTGCCCAATCAAAGAATCGGCCTCTACTAAGCATGATATGTTGTTTTAATAAAACTCATGTGTTCTTATCCGGTTATTTAGCTAACTTTACTACGTGATGCGCATAACATACAAGTATAGACTCAATCACAAGAATTGGAACAAATCAACTCATGTTTGCTTTTGAAAATGGTTTGAAAATGCTACTCCCAAGTAAGCTAAAGCGCGGATTTACCACCCTCAAGTGGGCTTTAAAACATGATTTTGCCACTTCGCAATGTGGGCTTAAAACTCGCATTTGATAAATTGTCCCAATTCAAGCAATCAAGCCTTCACCCACAGGCATTCAAACAGTTAAACATTTAAGCAAATAGCCTCGTAGCAAGCATGCTATCATGGCAATACTCACACTCATGCAAGGATGCTAAAGCGTAAACACTTACAGTGTACTCTGAGCCAAAACAAAAAAAACCTAGTTAGAAATAATGCATGATTCCTAACTATACAAACTGCCTAATGCAACACATGCAAGAATGCAACTAAATAGGCTCGGCTTCTATGATGGCATATGAATGCAACAATTTGATACATGTATTCAAAGAGGTATTGAAATACGATGCAGTTTGAATGATGCGCCGAGCCCGGTACATGCAAGACAAATGAATGCAAACATGCAAAGCATAATGTATGCTAATTGAAAATGCTTCTAAACTAACAATCGTAAGCGGTTAAGTAAAAGGGAGAAAGAAGTGGAGTTAGAAGACATGCACACACACACGCACCCTTATTACAACATTGCGCCCTCTCGAAGGAGGGTCCAAATGAATAATTAGCTACTCTAAGCTAAGCTAAGCTAATTATTAAAAAATAACTAATTAACTAACTTAGCTAATTAATTATTACAAACCGAATTGAAACAAATAGTGATGCTAAGCTAATTATGATATTACAAAACAAATTGAATGATTAATTACACAAACTAATCATAAGCAGTGAAATGGCCTCGCGGGCGAGGGAGACATGCATACTTCGTTGGCGTCATCCCAGAAATTCATTGTTTTGCCATAAATTGCCTCTGTTTGCATTTGCCTTGATTGCTGAACATCGAACCAACTTCCACACTACCTCTACCTCAAAACAGGAACATTTTGGCACAAAAATGAACTGGTGGCCGATCAACCACAAAAAGTGGTTGCCGGCCACCTCAACTAGCCAGTCAGCTAGTGAAAGTGGCCGGTTAGCTACCTCAAGTGGCCGGTCGGCCACCTGCTTTTCCAAACTTCTGGTTTTGCTACAATAGAGAACAATAGAGGCACAGCAATGTATTTGCAAGAGAATGTGTGCACTGCCACTCTCCTCATCATGTCTCAAGCTCAAAGGAGTGTGGCACTCGGCTCTCAAGCCACCAACCAAACATCTCAATGCATGATGGCCCAAGTACCAAGCTTGTACAAGCTTAGTGAATGCACAAACAATACACAAAGAGCCTCCACCCCATCATGTATGATCAAGGGTGTTAGCGACCAAGAAATGCAACACGTTTTATCACTTTGAGTATGAAATGTCCCACATTTCTTGTGTTTGGATTAACGTCCAATCTAAACACATGCAATGCAACACAAATGCTTATCTTATTCATGTTTTAGTTAATTGATCTTGTTTACACATTTTACATTACCGATTAATTCTTTAACCGATTAAGTCCAATGTGAAAGTCCTCTAATGCGAGGGGGGTCAACCAAAGGATAGTTTAAGACACGAGAGAGCTCATGCCTTTGACTAGTAGAAACCCTCAAAAGAGAGTTAAAGCCATTGAGCACAAGCTCTACCTCAAGCTTAAACCCAACCATAAGGGTTGACCAACCCCAAAACAAATGGAAAAATGATGAAATGAGGGAGGTTGCAGACTTATAGTGCTGAAATGGCATGTTCAAGACACTAAATCATGCAATCAACATATGCACAACATGTTAATAGCCAAAGGCATCAAAGCTAGTGAAGTGTATTACACTAGAAGTATGCAATATCAAGCTCAAACAACCAAACCAGCTGTGGACAAACCTAAAACATGCCAAATCAGTGGCCTAAACATGTTGAAATTAAGGCACAAAAGAGTATAAGATCATGCGCACATGTTGGCTCGCAAGCAAGGCATAAGACACAACTCTCAAAAGCAATTAAAGAGCGATATATGTGAGAGTGTGACAGAGGTATATGCTCTGAAATCACATGCTAAATGATGCTATATCATGCAAACATCACAAGCAAAGCATGCTAGAGGCCTTGAAACACAAAACTAGTGAAGCTAACTACACTATAGCTATACAAAGCAAGGCTCAAGGGACCAAGACCACTCAAAATAGAGTTTAAACATGGCAAAACATGAGCAAAAATGTGCTGGAGTAGAGCCAACACATGCTAAAATAATAGGATGCAACATCAAGTAAGCTAGGCTAGCAAGCATGATTACACTACAAGTGTAAGAAGCAAACAAGAGGTGCTCTAACCAGCCAAAAACAGAGTTATAACATGTTAAAATAAGGCCAAAAACATGCTGAGAACAAGCCATGAGATGGTAGAAAAACATGCTCAACTACTAGGCCATTAACACATGCAAACAAGATGTGAGGAGGGGGAACCACCCCCTCCCCCCTATTTTGGTCCTCAAAATCAACTTTCTACCACTGAAAAACCTCGGATTTTCAATGGTAGAAAGGCCAAACAAAGGGTGTTTTAAAAGCTTTAAAGGATGGCACAAAGCTTAGCAAATAAAGCTACAAAAGAGAGCGGACCACCCGTAACTCCAAAAGGGCCTCAAACAACCATTTTTAACACTTAAAAATAGAGGTTTTTGTAGTTGACAACTAGGCCAAAACAGCATGCAAAGGTGGCCTAAACTAGTATACAAAAACAAGCTTAAAAGGGGTAAGTGCCTTACCCTTGAAGCACAGCAACTATCAGCACAATTTTTGAGCCAAAACCAACTTTTTGAGCCAAACAAAACCTTCAAGAACCTCAACTCCAAGGTAGTGGTGTTTGGCTAAGGGGTTATGCGCAAAAATGCAAAGAAAACTCACTTTCAAGCAATATATATATATAGAGAGAGAATTCTAGAGAGAGTGTGAGTTTTTACTTCTAAATTTTCAAAACCCTCAAATAAGGAGAGGGACCTCCCCTTATATAGAACAAACAAGCAAAAAGCTTACTTTCTCTCTCCATACACATGTATGGAGGATGAGTCTCAGTGCTCAGCAGCTGGCTCAAAAGATCTAAAAATATCTGAAAAAGAAGAAAATTGGCTATTGGCCACTTCAGGTGGTCGACCGGCCACCTCCCCTAGCCGACCGGCCACTCTAAGTGGCCTACAAAGGAGAAAAGTGGCCGGCAAGTGTCAAAAGTGGCCGGCAAGGCCTTTCCCCTTCCCAAGCAAGAGGCATCAAGGTTTGGCCCAAAAACAAGGCCAAAACACAGAGAGTTCAGAGGCTCAAAGACAAGGCGCTCAGCCGAGACCTTCCGGCGCTCGAAATAAGCACAAACATGCGCAATCATTGAGTGCACAAACGATGACATCAAAGTCTTGAGGTCGGTCAAAAATAGGGTGTCTACATTACCATATGCAGGGAAATCGTTGACGGTCCATAACAATGCGGCACATAATTGAAAATTTTGGCCATTTGATGCATCGTATGTCTTTTCCCCTACCTCCCATAACTTCTTTAACTCATCTATCAATAGCCGTAAAAACACATCAATGTCAAACCCTGGGAGCCCTACGCCTAGGAATAAGCAACGGCATCATAAAAAATGGATCCTTTATACATTTCCATGGTGGTAAATTGTATAGGACAAGAAAAATTGGCCATATGCTATATGAGTTACTCATGTTTCCAAACGGTTTAAAACCATCGCTAGCTAGTTTGAGCCTAACATTACGAGGATGTTTGGTGAATGAATCATGCTTTTTGTCAAAGTCTTTCCACATTTCAGAGTCAGCCGGATGACGCAATACATTTTCCTCCTCTACACGTTTATCCTTGTTCCACTTCATATCAATAGTCATCTTCCTTGATATGAATAGCCTTTATAGCCTTAGTTTTAAAGAAAAGTATCGCAGAACCTTGTGAGGGATCTTTTTACCTTTACCTTTACCTTTACAAACTTTGTATCTTGGCGCTTTGCATGTAGGACACTCATCTTCATTTTCATACTCCTTCCAAAAAAAGTACGCAATCGTTCTTGCATACATGTATTTTTTGATAGTTGAGGCCCAAATCTCGAATTATTTGTTTAGCCTCATTGTAAGAGCATGGAAGCGTTTCACCAATGAGAAGTACCTCCTTCAACAATTGTAGTAACATCATGAGTGATTTGTTGCTCATCTATTAAATATCTTTAGATGTAGCAACTTAACCGTGAATGATAGTTTGGAGAATCATTGGCAATCCATATACAAATCTTGCTCGACATCCCTCATTAATCTTGCAAATTTATTTGTTTCTCTACAACAACTACTGGGTAAGTCAAGATTACGACTACTAGATGCTTCTCCCACATAACCAAATGTGGTTGTTCCACTTCGTATGTCATGAATAACTTCTCGCACCTCAATATTGGAGCTATTTGACTTTTCTGTCACATTGTCGAGATATTCGTCATTTTCATTTACTGAGTCATCATTGTCATTCAACTCAAAACCTTCCCCATGATACACCCAGCTAGTGTAACTCATGACCACCCTATATGCATACAAATGAATTTCAACTTCCTCTATGGTTTTTTGAATATGGTTGTTGCATCTATAACATGGACACCAAATCTTATATGCCCCTGGTTTCATATGATCACGAGCAAACAAGATAAATTCCCTCACCCCATCAATGTACTGAGGTGACCTTCTATTATGAAGTTGCATCCAACTCCTATCCATGGTGCAAAAGAACTAAAGAAGAAAAAGGGGAAAAAAAAGAAAAGGAAAAAGCTTAAAAAATAGGATATACTAAAAATAGGAAATATGATGCTAGAATTTTCGACTCTAATAAAACAAGTGAATCAAAATAAATTTAACAATGCAATCAATCGAATTGGCATCTACATTTCCAAATAACACAAATATAATCAAATCAAACAAATCAAGATAAGATCAGACCACATCATCAAAGCAAAAGAAACATCAGATTAAGCATCAATTATGAATTTGAAAGCATGTTGATTTTTTCTTGTCTCCCTTCTGCATTAATATTCATATATTGTACCATAATTAGACAATTTATTAATTAATTTTGGGGGGTAGTGTTTATTTGAATTCAAAAATAGCAAGTTGTAGCTAAATAAAGTCAAGTGAGGTTCTCCCATGTCTAAATTGGTTTTAGAAGAACATTTAGGTCTCTGTCTCTAGAAAGCAATAACTGCGTTCTTAATTGCGTTAGTTGTCATCACAATCAATCTAAAACACCATATCCAATAAAATGACTGATTTTTAAGGAAAATTTTCATATAAATGGACTTTACTCAAAAAATAAATTAATTAATTAAATAATGTATGATTTTCAACTCTAATAAATAGGAAATATGATGCTAAAATTTTCGACTCTAATAAAACAAGCGAATCAAAATAAATTGGGTGGGGGTAAGAAAAAAATGAAGCATGAGTTGGTAGGGGTGAGAAAATTGGGTAGTTTCTTTTTTGAATGTGGAGGAAAAGAAGGGCACAAATTGAGGTGGAGAATAAAAATAGGAGAGTTGGATCCAAAAAATATAAAAGCAAGCAGCATGAACATTTATTTCAACATTATTATCTTTAGTTAGTAAATGGGTTTGATGTGGTCTACAAGCAACATTGTGCTTATCCAATACTTAATTATAATATAGCAAGAGGACTTGATGACAAAGCATCAAACCACTTTCTTTGTTTTTTTGATATTATTCACAGAAGTAACCATTAAGTTAGCTGTTTCTTTCTTTCTTTCTTTCTTTGTTCCAAGGACCACTGATGTCCTTTGTAGGCAAGAGAGTACTGATTCTATGATTGTTGCAGTACCAATGAAGAAATCTAACATGAAAAATATATATATATATATTTCTTATGTGGTTGTACTTATGATTATGTAATAGTATGTAATATGTATGAGCATCTTGGCAACAAATTATACAAATCTAAACGAGTCAAGTTACCAATTGATAATCATGATCTTCCAAACTTTACCGACAGTATAGACAAATCCTATTCCATTTAATCATTGACATAACATATCTTTCAATTCGACTTAACAAAATGACTCAAAACTTTTAGAACAATCAATTGAATGGGTAGTCATGATCTTCCAAACTTTACCGATGGTATGGACGAATCCATTGCTTCATCCAAATGTGTAAAATATCTTAGCTACGCTTAAAAGTTGAGTTACGCGACTCAATTTTGAAAAGGATGAGAGGACGAGCTCCTAGGAGCCTTCAAAGTCATCTTAATTGTTCAAGTTTGACTTGAAAACTTGTTAAATTTTAAAAATATGCTCAAACTCGACTTATTTATCTTTCATACTGATCTCAAATATTGTTAGGTTTTTATTGTTGGCAACCCCGTTTGACAAAATTCCTTTGAGTTGTAATTTTATTCGCATTTTTATTTCAGTGAGGTTATGAGTTTATTAGATGCGAATCCAAATCCGAATCGAGCCTTGCAGAGAAGTTTGTGATGTCAATATTTTCAATATTGCCACTTCGCTGATTATTACGGGGGTCGAGTTGCTCGGTCAGCTCGCGGCCGAAGCAAAATTCAAAATTGCATTCAAAATTGCATGTCAGCCGTTGCTCGCTCGAGCCAAGGAGTGCTCGCTCGAGCTAAGACTTTCTCACTCGAGCCAAGGAATGCTCGCTTGAGCCAAGGATTGCGTCCATACAAAAACCTGAAGAAGTGTATTCCTCGCTCGAGCCAAGGATCCGTCGCTCGAGCCAAGGCACTAGTAGAAATCATGAAAATTACTCTCCTCGCTCGAGCCAGGAAAGCTTCGCTCGAGCGAGCCTCAGAATCCGGATTTCTCAAGGACTTTGTTTTCTTCCCAATCTTGGATTACTTTTGGTTCTCTATAAATACTTGGTTTTCTCCCAAAACTAAGTAATTTGATTAAAGTCCTCCAGATCTTCTTTTTGGTTCTTAAAGGTTTATATCTGGGGATATTTTGTTATTTTTTCTTTGATGTTTTATTGAGTATTCAACTCATGGTTTAAAGAGAGTACATCAAAGATTTGTTTGTTATACACAAAAGAGAGAGTTGTTCTTCAGTTGTGAATTCTGAAGAATTCGAGCCTAAAGCTTTGGAGGGAATCCGGAGTGGCTCATCAGAAAGACAATTTCGTGCTGAAGATGGGGTTGGAAGAGGCACATAGAGGTTGGTTCAATTAGGCGTTGTGAATTCGCTAGATAATTGAGAGTGATACCTGTGTAATTCCTTTATATCTTCTTAGTGGATTGTTCTTGTGGTCATGTTCGTGGTTTTTATCACAATTGGAAGGTGTCCAATTGTGGTTTTTCCACGTAAAATCTTTGTATCTCTTTCTCTTGATTGTTTGATTGGGATTGTTATATTCTGCTTAAAATTGATACATAATCACAAATTAACATCTAGGTGTTTTCTAGATTTTTCAAATATGATTCAATCAAGCCAACTAACAATGCAATCAATCGAATTAGCATCTATATTTCCAAACAAAAAATCAAGCAGATAAAGACCAAACAAAAAATCAAATTTCCAAGAAAGTGGTGAAAGAATGAAATCCATGGATTGATTTGGCTGGATTTGAAATCCATATGTCATGTGATCAACCGAGTGGAGTGTAAGGATTGTAAGATCATATTTCAAATCTACTTCATTTGAAATCCTTAAGTTAAAAAACAGAGCCTTAAACTATTTAACAAAGATTAAAAATGTACTCACATAATCATCAATTCATACAGATTCTACAAAATTCTAATCAAATTCAGAATAACATAAAATAAAAAAGCACAAAACAACAAAATTTCTAAGAGCAACAAAATCATATGTTCGAAATTGTAAAATTTTCCAATAATTCAAACCTAAGGAATCCAATTCTTCAAGCAATAGCAAAAATTAACTTAATCAAAAGCCAAAAAAAAAAAACCCAAAACAAAAGAGATAGAGATAGAATAGAGATACCGACTTACTGAGACAAATCTCCTTAGATTTTTCAATAACCCTAGTAGCAATCTTTTTCAGATCCACTTCAACGTAGGGCAAAACATCAGCAGTCCCTGCAATTCAGAAGAAGGAAAAAAAATATCAAAACAATCAATTCACTATATGAATCTGTATATATAGAGGATTGAATGGAGATAATACCCTCAAGGATGAAATTGTTGTTGAGATCAGAAGCAATCAACGAGATCCATAGAGACGAACTATTGCATTTCCAAGAGAAAAAGAAATTAGGGATTTGAGAGAGAGAGAGAGAGAGTGAGAGAGTGATCGATCTATCACAATTTCTATCAAGCTATATATCCCGACTATTGAGTTCAAAAATGACTATATAAAATAAAATAATGTATGATTTGGGTTTATTAGGGATCAACTAAAATTGTAGGTAAGAGTGCCTGATCTTTTTACAACCAAATAGTCTTGTCTAAAAAATGTAATAATATGATTAAATATATATTTTTTTAAATTCCTTCATTTTGTCCTTAATAGCATAATTTTTACAGACAAATTATTTTTATCTCTAAAAATTTGTCTTTGAAACTTTAATTTCTTGTAGTAACAGATGGTGGGAGAAAACGGGAGTTGGTGGGAGAAAACGGGAGATGCGCGGTTTGTTTGTGCGAGTACGAGAAGGGTGAAGAGCTACGTACGTTGCCAGAGTGCATATACTCTGGCAACGTGCCTTGTATTGATATGTGGCTCTATTCCCATTCCACTTGTCCCGTTTGCCAGACTCATACGACGCCGTTGCCAGAGGCAGAGACAGCATAGGGCCAAGGGGGTCACATGCCCCCCCCCCCCCACAGTTTTGAATTATTTATTTATTTTTATTTCTTTTTTGTTATTGCCATGTATAAAATGTATTCTCTTTTTTTTTTCTTAACATGTTCTTTGGCTAAGGATTTATTATATTGTTCACAACAAGTAATTATTTGATACTTTGGAAACACTATGTTGTATTATTTATATAGTAGTTTAAATCAATAGTGTAGCGAAAAATATTATAGATTTGATATAATGAACTCATTATTTTCAAGTAGTTGACATACCACTTAGTGTGATTTGTGATTTTCTATACTTTGATTATCACGTAGGTAACGTCATATAGTACTCTAAGACTGTTTAATAATTTTCATTCAAAACACATCATTTATAAGCAATGTCATCTCTTTAATATTTTTCTGCCAAATAAAAATTAAATAGATTTTATAATAATTTGTGTTACAAATGATGTGTTTTTATTTTTTTAAATTAAGAATTTTGATCCATAATTTTTTGTACTAAAATTACAAACTTACATTATCATCCCACACCGAGTTATTTCACACTATTATAGAATTTTGATCTATTCTTATTAATAATGAATATGTAATTTTTTATATTTAAATTTATCTTATAAAATTATGATTATCTTAATGTTACTCATAATTTTTTTAAATAAAAAATTATAATTAATAAATGCTCTTCTAACCTAATTTCCTAGCTCGGCCGTTGCCTTTTATGTTGAGGGTTTGTTCGGATTCTGGTTTGATGGATCGACCACTCAACGAGATCATGGCTTGGCACTAAATTTGGATGTGGATTTGGGGGCGTGATGTGGTGAAATTTTTTTTTTTTTTTTCTTATTAGTGAAAAAAAAAAATTTCTAATAGAGTAACATACCTTTCATGTGAGAGAATATCAATAGAGAGAGATGTCAAAAGCAAAATTATAGCAATTCAACCTAATTCCAACTAGATTTGTATCAAGAACACGTCCTAATTATCTTGTGGCTCAAGTCACATAAGTTGGTAAGAGACCAATAAAAAAAAAAAAAACAAAATGGCACCGTTTGGGAAGGTGGGTAGGAAGTTTTTTTGGCTATTTTAGCCACAAAAGACAAAATAGGCTATTTTAGCCACAACAAACAAAACATCACATCTAATCCATAATTTTTATACTCTTTTCTCACAAAAAAGTCAAAAAGTCCTTCCCAAACTAAACTTTTTAGCCCATACTAAAATAACTAAAAAAGTCAAAAAGTCAATCCACTTCCCAAACGACACCTAATCAAAAATTGGAGATGAACATCTTATACGGTGTCACTCAAAAAATAAATAAATAAAATAAATAGTGAGACTCACTTATCATAATTTTGTTGTGATTGATTTGTGTCTTTGTAGACTTTTGCTATGAACAATTCTCTTTGTTGACAATAACAAAATGAACCCTCTTAACCTATGCTTCTTTCAAATTAACATCATTCTAGTACTCTACAATACATTTAGATTATAAATCTGGATAATAATTTGAAAATAAAAAAAGAAATTAAAATAAATCTTATATTTAATTAACATTTATCTCTTTTTTATTTTATTTTATTTTTTATAATTTTTTTTTTCAAATGTCCACTTAAATTTATAATCTAAATATAGTCTTAGGCCTTGTTTGGAAACAGACTTTTTAGTAATTTTTTGACTTTTTGATTAAAATATGATGTAAAAAAATTAATATGTTTGAGATGACTTTTTTATTTTTTACGAAAAAATGTGCAAAAAGTAAAGAGAAAATAGAATCTTTGACTTTTTGATATAAATTATTAGCTTTTTCATTTTTTTTGATGATTTTTTTGATTTTTTAACTAAAATCATCACTTGTCAAACGATGCCTTAAATTATTGGTCCGGATGTTACGGTGCCAATAAGTAAGGTTAAATATTGTTCTAAATGGCGTCTTGATATGTGTATGTTAGGCGAAAATGCTCAATCCATTGGCAAGCAAATTATTTTTGAAAAATTACTAAATTTCTTTTTTATCTCTTAAATTATTACATTTTCCCCTCTTTTATCCTTAAATTATTAATTTAATTTATTTGGTCTATAAAATTTTGAATTTCAATTATTGTGGTCTAATTGGGATTGTTTGGAATTATCTAAATAAGTACACTTTTTGACTTTTTATGAAATATGAGTTGGGTTTGAAGTGATGTAATAGAGAAGTGATGTGACTTAAATAAGATAATGTGACTTAAATAAGATAGCGACTTTTTGACTTTTTTAAATATGTCAAACCAACCCTGAATATAGTTGTCGAAATTAGTAATTATGAAAATCTAATTCTGTAGGCAAAAAACGTCATTTCAAAATTTGAACAACTTTCTTACGAGCAAATATTCACTTTTATTGTTCATTAATTGAAATGAGGGTTGAAGAAAAAGTTAACTGCTTGGTCGAAGATGGTAAGTTGTCTAATAAAGTGAGTACGAAGAATAGTATTTAGTTGTCTGATTTAAGTTTTTCAAATTATAAAATGTGTAATGGGTGGGAGCTCGAAAAGCTCTGTACCGAATCTCCCGAAAATTCTATTTTGGATAGAAAAAAAAAAATACAAGGCAAAAAAAAAAAAAAAAAAAAAAAAAAAAAAACAAAACAAAACAGTTTACTTAAAATGAAAATTAGGGGTATTGTGTGCACAAGAATTCGAGCTACCAATCAAAATTGTTATAAAATTATCTTTTTGCCTATTAAATTAAGTTTTCTCCATTACAGATTTGGACAGATTGTCTCCAAATAAGACCATTTTGACTAAAATATGAACATTAAGGGAGTCACTACGAAATAAAACTGATAATTTAGCAATAAAATAGAAAAAAAAAAAAAAAAAGCAATAATTTAAGAAATAAAAATGAAATTAACCATGAAAAATGTCAATATCGCTGCACACAGCGGCCGTGCGACATGCAGTGACGGCTCAAAGAAATTTCTCTGGCTTGGTCAGTGATTAAGCTCAACGAAGTCTACTACGAAATTTTTTCACTATTATCATTATATAACATTTATAATCTATAAATTTTAGTACATTCATACTAATCTTCTTATAAAAAAAATGTAAATATCTGAACTTCTATGGTTGCTGTCAACGAATTTTCATATTTTGATTGAAGAAATTTGAAGGATATTTGGTGATTGGTGGAGTGGATTCAATGAAATTCTTTTTTGGGCTTAGATAAATGGAGAAATATTAAATCAGTGAAATTTTGAAAAAATAATTATAAATTAGTAAAAAAAATTCATAAATATTAATAATTAGAATTGTAAATTTTTTCATGTATATGTTATTATTATTATTTTTTAAAAATTCCATTGGGGTGTAATTATCCCTGGGTAAATTTAGTTATCTTTGAGAGGTGAACAAATATATAAGTGACTATATTTTTTTTAGCAGTTTGATTAGTCCAAGTTAATTGGTTTGTATAAGTAAGTAGGGTTAATGATGTAGCGGAATAAATCACACGAGACTAGATATCGTTTTAGTAGACAAGAATTCTTGAATCTAGAAGAACATCCTTGAATCCACAAGAAAGATAGAAGAAAAACTCTTCAAAATACTATTAGTTGAATGAATGAATTACATATACTCGTAGGCTTATTTATAATAAACTAAACCTAATACTTGTAGGAAAAACAATTCTAAAATAAATTAGGAAAGTTAAATCAACACAAATTAAGAAACCTAAGAAACTAAAATTCTAAACTATATAAAATCCTAGTCAAAATCTAATTCCAAAATAATAAAATTAAGAAATATAAAAATTATAGAATTTTGTTCTACATCTTTCTTGCCTTTTGTCGGTCCAATTGTTCCAAGAAGTCTTTGGCTACTTATTCTACTTTAGTTAATATTATCCACATCTATCTATATAATTTTTTGAGAAAATTACCCCTCTTTTGGCAACTTGGTTATAATCTGCTTTTTGGATTATAACACACCCCCTCTCTCACAAAAAAGCTGCGTATAAGCAGCTTTTTACCAAAAAACTGATTATTAGTGAAACATCCCTATCTAAATTTGTGTAGTAGAAGAGGCCCAAAATATTTTTTTTTATTAGCCAGGGTCCCTCAACATTTTCATAGAGAAAATTTGGTTCAGAAAAATTTTGCTCAACTTAGAGAAATTTCAATTTTTACAAAAAAAAATTTCAAAATTTCTCTTAATTGTGGTCAAATTTCTCTAAATCGGGTCAAATTTTTCTAAGTCGAATTTTCTCCGTGAAAATGTCGAGGGACCTTAATTACTATAAAAATATTGTATGCCATTTATCTTATAAAATTTTAATATCAAAGGTCTTAAAAAAAAATCTCCCTAATTTTTTCCCGATTTTTTTTTTCCTATTAATTTTGCTAAATTAGCTGATGGGTCAGTTGATCCACATGGTTCTTGTGTCGTGCCTGAGTTGGGTGTGTGATCGCAGGGGGTTTTGGTGGTGAGACTGGAAGGTCCGTGTCGTGTTGCTTTTGGTTTGGTTTGGTTTGGTTTGAAATTTTGGTTGCTTTTTGTTTGGTTTGAAATTTTGGTAAAGGAATCGCTTGACTCTAATTAAAATTTTAGGATGAGATAGTTGAAGTTTTTGATGATTAGAATTATTAAATGGAAATTTTCATTGGTAAAAATTATTAAATGAAAGATTCTTATCTGTAAAAGTTTTTTAAAAAAAATTTAATTGGATCACATTTTCATAAATTCTTGTCGGTAAAAATTTTCCGTTTAATGATTCTTACGGATCAGAAACCTCAATTATCCAGTTCAATTCAACTTTCAACTGGAGACATGCTAAATTTTTTTGGTAAAATGCTTTGTAGGAGAAATTATTCGGTGGTTTTGGGACATGGTCACTTTGAGTATGTTGTGAGTGGTAAATGGGATGAAATTCACAATTTTGTGTTAAATTACGAAAATAATAAGGAATATGATGATTGATGATTGATGATTGATGAGAGACATTGCCCTTGGACCACCAAATACTTTTTGGTTTGTACATGATGTTTGATATGGAAAATTGTCAATATGCCTATCAAAAAAATGTTAAATTGTCAATATTTAACTAATTGTGAATCATAGGATTCTTAGCCTTGAGGTGTGTCAAAATCTTCATCATGAGTTGGGGATTACATTTTTGTCTTTCAGAGAGATTTTATATAAATATATTTTTTAGGGTTAATTACACTAATAATCCCTATAGTTTGGGACTTGTGTCACTTTGGTCCCTGACTTTTCAATTGTGACACATTTGACCCTGAATTTTGAATCTTGTTTCAAATAAGGACAATTGAAAATATTATTAAATTTTTCAAGGGTAAAATCGTCAATTTGATAAAATATAAACTAATTTGACAAAAATAAATGTCAAAAAAATATTTTAAATTTTTTAAAAATTATTTTTATCCACTAATGATAAAATTATGTAAAATTAATAAAAATTACATGATTAATTTTTTAAAAGTAATTTTACATGATCATCATCCAAACACATAATGAAAATTAATTTGGTAAAAAAAAAAAATAAATGTCTAAAAGATTTATCAATTTTAAATAATTTTATTTTTAGTAGGTAGAAATAATTTTTAAAAATTCAAAAATATTTGTTTGACATTTATTTTTGTCAAATTAGTTTATATTTTATCAAATTGACAATTTTACCCTTGAAAAATCTAATTATATATTCAATTGTCCTTATTTGAAACAAGATTCAAAATTCAGGGTCAAATGTGTCACAATTGAAAAGTCAGGGACCAAAGTGACACAAGCCTCAAACTGGAGGGACTATTTGTGTAATTTGCCCTATTTTTTATTTAATTTTCTTATCAATAATTACTAATGATTGGTTTGGCATGTTCTAAAAAAGTACACTTTTTAACTTAATAACTTACATGGGTTAGATTTTGGTTGGGTTTGATGTGATGTGTTAGAGAGGTGATGCGATTTAAATAAGATGATGTGACTTAAATAGGATAGTGACTTTTTAACTTTTTGTATTATTTATGTTATGCCAAACTTGGCCTAAGATTGTAGGATTCATAATAATAAATACATATATACTACTCATTAATTTGGGCATAATAATAAAATTTTTTAATAAAAGTTATTTATAAATGACAATTTCCTTTTCTTTTTTGGTGACTACTAAGAGAACTGAACAAATTGTGAACATTTATTGTCCGAATAATACTATATAAATAATTTTTTTTTTTTTAAACTTCACAAATTGATGTGACTTTAGGTTGTATTTATTATTTATAAAATACCAAGATCTACCTACTCAACGTCACATTAGTTTATAAATAAAATTCGTAAAGAAATTTATTTGTATAATATTTTCTTTTCTTACCTCATTGGTCCAGAGTTTGTTAGTTTCAACCATTGCCCGGTGGCAAAGTTAAAAATAATTTGCCGAATTTATTAAGCTACTCAATTAAAAAATTGAAGATGCTCTCACAAGTGTAAGTGTAATTTTTTCAAATAATAACAAGAAAAATAATTTAGTTCCCTATCTCTCCCTAAATTTTACCTCTAATGACGAAGAATTAGGAAGGTTAAAGATGAGAGAGACGAGTGTTAAAGATGAGAGAGACGAGTGTGAGAATACTTCACATGTGTTTTAGTCACGTTATTATAGTAGATATAAAATCTTCTGTAATTCACAATTTATTAAATTTATTAAAAATAATATATTAATTGTATTTATTAAAAATATCCCAACAAGAACTGGAGGTTCTCAATCAAAGAATATAGCGGGACTATAATAGCAATAAGGACCCGTTAGTCTAATTTGTTTGATCGGTCTCAAATTTCATCCCAATAATGTCCCATTCAACTATATATATGTATATTTATTTATCTCTTTCTCTCATAACCCATCCCACAAAACACATAAAAAATTAAATTACGGGACTCGAAATTCTCTAAGGCGACATAAAGTCAAGAGAATGAGACAACAAACCTAACCTTAGCAATCACCGACTCACAAACACACACATAGTTTTGATATGCACTCTTCTAACTAACTATCCGTTTCTTCAAAATCTTCTCAATCATGACTGAAGATGCCGAAGAAGATGAATCTCAGCTCAAATCCCAACTCTTCGTCCTCGTCATCATCTTCGGCTCGGCTGCCCTCGTCGTCGTCTTCTACCATTTAGTCAAAATCACATGGTACAATCGCCGCCACCGGGCCAGATCGAGACAACCACGGCCTCGGACTGGCCCTGAAAACTCGACTGTTGAGGCCATCCCGGCCCATAAGTACCGAAAGGGCGCTGACGTGGCAGGGGGAGAGGATGCTGCCACGTGTGCGGTGTGTTTGTGTGATTTTGAAGAGGGAGATGAGGTACGCACTTTGCCCGGGTGTATGCACTCATTTCATGTAGATTGTATTGATATGTGGCTTTTTTCGCATTCGAATTGTCCGATGTGCCGGTCCGATGCTGTGTCGGCGCCGCACACGCCGGCCGGCCGACATGGGTCTAATGTGGTACCTGAGCTGGGTGTGTAATCTCCGGTGGTTTGAAATTTTGGTGAAGTGATTGGTACATGATGCTGTTTTTTACAGCTCATATTCATATAGTATAGTTTTATTTTATAATTTTTAATTTTAAAAAATTATGTTGAAGTGTTCGTACAGTTTTCTAGTCATAGTTTGTTAGACTGAAACAGGTTAAATATGTCCAAGTAAATTGATTACTGAGCAGCATACTTTACTTGGAAAAAACTGCATCAAACATGCCATGATGCTATTAAATAAGTTAATATCAAATTGTTAATATATATGTATTTTTGGGAGTTATGTGATACATTACAGCAAAATGTCAGTAATGAGCACTCTCTATTATGTTTATAATTTTGTTTATTTATATTTTAGAAATTTTTGCCAAAGTATTTGGTGCAAATATAAGAGGTTGATTTATTTTAAATTAGCTAAAAATGTTAATTATTACGCAGGAGGAAAATTGTTAATAACTTCAGATTTTCTATTATCAATTTTTACCTTGTTAGAAGTGGCAATAAAATGTCCATCATGAGTTGGGGATAGCATTTTCTCTTTCACTAATATTATACGTAAATGGTTGTATGACTTATTTTTTATTATTTTTTTATCATTAGATACAAAGATAACAATGATAAATATACGTGAAATCTATTATTTTATTGAAAGTAATAAAAAAAATGAAAAAAAAAAAATCATTTGTATATAACAATTTTCTTTTTACTTTTTTGGTTGTGATTATTTAGCATTATTTTCCGGAATAATGTTATACAAATAATATATTTTTATTTTTATAAATTCATTTTACAAACTGGCGTGATTCATTTATTTTGAATGGATTTCCTTTAAAATATTAATTTCTGGTTTTGTTTGTATTTTAGGGAAAAAAAATTCAGAATATATATTTTTTTAAAAGATGGAAACTAATTTAATAAAAATAAATATAAAATAAAAAATTAAAATAAATTGTTTTGTAGAAAAAATAAAAATAAAAATAAAAAATTGTTACCTTCATTGATGTCATTGTCAGGTGACAAAGTTAAGGGCACTTGGCCTAATTTAGGGTTGATTTGGGGTGTCTTAAAAAAGTGTATTTTTTGTCTTTTTACGAAAAGATGTGCAGAAAAGTAGAGAGGTGATGTGATGAAAAAAAGATAAAAAGATAAAAAGATGGATTATATAGGTTATGCCAAACAAGGCCTTAGAGCTCGCTTGGAAAAGAGGGTTTGGGTTTTTTAATTAAAATAGTTATAAAAAATAAAATAATTTTTTTATTTTTTTAAAAAATCACATCTAATCTATAATTAGAGTTAAAAAAATTTTTTAAAAAAAAAATTTAAACGAGACTTTTTAATCACATATTAAAATAGTTAAAAAAATTTAAAAATTTAAAAATCAATTCACTTTCCAAATTAATCCTTAATTCATTTATTTATATATATATTTTTTGACGGGTTGGCCTAACTTAGTGAGCACTCTTTCTGCCAACAGTAATGTTGTATAAATGTCAAAAACATACAAACCCCACCCCCCAAACCCAAAAATAAAAAAATAAAAAAAAAAACACAAAAACAAAAACAAAAACAAAAAAAGAAAAGAAAAGAAAAAAAAGGTATACAAATGATGATGTCGCTAATTGATGGGCTATCAATTTATAAGAAAAAAACCAACCAATCAAGATAATAAAACTGTCAACATCACATTATCTTGATAGAAAATTTAATATAAAAATAAATAAATAAAAAAGAATTGTTTTCTCCATCAATAGACACACTAGACTATTAGATTAGGGGTCATTTCGAAAGGAATTTTTTATTAAATTTTTAATTTTTTATCTCTCACATTTTTTTTTTATAAAAAAAATAAAAAAATTTTAAAAAAAATTAAAAAATCAACTTTTTACTAACTTAACAAATCACTCCTACCACACAAATTTAGCTCAATTTTTTGAATGCTAGAAAAATTCTTCGTTTTGAACCAAATTCATCAATAAACAAAACTTCCAAGTAATGTGCATATACAGAGAGATTGTTGGGACAAAAAAAAATTGATTTGGTTTGACATAAGTTATAAAAGTCATGTGAAACCATCCACACTACTAGCCCAATATATATCAAGATTTCTTTAGTAACCAATTAACTATCGAATAAAAGACAAAAAGAAGAAATTGAAAAATGATATTTTTTTATATAAATTTTTATTTATATAGGAATACTAATAACTTAACTTCATTGGACAATATGCAAAATATATAAATTAAAAAATTAATTACACCAATAATTCCCAAAGTATAAAAAAATGTTTAATTTTAGCTTTCAATCATGGTTCTAAATTGTGGTATTGGATAACGTAATGGTATCAATCGCAGAGTATCGGTATCAGTAGTATCGGTTGGTACGTATTAGGAATTGAGTGTCGGAGCGGTGAAATTTTTAAAATCATTTCGCAAGTTTTTTAACTTTTTCTTTCTCGTACCGGTCCGAACCAATGAGTATCGGCCCGTCGTTAGTTGTGTAACGGCTTGTGTAATGGTTACAGACCGCTACTGTCACAATCCAAATCTATCCTTATAGGTTTAATGTCATGACTGACCAGTAATCATAGATTACCTATGGTTTCTATAAACAAAATCTGTTTAATATAAAGTACAGAGCTTAGCGAAAGTATATCATAATATAAAAATTATCCATTGAGCCGTGCGTATATGAAAGGAACTTCAAATCAAAACTATACAACCATTCTATAAGTGCATACATCACTAAAATTTAAATAAGAACAAACATTTAGCCCACAATTTTGAACTTGTCAAGTCTTACATACACAAAAACCCCATACCAAAAATCAACTAAGAGTTCATAAAGTTCATTACAAAAAGGGGTTTAGACTTTTCTTGGCTTCGCAAGAGTCCAAGTTGGCTCTATCTTGAGAGCTCCACAAAAGGCTAGCCACAGGGTAACTCCGAGGCGATCTCTATCCTTGATGCTCAACTTGCTCACCTACATATATATACACACACACATAAATAGTGAGCTAATACCCAATGAGTAATAGCATAATAAAGAGGTTATATGAATGAAATTTAATACCATTACAAATACCAATTTCACATTTCTAGTTAATCTTGTCATCAATAACCATTTCATTCAAATCACGTGGCACATCCAATTGAGTAACAATGCTTTCATAACAATGGGACCACGAGGGTTGATCAATGTTCAATATCCAATGTGGTCACGGTATTGTTTCCCTCGGGCGAGAACCAATGGGCCATGGAATTATATCTCCTAGGCAAGGGCCTCTTTATTAATGGGTCGTGGTATTAATTTCCCCCAAGCAAGAGCCTATTTAGACAATGAGCCATGGTGTTATATCCCCCAAGCAAGGGTCTATTAAACAATAGGTCATGGTATTAATTTATGTTGAAATAATCTTCTGTGTACAATAAATAAATTGAAACTAAATCAAACAAATAAAATAAATAACGTACCGAATTTATTTTACCGAACTAAATGAATAATAAAAAGATCAAGTCAACTGTGTGACACTATGTCCTTAATACAGATTCGCCCTGCTACGGTGCTTACGGTTAAGTAGCGTATATCTCCCAGGATATAATGATCTTCACAAATTATAATAGTACTCCAAACAACTTGTACGGCGAACAAAACCTTGTGTTCTATACTATCTTTATTTTTCCTTAAAAAACTAATATGAAGAGTATTTATGCAAAGAGCAAAACTGGACAGCAAAGTGAAACTTTCAGATTATTTTTTTGATCATCAAACTGCTGAAACAATGCTGGTATTTATAAGCAAAATAATCTACCCAAACAGGTTCAATTTTGAACCAGACAGGTGCAAATTTTGAATGAACAGATGCAGTCCAAAATTCAACAAATCATGGATGATTGATCTGTTTGGCTTGCGATTTCTATACGTATAACAATGGCCGATTATAAGCGATTTCAACGATTAACTTTGTTGGAAATTTCGGACTAAAGGAGATAAAAATGGACAGAAAATTAATTCAATTCTTGGCACAAAATTTGTATTTGATTTCATTAAAAAATTTTGTCTAAAAGATTAATATTAAAACTGACCCAACCCACAACCGCACCGAGTATGGTGGGATAGCATACGCGCGTGCGTATGGTGGTTTGGGCTAAGGTTCATTTTGTCCATAACTCCTCCCTTCTACAAACTTGGAGTGCTCCTTGGCGCCCAACCCAAGTGTTGTAATCTAAAGCTTATATACATACATAAGTTCTCTTCAAGTTTCAATGTGGGACAACCCATTTCAAGGAAACCCACATTTACTTCTTTAATTGTCCATTCCATGAACCCGAAAATGACGTCAACTTCTCATTCATTCATAAAGGGTTTTGACGAACTGTCTTCACCGTGTGACTTGTCACGTAGCAAGGAACACATCATCTCTTCATACCTACCTCAAAAGCTGTTTGGAGCCCACTCAATTTTGGGCTCAAAGTTGACCCAAAATAAGTCTTATAAAACCAAAATTTCCAACAATTTCCAACAGGCAAGAGCTTATTTAAACAATGGGTCAAGGTATTATATTCCCCAAGCAATGGCCTATTAAACAATGGGCCATGGTATTAATTTTCCCCAGGCAAGGGCCTGCTTAAACAATAGGCCATGGCATTATATCCCTTAGGCAAGGGCCTATTAAAGGATGCCATGAATATACATTTAAAGAGAAACTTCACTCATAGTAACAAGTAGTACTTCAATAAGTCATTCAATCATTCATGTATCAATTTCGATAACAATAACATTTTTGAAAATAAATATAACTTGAACATATCTTTATATAATTATTACTCACAGTGGACTATATAATCACTAGGCCTTGGATGTCCATCTATTCAAAACACATAACAAAAATACAATTGAAGTACCATTCGATATTCATTTCGCTTTAATTAAATTTTCCTCATGTGTTTCTAACTTATTCCATGTTTATATAAGCTCAATTGGTGCCTAAGAGTACTGAAAATGACATGAGGATGTAAGTATGCACTTAAAAGAATTAGTCAAAATTTACTGAAAATAGGGTCCTCGCTCGAGCAGGGGTTCAAAAATAAGGGTGGTCACTCGAGAGCAACTTAGGTCGCTCGAGTGGTCTGTAAAACTCTGTAAAAGTACTAGTTGCATGATTTTTATACTTGAGCTAGATTTCCGTCACTCGAGCGATGAGCAATGCAAAATAGGGTTCGCTCGAGCACATCTTTGGATGCTTGAGCCACTGTACAATTCTCTACAAAACTTCTGGGAGCTTGATTGTTATGCTCGAGCGACACTTTCTTCGCTCGAGCGGACAGGTCGAATTCTGGAATTTCCATAACTGTGTTTGAAGTTTAAACTTGATATTCAAAGGTCCAAAACTTGTGTTTTTGGTATAAAATCATGGGAAAACATTTTAGAACTTGAAAATATAGTCAATTTGAAACCAATTACCCAAAATCATGGACCAAATTCTCAAAATTAGACTTAAAACATGAGGTTAAAACCATGCATGATATGTATTGCACTCATTTCTTTTCAAAACTCTCATGCATGAGATGTAAAGTGGAAAAACTATGAAACATCTCCAAAAATGTTAAATATAGCTTCATGTATGTGGAAGATCCCATGAAATTCAAACTCAAATTGGTGATTCATGCATGTATGTACATAATTCAACTCAATCCTTCCAATTCAAAATAATTCATGTCTCCATTGTACAATTACATGCAAATAAGCTCAAGAACTAGCTGAATTCAACTTCTACATGTTTTATTTACAAGGATTAAGGTTGAAAATTATACTTAAGGCTTGAATTCAAATGTACTCTTTTTTCAATTTTTCAAATCTCCTTCAATTCCTTCACAATTCTCTTCTCTCACTCTCTAAGTGTTGAGCTCACCCTTGTTCTTTCTCTCTAATCTCAGCCAAGTGTGTATATTCTATGAGTTCAAGTCATGAGTTGGCTTATATATGGTGTAATTAACTTAGCCTAATCAAAGTTGATTAAGGTTAATCAATTAGGCTCAATTCTAACTAAGTCAATCAGTTTATTCTAATTATTTTGATCCGAATCAAATTTTGACGAAAGTTGTCATAAAATTCTAAATATTATAATTAACCTATTGGGCTAATCAATTTTGGCTTCTGAAGCCATTTGGGGTAGGGATGGAAATTTGAACCTGGCCCGATGGGGACCCGACCCCCCGACCCCAATCAGAATGGTTTTTTCTTGAAAAATACCCCTGTGGGGACATGGATGGTATTTGAAATTAAATCCCCAATTAGTTTTGGGTCGGGGACAGGGATAGCGTTCACAACCCCGGACTCGGCCCATCCCCATCCCCGTTTCTCCCCGAAGTGAAATTACTATCATACCCTTTATATATACATATATAAACCAAACCCAAAAAACAGGCCCAACAACCTCACACGGCCTCTCATCTATCTATCTATCTCTCTAAAAGCCTCCCTCTTCCGCCACTGTCCTCCTCTCTTTCACTGTTGGCGCCAATCTTCCTCTCTTCGCCGTCCTCCTCTCCCTCCTCCTTCGCTGTCCTTGTCTCCCTCCTCCCATCACCATTGAACTCAGATCTGCAAACTTAGATCTCGACCGTCAACGCCAAACTCAGCGAGGCCACCAAGTCTCCGATCTGTCTCATGTGGCTTAGATCTCACTCTTCATGCCCGTCGTGCCGCCAGTTCCTCTCATTTTGCGATATCTCTCTCGCGATCTCTCTATACTTAGATATCTCTCTCTCTCTCTCTCTCTCTCTCTCTCTCTCTCTCTCTCTCTCAATTTGTGATGTTGATGATGTTGGTGTTGATGTTGTTTGATAATGATGTTGGTGTTGATTGTGACAACCCTTACCTCTGATTAGTGTTAAACTGTGATTGAGCATGATAAGTAATTAATTAGAATGAAATCCTAATCTATTTGCATGGGTGTATTGCTTTAAATGCATTTCTATTTGTTTGATTACTGAATGATCTGTTCATGTTTTAATTTCGAACTACGAATTGAAGGCCTTATCGGTGCCCGAATCAGATTTTGACTAGTGTTATGTGCTAATTAGGATTTATGTGATTTTATGGTAGGTTTAATTAAAAATCTAATTTGGAATGATTAAATTAGATTAAATAATGTTAAATTACATTAGCTTGCATTTACTACCACATTGCCACTATTGGGCCACTTCCAAAAGCATCTTTGAGGCTTAATTCATACATGTTGATACACCATTCTTCAGCCACTTTCTCTAGACCAAACCATGGACAAGAGAGAGAGAGTAGGAGAGCTTTAATTCAACAAGTTTTGGCTCGGAAAATTAGGAGAATTAAAGAAAATTTGCAAAATTAGACCTCCATACTTGGAATTCAGGACCTAAGGTAGGAAATTCATTCTTTTAATTGTGAATTTAAGTTGTTTCTTGCATGGTCCATGGTAAAATTGGTAATTAGAGTCAAAAGTTAGCTCAAAGTGTTCTATTGAGTAGCAATGTTTGCATACATGTCCATGTCATTGAGTTTTGAGGTCAATTACATGAGAATTTCCGCATGCATGGTCATATTTTAGTTGTGGTCCATGAATTCACCATGATCTTGAGCTCAAACTTGCATTGGATCTTGTTTTGGAGCATTAGAGTTTATGAGAACTCTTGCATGTGATGTTTTTGCATTGTTCTTCAAATTTCTTTGAAATTGGTGTTCAATTCGCTTAACTATGGGCTTGATTTCATAAATTGATCTTTCAAATATGTTGTATTATGGGTTTTTAAGTGTTTTCCAGAAAATTAGCCCAAAAGAATCGAGTTTGAAGCTTTAAAGGTTGAGTTTTGTGCTTGAGGGATCAATCTAGAAATTCCAGATTTTGGATCCACGCTCAAGTGTAGGACTTCATGCTCGAGCGTACACTCTAAGTGCATGCATTTCTGCTCGAGCGTATAAAGTCACACTCGAGCGTGAAATGCATATGCCTAGAAGTTCATGTGTTTTGCAGTCCGCTCGAGCGAGGATTTGAGTCTCACACTCGAGCGAAGGTTGAGCGTCCGTCGAGCGTGAATATCATGCAACCAGTACTTTTCATGAGTTTGCAGCCCGCTCAAGCGAAGGAAGTCACGCTCAAGCGAAGCTTCATTGTCTGCATGTCTGCTTGAGCGTGGACCCCTGTTTCAGCAAATTTTGAAAAGTGTTTTAAAGTACATTTTTGCATCCTCATTTCATCTTAGGCATTCCTAGGCCAAGTTTAAGGTATCTTATGAGGTTAATGTTATAGAACCACATCGAGTCAAGTTAAAGGATTAAGTTATTATCCCAAGTGTGTAACTTAGTGTGTGTTTGTTCTGCAACTGTGTAGGGTTGGCACCCGAGGACGCTGACTAGCTTGTCTTTAGCCCAGTGCTCTGTGAGTAACAATGTTGTAAAGATATGTTCAATTATAACTATTTTTGAACGATTGATTATACTGCTTTCTGAAATGGCATCGTTTACTGAATAAATGTTTGTCCTATTTGTAAACTGTATTCGTGGCATCCATAGCAACTTCTTTATTCTTGTACTATTACTACTTTATTACAGATCTCTGGTTCAATATTTGGAACTACCATCATTTCTTGTTTTGATGGCCATCAAGTATTCGTCGATCTGTTAAGACCCTCTTGTCTTTGTTTTGCTATCGGATGTGCCACATATGACTACTATGGTTTTTAATAACTGTTATGGTATGAAATGTGAGCCACTGATTGAATAACTGATTTACTGATACAAATGACTGTTTTAATTACTGAAAGGACATTCATTCTTAACCCCTTTACCCATTTGTTATTCATTAGGCTTTAGCTCACTGTTTATATTTATATGTAGGTGTCCAGGCACCGGACCGAAGCTAGGAGCGTCAAGTTAAGCTCTCGTTTTGTCAAGCCAACCTTTGTGCCTCACTTCGAGGTTCCAAGTCCGTTGAAGCTAAGATTGTTTTGGGGTGTTCCGGATTCACTCTTTTGTCTCCGTTTTGTATTAACTGAATAAAGACTCGACTGTACAGTTATGGCGAAGGGATTTGGTCCCTAACCTAGATGTTTGTGTATATGACGTATGTATATATGTTTTGGTTATGAATGTGGCTTGTTCATAAAAGTCTTTTTGCATTCAGATTGTCACAGCTTATTGGACATTCTTTTATTACTGTTTGGCTTTCGCTAGCCCCTTACTATGTATTATTGTCATTACTGTTAAGCAGGCCTTCGGTAATCACGAATTACTGGCCAGTTGAGATACTAAACCCATAGGGGCGGGTATGAGTCGTGACATTGATGTTGTTCGATGATGATGTTGTTTGATGATGATGTTGTTATTGCTAACTTGTTGTTTTTTGGATTTTTATTTATTTATTTATTTTTGGTCTGGGGAACTTTCGGGGTCAGGGAAACCCAATCCCTGTTGGGGGCGGAGACGGGGACTATGATAGGTTTCCCGTCGGGGATCGGGGCCGGGGAAAGGGAAGTTTTTATCATCGGGGATCGAAGACGGGGAGTGTGGTCCCCGACCTTGCCCCGACCCGTTTCCATTCTTAATTTGGGCTTTCAATTCCTAATTTTAAGTCGTTAAGTGAATAGATATTCTATATAATAACAGATAACTACAAAATTTAGTATGCAAACACATAATTAAATACACAATTATGCAATTAAGCTTATTGAAACAATATAATATGATAGTACGGGGGTCAGGGTCGTCACAGCTACGTATCGGGACTTGGTCGATTCTCCTACAATTTTTTATCTCAGCGCTATACCGGTCTGTATCCGTCGCTGTGCTCTATTTTTCCGATATGAACCGGCCGATACGTAGCGTATTGGTCGGTTTTTAGAACTATGCTTTCAATATTTGAACTTTTTTTTTATTTTTGTCTCCAAAATATGCAATCTGTTATAGTTTATCCCTGATATTAAAGCAGTTTAAAATAAATAATGAGAGAAGAGTAGTATTTTTAAAATTTTACATGTAAACTCAAGAAAATAAAAAAAATAAATTTGTTGCTTTTTGACCTTCAAAATATGTGCTTTTTGTATTTTGGTCCTCAATCTTTTAATTTTGTTGCATTATTTTTGTTGTAAAGTTTTGAAATTGCTCCTCATTTTGTTATTGATTTTGAACGGTGCCAATGACAAATATTAAAATGTAACATATTGTATATTTTGAAGACCAAAGTAAAAAAAAGAAAGAAAAAAAAAAAGTGTACTAATATATAATATATCGCATACCTTAGGTAAATAAATGACGATGCTTATTTTTTTATTTTTTATTTTTTTAATAAAACACACGATACAAGCTTACAAAGGGGCAAATAACGAATAAATAACAAAATAAAACAAATGAATAAATAACTATGTTGGTATCGGTATTTGTCTTGTTACATTTGTTGTGACTTCATTATGCATGATTTCAACCTACAATATCATTGGTGAACAAGGTACAATATATAATGCAATACTAGACAAATATATGTAGTTGGAGAAACATTAGATAATTTAATTAATTATAGGCCATTTATTTATATCTATTCAATGTCTTGATCAATTAATTGTATGACATTTTAATCAAGCAAGGACCTAATCTACCACATCCATCATAATGAAAGAAGATCATACCACCCACATATTTGGTCTCCCACCATTCTTGGTGGCCGTAATGGGCATTGCCGCCGCCGCCATCACCCTTTTAACTTACAACTGCATAGTGGCACGGTGGTGCAACCACCACCGAGAGTTCATTCCCCGGTGGCCCTGCCCACCACGAACCAATCATAATGAAGACATACTAAGCAGCATAGAGATTTCCATTACAGAGTTAATTCCTTCATTGAAATACAACGAGGATATTGGCATGGTATCAAAAACCCAAGACAAAACATGTGCTGTGTGCTTGTGTGAGTTCATGGATGGTGAACCGGTTCGGGTCCTGCCTGAGTGTTTGCACTCGTTTCACGTACCGTGTATCGACATGTGGCTGTGTTCTCACTCAAATTGTCCGGTTTGTCGCACAGAAGCAACACTGGCACGACTCCGTCTGAGCCGCCTGCCTGGAGTCGATGCCTTGAGGGTGCCACCGGTTGAAGCAGTATGACCCGGTAAGTTTTATCATTTTAGTTAGTTTGGTGGGTGGTTTAGCTTAGAGTACACCGCATATGATTTTTTCTTGGATTGATCTTATTTTTTACAATATTCCCAAGGAAGCAGGCCTTGGGCTTTAGGAAAATATATTTTTTTGCCAAGTCTCTATCAATCATACAGGGGAGGTTTGTTTGGACGTATTGCAATGTAATAGATTATCAGTTTTGAGATAAATAATTTCTGGGTTATCTGAATGAAAATAATGTATATTTAATTATTAATTTAGCCTTTATTTTTTTTTAAACCAACCAATAGATTAATAAATTCATTAAATGTGAATTCAATCACAAATAATCCATAGAGAACAATAATTATGTGCCAATTTTAATAAGATAATTGATAATACTTCCATGCCAACTTCTTATGAATGTAATAACTGGTTAAAATCACGTGGCATCTGGTTCATTCATTTGTACATTTGTGCGGCGTACCAAAATTTATTTTTTAAATAAAAAATTAATTTTAAATCTTAGTACTTTGCGTATAAATTTTACAGCCCTGCTGCAGACCCCCAGTGGGGGTCGCACCCCCAGTGAGGTGGCGAGCCCCCACTGGCCGAAACTTTAAAAAAAAAAAAGTTTTTTTTTTAACCAATCCCAGCGCGCCACCTCACTGGAGGTCGACCCCCGGTGGGGTCCGAAGCATTAATCAAAATTTTAATAATTGAAAGTTAAATATAAATAGATTTGCTAATAACTGATAAAAAATTTTGTTATTGTGCGTGATTCTATATAAAATAGGCTCATAAAAATAATTTTTTCAAAGTTTAAAAAAAAATGTGTATTTTTAATTTGAAATCAAATCCTTAATTGTGTTAATCAAATTTATCAAAACTCATGATTTCTATTTGTATCAAAATAATTTTTTTTTAAATAAAAACAACAGAAAATTCTATAAAATACAAATTATAACTTGGTTATAACTCATGGTATATTATTTTAGTAATTAATTGAAAAGATCTTTTCTAATTTCTTGTATTTTTAGTTATGTCTAAAGTGGTGCATCAGATCTTTAATAATGTTTCAACTAGTGTTTGATTATGATCTATTATAATATTTTTATATGACAACATTTAAGTATTTATTACACGAAAAAGTACTTAAGGTGAGTTGACTCAAAAGTATGATTTATACTTATATCAGTAAGCTCGTAAGACTTATTCATATTGATGCATAAAATATTACAAATTCAAATTATAAATAGTATCCTCAAAGGGAATCATGCATAAAATGTCTATTACCTTAATATTTTTAGTTCTCAAAAGGATTTTGATTAATTATGTAACATATCATAATAACCGCAAAATTTTTATTCAACTTAATTTTTTTTGTATATCTTTTTTTGACAGAACTTATGAAGATGCATTATCAGTAATACTATAAATTCAAAATTTTTATTTAAAAATTGTTCAAGAAACATCAATGGATGCCTTAAATATATACAATCATTTTCGATGAATCATTATTCTTTAAAATAATACTCCACACTGGAAATTAGGGGTGGGCGCGGATCGGTTGCGGCCACAGAATCTCTAATTCGCCATTCGTCCGCCAGATTGGCAGATTGGAGAAAATCAATCCGCATCCGTTCGCCAATCCGGCGGATGTGGATTGAGTGGATTGGCGGTTTGGCGGATGGATGCGAATCGGTTTGACGGTTTAAAATTTTATAAATTTTCAGCATAATTCAACTTGTACACTTCCTCAAAAAAGAAAAAAAAAAAGTGTTACAGTCAATGACTTAAAAAAATATTACAATCACTGCATGCCTCATCCAAAGCAAAAAAGTTTGAAACTTTAGAATATCACAATCACTGCATGTCTCATCCACATACTACAATCACAGCATGCATCAACATAAAGTATTACAGTCTGTGATTTTTAAAATATAAAAACAATTCAAGCCACCGAAACCATGAACAGAGCAGTAGTAGGGATTGTATGTCTCTGTATTGTTACATCTATATTTGTTTTTGAAAACAAAAACCAACCAGCATATATCATATTTTCTATTTATTATTTTTTGAGATAGATTTAAAAACCAAAAAATATAGATAAATAATACGTTTATTTTTTTTTAATTTAAAAAAGACATTCAAGTTGAAAACTTTTTTCAACAGAATATTTAAACTCTTTTTTAATTGAAAACACAAACAGAATATTTAAACAAACTGAAAACACAAAGTCTTATCAATTACTAGGGGTACTCGCGGTTTGGCGGTTCGGTTGCGGCCAAAAAAATCTCAAATCCGCCATCCGTCTTCCAGATTGGCGGATTGGAAAAAATCAATCTGCAACCGTCCGCTCGTTATCACGCATCCGTCCAAAATGCAGCAGATCGGTTCGGTTCGGTCGGTTTTGGCGGATCGGTATATCCGCTGCTCACTCCTACTAGAAATTGAGGTTTTAGAGGCGTTTAAAAAACGCTGTGATAGGTCCTAAAAATGCAGTCAAATCCTTTTGTGACGTTTAGCACCAAACGCCAAAGATGCGACCGTCATTATAACTCTATGGCACTTTAGAAACGTCGCTATATGACAATAGACGGCATTTTTAGAAAAGAAAACGCCGCTAAAAGTTTTACTAATGGTAACATGACGTCACCATGCTATTTAGCGACGTTTTTAAAACGCCGTCGTATCTCTAATGCTATTTGACGATGTTTTTAGAAATGCCGTGATAGCCCTCTTTTTTTCTTTTCTTTTTTTTAAATGTGCAAATTTTATGTTATTGAACTAAAAAAATACCTATAATAAAACTAAAAAATAACACTACTATAAAATAATAACTCTCACTCACATAGTAAAATCTTATCAAATGATAGTCCACAATCATTGTGCAAAAAAAAAAAAAAACATTCCCACACTAATCATTTGAATAACATTAAAGAGTCACCAAAATTGGATGCCCCTCCATTTGAGCCAAAATAGGAATCTGAGTTCACCAAAATACGAATACCTATGAAATACAAGCAAAAAACACAATTAAACACCTGTTTTAACAAGATTTTAGCTTCCAAAAAGTAAATTTTATTTCTTCTCTCCCACACACCTGCAGAGGGGTTTTGAGGAAGGAAGAAAGAGAAGAAAAGAAAAGGACAATAGAATAATTACCTAGATAGATAGAATACAGATTAGAATAATTTCTTATTCAAGCATCTACCTGTGAGTTGAGATAACATCTTGTATAATGTATCTATGTAGCCAGTCAATATTCCCACACATAATCAAAGATGATCCTTGACCTGAAGCACACATTACTAGTCATAAACATGAAAAATGCTGCACCTTATATGACTAACAGAATGAATATACAAATTCTTTTGGCTGACTTGTATGCCTTGAGAAAGTTAGGCATGTCAATCACAATTTAATTGAATCTTGCATTTGACTCGTTACATTCTAATTTTTCCTAGAACCACTTGATCCTAATACTGCATAGAAATCATAGAGCAACTAGATTGTAGCATGATCTGAAGGTCGTGATCTGGACACCTAGCATTCATATTGCTTTTCTAGGTTGTACACGAGACTTCAAGCAGTTATATTGTTTTTGAAAACTATTCTCAAATTTAGGAAAATATAGATAACATGAAAAAGCATCTGGTGATATGGTCCAAAGCTTCTTTTAGAGAGAAAAATTGGTAAGGGTATTTTTAGAGTTTTGATGAATAGTTATATTCACATTTCAGGAACTTGAGCTGATATACTGGAAGCAACCCAAATAGAAAAGTGCTGCAGGTTTTTGCTTTTTCATTTTCAGCTTATAGGTGGAATGTGGTATTCTCATAGAGTGATGTGGGATGCACTCACAGAAACAATAAACCAATTCAAGGAATTTCTAACACATGTATTCAATTAGTTCATAAAGATAAAATTCCAATGGTGTCACATAAGAAAAATTGACAAAACCAGACATACCAACTCAATTGGTCACTAAACAAAACATATACTATGATCAGAAAGGCACAAAAAACTGTCAAAAATAAGTAAACCACAGAAAATAAGAAATCAAGCCAAAAAAGTTGTATCCAAATGCTAAGAATACTACCAAATCCAGATTCTGATATTTTGTCACATATCCATGTTATAGTCATTGCACCACACACCAAAAGAAAACTTGTCACCATCACATGCTTCACCCTGCAAATAGCACATAACGTAACAAAACACATGCCCTCTAGACTTCCCGGTATCTCTATCGGTAATTACCAAAACTACTGATAGTTTCAGCATCCAGACACTACCATAGTTCCATAGCAACCCATAGTAGCCTTCTTATTTTATTTTATGAAACTTTTTATTTTGGAATTTTGAAGAGATATATTAACCCTTACTAGTTAGTTCGTGCCGAAACACACACAAGGATTACCACCAATTTACACACAAACCACATATAACCCTCAATTTGAATTTTTTAGATCAAAGGTCTTAGGTTCAAGTTCCATTCGCCTCATTATATAATTTTGTGTTTAAATAATTGTTATAGAAGTATGTTGAAAAAATCCAAAATATGAAACGTAGACATCATGAGAAGCCTTCACTTTATCCAGCAAAATTTATCAAAATCCAAACTTTAAGCAATGTCCCACTGACCCAACCACTCAATTGATCAAAAATCCAACAAAATAATTGATAAATGACATATATAAGCATCAAAAAAGTTCTAGATTTGGACAACCAATCTATGAGCTAACCATATGCTAGTGTAGCACTCCGTGTATTGGTTTTATTGTTGGCCATTAAAGTTCATGAAGCTTGAGTTGAACCATGGGGGCAAATTAAAATTTGCACTCTAAATTTGTGGATGAATGTATATGTAATTTAAAGATATATATATACTAATGTATATGCAATCAAAAAAATTTATACACTAATGTATATGAATATTTTATAAACCAAAGTCTACAATATTATAACAAATTTGTTGATTTCTTTTAATTGCTAAGTTATTTAAAAATAGTTATATTATGCTAAATTGGTATTTTGATTTTAATCACATATCTCATACCCCTTGACAAAAAACTTTAAAGGAGCATACTTGTAGGTGTGGGAAGTTTGGGAAAAGAAAAATGTGTCCCCCCCTTTTGTTTCGTTATTTATTTTTTATTTTTACTACAGTTACTAACAAAGAAGGAAAACTTAAAAGTATAGTGCCACTACAAGAAGTAACACTTTTGCCGACTAAAAAATTGGTTGCTAAAAGCCCATTTTAGTCGGCAAAAGTTATTCGCGATCAATTTTTTTAGTCACTACTTTGGTCGCCAATTGAGGGTCGACAAAAGTAATTTGCGACCAAAATTTTTGTTGGTCGGGAAAAGTTGGATTTGCCGACTAAATTTTTGGTCGCTAAATATATCATTACTGCTACTAATCCATTTTGTCGGTGAAACACTTTGGTCGCAAAAAGTGATATTTTCCCGACCAAATATCGTAGTCGCCAATTGTCACATCTCACGACCAAACAGATTAGTCGCCAAAAGTCAAGGAATCGCCGACTAACAATTTAGTTGCCAAAATGTAAGGAATTGCTGACCAATGATTTTAGTCGTAAAGTGTAGAATTTGCCGACCAATTTTTTAGTCGCCAAATCTCTCTTTTTTTTTTTTTTTTTTTAGAACATTCAATTTTTGTTTTTAAACATTCAATCCAATATCAAACAAAATTCATTCAACCCAATCACAATTAAAGAACAATAACATTTAAAAAATTAAAAATTACTCACAGTTTTGGTACCACAATTAAGGAACAAAATTCATTCAACACAACCAAAGAATTTAACTAAGAAGAAAACTTGAGAATTTAACATGTATACAAGAGCAATAGTACGTACAATCTGTGATTTGGCAAAAACAATTATTAAAAATTCAATCTCAAACTACACTTTGCTCTCACCAAAAATTAAAAGAACAAAGAAATCAAAGAAAATAACAAGGTATGAGGCTATTGGAACAGTTCTTCTACTCTTCCTGTAGTATGCTCATACCACAATGACATCCTATTGCAATTTCAATGTCTCGTTGCCCATCCATGGATTGCTAGTTCACTTTTGTGGATCCTATCAACATGTATGTGCTAAACATATATGATAAACATAATCAGAGTGCCTATATGATAAACATATCCAAGTCCACCATTGCTGCATCTTATAATCTATTATCAATTAGAATAAAATCTTTAGATCATCTATTTTATTGTGCCTATTTTTTATTGATTTCAACAAGACACCTTAAGCACATGAATGATTAATTATGTTCTAAAATTTAATTCCTTTACCCCCCCTTGCCTGATATGGTGACCTGAACAATGAAATATGCAGTCCCAACATTCACACGTGTTGACTTATGCATTAGGTCATAGGGAACTTTTTTGCTGTGTATAGTGACGGTGTAAATAATACACTGAAAGTAAAAATATGAAATCTTTAACTCAGAGGAAAAAGGGAAAAAAAGGTAAAAAGAAAAAGAATACACTTTTTTATATGTGATTTAAACATGTAGAGCACACAATTCTTATCCATATGAATATTTGTCACATGACTACTTGTTGAATAAAAATTTAGTTATTGATTTCACACAGTTTAATTAAATCCACACATTCATATTAAATTATAAGTAACGGTCTGAAAAGTTTAAGACTGATATGAAAACAAAATACTCTTTGATGGGTTATTTAGGAAGTATGTTTGTAGTACAAAAATTCTTATATTCATGCTACGCAGTTGGATAATTTGCTTCATGATAAATAGTTATATTTTAATATGCTACACCTACCAAGTAAGCTATGAGATGTGAGCTTGTAACTTCAAACCAGGGTTATAATAATAATATTTGAACAAATAGCATCAAGTCAACCTGAATAGGGGATGCAGTTCCAGGTCTTGTTGTAAACATTAATTGCCAGTGACCTTCAATCAAACTAGAGCTTGTCTGCAAAAGTTAGAAATACAAAATCAGTCAAGACTCCATTGGAATAAAATACTGAAGACCAGCTCTGAAATTCATATGTTGTTATCCCGGTCCAAATAGAAATTCATATTTTGTTTTTCCAGTCAAAATAAAATACTGAAGACAAGTTCTAATTCTTTCCAGTTTTTTATTCTAATGGAGTCTTCAATATTTCAATCATTAATTGTTTGACAAGAATAGAAATTCATTAGTAAGCCATTGAGAAATGCCAGTTGTACCCTACTCAGTGTGCATTGCTTCATTGCTATCAAGAATTTAATAAAATGTCTGTGATAAATATTCATACCCATGAAAAAGTACTTAGAAATTGTAATAATCAATTTATTCCATATTTCAGCCGAACATTTAAACCAGACAGGAAAAAATAAATAAATAAAAAGGAAGAAGAAGAGCAAGGAAAAGAAAAATCTATATTTACAAAGATAATCACAAACCGGATCAGGTACCCCCTCCAAACCTTCTAAAACTTGCACCGCATGTTCAACCTCCTTTTCAATTTCTCATAATGATTAGCAATTTTCAAATGTTCGCATCAAGCCAATTGTTTTCAAAACAAAATGTAGGGGGGAAAAAAAGAATATGGCAATGGAAGTAAAATAATTGAATAACATGTTATATGCTATTTCACTTATGATTCTGTAGAATCTAAAGATGATTTAGTATTTGTCAATAAAAAATGTGCTTAAGTTTGTCATGGATGTTTTTAAAGAATTATACCACTAACAAATGTTCTCGAGGGAAAAATCAATAAAATAACAATCGATGTCTAATGAAATTAATGTTATACAAAATTACACAATACATTGGCATAGAATTAACCAATAACTACAATTTTCAGGGACATCAATCCCATGAGTCAACTACAAGTAGGATGGAGTAATGCATTGAACCATCAACTGCCTTAAACCCACACCGTAATAGCAGATAATGCAGTAATTCTCACATCAAGTTACATTTGACCATCTTGTTAGGGTTCTTGCTATCTTTCATTGCTTACCTTTGAAGCAATAGAAACAAAAACCTCAAGAGAAAACAAACAGGATAGCCGAATAGCCAAAGAGCCTCATTCTAAAAGACAACAGATCCAAAGATCAAAAATCTGAAGAGGCCATGTCACAAACAGATCTGACACTGAAATAGCTACCAGGTTAAATGACACTGAAATAGCTACAAAAAATTTTATTATTAATTCAATGACAATGATACAAACCTCATATGAACAGGGACTCAAACCATATTTAAGACAACCATATGCATGATACTTGTTGACAAGCAGTTTCACCAACATAAGCCCCTGTATGTTCATATTAAGGACCATAATTAAAAATTGCTCACAGTTTCGATACCAGATGACAATTTTGCATCATAAAAAAGAAAAAAAAGAAAAAGAAAGAAAGAGCTCAAGTTTTAAAATATGGAGAAATACTAATAATAATAAATAAATAAATAAATAAATAAACAACAACAACAACATTATTTAGATATGAGCTAATCATGGGATTATATTTGAAAACATGTGCACTACACCATAATTCTTGTTTACAGTCTCAAGTCAAAACATGTGCTCAAGTTAATCAAAACATGTGCTCAACTGTTGGGCTGTTTGTTTTCATGTCCTAATTGTGTCAATTTGGGGTGATTATTAATAGGGGAAGCCGAAAGGATTAAACAGTGTAAAGGAAGGGTTTTTGCGTTGCAAGATGAACCTGAAGTGTCAAGAGTTTGGCTGCCGTTTGATGATGGCCCTGGCTTAGCAATGGCTCGGGCATTTGGGGACTTCTGTTTACAGGAATATGGGATGATCTCTATTCCCAAATTCTCTCACCAAATTCTTACGGAAAGAGATAAGTTCATTGTTCTTGCTTCTGATGGGGTAAGTTTTCCACCCATGCATCATAGTGTAGATTGCAGATTAGTATAGGGGATCTTTGGTTTGCAGAGTGATTATGTGGTCAAAACATGATTAGTCAAAACATGTGCACTACACCACAAATGATTAGTCAAAACATGTGCCCTACACCATAATTCTTATTTGATTAGTCAAAACATGTGCTCAACTGTAAACAAGAGTATGGTGTTATATTTGAAAAAATTTCTATACCAGCCAAGGGGTAAATAACAGGCACTACACCAGTGTTTTAAAAAGCCCTAGGCGCATCGAGGCGCCAAGGTCACCTGGAGCCTAAGCCCCGAGGCGCGAGGCGAGGCGCGCGCCTCACCAAAGCGAGGCGCACGTTATAGAAGTTAAGCAAAATATTAATAAAGCACAATTTTTAATATAAACAAATATTTAATATGTGTATTATTAATTTTTTTAATAAGAAAAAAAAATAATTAATTTTTTAATATATATATATTATTTTATTTATTTATTATATATTTTAAATAATGTGTTTTAATTAATTTTTTTATTTTATTTTATATACATGTGTTTATTCTTAAATAATTAATGTATTTTATTTTACATATTATCTATAAGTATATTATATATTATATAATAGCTATGGTATAATATTATATATATATCAATTATATTTTATATATTATAATTATATTGTATATTATATATTATATAATAGGTATTATATAATATTATATATATATGAGTTAAGAAGATAAAGGGAGAGAGAAGACAGATAGATCGCGAGAGACAGAGAGAGAGATCGCGATCGAGACAGGAGAGACAGATCGCAATCGCGATCGCAAGAGAGTAGGCGAGAGAGAGAGAGCTCGCGATCGTGAAACAGCGAAGCAAAAGAGAGAGACGAAGCAGAAATGAAGGGAAGAGAAGACGAAGGAAAGCAGAAATGAAGTAGAAGCAGAGAGAGGAGAAGAAGCAGAGAAGGCGCACAAGGCGCTCGCCTTGCGCTTCGTAATAAGGCGCTCGCCTCATCGCCTAGGCAGCGCTTCACCTGTGTCGCCTCGCCTCACCATAACTGAGGCGCAGAGCTGCGCCTTTCCTCGCCTGGAGCTTAGGCACGCGCCTAAGCGCGCTTTTTAAAACACTGCACTACACCATAATTCTTTTTCCAAATAAGAATAGCTCCAAAAGTTAATCAGAATTTCAGAGAAATATCGGGCATGTGAAAATCCCCTAAAGTTTAAAATGTAAACTTAAATCATCATTCTAGATGAAATTTTACATTACAATTCACAAGACAAAATCACAGCAGGTCAAATGTGCAAAACACATTTTCCCATGTTAAGTGCTGTTAGAACATTAGCTGGTGAACATGTCTATTACTCTTTTTCTAACAACCAATAGAAGCTCAAAGAAAACCCAAAAAATGACCAGCAATATAAGAATAATTTATATCCACCTAACTTCTCCACTCCAAGCTAAACAGAACTATGAAGCAATAAATTCATACTGCCTATATAGAGAAACATTCCTTGTATTCTTCTTATTTCCAACATCTTTTAATATAATCAAAAGACAATCAGTCCAAACCCAGTTCATCCAACAGACTATCATGATTTCTCTAATTCAAAACCCATTTTGGAATTTCATCGAACAGGTCATCCATACTCTCACCATAGCCAAATTCATATAACAATTATATAGTATATATAAAGAGAGAGGGAGGGAGGAGAAACAGGGGTAAAAGGGAAAAGAGGGCTGATGGTGGTTGTTCACGGTGGAGAAGGAATATACTCACGATATGACTTCTGAGGAGTCCATTAGCAAAGGAGGTGAGAACAATAACTAATTCCATTAGCAAAGGAGGTTAGAATTGAAAACAAGATTGAAAGAAATCTAAAACGAAATCTAAATCTAATTCGAAATTAGCTACACATATATTTGTATGTATAGAGATATATATATATATATAGAGAGAGAGAGGTTACCATTGTTGCACAGCTGCAAGAAACCCTAGATCTGTGAGAGCTGTTTTGGAGAAGATGATAAATAAATATGGTGAACGAGGTGAATGTGTGTGAGTTGAGAGGTTTAGGGTTGGCTAAGTTGAATCTTGCTGAGCGTCTAGACGGGCTTTAGCCCAGTTTCACTGAAAATAAGGTGGAGGGAAATGGGGAAATAGAGAAACAGAGAGTGAGAGGGACAAAGATAAAGAGAAGAAGAGAAGTAGAGAGAGGAAGAGAAAAACCTCAATGTTGAAGCGAAGCAATGCGCGCGGCAGTGGCGATGTAATGATGCGCGACAGTGGAAGATCGAAGGTGAACGACGGTGGAAGACCGACAGTGACTGTGAACGGCAAATCAACGATGGTGAGTCTGTGAGAGAGAGAGAGACAGAGCAAGAGACTGAACTTGTTTGGGTCTATGTACATATTGATAGAAAATATGAAAAAAAAAAATAAATAAATCATAACTAATAAATTGGGCGGTAATGTAAGAGTGTATTCCCACCAAAAAAATAAATCTGTGTTTTTGAAATTGTTTAACTTTATTGCCGACTAATTGTTTTTTGGTCACTAAAAATAAATATTTTGCCGACTAAAAATCAAAAGTAAAAAAAATTCATTAATATTTGGCGACGAAAATATTAGATTAGTCGCAGAAAAGGTACCTTCGCCGACAAATCTTTTTAGTCGCCAAATCTCAATCAATGGCGACTAAAATATTAGTCGCTAAATGTATTAATTTGGCAACTGATTTTTTTTGATTGCTGAAAATAAGTTTTTGGCGACTAAATTTTTGGTCACCAAAGAAAAAAATAATTTTTTATTTTCCATTCGGCGACTAAATTATTTTAGTAGCCAAAACTCAATATACGGCAACTAAAGTATTTTTTGGTCGGGGAAAATAAGTTTTTGGCGACTAAAATTTTGGTCGCCAATTCCAACACCAACTTATTTTTGATCTTCCGCGACCAACTTATTTTTTGGTCTCCAAAATGTAACCTTCCATGACCAAATTTACAGTTGGTCGCCAAAAGCATATCACCTTCTGCGACCAACTCATATTGGTCGCAAAAAATAATGATCATTCGCGACTAATAAATATTTGGTCGCCAAAAGGTAATTTTTAGCTACCAACTTTTATATTGGTCGCGGAAAGTGGTTGCAAAAAGTATAGATTCTTGTAGTGAATATAATATTCAATATCTTACTTGTTGAGTATTACAAAAACTCCACAAAGAATGAATGTGACTGCCACACGTAACCATCCACTAACAATGAATCTGCATCAATTTGAAGGATGAATCAGAACAACTATTGGAAAATATTCTGTAACTGAAACATTGTTTACTCATTAGAAGTGGAAGGGGGAATGTACTAAATACAGAGAAATCTTACATGTGAATTGCATGTTTGTGCTCAAGGATGGATAGCACTGCAACAAAAATAAAATTTATAAGTGGAAAACAGTGAAGAAGAGCCACATGCAAGAAATCATCAATGTGAATTTCCAATTATACGTACCAACACCAATAAGAGATAGAAGAAGCATTAACACAGCAACAGTGATCAGTGCCGATCGCTTGCAATTAAGGTTTTTTGCAAGTCAACATTGTGAGGTCAATACAAAATCTAAATTTGATGATAATACCAAGGTTGTGAACTCATACACTCCATTGAAGACTCTCTGTATTTTTTTAGAATTTTCACTTGTTTTCTGGCTCAGTGTACCTGCTGCAGTATTTAAATTTGCATTCAACTTGTCGATTTCATCTTTGTCATTTGAAGGAAGAAAAACCTGGACCATATTAATGGTTTTTGCAAGTAATAGATACTCTGTGACATTTCTTAGTGTCTGCATAGTGTAGTCTGACTGGTTCACAACAAACTTCAGAGTATGTATCTCTTCACCATGGAATTCATCCTGTCCAATAGAAAGAAATATACATCCAATCTTGGGTGATAAAAGAGCAAGTTTGTTAGGAAGAGACCAAAAAGATAAGATGGAAAATAATCACAGGATAGAAGTTAAAAAAAAAAATTCTATTTGACAAATGGAACACCAAGGAACAAAGGCACAGGAAATAAGCAACAAAAGTTTAGCTAAAGAAAATAACAATTAAACTCCCAATTAGTGTGCAAATTCAAATTTTGATGGACATGGTAAGTTATAGTTTTATAAGCCCAGAGTTCCCAGTAGACTACCAGCAAATATATGTACAACATCTTATATTAGACTACCAGTGTTTTGATGAAATTTAAAAAGAACGTTAAAGAAAATTTTGACCTGCCTTAATTAGATTTGAAAATGATTTAAAGAAATTGACATCTCAATCAATAATTTAAACAAGAAATATTTGTACAACATTGTAGACACCCCATTTTTGACCGATCTTAAGACTCAGACGTCACCAACTGAGCGCTTGGTGATGTTGCATATTGTGCTCGTTCTGAAGTTGCGAAGTCTTGGCTGCGAGCCTTGCTTCCGGACTTCCGGACTCTTTTGTGCCCTACCTCGGTTTGCGAACCAGGTCCCGTTTTCTCCGTTTTCTCTTCTCGAAGGGAGGGAGAGGTCTCGTAGATCATCTCTCAATGGCCGTAGGCTACGTTTCGTGGTCGTAGGCCATTTTTCCCATTTGGAGCCCGGTTCTCGATTTTCGAAGCCGTCGGCCGTGTGCCTCGGTTCGGGACTGCTTAACCACCTCTGTTTGCTCCGATTTTTGGCATACACCTTGTTTCCTCCCTTTTGAGGGACACTGTGACCCGAGAGACCAACTTCGTGGTCGAACACCACCTCCGGTGCTTAACAGTCAGTTTTTGAGGCCCCAGGCTGCGCGTTTTGGCCTCTGAACCTTCGTTTTACATCGGTTTGGGTTCATTTTTGGAGGAGACCTTATTTTCATTGTTAGGAAGGTTGTGGAAGGGTGGGAGGCCAGTAATTGTTCCGAAGACCAGCTTTATTCCTTCATCGCTCTTCATCGCCCGTTTTCTCACTAGAAAGCTGACTTTTTCCATTCCCGGGCCACTTTTTCTGGCTTTTCTCCACACCATTGTATTGTACACACCTGGGAGGCCACCAATATGGATAGGCCGGCCATCAACTCTTCCTGACCCTTTTTAACCCCTCTAAAAAGTTGGTTTTTCTCTCTCCTGGTTCACTTTTTCTAGTTTTTGACCATACAGCTGTGTTGTACACACATGAGAGGCCACCTTTTTGGGGTGGCCGGCCACTAATCATTGTTGACCCTTTTGACCCTGGCCGGCTGGCCAGGGGAGGTGGTCGGCCGGCCACCTGAACCTCCTGAACCTGGCCGGCCAAATTCCTCTCTCCTGGTTCCTTATAGCTGTGCCAGCTGTTTTGACCCAGACCCTTGCCCGGGGATCTGCCTTTTGGGGGAGAGGAGGGAAATTTGAATTTGTTTTCCCCCCCATTTCTCCACCCCTCTCCCTCTATATAACCAGCCTCTCCCCTCTATTGTTAAGGGTTAGAAAAATCCATTGGAGCTCTTGCATTAAAGCCTCTCTCTCTCTCTACTCCAAGCCTCAAAATACCCTTGCTCCTACACCATTTCCACACCAACTCATAGCCTATCAACCCACACTCCATTCCAGCAACTTGGAGGCTATTTTCAAAGGTTAGGAGCACACTTTCTTGGACCAAAAGCTGCTGAAGACTTGTGCTACAAGGGTGAGTTTCCTTTCCCTCTTTTTTTTGCCCTATTTTGCATGCTATCTTAGCTTTTGTTGCTTACATTTTTAGGCTCCCACCTGAACTGTAAATAGTCATATTTTGAACTCCCCTCCGTGTTTGATCAAGGACCTCTTGTTGTTTGAGGTCTCCTACTACCTCTTGTCTCTCTATCTCTCTTTTAGGCCTATTTTTGCATGATATATTAGCCTTGTTTTTGAGCATTTCTGGGCTCCGAGCCAAACTATAAAATGTCTTTTTTTGAGTCCCTCTTCAACTTTTTTGAAGGGCTCTCCTCTGTTTGAGGCCATCTACTACCACTTGTCTCCTATCTCTCTTTGTAGGCCCATTTTTGCATGATAGTTTAGCCCTACTTGTGCTTATTTTCGAGACTTGATATAAACTGTAAAGTGCCTTGTTTTTAGCCCTCTTAAAATTTTTTGCAGGGCTCTTTTCTATTTGGGGCAAGCTACTATCCCTTGTCTCTAATCTCTCTTTTAGGGCCATTTTTGCATGATAGATTAGCCCTACTTGTGTTCATTTTTGAGAGTTTTCATAAACTGAAAAATATCTTTTTTTAATCTCATCTTCAAGTTTGTTTAAGGTTCCATTTTTGTTTGAGGTCATATGCCTCCTTGTATGCTTCATTGTCTCTTATTTTGAGCTCTACACCTAAACTCTTGTTGCGTGCTTTGTTTGGCCATCTAGCCACTTAAATCCAGTGGATTTTCAGTAGCTAACACACTGTTTTGAGCCTCCAAATCAGAGGGGGATGACCCCCTCTCACCTTGACTTGTTTGATGGTCATTTTGGCTTTCCAAAGGGACCCCTCTGTGCATGCTTCTTAGCCACTTTTCAGGCCCAATTTGGTGAGTTTTGGAGCTATCATATTTGATTTTCAAAGTTTTTTGTTCCATGCTAAGTGTCTATCTTGTATGTGCTTAATAATCCCTTGCATAGCCCTCTAAAGGAGCTCATCATTTTTGCATGTGTTGACTTCATTTCAGTGGTTATTCGGGCATATTTTGGCATGTTTTGTTTACTGGTTTTGGCTGGTTTTGTGAGATTTCATATGCTTCATATACTTTCCATGTAAACCATGTTTGCTAGTCAAAATTGCATGCTATGTTAGGCCATCTTGCTAGCATCTTTTGGCCATACTTTGAACTAGAAATGTTCATGTTTTGGGACTACCTTAGTTCTGTCTTTATGCTTCATGATCAAATAATGCATGCTTTGTATAGCTATAGGTCAATGCATGTGCCTAGTTTTGTGTTTCGGGACCATTCCATGCATCGGGTGCCATGTTTTCCATGTTTCGGGATCATTTTGCATCACATTTCAATGCTAGAATTTGCATGTTTGTATATCATATTTTGTGCCTTGCCATGCTTTGTTAGAGTGGCATTTGTGCCTTAGGATTGGTCCTCGGTTTGCGTGCATGTGTGCACGCATCTCGAGTGTCTCATTTTCATCTTATGGCCACTGATGGAAGTGTGGCTGAGGTCCACTCATGTTGGCGTAAGTCCATTATGCATTGTATATGCCATTTCATTTCATAGCATTGTGTATGTCGTGTTACATTGAGCATTGTGTATGCCATTTCATAGCATTGTGTATGCTAGGTTGTATATTAGTTGCATTCATGCATGTCATGCATATTGCATTGTTTTTGGGGTAGGAGTTAGCCCAAGCATGGGAAACGAGGGACGTTTCGTACTCCGAGTGACGGAACGTGTCTCAATTCCCTGTCGCCGACACTCCGGATTATCCATGATGGAGTCTAGGCCTTGTTATGTTTTCATGTGCATTCATTCCATATTGAGTCATGCAATTTAACTCCTCGGCCATCATGAATCGAGATGCGTGATTGGTGGCACGAGGATCGAGGACTACACTCCCTGAAGAGTAGTCGTGCATACATATGTGAAAATACTTTGCCATGCCCCTTTTCCTGCTCTCTATTGCAGCAAATCAGAAACCGGCAATCTTTTGGGGCTTCGCGCAATATTCCAGGATTAATTGCAAACAGAGGCAAATACGGACATCACAATGGATTTCCGCGCCAAGCAACTCATGCATGTATCATTCATCATCCGGAGTAGAGTCGAGGCAGTCCCTAGCTTGCATGCCAATTTATTGCTTTCCTAGATTAATTTGTTAATTAATTAGGATTTTGTATTCATACAGACTGTAATTATTCATTTGGGACTGTATATTATTTATTTGGACCCTCCGAGCGAGGGCACAATTGTAATAAGTGTGCGTGCGTGTGATGTATGTCTTCCAACCCCACATCTTTCTCTCCCTTTTATTTACTAGCTTATGATGGTTAGATTAGGGCATGTTTCAATTAGTATACAGTATGAAAGCATGTTTGCATTCATTCATCTGTTTTGCATGCACCGGGCTCGGTGCATCATAACTCACTACATTGTATTTCAATTCCACGTTGAATACTTGTTAGTTGTAGCATTCCATATGCCATGTTTAGAATAGCCGAGCCTATCTTAGTTGCATTCTTGCATGTGCTGCATTAGGCATTTCTGTATAGTTAGGATCATGCATGGATTTCTAATTAGCTTCTATTTTGGCTTGGAGTACTCGGTAATTTTTTACGCTTTAGCATCCTTACATGTGTGTGAGTGACTGCCATGATAGCATGCTTACCATGAGGCTATTTGCTTATGTGATATAACTGCCTGAATGCCTGTGGGTGAAGGTTGGGTTATTTGAATTGAAACAATGCATTGACTATGAGTTTTAAGCCCACTAGATAGTGGCAAAATCATATTTTCTAAGCCCACCCGAGGGTGGCAAAATCTGCATTTTAAGCCTACTTGCGAGTAGCAAACCATCTTTCAAAAACAAATATGAAATGTTTTGTTCCAATTCAGGCAATCCAGTCTATACTTGTATGCTGTGCGCATCACATAGTAAATCTAGGCTAATAACCGGAATAAGAACGCATAATGTTTTCAAAACTAGATATCATGATTAGTAGAGGCCGATCTTTGATCGGGCGAGCGGGGGTGCTCACGAAGTGACCTTCCCCAATCGTACCCAAGTTCCCAAGCCGAGGCAACTTTGGTGATGACGGACACGTGGCCTTAGGCAACGAGTCAGGGTTTCCTAAATTTTCCAAAATAAAATATTTAGGTGGCGATTCTGTATCTGGCAAAGCAGTCCATGTTTGGCACTTCTTTCAAAAATCTATTTTCTCAAAACGATTTGTCGGATTTGGATTCTTTGGTTCAGATTAAGAACCGTGGCGATTAGAGTCCTGAACTGTAGTGAGCTCAAAATGAACGGAACAGGACTCATCCCTCCCGGGGCGTTCGGGGACGTCTACAAACATCTTATATAGATTCTTTAAAAATAAAAAAAACCAAACATGTAATTCCTTACTCTAGCAACTAGAATCAAGGGACCATTTATTCAAAGACAAAGTACTCATTTCTTCATTCTTGAAACTGTTTGTGGCTGGATGTAAAATGAGTGATGAAAGACAACGCTAGAGCATTGCTTGGGAGATAACATAACGCATTTAAATTTCAAAATATACTGCCATTTGATATGGGAGCAATCGTGGATAGAAGCTATGTTGCCTCAACATCATATAATGCCATATAATATGGGAACAATCGTGGATAGAAGCTATGTTGCCTCAGCATCATATAATGCCATTTGATATGGGAACAATCATGGCTACTGTACAAAAATCTAGCATTCCAATAGGTATTGTTGTATCAAGAATTAAGTTTTATGTATAACCATTAAAAAAGATAGTTTGCTAGATTATGGCCCAACAACAAAATTTCAAGACAGGCTCATACAAATATTTTATAAGCAGCAACAACAGTATGTCAATGATTACAGGTTTCAACACAAATAAGCAATATCTCTCAATAACCAAATCGAAAGAGATAGGAAGAAAGAGCTTGAGAGAGAGAGAGAGAGAGAGAGAGAGAGAGAGAGAGAGAGAACTTCAAAATCAAAATTGCTTTGAGATGAATCTCAAAATCGAAATTGCTCTGAGACCGATCTGAGAAATCAAGCACAGCCTCTCCTGAGATCACTTCCTCTGTGATCGAAACTAACCCGTCTTCTGTCTTCGCAATCTCCTATAGCTTCAGATCGATATTGCAAAGTACAAAAGATGAATCGAGAGAGAGAGAGTGTGTGTGTGTGTGTGTGTGTGTGGAGCTTCAGAGCTTCAAATCAAAATTGCTCTAATGTGAGCTTCAAATCGAAATTCTGGTTTCCAACCAAGTCAAATTATGAATCTGTATGAATCTCAAAGATGAATCTCAAAGAAAATCGCTCTGAATCAAAATCGTTCTCAAGGGTTTAGAAGCAATTGGGGGTGAGCAAGAAAGAGGCGTGAGGATTGTGAAGGCGTGAGATTCAAAATAAGGGTTTCCAAAGCTTTAACAAGTATTCTCAGATTCAAAATAGCGCATGAGGGACAACCTATTTGGAGGCGTATTTAAAGGCCTCCGATTCCAAAACGGTGTCATTTTATTAACGAAACAGGCGACGTTTTATAAAACGTTGTTAAATATTAGTAAAAGTGTCGTTTAAAAAAACGCCGTCTAAACCTATTTTTCCTAAACTCTATTATCATTGACATTTGTCAATTTATTTTCTGAAAACTTAACAAAAAAAAAAACAAGTATCGATTTCCATTATTTTAATTAATCAATAACAAATTGAACACTACACGTATATGTAAATTACTTATAGAAATATGATATCTAACATAAAATCACAAATGTGTTAACTTTAATTAATGTAATGATATTTTATATTATGATATGTGTTACAAAAGAATAATATTAATTTTAATTTAAAATATTTTTTAAATTTAAATTACTTTTTTTTAATAATCTTAAACTTATCGTTCTATGAAAAGTATTATTTGAATATTTATATATTATAAATTTAGTTAAATTTTTTGTTGGGCGAATTACATCAATAGTTCTTATAGTTTGGGACTTATGTCACTTTGGTCATTGACTTTTCGATTGTGACACATTTGACCTTGAATTTTGAATCTTGTTTCAAATAAGGATAATTGGAGATACCATTGCTCAATTTTAAGAAAAAAAAAACATCAATTTAAGAAAATATAAACTAATTTGACAAAAATAAATGTCAAAAAAATATTTTTAAATTTTTAAAAATTATTGCTACTTATCAAAGATAAAATTATGTAAAATTGATAAATCTTTTGCACATTTATTTATTTATTTATTTTACCAAATTAATTTTTATTATGTGTTTGGTCAAACGTGTCATAATTAAAAAGTCAAGGACCAAAATGATACGAGCCCCAAACTATAGGGACTGTAGAGCCCATTTGTTTTGAGGGATAGAGAAATGATTGGAATTGAGATGGATGTAGGACCCGCTATATGTTGTGTTTGTTTTGAGAGATGGAGAGAGGATTCATAATCTCATGGGATTATGATGAGCCTTGGTGTTGAGATTGAGATGGAGGAGGTAGAGGTGACATTAGGAAATTAGTCCTATGGGATTAGGTGGATTTTTTTTTTTTTTTTTTTAACATGTTGGGCATTTTTTAAAACATTAATGTTTAATGTTTTTGTATTTTTTGTTAAGTAAAAATTATATTTTTATTTGTTTTAATATTTTATACTTTTTTTTATAGAGTAATAATTTAACAATCCTCATACTAACAACTACCATCAAAACAAACACAATTTTATTTAATTCTCTCACTAACAATCCCCTCACTATTAATTCCTCTCATTCTACCTCTAAAAACAAACGGAACCTTAGTGTAATTAGCCATTTTTTGTTTGTTTTGATAATTTTAGTTCTATTATGCTCTAAAAATGTAATTATCATATAATGATTTTATATAATATATATTAAATTATAAGATAATAAAATAAACACTCATTTTGATATTAAAAATAATAGTTAATTTAAAAAGAGAATTAGTAATATAAAACTAAAAGTGATTCTAATTATTTAATTTAATTTTTATTTTTATATTTATTTGGAAAATAAAATATGTAAAAATAGAATTACACAATTTATTTAAAAGATTAAATATAAATATGTTGTGATTGGATTAAGAAGAAAATACATAAATTAATTTTGTAGTGTATTGATTTTTTCTTTAATATTCTTTTTGAATTATTCATACATATTGTATATAGGTATATAAAATTTAAATTAAATATAAATATTTTGAAATAAATAATTTCATGTTAAATAAAAAATTAAATATAAATTAATATTAAGACATTAATAAGATAGATAAAAAATATAAAACATAAAAAAATATATATTTTAATCTATGCGATGCACATAATTAAACACATTCTATCTTATTCATTTATGGAATATTTACCAATAAATCCTACTTTACAAACTGTTATATCAAATAGTCTTACTTTTATTCTATTATACCAAATAGTCCTACTGGTGGGTCGATTTGGTCCTTTTTGTTTTTTTTTTTCATTTTTGTTTCACTCTGTGGACGAGAGTGCCCTTTCATTGATTTACAAACTGTCATTTTTGGTTCACTGATTTGGTCCCACTTTCATTCCAGTGTGGCACACCCTCAGAGATTCGCGCGCGCGCGCGCGCGTGTGTGTGTGTGAGTGTGTGTTGAAGCCATCTGTGTGTCTGCGTGCATCAGTGTGTTTGAGAGGGCTTGACCCGGCGGTGATCGGGACATTCCCAACTTTTATGTATTCGGTGGTGAAGGGTCTGAAGATCGGAAAAGGTGCACTTGAGTGCGCTGTTTGTCTCAATGAATTCGAAGACGTTGAGAATCTCAGATTGATCCCCAAATGCGACCATGTGTTTCACCCCGAATGCATCGATGCTTGGCTTAATTCTCATGTGACTTGTCCGGTTTGCCGAGCCGATCTTGTTCCTCAACCCGGTGAGACTTTGCAAATTCCAGATTTCAATCTCCAGATCGATGTTCTAGAGGAAACCCAGAACCCCCAAAACCCAACCGATGAAGTTTCGATCCGGGTCGTTGAAGATCCGGAAGAAGACTATCTTCCTCATTCTCCTCAGGCACTGGACCGGACCCAGAACTAGAGCTTTAACCAGAACCGTCCTCCGAGATCTGGGTCGGTCCGATCCAGACTATTCGAGAGGTTTCCCAGGTCACATTCGATGGTGTTCCATCTGTGTGTCTGCGTGTATCAGTGTCTTCCATCTGTGTGTGTGCGTGTATCAGTGTGTTCGATGTGTCCGATCTGGAATCACATGTATGTTCGATGGTGTTCGATGTGTTCCATTTGTGTGTCTGCGTGTATCAGTGTGTTTGATGTGTTCGATGTATCAGTGTGTATCAGTGTGTTCGATGTGTTGAAGCCATCGCCATCGCCCTCGGATGATAATGTGTTCGATGATGTTCGATGTGTTCGATATGGAATCACATGTGTTCGATCTGCTGCTATGTGTGTTAATGGCGTCTTGTGTCTGCTAAAGAGAGGAGCTATGTGTGTGGCTGGGTCTCTATGTGAGAGAGAGAGAGAGAGAATGCTGAGAGTGAGAGAATGCCCAGCCCAAATAAAAACCCCTTACAGCGGTTTGCCATTGTGTGACACCATGGCAGTGTATCACATGCAACACACCACACATCCATTTTACTAATCGCGCACGTGAGCCACACACGCGCATCACCCAATCTTGAAGCCCCCAGCCGCATCAAATATAGGATACATGAGGGTAATTACGTCCCTCACAATTAAATGGGACTAAACGGTTTAATAGAATGAAAATAGGACCAACTGGTTTATAAGTTCAAATTTTGGGATTTATTGGTAAATCTCCCTTTATTTATTTGTATATCGAGACACAAATTTTTTTCAAATATCATGATAATTAAATTAAAATATCAATTATATAAAAGAAATCTAACAACGACAAAACTAGATACACGATGAAAAATATATAAAAAATAAGTATTTCTCAAATAGAATTAATATAAAATTGATTATTATAATTGAAATTGAATTTATATAGATCTTTCTATATAAATAGAAAAGGCATACTAATGTGACTTTTTTTTTAAAAAAAATAAAACAAATCTTTAAAATGTAATACCGAAGCAAAGGGGAAACACTAATATATATGATATGATTCTACCACGAAACCTACACGGCACGTTAATGAGTCCCATTTCAGTTGTATTTTTAAACTTTTTTTTTTATTATTATTATTTACACTATCATTTGTTTCAATAAACGACATCTACTCAGTTTATAGCAGACTCAAATTGAATATGTTTATTTTGTCTCAATACATACCACTAACTTTCATATAGTATCATATTACCTTCATCCCTTTCAACAAACTCTAACCCTAACCCTTGTTTCAACACTCCTCGCCTCCTCCAATGCCCTTACCATGCTCCTACAATCACCACCCCTTACTCCCGTTGCCTCACTATCGTTAGAGCCCCTACTGCTGCTACCCCACTACCATCGCAGAGCCACCATCGTTGCCTCACCACTGTCATGGCCCTTCACTGTCATGATGCATAACCGCCGCAACACTTATCCATTGCAATCCTGTTGTCGCCTCCTAGGGCATATGGTATATGAATCAAAGTGGGACATCGACACTTGTGTAGGAAACAAAGTGAGATTTGGCTAAAAATGCAAGGGGTTGACCGTTACAATTTCATTTACAGGGACCAAAGTGAGATTTGACTAAAAGTATGGGGTGTTGACTGTTATGATTTTATGTGTAGAAACCAGAATGTGATTTGGTGCAAAGTGAAGGGGTGTAAAGTGTAATTTACCCATTATAGAGATACAACAATGAAAATTGAATAAGTTAAAGGATAAATTACACAAGTAATTCCTAAATTTTTGCCCTTCTATATTTTGGTTCCTACACTTTTAATTGACTCTATTTTAACTTTTAATTTTAAATTTTGTGTAAATTTAATCCAATTGATAACATTATTAAGATTTTTAACTGAAAATGATCATTAAGTTCTTTGAACAAATTTTTAATTTTACCTTAAAAACATGACACATGCTACTTATGTACATTTTTTTATATAAAAGATGGAAACATTTATATTTAATTGGACTGAATTGAGATAAACTTATAAATCCATGTGGGAGCCGAATATCAGGGGAAGCAGATAGGCCGAGTACATATTTAGAAAATCAGGATATATATTATATTCGGCCCCATCTCATACATTCTAGATGTCAAGTATCCTAATCGGCCATAAAGCCAGTTAAGCGAGAAGCTGAGTGGAAATTGGAATACGACAAAAGGGGGCCCGAGTGAACAATCACACGACGGATTAAGAATGGGCCTTACCCTAAGGACCAAGAGCATATATAAATAGAGGAACAACAGCCAAAGAAAGGTATGTGAGAAATAACCCCAAGAAACTTAAGACAAGCACTACTCCGAGGCGATCCACTGGGGAAACGCCGTTTGCTCTATGCTTTGGAACCCAGGCAATCATCCCCCTGGAGATCGGCCTCTCAACCTTGAAATCTAAAGTTTTTGATATGGACCGAAATGACATGATGTTGGTCTTGGACTTGACTCTGATTGAAGAACGCCGAGACCGTACCCTTGTATCCATGGCGCGGTACCAGCAACAGCTCGCTAAGTCGTATAATCAACGTGTTCAGCTGCGCCGTCATACACCAGGAGAATTGGTTCTCAAGAAAGTACTTCCCGCTACTAGGAATCCAGTTGATGGAAAATTGGGTCCTAACTAGGATGGCCACTATCAGATTGATTCAATTGCAGGAACAGAGGCATATCGGCTTAAAGACACGGATGGAAAAAGCCTACCACACTTATGGAACTCCACACATTTGCGCAAATTCTATCATTAACTTGCACAGCACAACAGCTTGTTTTGATTTTACTCTGCGTATATCTTTCCTTTTTCAATACAATGTTCTTTTGCCCAATGAGTTGTGATTGTTAATTCAAGGTGTTTTCAAAAGCCTCCGAATTTAGAGCGCCCTTCGCGAATGACGTTTGGGCCATCACGAATAAGCTTCCGAATTCAGAGCGCCCTTCGTGAATGACGATTAGGCCATTACGAATAAGCCTCCGAACTTGGAGCGCCCTTCGCGAATGATGTTTGGGCCATTACAAAGAAGCCTTCGAATTCGGAGCGCCCTTCGTGAATAACGATTGGGCCATTATGAATAAGCCTCCAAATTCGGAGCACTCCTCATAAATGACACATTTGGGCCAAATAAGCCTTCGAATTCGGAGTGCCCTTCGCAAAGGATGTTTGGGCCATTACAAAGAAGCCTCTGATTTTAGAGCGCCCTTCGTGAATGACACGTTTGGATAGAATAAGCCTCTAAATTCGAAGCGCCCTTCACGAACAACGTTTAGGCCAACACAACGAAGCCTCCGAATTCGAAGCGTCCTTCGTCAATGACACGTTTGGGCCGAATAAGCCTCCGAATTCGGAGCGCCCTTCACGAACGACGTTTCGGCCAACACAAAAAAGCCTCTGAATTCGGGGCGCCCTTCATGGTTGACACATTTGGGCCAAATAAGCCTCCAAATTCGGAGCGCCCTTCGTGAATGACACGTTTGGGCCGAATAAGCATCTGAATCCGAAGCTCCTTTCGTGGATGTGATCAGCATGAAGTAACAAACAACTTAATTTGCAAGCATTAATCAAAATGACATATCGACATCCAGAGTAATGCGTTTTATTCAATAGGTCAGAAGTACATGCTTTACTTTAAATATAAAAAAAAACCAACTATATATACAATAATACATTAAAATTATTCAACGCCGCCCTCGTCGTCAGTCTTCTTGGCTTCGAAAGCCTCGAACGAAAAAGTATAACTCTGATATAAAGGAGGTGCCGGATTAACACCCGTGACCTGGAGTGCCTTGGTCCATCCATGCTTAAATCCGCGATTTTCGCATTGATAGACCTCCTCGGCTAGTTTTTCCTTGGTCTTGTCTATGCCGATTTTTCAGCCATCATGAAAGCCTTTTTCGTAGGACCTAGCCTTCGCTGATTCAATTGCAAACATGCTAGCCGTATCTCGATCGGCGATTGCGTGATCCAAGATTCGGCGATTCACTTGCTCTGTGACAATCGGATTCACTTGACTCACCGAATGAGTCTCAGAGGTACCAGTTCTCTTCAACTCATTTTCGGCCCTTTTCGTGCGGGCTTGCAAGCTCTGGATGCGGGCAGCCCTTTACTCTATCTCTCTTCGTACGGCACGCAGCTGCATGCCGATTTCATAGGAGGTGTACATACCCTTTACTACTCCATCAATGCTTTCCCGGAAGACTTCGTAATCAGTCCGGCCGACCATGGACTGCTGAACTTCTGGCGAAAAAATCTGTTGTACAAAATTGACTTCTACATTTGGGTCACGAATGATAGAATCTGCCTCCGTCATTGGTTTATTCCCAACAAACACGGAAAAGCTCAACAGGTGCGATGTCGCACTCATTTTACCTCTCGAACAAGGAGAGTTACCTCGTTGCTGTTTTCTCTCTTCTAGGTGACCTACTTCGATGACGTGGGGATTGGCGTTTCTCACACTCCCTCGACGTCCTACTCATCGTGCTCATGGGCTCGCCATCCCGGTTCATCTCTGCGTCCAACTGTACGAGTGTCCTACTTTCCCCTCCACTGTTGAAAAACAGTCTTCTTGCCATCCACAGTCATCCACACTCCTTTTTTTTCTCCCAATTTGTTGGATTTGAATGCAACAATGGCACCCTCGCGCACGTAGCCCCCGCCTCATTTATTGATTACGGGGGCTGCACTCCCGAGGCGATCTCATCAATGCTCGCATTCATCAATCTTAGCGGCTAAGGATTCGCTAATCTAATCGGCCAAATGTCAAGGCCTTGCGCCGATAGGTTTCTCTGCCCCAGCCATTCCATGAGCCACCGCTAGTCGGTGTTCCAGTTCATTCCTTAACTGGGGCAAGGGCAGATTCATCAATCTTAGCGGCTAAGGATTCGCTAATCTAATCTGTTAAATGTTATGGCCTTGCGCTGATAGGTTCATGTGCCCCATCCATTCCTTGAGCCATCGCTAGTCGGTGTTCCAGTTCATTCCTTAACTAGGGCAAGGGCAGATTTATCAATCTTAGAGACTAAGGATTCGCTAATCTAATCAGCCAAATGTCAAGGCCTTGCGCCAATAGGTTCATATGCCCCAACCACTCCATGAGCCACCGATATACGACATTCTAGTTCATTGGTCAAGGACATACTCATGAATTCATTCGGCTAAAATTGAAGCCACCAATATTAAATGTTCTAGTTCATTAACGGGCAAGGGCATATCCATGAATTCATTCGGTTAAAATTGAAAGACGGCTAAATTGCCAAGACACGCAGTTATCTAATCGACAGCTATTTAGTGGGACGTTTAATTTACTCATCTCATGATCCTACATCCTATTGGATCGATAGCTAGCACGTGCAACAAACAGTAATCATTTTACCCAAAGTAGTGAAAAAGCAAAAATCTTCATCAATAACAAAAATTGAGTACAGATAATAGTAAAAGGCAAAGGAAATTTTCATTAATAAATTGAGTACAGATAACAATCATTTTATACATGAAAATTACCTTAAAATTAACAGAAAATCTACTAACAAAAATTTACAACAACCATGCATGGTAGATTCCTAACAAAAATCAAAGTCACCCTAGTCAATCTTCGGGGTCAGACTCCAACGGCTCAACCTCCACCTGCTCGTATGGAATCGGCTGGGCCAATGTTACATTAGCAGCAGTGAGGGCTTTGAACCAGCCGTGTTTGAAGCCCTGATTCTCGAATTTGGGGACTTCCTCCACATAGTTCTCCAAAACGGCATCCTTCCCACCTTGGAACGCTTTAAAAATCTCGGAGTCGGCTATTTCCTTTGCCTTCTTCGATTCTTCCAAGTCGGCTTCCAGTTTGGCAATCACCTCCATGGCTAACTTGAGCGCGTCTTCGCTCAAGTTTGCCCTCTCCTCGGTGGCCAATCTGAGCTGGTCAAAACTCTTCGCCTTGTTCGCCTCGGTGTCAGCTCTTGCGCGCTCAGCCGCCGCCCTCCCCGCCTCTGACTCAGCTCTTTGGGAGGCCTCCACAGCCTTGCTCTTCTCGTTTTCAATTTCAGCTTTCAAAAGGCCAATCTGTTCAATAGCATCATGTTGGCTGTGGCCGATCTTGGCTATCTTGCCCATCGTCTGGAAAACAAGGAGTTAGAGTTAATTAATAATATATAAATAAATAATTAATTAATTAATAATATATGTTTATATGCATATAGGTGAAGATGGAAAATAAGGCTAAGTCACGCACCAATATGGCCGATTGAGCGGCTAATGCTATTGGCAGCAGATCTGGCTCGGCACGAAAAGTTGCCCTGGCAACCGGCAGGGAAATTGAGGAAGCCATACTCAGGGCCACAGCCGGATCTTTCAAGGCCGACGCGTCGGACGCAATCGACACGTTCTTTATCCTCGGTTGGACGATGAACGACATGACTGAGTCCGACTCTTCCAAACGCGATCGTTTATTTGTAGGTGCTTCCTTAGGATCGGCTTCGAGCTCGGCGGGACGTTTTTCCCTCGTTTGCTCGGCCTTTTGATCCAACTGTTCAATTTGCTTCGGCTGAGCCATCTCAACCTGAGCCGTTTCGGCCTGCTTTGTCTCGGTATTCGATGGAAAAGACTCAACCACAGCAGCAGGGAGAGGTTTGGATCAGTTAGTCTCAGACCTCCTCCGGGCGGCCATACGTTCGGCATTTTTTCTCCTAGCCAGCTGCGTTAGAGACTCCCCAGCCATGTTCTCAGTATACACGCTGGAAAGGTCCCCTAAGTCGGTAAAAATGTCTTCGAATGAGGTGTCCCCACATCCTAAAGTAGATGAAGGGTCAGATTGATTAAGGTCGGCTTCTTCAAAAGCCAAATTCAGAGCCTCGTCAACTTTGGCTTCCAAAGTGGCCTGATTAGGTTGTTCGGCGAATTCCTCGACTGCTTGTTCTTCCGCTTGCTCTGAGTCAGAAGCTTCCAAACCAATCTGCCTAAGGTTTTTGAAGTTGGGAAAAATAAGAGCCGTGAGCTGCTGTTCGCCCTCGGAATCGAAATATTGTCTGCAGCCGAAAAGGTTATGTAAGTCAGCTCGTATCGAAGGAGTATATGAGCCGCCCTTCCTTACTTCTGGAGGTTTAGACGGCCGAAGAACTGGAGTGCGGTTTTGATTTCCGCGAGCATGGCGTCGTCGGCCGAAACAAGAACTTTCTTCAAATTGTTTCTTTCATACACAAAGTGGTAAGTTCATGAAAGGTGAGCCGAGTAAATATATAGCAAATACATGTATGAAACTATACGGCCACCTGGTTCGCCTCTTTTTCTAGGTACGGGACCTAGGCGATCTTCGCCCTTGCCGAACTCCCAGTTGCCTCGGACAACGACCATGACATTGTCAACTCGCTTGCCAGAGCTGGCAAGCATACTCACCAAATGATGGTCGGTGTCCTTAGCCCTGAGAAAGTAGCGCCCCTCCTGGCCATAAGACTTGGCCAAGGTTTTGCAATGCTGTTACAACCCAAACCCGCCTCTGTGGGTTTAGTACTGTAACCGGCCAGTAATCCATGAATTACCAAAGGCCTCTGAACAGATTAGCAAATAATAAGAGACTACGGAAGCAATAATACAAAATAGACAAGGTCCAATGAGCTGTGATAATGTACATGGGACAGAACATTTCAAAACTTATATATATACACAAGCATGCCAGTCTAGGTACACAATATTTACAAGGTATTTACAGAATGTACTTCCTGAGACCTGACTTTACAGAGCATACACAAAGAGTAGCATGAACACAAAAACAGCCATGGCATTAGGCTTTGTTCGGAACCTCCTCGGGAGGCACAACAGTTGGTTGACAAAATAGAACAGAAGGCCGTCAACTCTGGCCCTGGTCACCCGCCGGCTCACCTACATACATAACATAAACTGTGAGCGGAAGCCCAGTGAATAATAACAGAGTAAAGGGGTTTTATGAATGATGTCCAGCACAAGTTAGGATTCAGTATTTAAATCAGAACATATTCAGTCTTCAGAATAGAAACAGAATTAGATACATTCTCATGTTCACATTCAGATTTTGCATAAGATCATACGTGGTACACCCATTAGCTATCAGATCAATTTGGTCTCGAGACCCACATGCATAGTTGGAACCAACGACCATAGAGGTTCATATCTTGCGCACAAGTAACCATGGTATTGTTACCTCCAAGCAAAGGCCACGTGCAGATTGGCCGCGGTATTGTTACCCCCGGGCGAGGGCCAAGTGCAGATTGGCCGCAGTATTGTTACCCCCGGGTGAGGGCCACGTGAACTAAGGGTGCCACAAATACCTTTCAGAAAATTGGACATTCATTCATAATTCATAAGATAGCATTTCAGAAAACAGATCATACCATACCAATCAGAAAATGATTAAGTTAAACATAACTTTATAGAGTTATTACTCACAGTGGGCCTTGAGACAGACAGACGGAGTAAACTTGGTTAAACGGTATGTGGCACGTGATCTACACAACACATAACAGATGCAAACTTGAAACACATGTTCTAATTGTACAAAACTTATTTCGTTGGCTCTTAGTGTGTTTCTAATCTCTTATCCTCATTATGGGGTCTTAAACATAGCCTAAGAATGCTTAGGATGGAATGAGGATGCAAAAATGCATTGAAAACCATTTCTCAAATTTTGCTGAAGATAAGGTCCACGCTCGAGTGTGGCTTTCCCCGCTCGAGCAGACATGCAGACAATGAAGCTCCGCTCGAGCGTGGACTTCCCCGCTTGAGCGAACTGCAAACTTATGAAAAAGTGCTGGATGCATGAAATTCACGCTCGACGGGCGCTCAACCCCCGCTTGAGCGTATGACACAGACCCTCACTCGAGCGTGGCTTCCCCCACTCGAGCGGACTGCAAAACACACAAACTTCTAGGTATACGCATTTCACGCTTGAGCGTGACTCTCGCCGCTTGAGCGGAAGTGTATGTACTCAGGCTTTACGCTCGAGCGTGGGTCAAATTTCTGGAAAATCCAGATTGACCTCCAAACATGAAATTCCACATTCAACCATCCAAAACTCAATTTTCTGGGCCCAAAACTTTGGAAAACACTTGGTAACTCATAAAACAACATGTATTAAAAATCATTTCAAGAAATCATGGCCTAAGAACAACCCAATTTGTGCAAAATCAACATGAACTTTATGAATATGCCATCAATTCAACATGCAAGGACCTCTTTGAATTCAAACCTTCCAAAACATAACCAAACTTAATAATTTGATGGAAAACAAGCTGAATGGCTATAATGTGAGTGAAATTGACATATGCACAGAAGAAATCTTAGAACGCCAACTCAAAACATGGAAATTTATGCATGCATGCATGGATTCCTTAGAAGGACAACTCAAGGGCTATGAATTACACATGCATGTATGTATTGAGCTTCAATTCACCAATCTTAGCCTAAACCTAACATGAGTCCATTTAATTCACTAGAATTCTTACATTAATAAATCAATTTCATAATCAATAGGGTGAATGCCTACCTCAAGTCTTGAATTCCTCAATATGAAGGTTCTATTATGCAAATCCTTCTATTTCTCCTAAACCCCAAGCAAATCCCTTGTTGAATCCAACTTCCCTTCAACTCTCTCTCTCTCTCACACACATTTGCATCAGAGGAATGGAGGAGTGAAATGAAAATGTGAGCTAGTGGAGTCTAAATGGTCCATAAGTGGTAACTGATCAAAAAGTAAATAAATAGCATTATTTTAATCTAGTTTAATCATTTCGAACCGAATTTTAATTAAACCTACCTTAAAATTCTATAAATCCTAACTAGCATATAACACAAGCCGATTTCTGATTTGGACGCCGATAAGGCTCTCACTTCGCGAACCGTAATTAAAATATGAACCGATCTTTCTAAGCCTAACAGATAAAAATACAAAGATGATGCAATACTCATGCAAATTAGTTCCAAATCCTTCCTAAATTATTGTTAGGCTTAATTAAGCACGAATTAACGTTAATCTGGGGTCGGGGTTATTACAGTCTTTCCCCCTTAAAAGAGTTTGGTCCCCAAACTCGAATTACCTTCATTCCGGAAGCACATTGGGTTCAATGGAAACAGTTCCAGATATCTTTTCATCATATCTTCTTCTGTTTCCCAGGTCGCATAGGTTCCTCCATGATTTTGCCAATCAACTTTCACCAACGGTATTTCTTTATTTCTCAGTCTTTTGATCCTCCAATTCACAATCTGAATAGGTCTTTCAAAAGTACGTGTGTTAGCTCAATGACGTGGAGTGGATCTCTTAAGTACTCTCGAAGCATCGATACATGAAAGATGTTATGCATGTGCTCCATTACTGGGCGTAAAGCTACCCGATACGACACTGGATTGATCTTTTCAACGACTTCATAAGGTCCAACATATCTTGGCGCCAATTTTTCCTTAACACCAAACCGAGTTTGACCCTTCATCGAGGTCACTTTAATGAACACATGATCCCTAACTTCGTATTCCCTATCTCTTCTTTGGACATCAGCATAGCTCTTCTGCCGACTCTGTGCAGTTTTCAGACGTTACTGGATCAGTTTCACCTTCTCGGTTGTTTCTTGCACAAGTTCCGGTCCCAACAAAGGTCTATCACCTACTTCGGCCCAGCATATCGGGGAACGACATTTTCTTCCATACAAAGCTTCGTAAGGAGCCATTTCAATGCTTGAATGGTAACTGTTGTTGTACACAAATTCAGCTAATGGCAAGTAAGTCTCCCAATTCCCCTGGAAGTCTAACACACACATTCTGAGCATGTCCTCTAAAGTTTGGTTAGTTCGTTCAGTTTGTCCATCTATCTGTGGATGATAGGCACTACTTAGCCTCAGTTCAGTCCCCAAAGCTTGTTGCAAACTCTGCCAAAATTTCGATACAAACTTTGAGTCCCTGTCAAACACAATAGATACTGGCACTCCATGCAGTCTCACAATTTCAGTCATATAGATATTGGCCAATTTATCAGCGTTATAAATAGTTTTGACAGGCAGGAAATGGGCAGACTTAGTTAAACGGTCAACTATAACCCAGATAGAGTCCATACCTCGAGAAGAACGAGGCAATCCCACAATGAAGTCCATGGTAATGTGCTCCCATTTCCATTCTGGTATTGGGAGTGGTTGTAGCAAACCAGCGGGTCGTTGATGTTCAGCTTTAACATGTTGGCAATGTAGACATCTAGCCACAAAATCTGCAATACTCTTTTTCATTCCAAGCCACCAAAAATTATGTTTCAAATTATGATACATTTTCGTGTTCCTCGGGTGCATAGCAAACTTACTACTGTGAGCTTCGGTCATAACACGTTTCCTCAACTCACCACAATCAGGTACACAAAGACGGTTCTGAAATTTCAGCACATCATTCTCAAACACAAATCCTGGCCTTAGCTTTGAATCAAATTCCTCCATGATCTTTTTCAAGTATTCATCCTCGCACTGTTTCTATTTGATCTCGTCAAGAATTGTAGGTTGAGCGGCAATAGCAATTAATAGCCCATCTTGTTCTAGGTCAGTCAACAATTCTTTTCGGTTGGATAGCAAACATGACAAATTCGCACTGGACTTTCGGCTCAAGGCATCTGCTACGGTATTAGCCTTTCCTGGATAATATAAGATTTGCAAATCATAATCCTTGATTAGTTCTAACCATCGTCTCTGTCTCATGTTCAATTCTTTTTGGATGAAGAAATATTTCAAACTTTTATGGTCTGTATACACCTTGCAAGTTACCCCATACAAATAATGACGCCATATTTTCAAAGCAAACAGCACAGCCGCTAATTCAAGATCATGTGTTGGGTAATTCTTTTCATGAGGTCGAAGTTGTCTAGAAGCATAGGCAATCACCCTTCCGTTTTGCATTAGTACACACCCCAAGCCTTTATAGGAAGCATCATTGTACACTTGAAACCCATCAGTACCATTAGGCAAGTTTAAGATTGGTGCAGGCACTAACCTGGTTTTTAACTCTTGGAAAGCTACCTCTCTTTGTTCATTCCAGTTAAATGGCACATTTTTCTGAGTTAACTGAGTCAATGGCATGGCAAGCTTGGAAAAGTCTTTTACAAATCTCCTGTAGTAACCTACAAGTCCTAGAAAACTTCTAACTTCCGTCACATTTGTCGGTCTAGGTCAATCTACAATAGCTTCAATTTTCTGAGGGTCAACAAAAACACCATCCTCATTGATTACATGGCCCAAGAATGCTACACTGTCAAGCCAGAATTCACATTTAGACAATTTAGCATATAGCCTCTTCTCTCTTAAAATCTACAAGGTAGTCCTTAGGTGGTTCTCATGTTCCTTTTTGTCTTTAGAATAAATCAGGATGTCATCGATAAACACAACAATGAATTCATCAAGATATTGTTTGAAAACCCTATTCATTAGGTCCATAAAAGCTGCAGGTGCATTTGTTACTCCAAAAGGCATTACCAAGAATTCATAATGTCCATATCTAGTTCTGAATGCAATTTTCCCTACGTCTTCTGCCTTAACTTTTAACTGGTGATAACCTGACCTGAGATCAATTTTAGAGAACACTTTGGCTCCTTGGAGTTGATCAAACAAATCATCTATTCGGGGTAATGGATATTTGTTCTTAATGGTCATTTTGTTCAATTCCCGGTAATCGATACATAACCTCAAAGACCCGTCTTTCTTTTTGACAAATAATACTGGAGCACCCCAAGGTGAGGTACTCAGACGAATGAATTTCTTGTCTAAGAGTTCCTGTAGTTGATCTTTCAGTTCTTTCAGTTCAGAAGTTGACATCCTATATGGAGTCTTGGAGATAGGTTGTGTTCCAGGTGTTACATCAATGGTAAATTCTATTTCCCTATCAATTAAGTCCCCAGGTAGTCATTTGGAAACACATTGAGAAATTCACAAGTAACCGGAATAGTTTCTACCGTAGTTCCGTCAGATGGTACAGTCAATATACAACACAAGTAACCTCTACATCCCTTTCTAAGCAGTTTTATGGCTTTCAAAGCTGAAATCAGATATGGGGGAGGAACTACTCCATCCCTAGTAAAAGTAAATTTAGGCATACCCAGTGGTCTAAACACAACAGATTTACTTGTACAGTCAATGGTAGCACAGTATTTAGTCAACCAGTCCATTCCCAAAATACAATCAAAGTGATCAATGTTCAAGGGTAATAAATCAACATATAACATCGCATCGCCAATCATAATATCACATGTTGAATAAACATGAGCACACATCATAGAATCCCCAAACGGTGTGGATACAGATAACACATATGTCATACGTTCTAGTGGTCTAGTCAATTTTCGAGAGAAAGCACGCGATACAAAGGAATGTGTAGAACCAGAATCTATCAGTACACATGCATTTTGAGAACATACAAAGAGTGTACCTGACACCACAGTATAGGTGTTTGGTACGTCACCAGGCACTAAGGCGAACACTCTCCCTTGCCTCAATGTTTCATTATTTGCATTCCCTCTAACATCGGTCCTTGCATTTGGTCTTGCTGCAGAAACAGACCCGGTGGAACTTGTCATTGGATGGTTAACCTCGCTGGATCTCATCGGGCAATCCCTCATCATGTGGCCAGTCTTGCCACAATGAAAGCACGCACCTGATGCTCGATAACAAGTACCTCTGTGCTTCTTTCCGCAGTCGGGGCAGTTTGGAGTAGATCCGCTACTTTGGCTAGAGCTGCTAGAGGATCCTGTATTTTGCCTCTTCAAAACTAACCGGCCTTTCTTAAAACTGAATCCGATCCTCTTTCCTCTCCATTCCATTGTTAGTGTTGTAGTTTGTTTCTTAGCTGCTATTGTGGCCTCTGCCATCAATGCCCTGTCGAGTACCTCCACATAAGTAGGTAATTTTAGGACACCCACTCGGTCAAATATTTCTAGGTCCAGCCCTCCCTCAAACTTTCGTGCTTTCTTGTAGTCAGTATCCACCATATGTGGAGCAAAACGTGCCAATTCGGTGAATTTGGCTTCATACTCTTCTATAGCCATTCTTCCCTGTTTAAGTTCTTGAAACTCGAACACTTTCCGATCCCTGAAGCATTGGGGAAAATATTTATCATAAAAGATTACATTAAACTGTGCCCATGTCATATTCCCATTGCCACTTCGAATCAGTAACTACCACCTTCGGGCTTCATCTTTCAGAGTATAGGTGGCTAGGAGGACTTTCTGAGTTTCAGAACAAGGGAACACTTCATATAACTTTTCCATCTCAAGCAACCACGTCTTAGCTTTCAAAGGTTCAATTCCACCATAGAACGTTGGCGGTTTCATTTTCATGAATTTCTGTGTCAGATTGATGATGTCGTTATTATCTGCCTCGGCTTGTGCTGGTGGAGGCGGAGGGGGTAAATGTTGTTGCCTCTGTTGTTGTGTCAAGGTTTTAGTCAATGTCGCTAACATTTGTTCCATTCGGCCCATGCGAGCCTCTGAAGATTCACTTTCACCATTTCCCCTTGCATTCTCCATCTTACTATACAGACATCAAATGGTAATGAACACAGGCATAATCTTATTCGTTTCCTTCAATTCATTTGCTCAGCATTACATTTAGTTTTCATATTCAGTTGAATTAACACACACTCACACATGTAGACGAAATGCCACTAATGCTTACTAGGACATCCTAAGCTCATACGGACCTGTGTGTGCAGTAGAACACGTGCTCTGATACCACTCTGTCACGACCTAAACCCGCCCATATAGGTTTAACCAGCCAGTAATCCGCGGATTACCAAAGGCCTCTGAACAGATTAGCAAATAATAAGGGGCTGCGGAAGCAATAATACAAAATAGACAAGGTCCAATGAGCTGTGATAACGTACATGGGACAGAACATTTCAAAACTTATATATATACATAAGCATGCCAGTCCAGATACACAATATTTACAAGGTATTTACAGAATGTACTTCCTGAGACCTGACTTTACAGAGCATACACAAAGAGTAGCATGAACACAAAAACAGCCATGGCATTAGGCTTTGTTCGGAACCTCTTCGGAAGGCACAACAGTTGGCTGAAAAAACAGAACAGAAGGCCGTCAACTCTGGCCCTGGTCACCCGTCGGCTCACCTACATACATAATATAAACTGTGAGCGGAAGCCCAGTGAATAATAACAGAGTAAAGGGGTTTTATGAATGATGTCCAGCACAAGTTAGGATTCAGTATTTAAATCAGAACATATTATCTTGAGCGTAAGCGAAATTAGATACATTCTCATGTTCACATTCAGATTTTGCATAAGATCATACGTGGTACACCCATTAACTATCAGATCAATTTGGTCCAGAGACCCACATGCATAATTGGTACCAACGACCATAGAGGTTCATATCTTGCGCGCAAGTAGCCATGGTATTGTTACCCCCAGGCAAGGGCCACGTGCAGATTGGCTGCGGTATTGTTACCCCCGAGCGAGGGCCACGTGCAGATTGGCTGTGGTATTGTTACCCCCGGGTGAGAGCCACGTGAACTAAGGGTGCCACAAATACCTTTCAAAAAATTGGGCATTCATTCACAATCCGAAAGATAGCATTTCAGAAAACAGATCATACTATACCAGTCAGAAAATACTTAAGTTAAACATAACTTTACAGAGTTATTACTTACAGTGGGTCTTGAGACAGACAGACGGAGTAAATTTAGTCAAATGGTACGTGGCATGTGATATACACAACGCATAACAGATGCACACTTGAAACACACGTTCTAATTGTACAAAACTTATTTCGTTGGATCTTAGTGTGTTTCTAATCTCTTATCCTCATTATGGGGTCTTAAACATGGCCTAGGAATGCCTAGGATGGAATGAGGATGCAAAAATGCATTGAAAACCATTTCTCAAATTTTGCTGAAGATAAGGTCCACGCTCGAGTGTGGCTTTCCTCGCTCGAGCGGACATGCAGACAATGAAGCTCCGCTCAAGGGTGGACTTCCTGCCGAGCGATCGCAAACTTATGAAAAAAGTCTTTGGATGCATGAAATTACGCCGCTCGGCGCTCGACCCCGCCGGCGTGTGACCTGAATTCTCCTTGACCGTGGCTTCCCCCACTCGAGCGGACTGCAAAACACACAAACTTTTGGGTATACGTATTTTACGCTCGAGCGTGACTCTCGCCACTTTAGCGGAAGTGCATGTACTCAGGCTTCACGCTCGAGCGTGAAAGTCCCTGCTCGAACGTGGGTCAAATTTCTGGAAAATCCAGATTGACCTCCAAACATGAAATTCCACATTCAACCATCCAAAACTCAATTTTCTGGGCCCTAAACTTTGGAAAACACTTGGTAACTCATAAAACAACATGTATTAAAAATCACTTCAAGAAATCATGGCCCAAGAATAACCCAATTTGTGCAAAATCAACATGAACTTTATGAATATGCCATCAATTCAACATGCAAGGATCTCTTTGAATTCAAACCTTCCAAAACATAACCAAACTTAATAATTTGATGGAAAACAAGCTGAATGGCTATAATGTGAGTGAAATTGACACATGCATGGAAGAAATCTTAGAATGCCAACTCAAAACATGGAAATTTATGCATGCATGCATGGATTCCTTAGAAGGACAACTCAAGCGCTGTGAATTACACATGCATGTATGTATTGAGCTTCAATTCACCAATCTTAGCTTAAACCTAACATGAGTCCATTTAATTCACTAGAATTCTTACATTAATAAATCAATTTCATAATCAATAGGGTGAATGCCTACCTCAAGTCTTGAATTCCTCAATATGAAGGCTGTATTATGCAAATCCTTCTATTTCTCCTAAACCCCAAGCAAATCCCTTGTTGAATCCAACTTCCCTTCAACTCTCCCTCTCTCTCTCTCACATTTGCATCAGAGGAATGGAGGAGTGAAATGAAAATGTGAGCTAGTGGAGTCTAAATGGTCCATAAATGGTAATTGATCAAAAAGTAAATAAATAGCATTATTTTAATCTAGTTTAATCGTTTTAAACCGAATTTTAATTAAACCTACCTTAAAATTCTATAAATCTTAACTAGCACATAACACAAGCCGATTTCTGATTCGGACACCGATAAGGCTCTCACTTCACGAACCGAAATTAAAATATGAACCGATCTTTCTACGCCTAACAGATAAAAATACAAAGATGATGCAATACTCATGCAAATTAGTTCCAAATCCTTCCTAAATTATTGTTAGGCTTAATTAAGCACGAATTAACGTTAATCTGGGGTCGGGGTTATTACAAATGCCGAATAATAGGGATACCGAGATTGATCCTAAGGCGTCAGTTCAACTTTACAATTCTCATTACGATTCGGTAAAAATTTACATTAGGTTGGGAAGAGATTAGACCCTAATGGCGAAGGACGGCCCTAAGAAATGGGTAAAGGGGGAAGCGGACTCCGCCCTCAGCAGTTGATAGGAGAGGAAAGATGATTGTGCTCTCATCAGTCCTCTCCATATCAAGTGTGTTCTCTGCCACGAGTGACAGGTGGACGTCGTTAGGAATGGCAAAATGGCATCGGAAACCAATGACTCGGTCCGTAGAAATGAGGGCTTTCAAGTGTTTGGCCATCCTAGCTAGTTTAGGGAGTATGCTAAACTAAAAACAAACAAGGAAATGAGATTCAAAATGGAGGAAAAGAGAACTTACAAGAAGTAGAGAAAGCAATGAGAAACGGGAGAAAGTTGTAGAGGTCGCGAAGTGAAGGAGTTGTACTAGAAGGCGAACCAGAAACTTTGAGTATTCAAAACATACATTCAAAGAGACAAAGTTTTAAATCACATTAAATGAAGGAAGCGTACGAAGGGGCGGGAAATCGTAATGATGACCAAAAAGCGTGTGCGTTCTGACACTCACGTTGGCATGAGGTTAACCGCCGAATTTTTGACTTTTCAAGTTCGAAACCAAACATGCCGACTAACTGGTGTTAGTGGGGCATTTGGGGGGCAATTGTGGAAGCCGAATATCAGGGGACACAGATAGGCCGAGTACATATTTAGAAAATGAAGATATATATTATATTCGGCCCTGTCTCGTATGTTCTAGATGCCGAGTATTCTAATCGGCCATAAAGCCAGTTAAGCGAGGAGCCGAGTGGAAATTGGAATACGACAAAAGGGGGGCCGAGTGAACAATCACACGACAGATTAAGAGTGGGGCCTACCCTAAGGACCAGGAGCGTATATAAATAGAGGAACAACAACCAAAGAAAGGTATGTGAGAAATAACCCCAAGAAACTTAAGACATAAGCAAATGTGAGACATATACTGACTTGTCCGTCGGAGTGCTAATTCTGGCACCCCTGACTGGAGTGTTAATCCCTTTTCAGGTGGCAATCAGAGGATCAGGAATGTCCTTCAGGATCTAAGAGTATTTCCAAACCACATCACTACAATTCATAATTAAAATTAAATTAATTAAAACTATAAGAATTAAAATAACATAAAAACTAATGTGCAAGGACCAACGACTTAATTTGTCTTAAGTTAAAATTATCAATTTGATTTAACTTTTTTGTGTAGATGATATATATAGATAAATCCTAAAAAAATAGACTAAAATCGATGCCGCTAAGGCCATTTGTCTTGTTGTGACTTGACTTGTATGCATTGTACATTTTAATTAAGGAAAATGAATTATATTATAGACGATCGATATATTTGAGGAGTGACATTATTATAATTAACAAACAACCTTCTTCATCCAATTCTCCACAGGCCTTCCACATCCATAATAATGGCTAAAAATTTTCTCAAAATATTTCTTCTCTCAGTAGCCTCGATGAGCGGAATCCTCGGCTTGATCGCCGCCGCCGCCTTCATCCTAGTAATCTGCTACGCATTACTGGCACAATGGTGCAAGTGGCACAACACTCCTCCCTGGTTGTGACCATAGTTCTAAATCATGGTATCGGGTAACGTAACGGTATCGATCGTGGAGTATCAGTATCGGTAGTATCGGCCGGTACGTATCGGGAATCGGGTGTCGTGGCCTTGAAATTTTAAAAATCATTAGCAATCCCTCTAAAACTCAATTTTATACATTTTTTGGGGACTATTTTAGCCTTAATTTGTCACATTTTAATTAAAATTTTGATATATAAGAGCACTTTAACTCATTTTTAACTAAATGATATATATTTATTTTAGTCTCAATTATAACTTTCAATTATCTACAATTTAAAATAAGTCCATAACAATGTACCAACTAGACCTACGAGTTGGTTAAAGAAACATATGGGCCAAAGATTGCCCAAAACTACCCACCAACTATCTTGAGCAAAATATTCTGGCCCAAAACTATCAATATACATGTATATAAAATATAAATATAAAAGATATACTCAGTACCTAGCTTGCTGCTGTAGCCTCAAAGCTTCATTCAACAACGCACGACCCAAAAAGCATTCTAAAACATATCGGAAGCCGCCGAAGGACATCACGACCTCCTTGTGAACCTCATAGTTGCACTCCCACTTTAGCAAAGACCAGGAATCCAAAACCAAAAACAGCATCGGAGCCATGAGCAGCTCTCTGTCTGCACTGATTTTCATCCATACCGGCAACAACCAACCTGTATCGGACCGTATTGCCCAATATATTGAATTCAAGTCGCTACATACCGGGACTCAGATGCTACGGCTACGAATTTCATTCTTACCGCTATACCAGTCCATATCCGAATCGGTGCTATGATTTTCCGGTATGAATTAGCGCGACCTCCTCCATTAGCATCATCAAGGACGATAGAGATGATGACTTCGCCCTTTTTCTATTCGCATGGTTTCAGAAAAACAACTCATTGTTCTTCCTTCATACAATTACACCAAAGACATTATTGGCTTGGTTTCTAAAACCTATGACAAAAGTTGTACTATCTGCTTGTCTAAGTTCCTTGAAGGTGAATCGGTTCGGGTCCTGCCTAAATGCTTGCATCCATTTCACATACCCTGCATCAATATGTGGCTCTAATCTCACTCAAATTGTCTGATATGCCGCACCAATGTAACACTTTCAGCTAAAAATAGAGATGCGAGGTTGCCACCGGATGAAACAGTATGATGTGATAATTTTCTTTTTAATGGAGAATATCATGGAGAGTGAAAAAAATAATTATAAAATGATGAAAGTACAAATAATTTATATATTCAATTATATAAATAAATCTTGTATTTTCATTAGCTGAAAAAAAAAAGTTTCTCACTCTCTACTTTTTTGAAATTTTCTTTTATTTTTTTTTTTAAAATATTTTTTTGACTTGTTATAAAAAGAGACTGATGTAGGATAAAAGGTATCACATTGAGGCTGTTTAAGTTACATTTATAGTCTTTGAATTTTGTTTATTTGGTGGAAATGATGTGTTTTGTGCACTTGTACAGATTTGACAAGCAACACACATATTCAAGCAAAAAGTAACACAAAAGTAGATTCTCCGTGAGAATAGTAAAAATTCCCGACCTGCCACCTCACCACACGTACGGCCCACCACCTCTCGAGCGGCCCATCTAGGGTTCAGGGTTTTATGCACTGAAATTTCAATCTATTCTGCTAGGAATAAAAGGAAAAAAAGAGGTTGCTCTTAGGGTTGGAAAAGATTTCAGGGAAATGGAGAGACTGGATTAGGGTTTCAAAAAATTCCAAGAGAAAGAAGAGGTTAGGGTTTGGAAGAAGGGATTCTCAAGTTTCGAAGGCAATTTCCATGGGGGGTTCTTCTTCTTTTACTTCTTCACACTCCTCCATGAGTGGCTAGGCTCCTCATTTTAGGGTTTTGATGAAACCCTAGCCAAGTAAATATGGTTTTCTCTTTACTTTTTGATTATGTAAAGGTTTGAATAAATTGTATGATGTTTAAGAAGTTTCAAATATATATTTTCCATTATCTCTTTAATTATTCTGCTTTCTGTGACTGTTGAATGCTTTTCATACAATGTTTTTCTATTATTTCATGTTCAATGTATGAGACGAGCCATACTACGAGGGATGAGTCGTGTTGCTACCCTAGTTTAGAACGAATGACTCGTACTACTTGAGATGGTTCGTGTCCGTACATTGAATGTGATAGTTTTTGTTAGGTTTTTATTGTTGGCAACCCCGTTTGACAAAACTCCTTTGAGTTGTAATTTTATTCGCATTTTTATTTCAGTGAGGCTATGAGTTTATTAGATGTGAATCCAAACCCGAATCGAGCCATGCAGAGAAGTTTGTAATGTTAATGCTTTCAAGATTGCCACTTCGTTGATTATTACGGGGGTCGAGCTGCCCGGTCAGCTCGCGGCCGAAGCAAAATTCAAAATTGCATTCAAAATTGCATATCAGCTGTTGCTCGCTCGAGCCAAGGAGTGCTCGCTCGAGCTAAGACTTTCTCGCTCGAGCCAAGGATTGCGTCCATACAAAAACCTGAAGAAGTGTATTCTTCGCTCGAGCCAAGGATCCGTCGCTCGAGCCAAGGCACTAGTAGAAATCATGAAAATTACTCTCCTCGCTCGAGCCAGGAAAGCGTCGCTCGAGCGAGCCTCAGAATCCGGATTTCTCAAGGAGTTTGATTTCTTCCCAATCTTGGATTACTTTTGGTTCTCTATAAATACTTGGTTTTCTCCCAAAACTAAGTAACTTGATTGAAGTCCTCCAGATCTTCTTTTTGGTTCTTAAAGGTTTATATCTGGGGATATTTTGTTATTTTTCTTTGATGTTTTATTGAGTATTCAACTCATGGTTTAAAGAGAGTACATCAAAGGTTTGTTCGTTATACACAAAAGAGAGAGTTGTTCTTCAGTTGTGAATTCTGAAGAATTCGAGCCTGAAGCTTTGGAGGGAATCCGGAGTGGCTCATCAGAAAGACAATTCCGTGCTGAAGATGGGGTTGGAAGAGGCACATAGAGGTTGGTTCAATTAGGCGTCGTGAATTCGCTAGATAATTGAGAGTGATACCTGTGTAATTCCTTTATATCTTCTTAGTGGATTGTTCTTGTGGCTGTTGCCCGTGGTTTTTTGATCACAATTAGAAGGTGTCCAATTGTGGTTTTTCCACGTAAAATCTTTGTGTCTCTTTCTTTTGATTGTTTGATTGGGAGTGTTATATTCTGCTTAAAATTGATACATAATCACAAATCAACATCTAGGAGGTTTCTAGATTTTTCAGTTTTATTGATCAATGCTTCGAGCTTGTAGTTGCAAAATATTATTTAGTTCGAAACGTAACATAATTGATTTTCAAATTGAAACCTTATTTATGCAACTAGAGGTGAATTCATTACCCTAAATTTTTTCCAAAATCAGTACTTCATCTTTACTTCCAATTAATTGTTTAATTGCTTTGTTTAATTTAGTTCTCATTAGACTATGAACCAATCATCTTTTAATTAAAATTAATTTAGGAACTTAACAATTAAATTAGTCTAATTTCTTATTTGTTCCTGTGAATTGATATCTGGACTTGTTATTATTCTAAGAAATTTGATACAATTTAGAGTTTGCTTTTGGTATGTAAAACGATCCATTAGAGACATGTAAAGAAATTGCAAAAAAGAATAAATTTACTTTTATATTGCCTTTTTCACTATTTTAATTCCCAAACAAAGCCGGGGTGGCTGGTTTAGCTTACGGTGCATTGTACATGCTCTCCTTTGGAAAATGAGAAGTAAATTATTATTTGTCAAAAAAAAAAAAAAAATTACTTTTTATTTTTATTTTTTTGGTTTAGTTATCCATAAGCTTTTCCATGATGAATTATAAATATTCAGAAATAATAGCCTATTTGCATAGCTGATTAGAGGGTTGTGATGCCCTCTTTACACAAATGGTTTTGTATACAGCTTTCTCCAAGAAGCCTGATGATTTGTATAGATCTTTATGATATGAATCAAACTCTAGCAACCTACCAAAAAATTTGTTTAAAATATTAAAAAAATTATTAAAAATAAAAATAATAAAAAATGAAAATTTTAATTTAAAAAAAATTAAATTCAAAAAATTGGAACCAAACAAGATGATTGTTTTCCGTTGTTTATCAAACTTTCTCACTTCTATGGATTTTTGAATTTAAAAAAAAAATAAAAAACAAATTTGATTTGAAGCGATTATTCAGAAACCCACGTACAAACCAAATTATTATTATTATTTTAAATATACAAATACATAAGCCATGTTTGCTTTGTATTTTAGGAAAAAAAATCAGAATTTTTTTGACAAAATGAAAATTAATTGGATAAAACTAAATATCAAAAAGTAATTTTATAATTTTAAAAATAATTTTAACCTTCTAAAAGATAAAATTATATAAAAATGATAAGTGTTTTTTGACTTTTCATTTTTTTAAAATTTTTTTTCACCAAATTATTTTTTAGTTTTAAAAAAATAAATTTGAAACAATTTTTTCAAAACCAAACCAAAAATTTCATAAGGTCATATTTATCCAAGGTAAAATGATCTGGAGTTAAATCATATAGGGATAAAATAGATTTTACCATAAATTTTATTGGACCCAAAATCAATTAGTCATGAATAGAGAGGGGTTTTTAGTTTGCATAAATTGAACCTAAATAAGATTAATTTATTAGGAAATTATTTTTCAAGTATTTGTATCCCATTAGTCTAACATATTCCTCTATTTTAATAAGTTTTATTATTTGGACATTTGATTCACCAAATTCTAATTTTTATATTTCAGATATTTTATGAATAATTTTACCCTTATAAATATTTCCTGAATGCTTAATGCTCACAATCACATTGACAATATGAATATACATATCACGGAACATTCACACTATTAATGAGAATATTATTATTATGGATATTTTGATAACTATATCAGTAATAAGATTTATTAGAATATAAAAAAATAATTTAAACTAAATAAAATATAAGTAAATGAAAAGAGATTTATGAATAAATATTTTAGACGTCTGAAGTTGAGAAGGTTGAAGTGTTAAGGAGCAGTTTGATTAAGGGTATGTTTTGTTTGTCTCTGTTTTGCATCAGTGGTAGGAGGGGACGGGCTTTTGCTTTTCTTCTTGTCTTTTGTTCCATATTTGTTGGGTTGCTGTATTGATTTTTTACCAACCCTGTGGATTGGCTGCTTTGGGCATTATGGATCGTGTGTTTTTTTTTGCCGTCCATTATTTTGCTGATCAGCTGGTGTTGTAGTTTTTTTCACCTATTAAGGGAAATTTTATTTTTCAGTTCAAATAAATAAATGCCCCTTAGAGAAACAATGTGATATAAGTTTCTAACAAAATGAATGACACTATTAGGCCACTATATTCAAAGATTTCAATAGTAACCAATTACGTGGAAAAAAAAAAAGGAAGGAAAAAAAAAGAAGACTAAAACGATCCCCTTATTGTTATGAGAATTATATTAACTTAATCATAAGATCTAAAATATATAACTACAACAAAACACACTTTAGTGGCACTATACTAGTTGTATATTTTTAAAAAATGTTATAAAAATAATATATAGTGGCACGTTTTTGAAAAATATCACAAAACCATAAACATAAAAGGCTTCTGTAGCATTTCAATAAACAAGTGCCACAACACTACAATAAAAACATTATTTAGTGGCATCATTTCAGCGTCAATTTTTTTTTTTTTTTTTTTTTATAACAATACTATTACAATACATCTAATGGCATTTTTAAAAAAAAATGCCACTTAACCATACGTCTATTCCACTATTTGAGTGGCATTTTTTTTAAGGTTGTCAGTAGAAATAAATTTTGTGGCATTTTTTAAAATTAAAATAAAATTGAGTGACATTTTATTAATTTAAGGTTGCTCGCACAAATAAAATTTAATGGCATTCTAAAATAAAAAATAAAAAAAGGCGATTGAACCACAGTAGCAAAGCAAAGGGCCTCTTGTTAGACGAAGCGAGGAGCCTTTGTCATTGGAATCCTGACACTAGAGTTTCACTTGGGAACTAACTCACAAAAAGAAAAGGAAAAATCCTAAGATTTGCAAGCGCTTATGTTTTGGGAAAATCCTAAGGTTTGGGTTTGTGTTGGCTTTTTGGCTTTTTAAAGGGTAAATTTGTAAATGCGAGCGTGCCAGTAAGGATCAATCAGTCCTTACAGAAATTATAATTGCCAATCAATTATCAGGCGACTATGTTTCAGTTCTTTCAGCCTCAATGAAGAGGACTTTTACTGGTGGCTTGACTTTTAGGAGAAATTAAGAGAAATGACAATTAATATTAAGAGTAATTGAAGTATTTCATTAACATAAACACTTACAATTATCCAAACTCAGCCTTGAGGAAGTTTACAGCAACGGTTTACTTGAATCTACTTGAAAACTACTCCTATGAATTGAAGTACAGTGCAGGTATTTAAAGAACAAGTATTTAAAGTACAGGAAAGGTAAAACTGGAAAGGAAAAATACGAAGTAAAACTGGTTTATATGATCTGAGTCTGGGGGTCTTTTCTGGGAACTTCCCTGCTATTTATACTTGTTAGGGATGACCTTCGAACTGCACTTCGAACCGTCGAACTGCTCCTCCATGATCGCTGATCATGTTACCTTAGAAATAGTTCCACTATGCCATCACTTGCAGTTGGACTTCCCTCCTGTTTCTGAATTTGAATAAAGATAACCGTTGAAGCCACGTCACCTTGTATCTCATTCCTGATCTAGTGCTACTCAGACCACTTGAGAACCAATACTTATTGCCACGTGTACGATTGAGATTTAAGATTAAAATCATCTTCCAATAATACCCTCATCCTGCCACGTGTCGAATTGTAATTGGCTTTTTACAAAATATGTAGCCAACATTACCCCCCGCACTAATATACCCAATACTTGGAAATATTAGTGAATCAAAACTTTTCCCTCGCTTTTTTGGAACGTGCACAGAATCTATGTTCAGGAAACACAGCCGTCACCTATTTTGGTGATCATTTGCATTAACCCTTAACTTTGTTGGACGTTCCAATACCTTCAGCATTCGAACAGATCATGACTCAATCACCTTCTCACTCTAACGATCGAGCATACGAAGAGCCATTGAGTAATGCTATTTCCCCTCGAAAGAATCTCCACGCATTTATTAGCTACCTTTACCCGCCTTTCTATATCCAGGTCATGGAAGCTTTCGCAGATTATCAACCTTTGGACTACGAACACATTGCCCTCAATCCTTCGGTCTACGAACTTGTCGATACAAGAAGTTCTTCCTCTAAATTCTCCTCACACTTTGAACAAACAACTTTCAAGCCTTTGCTTCAACAAATTGCAAACATGGAATTAGGAAATTCTTCTTCACAACCTTCGCTTGGGATGAAGCTTCATCTTCAGGGTGACGAACTAGTGCGCTCCCGAGTCACAGGACTTGAGGAACGGATCAATCATCATTTTATTGAGTTCTTGACCCTTGGATTTTCCTTCCGACGCCTGGCTTCGGTGGTTTATCCTTACGTGCCCATCGACTTTCGGCCTTGATTTAGAAGAGAATTTGCTTGTAGCTTGGTATACATCCTCCATGCCCACAGAGCAATGCACCTGCCGGTGTTTGGAAGAAACACAAGGATATACCCTTCATTCTTAGCCAAAAAGCCGATTTGTTCTTCTCGGGCTTAACTATATTAATGCCTTTGTTCCTCCCATTCTGTGTCATCTCCCTCAATCGGCGACCACTTTTTCTTCTCCGTCTTCTGAAATGGAAGCATCCACACCTTCTTCACCCTTCGAAATAGAAGCATCCACACCTTCTCCATTCCCTAGATTAGAGGCATCCACATCTTCCTTTCCTTTTAAAGCAGAATCATCTACTCCTTCTCCTCCTCCCACGCTTTCTTGGATAAAGGAGTAAAAGCTTGCTCTTCCAATGGACAAAACCCTGCCCCCCTACACACATCCATCATCTCCAACTCCATCTCGAGCGGAAAGAAGCCCAACTTCGCTTGCGGCTTTTCTCACCTACCCTTTAATGTTCTTGAGGGCGACATTCCTCTTAAGAACTTCCAATGGGCTGTGATATTCGACCAGGGCCATATCCTTAATCCTATAGCCCAAGCAGAACTTCACCTGTTCCTGGATCAACTTCCAGTACTCCTCCATTGGCATCGAAATTCCAAAGTCACCACTCAATCTTTGGATCAACTTTCATCTCTTCGAATTCATGCTCAATACGAAGCAGAAAACTTCATTGAAGACTTTGAAGACTTCAAAAATAAGGATTCTGCATATTGGGATGATTTAGTTATAGATGAGTTGGAACAAAAATCGAGGGAGGAGGCTTTCGAAGCAAAGGCTGAAGAGCTGTATTATGAAGTGAGAGCACATCAACTCATGCAGCCAACTTTGGAAGAGATGGAAGAAATAATAAAGAAAGAACAAATATTCATTGATCATTGTTGGACGAAATTTCATGATCTTGTAATTTATTCTATTCCTTATTTTTACGAACTTGAATTTGTACCAAAATAAGATTATTTAATGTAATTGTTTTGGCTCTAATGAAAAGCAAAGCCTTCTGTACTTCGACATTGTTTAACTCTGTTTCCTCTTACTTTTAAAAGCCAACTTATAACCTTAAATTAAATAATCTCATCCTTCGAATTTGGACTCACTTGTCTTTAATGTAACACTAAAAGAAACCAATATGTCCTTTTCCAACTTATGGAGTAAAAATTGACAATTTTGGCCAATATTTTCTAAAATTAGTGCTTCGAAATTAACAACTTTCCTTTTCAAAGCTAATTATAACCAATGCATGGTCATGGCTACTATAGTCAATCAATTTTAAGTTGACCACTTCTTGCTTTGAAAAGAAGTTTATGCTGTCCTAATTTCAATGGACAGTCTTCTCTTACGAAAAACCAATGATTGGCTTTGATGTTCTTTAAAAATTCTAAATTCTGCTTTAAAGGTCATTACTTTCAATAATGTTCATCAAATAGGTCTTTAAACCTTTTGAAGTAGACCAATACTCAAGCATCTGAACGTCTCCAAACATATAATATACTTCGAAGCCAGATTCTATATTTCGAAGCCATCTTACTTGATTTCTTGGAGCCAAAACTGGCTTCGAAGCCATATACCCCACTTCGAAGCTGTTGTCGACATCCGAAATATACTTTTCCCTCCAAAATCATTAATATCGGCAAAGGCTCCTCGTATTCGTACTTTTAGTACTTAACGATTTATGCCCTATATGTTCAGACACGAAACCTTTAAAAAGCCCCCTTTGTTTTATGTTCTGAAATCACTTGCTCTTATCATACAAACCCTTATCAATCTTCAATGGCTTCTTCCTCAAAAATCCCAACCGTAGAGCGTCTAAGCCCATCTGTGGTCTTGAAAAGGCTTATCGACACAGAATGTGAGAAATACAAGGCTGGGCAGAAAAGTGCTATCGATGGGCGTATCTTTATCCCTCGTCGTCATGAACAGCAAGATTACGTGCTTGGGCCAATATTCAAAGAGACTCTTACTGAACTCCCTGCCCTATATCCCCGCTTGGAGGATCAACGTCTTCTTCTGAAAGTAATCTTATGGAAAAATTTGGAGAATCAATCGTCCCCACCGATGTTGGCCCACGATGAGACCAGAATGGCAGGAATGGTACGATCGAGTTGTCCCTGCCAGGACGCTAGACCTTCAAGAGCTTTGTCTTCTTGATGCTCTTCGATTATCCAGGGTAACTATCCCAGAAGACCCTTTCTTAGTTCCTGCTGCCTTATGCTTTTGGAACCCCATCTTTAATTTCTTTCAATTTAAGTGTGGGATGATGGCTCCTACCGTTCTTGACATTTGTCACCTTCTAGGGATATCCCCTATTGGCACTCCCATTACCCCAGATTTCCCCGATTTAACAGTTCCTTTCTCCCTTCCCTCTCTTACTTCATCTTACAGTGATTTTGTTAAGACTGAAAATAAAAGGGAAGGTCCAGTAACTGATAGGGAACTCTTCTCCTTCTTATTATATTGGCTTTGCAAATTCCTATTCTGTACTTCCTCTCAAAGAATCATGCCCGAATTTGCTCCTCTTGCCAAAGCCTTTGTCTTACAGAAAAGAGTAGCCTTAGCTCCATATGTCCTAGGCCACGTTTATAGAGTTTGCTCCCTCTTTTGTGAGAAACCTTTAGATGCTAATCAAGGAGGGCCATTCTGGATCCTTCAGCTTTGGCTTTTTGCCTATTTCACTGAATTACAATCCAAATGTCTCAAATTTCATGAGTTACACTCTCTTTCTCATGGCATAAGACTGGCCAATACTTCACTTTATCCCTCTACTTTTGCCTTTTATTTCTCCTTCTTCTATCAACTGCCAACTGTCCTTCCTAGTCATCGTTTCCGTCCTTTCGAAGCCAGTGTAGGCCCAACTTGGTTGAGTCACTTTCTGAGTGACAGACTCTGTACTCTACCCATTCATAAAAGCATGTGGGCTTCCATTCTGATTCCTAGAGAACTGTTTATTGGAACCTTGAACCCCAGGGCTTATAAATGCATAGCTGAGCCTTATTGTCCTGCTCAATTTGCTAGACAGTTTGGTCTTACACAAGGAGTTCCAATACCCCTTTGTAGTAACACCAACTTATCCCTTGCCAAGAGAGATTTGAAGGTTCGAAAATCAAGGCTAGAAGAGGCAACTTTCAAATTTATAGATGACTTAGCCAATTTTGAATACATCCCTTTCATCCCTCAAGGCACTTTTTTGAAGAGATACCAAAACTGGTGGGTGAGCAATATGGAAGTGTACTTAGCCATTTCTCCTCAGGATCGACTGAAAATGTTAGATGTGTCCAGATCCAAAGGCACTGAAATTGTCACTTCTTCCACTGTTCCTCCTACAACTCAATCTGTTCCTATTTCTTCAACTCCTCTCAGAGTCACTCGAGCCTTGATAAAAAGGAAAAAAGTGGCTGATGTGGTTCATGAGGAGACGGCTGTTAAAGAATCAGAAGAAGAGTTTCCTTCTGGGAAACCTGAATCTCAGATTGAAAGAACTGAAAAGACAATTGATGAGCAGACATTGCTGACTCAAAGAAAAAGAAGAAGAAAGATTACTGTTCCTTCTTCTGATTTTGATGCCTCTCTTTCCGATTCTGACGAGGATTCTGATTCTGAGACACTTGCTCAAATAATAGGAAAGAAAAGAAAGATGACTGCTTCAACTACTGACTTGATGGAAAATCCCATTCATGAGACATTTGTCAAGGTAGTAGAGCAGAACATTCTAAAACACTAATTGTCTTCGAGAGGCCGAGAAGAGACGGCAACAACAAAGTTTAAGAGAAGAAAGCTGCTGCTTGTTGATGCATTACAAAGGAAATAATGAGAAAGCATCAAAGTGTCATACATCATTCCCTCATGACTCTCTCATTAGTGCGATTGCTTACGAAACAAGTAATTTCTTTCACACTTCCACTGTTTTCCTTTAGCCATCTTTTACATCTTGAATTCTAACAATCTTTTGTACTTCTTCCTCTTGCGACAATGACATCTTGCTTTCATTTTTCGGCGAGGCCTCCTTTGTTTTCGGTTGAAATGACCAAATGCAATGTGAAAACCATCCAACTCACGCTTCCTCTATTTGATATGCCTTCTTTGAATCTAAGCATCCTGCTTCTCTCTTTTCCTTGGCTTAGAACCATATATTCCTTTTTTAACTTTTGATTTTCCTCACCACTTCTTCTTGAACCTTGCCCTTCTTCCTTCCTTCACGGAGATTTGATTTGCCCCTCCATCTCTGATGGCAATTAATTCTTCTACAGAGAGTGTTGGTAGTTCCCCAATTCATGGTTCACCACCTATGCCCATCTCCAGCCCCTCTTCGCTTGATTCATTGGTGGGTAAGACTATAGAAGCTGCCAAAGACGCTCCATTCATTTCTCCCCTCCCCATACCCTCTATGTCTTCCACTACCATACTCTCTATGCCCTTCATGTCTAGGGATGAGGTAGATATCTTCGAAGGAAGACTGGCCAGTCTTTTCGACATATATTCTACTTCTCCAGCCTTTAGTGCTGAAACTGAGCCATTAGTCTTAGCTGACTCTTTGCTAGAGATTTTTGAGAGTCCTTCTTCTTTTAGCAACAAATCTCCAGCACCTTCAGTGGATTTGGACACATGTCTGGAACTGTTGACTTCCTTTTCAAGGATCCCCTTCGAGGCTCTACAAAGGCCTATTATCAGGAATGGGTTTCTTCAGTGCTGTAATATTGTTGAGCAATCGAGTATGAACGTCTCAAACCACCTATCCCAGGCTGGAGCTACTATTGATTTCTATATCAACATTTGTCATGCTGCCAATACTGCTAATGAGAAATTGGCTAGGGATCAGTGTTTTATTTCTCAAGTGCATACCGAGATATCAGATCTCAAAGAACAACACTCTTCTGCCTCCCAATTTCGAATTCAGCTGCTGGAGAAGAAAGCTCAACTTGAGGAGGATTTAGCTGCAGTAAACCAGGCCTTGGTTCGAACTGACACCAAATTGCAAATCACCAACCAAGAGCTGTCCGAACGGAAAGAAGACATGCTGCAGCTATTCACCTCTTTCCATCACTTAGCAGTAGGAAGTCAATTGTGCAAAAACAATTGAAACATTGTAATGATTTTTGGGCCAATTTGTGGCATAATGTACTTAATTCTTTATGAAAGAGCAAATTTTGTCCATCTTTTGAATAATCTCATTTTTTGTATTCAATGTTTATTCCATTCCTTGTGTTTCCCAAATGGTTGGAAAATAAGGCTTCAAATATCTGCCATTAATCTTTTTGGGATGTACATAACCATTCAAATTTCTTAAATGGTATGCCTCAAAGGGCAAAACTCTATGAACTTGATATGGTCCTTCCCAATTAGGTGACCATTTGCCAAACTTATGGCTTTTAATCCCTATAGGGAGTATTGTTTTCCATACCAAATCACCTTCATCAAAGCCAATATGCTTGACTTTCTTGTTATAATTCTTGGCTGCTTTCTTCTTTTGGAAAAGAATGCTATTTAACGCCAAAATCCTCGCTTCATCTATGTCTTCCAATTCCAAGCACATGCTTTGATGATATTGCTCAGATTCTAATTGATCTTGACATCTTACCCTCAAAGATTTAACATTAATTTCCACAGGTAACCGCATCGTGTCTGTATACTAAGGCATAAGGAGTGACTCGTGCTCGATCTTCAGGGGAAGTTACGTAAGCCCCTAAAACATCCAACAATAGGTTATGCCAATCCCTAGGATTATCTTCCACCATCTTTTGTATTCCTTTTTTCAAGGATTTATTAGATGATTCAGCTTGACCATTGGCCTGTGCATAATAGGGAGTGGAATTAATAAGACTAATCCCAAACTCTGCCACAAAGGATTTCACCATTTTCCCATCAAACACAGTTCCATTATCAAGCTGTTATGGTTTGTGGAATGCCAAACCTATGGATCAAGTCTTTAATAAACCCAATAACCTCTGCGGTCTCTGACCTTATATGGCTTGGCTTCAACCCATTTAGTGAAGTAATCAAGAGCCACTAGAATGAAACAATGATGTTTGAAGAAGGTGGATGAATTTTACCTATCATGTCCATGGCCCATCCTCCGAATGGCCAAGGCTTCACCTCTTGCATGTAGGTCGAGTTATGGGCACATGTCTTATTGTGCCATGTTTTTGGCATGCTCGGCACCCTTTTGCATATTCTATGCAATCTTTTAGAATAGTTGGCCAATAATAGGAATGCCTTCGAAGCAACCATCTCATCTTTACACCAGGCTGATGAGCACCACAAATGCCTTCGTGAACCTCAGCCATAGCTGTTAATGCTTCTTTTGGACCTAAACACTCCAATAATAAGCCATCTCCTCCCTTTTGTATAAAGCATTATCATATACTATGTATTGCATAGGCGCAATTTGATTTTCTGCGGCTTTTGAAGATGGACCGACCAAATCTTGCATAATTGGATGCCTCCAATCCTGTTCTTGTGAGTCATTATGATTGACTTCCAAGATCACATTCCTTTTATTCAAAGGTTGAATTAGTCTCTGATATGTTGCTTGGCTTATATCCCTTTGGGTACTATCCCTTCTCTTGAAGTTCGAAGCTTCGAGCCACATCATTAGCTCTCTTGTTCAAGAATCTTGGAACATAAGTTACATTTGCTATTTGAGGCGAGAAAGCGGATGTAATGCAACAACATAATATGGTAGGATGCTTATGCTTTGACACTTGAAAATCCCTTTTACTTGGTTAACAACCAATTGAGAGTCTCCAAATATGTCAACTGCATGTACTTGTAACCCAATAAGGATTTCTAGTCCTACTATTAAGGCTTCATATTCAGCCTGATTATTGGAACAGCTAGCTTCATCCACTCTGAAACCATGTGTGGTTTCTATTCCTTGTGGAGACTTAATCACAATACCAATTCCAATTAATCCATTGGCTTTCGATCCATCGAACCACATTTGCCATGGTTCAACACTAGCCATACCAAGTTCCATTACCTCTTGGTTCTCTGTTTGAGATGGATGATGCTAGAAAATTGGCTAATACTTGCCCTTTTACTGCCCTTTGAGGGACATATTCTAAATGAAATTCCGATAAGGCTAATATCCATTTGCCAATCCTTCCCCTCAACATAGGTCTAGATAACATGTATTTAACCAAATCTGTGGTTGCAATTACCAAGACAGTTGTGGGTAAAGATAATATCTTAATTTCATTGCGACAAAATACAAAGCAAGACATGACTTTTCAACAAATTTGAATATTTACATTCACAGGAAAATAAAAACCTACTAAGGTAATAAACAGCTTGTTCCTTGCCTTCTTCATTGTCTTGGGCCAAGAAAGCTCCCAATGAATCTTCTGCTGCTGCTATGTATAACTTCAAGGGCTTATTTCGTTTTGGTGGCATCAGCACTGGAGGATTGGCCAAGTAGGCTTTAATACCTTCGAAAGCAGTTTGATGCTCTGCTGTCCACACAAATTCTTCTTCATCTTTCAGCCTTAACAAGGAAGAGAATACTTTAGTTTTCCCTGCAGTGTTAGAAATAAACCTTCGAAGAAAGTTAACCTGCCCAAGGAACCTTTGTAATTCTTTCTTACTTGATGGAGGCCTGGCTTCAATGATGGCTTTGGCTTTATTCTGATCAATCTGTATTCCTTTCTTGTGCACCACATAACCCAAGAAATTTCCAGATGACACACCAAAAGCACATTTAAGAGGGTTGAGTTTCAACTTGAACTTCCTCATTCTTTCAAAAGCTGCTTCTAAATGAAGCAAGTGTTTCTCCATGGACTGGGATTTTACCACGATGTCATCAATATAACATTCTAGATACCCTCCAATAAGGTCATGAAAGATGGTGTTCATAGCCCTCTGATACGTAGCTCCAGCATTCTTCAGACCAAACGGCATCTTAACCCATTCGAAGGTGCCAATATTCCCAGGACATCTGAATGCTGTCTTGTGGATGTCTTCCTCTGCAATACATATTTGATTATAACCAGAGTGGCCATCCATCATTGACAAAACTTGATGCCCTGCTGAACTGTCCACCAACAGATCCACTATAGGCATAGGGTATTCATCTTTAGGAGTTGCTAGATTTAAGTTCCTGAAATCGATGCATACCCTCATTTTGCCATTCTTCTTAACTACAGGCACAATATTAGATAACCATTCGACATACCTAGCTTTCCTAATAAAGTCTGCCTTAAGTAGTCTACGAATTTCTTCCTTGACCTTCTGAATTACATCTGGACTCATCCTTCTTGGTTTCTGTTTGTATGGCTTGAAATTAGGCTTCAACGGGAGCCTATGTTCCACCAATGATCTATCCAATCCTGGTAGTTCGTTGTAAGACCACGCAAAACAATCCTTGTACTTCTTTAAAACAACCAACAACTGGTCTCTGTCCAGAGCATTCAAACAGGTACTTATGTAAGTGGGCTGCTGCACAGAACCTTCCCCTAAATTCACTTCTTCTAAGGGGTCCTGCGTCTGAGAATTCATTGGAGCTTTCTCTTTGGTTTCTTTAACCTTCGAAACAATCTTTTCACCTTGTTCCGCCTCTAGACTCTCTATTTCGACATCTTTACCTTCTTCCTCATAGACAAAATCTGTCCATAAGGCGTCTTCTTCTTGTATTTCCTGGACTCTTGTTTCAATGTCCAATGCACAATATTTCCCAAAGGTCAATCTCCTGACCTGTTGTTGTTCTTGTTCACAGCCAATTGTCATGGCTTCTCTCTCTTGTTTCTGTACCTTCTGGACTATTGCTTTTACATCCAATGATGAGAATTTAATCAAAGCCAATGAATTGGCTTCTCGTTCTTCACTTCTTTGCCTATAACCAGGCATCGTTGTCATCTTTCACGGCAACTTCTTCTTCATCGGCACTTTCACGAACTAAGTGCTTCGGATGTATAACTTCCTCATCAGCCGTCACTTCGGCTGAGCCATCAGATTTTTTCAATATACTGAGTGGAGATACCCCTTCAATATATAGTTTGGACTCTGCAAAATCCCAATAGGCTATGAAAGGTTGAGGATCTGCATCAATCTCCTCTGTCTCTCCATTACCCAGAGCCATCATGATCTTCTGATGCAAAGAGGAAGGTACACACTTGTTGGTGTGAATCCAGTCCCTTCCAAGTAAGGCATTATACTTAGCATTGCTATCGATCACGAAGAATGCTGTCATACAATCCCTGGTTCCCACACTCAAATTGATAGGCAGAATACCTTGAGCCATCTGCTTATCTCCAGCAAAGCCAGCAATGGTTGTACTGGTTGGGATCAACCTTGGATTCTTCTTTCCTAATTTCTTCAAAGAAGATTTCGGCAATAAATTACCCGCCGCCCCATTGTCTACTAGGACTCGGTTTAACTGTATACCATCAAAGAAAGCCTTAATGTACAAAGGCTTGACATGTTGGGTCATGGAATTCGAGGGGTATTCAAAAGGATATGAGAGGTTGATGCTCACCTCCTCCTCACTTTCGCACTCAACTTCCATAGGACTAGCCATTTCCGAAGCATCCTGAACCATGCTCACTTGTGATTCCTCACTAGAAACAGGAATTGGATCCATGTCTTGGTCCTCCTGATCCTCAGCCTGAAATTCATGAGGTAGTATATGTACCATGTTAACTGATACAGGTGGGAATGAGCCAAACTGGATGGCTGGTTGTACCTTCTTCCTTCGACTACCTTGTTCAAGATCTTCAGCGTCCCTCCATGCTGCATTCTGGTATTTCATTGATGACTGATCCCTTCGAAGGGTCCTTCTCAACTAAGTTTTCAGTCAGGAACGTTTGTTCAGCCATGAAGGCTTCGAACATTTCTTCTTCGCCATTTCCTTCTTTTGGCTCATGCCAATCTCTTCTTCTATTTCACTATCACTCTCCATCAGAGCCTTCTCCAATCCTGCCAAACTGGACTTTTCCCTGGCCTTTAGTTCAGAATGAACTTGAGCCAATTGTTCCCTGCTACAAACCACTTTACTTTGCAACGTCGGTTTTGGAACACGGTCTGACTTCGAAGCTTTCTTTTCTTCTGTCTTGACATGTGAAGAACTCTCTTCACTCTCTTTCAGATTTTCTTTGCTTGGGTGTACTGCTGAATTTTCCTCCTTTGTGATCTCGAAATAACCGAACCATACTTGGCTCCTTTGTCTTTGGGTGCTTCAAAGAATACCCAGCTTGTTTGGGGCCACCAAAGGAGGTTTGACCATTCACTGTGATTCCAACATCTCTCTGTCAGGGCAATTCCCTAGGTTTGTTTTGCATTACAAACCAATCTGGGACTGTGCACCCAAGAGCTTCTTGATTCAGACGTTGAATCACCCTTTTTCCACCTTCGGCCGCTTTCAAACCGGCCGTGGAGGTAAGTGCTTGGTTCTCGTCTCATGTTTCGAGCTCGATTCGCCTTTGTTTGAGATGGCCATTTTCTATTCTGTGAAGTTGATCCGGGGCCAATCTCGGCTTTAGTCCCATAACCCGAACTCCTCTCTAATCTTCTTTCGTAATGTCTACTCTCCATTTTATAGTAGTTAAGTGGCCTAGACTCATACAAGGGCCCTTTGCCTTTAGCATTCATTCGTTAATCGCAGCTCAACCACCACCGGTCGTTGTCTATCACTAGCCTGCACGGCCTTTTGTTGTAAGCGTTGGTTGTTCTAGGACGTCTCTGAACATCCTTATAGTATTGCTTCCCATCAATTGGAAGCCCTTCAACCATTTGTAGCTTAGTCTACACCTTGGACACATCCTTTGCATTACATACCGCTTCCAAGGAATCGTCGTCAATATTTCCTCATCGAATGTTCCTTCGATGTGAGAGACTCGACCAACAACGTGAACTCTGGTCTCTTTCTTGGCGGTATGCGGTTGGCAATATGCATTTGCACATTAACTTCTTTCAATTCCTGCAGAGATAGATTCTGAAAATTTGAAACAACCACATTAGCAGCGCTCTCTCCAACTTCTGGAAACGGGTTGCTGTCAATTCCCATGGCTTTCTCTGTTTTGTTTGGGAACTTCAGGCTTCCTTTCCGGATTTGCTCTTGGATCCTGTCTCGAAAAACAATGCAGTTTTTAGTTGAGTGAGACCAAGAATTGTGCCATTTACAGTACACTTTTCCTTTAAGTTCATCAAGAGAAGGCAGTTTTACTCCTTTTGGTAACTTAAGGAAATTAGCTGCGAGCAAATGATCGAAAATATCATCTGCTTTTGTTAAATCGAAGAATACTTTCGTGAAAGTCTTTCTTCTTAAATTGTTGGTCGATAGTCGTATCCTTATGAATTAATGCTTCACAGACATGTGTTCTTTGCCCACAATCTCATTGCATCAATCTCGTAATTGGGATCTTTATAGTATGTCTTATATGAAGCATTGTTTCGATCTTGTTCTTCCTCTAGTAATGCTTCATATCGTGACACCTTATAAGTTAATTCGACCAAATCCTAAATTGAGTTGAATCAAACTTCTTTCAAGCTGAACTCTAAACCGCTTTTGAGCCAATCGCATAAATTTCGGCTCGGAAGGATGACTCTACATTTATTTCGAGCCCTTTTAAATCTTGCAATGAATTGAGTAGCCTTTTCTTCGTGCCTTTGACTCAATCTTGCCAAATCTGCCATGGATACTTCGCTCGATTGGAAAAATTGGGCATGAAATGCCTCTTCCATCTGTTGCCAAGTTTGAATGGAGCAGTGTAAGGTTGATATACCATACAAACGCTCCCCGGTTAGAGAGTTTGGAAATAATCTTAATTTTATGTAGTCATGATTAGCAAATTCACCACACCGAAAGCAAATAATCTAGCAATATGCTCTCTTGTTGATTGATTTCAGCCATAGAATAGGGTGAAATCTGGTATTCTAAACCCTCTTGGGTATTCATGTACTCTATCAACCCACTGGATATGGTTTTCAGATACAGTGAGTCTGGACCCCGAGCCATTGGTCCACATAGCTCCCTAACAATATCAACAATTTGGTCCCTAGGGACCATATTTTGGGCTTCTGAACCACTCATCGGAGGAGCAAACACAGGTTCGGTGGAACTTGTGCTGTGGTCCTCTTGGTCCATACAATGGTATATTTGGGATGGTTGTCCCTGTGGTGTTGATTCTTGGGGAAATGGATAACCCTTTGAGCCTTGTCCTACTAAAGGACTGTGAAAGGTGTTGGAATAGGTATTGTGTCCTTCCATTTGTAGGCAAACCCTCCAACCCCGGTATAAATTCAAATAAAGGATTATTATAACCCCGTGCGGTATAACCGAACATGGGATTTGCCACCATTCTTATGCCAGTTTCTTGTACTTGGCCAGATCTGCCAACTGGTATGGCTTCACTGTTGAATATTGTGGTATTTTGGCCTACTACGGGCCTCGAAATGGGTTCATACCAAGACTGAGGTGATGGTCTTTCATAGTTTTGAGTACTAGTCTGACCATTAACCTGTCCATTAACTTGCATAGGCTGTTTTTCTCTAGCCAATCTTTGTTGATGAACATTTAAGATTTCCTCTGTATGTCTTGTATTTGTTGGTTGGTGGTTGTTCATTCGATCCAAAAAGGATGTTGCCCACCTTTCCATTGTGTTCATTAGCTGTTGTCCCATAGCATCTACCAAGCCATCCCATGGATTTGTTGGCTGAGAAGATGGAATGGTGGATGGTCCAATTCCTTGGTTTCGTCCAATATTATGAACATTTGGTTCTTGTCTGAAATCGGGTCTGTTTCGACCAAAGGTTACGATGACATAGGAGTTTCCAGAGTGTGTTACCACATTCTCTTCTGGATTAGGTATTTCTACCTCTCCTTCTACGCCTTCTTCTAAGCGTTCATTTTCTCCTTGTCGTCTTCGTCTAGCCATTTTTAATTAGTCCCACTGGGCGTGCCAAAAATATATGTTGGCTTTTTGGCTTTTCAAAGGGTAAATTTGTAAATGCGAGCGTGCCAGTAAGGATCAATCAGTCCTTACAGAAATTATAATTGCCAATCAATTATCAGGCGACTATGTTTCAGTTCTTTCAGCCTCAATGAAGAGGACTTTTACTGGTGGCTTGACTTTTAGGAGAAATTAAGAGAAATGACAATTAATATTAAGAGTAATTGAAGTATTTCATTAACATAAACACTTACAATTATCCAAACTCAGCCTTGAGGAAGTTTACAGCAACGGTTTACTTGAATCTACTTGAAAACTACTCCTATGAATTGAAGTACAGTGCAGGTATTTAAAGAACAAGTATTTAAAGTACAGGAAAGGTAAACCGAAAGGAAAAATCTGATAAAACTGGTTTATATGATCTGAGTCTGGGGGTCTTCTCTGGGAACTTCCCTGCTATTTATACTTGTGAGGGATGACCTTGAATCGCACTTCAACCGTCGACCGCTTCCTCCATGATCGCCGATCATGTTACCTTAGAAATAGTTCCACTATGCCATCACTTGCGCTTGGACTTCCCTGCTTACGAATTTGAATAAAGATAACCGTTGAAGCCACGTCACCTTGTATCTCATTCCTGATCTAGTGCTACTCAGACCACTTGAGAACCAATACTTATTGCCACGTGTACGATTGAGATTTAAGATTAAAATCATCTTCCAATAATACCCTCATCCTGCCACGTGTCGAATTGTAATTGGCTTTTTACAAAATATGTAGCCAACAGTTTGAATGAAATTGACTTCTCTCTGCTCTCTCTATCTTCGATCGACATTGGCTATATCACCACCAACCCAAATCAGTAACTCCCACTCTTTTCACAAATTTGACTCAGCTTTGCTCTATCAGGTAATTACTCTGTGTGTGTGTGTGTACACACATATATTCATAAACCATTTACGCTTTATTCTATTGAAGGAAGTAGAATCACAAAACAAATTTTAGGGACTGGACTCTCGAAAAAGCTCTGATTTGTTCAAATTATTGTTCTTCTATTATTTGAGCTTTTGAGGGCGCAAGGTAGGCCCTTTACATTCTTTGAGACAGTAAAAATTGATATACATTGTATTTGTTCCATACTTCTTGAGTATTTAATTTTCACATTCACTCATCATCTTCCTTCTTACTTTAATTTGTGTCTTTGTATTTTGTATAGACCATTTGTTTTGTCAATAGTTATACTTACTATTTGTTTCATCAAAATACAATTTTTATTTTTTCCCCCTAAATTTGCAGGGCATACTTCTGAATGTTCCATTGAAGAATTAGCTCAAGCCATGGTGGTAATGTCCTAATATTTTAATGAGTCATCTAGAGTATGATGTTCAATAGTGATAGTGTTAAATGCCCTGTTACGTATAGTACTACAACTTAACATGACTACCATCTAGCAACTAATTTGATTGTTATATATAATACTACTAATACTAATGCCCTGCCATTTTAATGACCAGTAGCAACACTGTAATCCTGCTTGGAGCATCTGTCACCTTCTAATTCTGTACAGTTTCAATCTATTCTTGATGAAATGAATAGTTGTGTTCTTTAATCAAGAGAAAAACATAAAACTAAGCAAACTTAAAATATTTATTGCTTATTATATATATATGTGTGTGCGCGTGAGCGCACGCGCGCGCGCGTGTCTGTATACAAGTTTTGAGTAACCCAATTTTGAATGTGTATCCATATAGCATTGGAAACATTTGAATATATATGATTACTAGGCTGATGAACAATGGTGGGATATCTATATAGCTACCATTGTTAATAGAAACTCTCTTATTCTTCTTCTTCTTCTTCTTCTTCAAATATGATTGTTTAATTTTTATACATCACCTTTTTTTTTTTTTCCAAAAATGTTCTACTTCCAACAAGTTTGTATTCTTCATTTGGCTACCCAAATTGTTCACATAAGTATCAATGGTAGTTTCATGCACATCAGTTTCATGGACTTGATGGTTGTATGTGCATAAGTTGTCTTGCAAGTGTTTGACAGAATGTGCCAATGAGTCTGTCTTGCAAATGGATGAATGTGTTTGACTAATAGGAAACTAATTTACTTTATTATTTGTTTTTTTTAGTAGTAGTCATCCTCGGTCAAGAAAAATTATTAGGTAGTGCCACATGGCATTGCCATGTGAGATCAAACGCCAATCACCAATTCCCACCCTCATGTTGTTAGCCAAAATATTAACATAAATGTTATGGCCAGCCCCATGATGTAAACTAATCACTTTTGAGTAACGTAACACATCGCAATACCCTACAAGATACCCAATAATTGTTTCTCAGGTGAGTGAGTCTCTCTTCTCTTGTTCTCTACACTTTATTGCCTGAACTGTCATAATAGTAACTACTAACAAAAATCGCAACGTAAACTAGTTTTGGGAAAAATATTTGTGTCAAAATAGAGGTTAATGATATTGAAATTTATCATGTAAATTATCATAAGAAATTAAAGACAATCAATTATGGTTTCCCAGATAAGGACATGTTTAAGCAAAAGGTAATGCATGATGGTTGTGATGAAAGTAACTTGTCAAAATTCAACAAAAATAGATTCCTTGTTCAAGTAATGCATTTCCTTTCCACCTATTACTTTATTATTTTACTCATAATTTATTTATTTATTTATTTTTATTACCAGTAGGGTTGACCTTGGTGCAGGTGCTTCAAAAGTAATTAGTGTGTTTTTTCATTAATAGGTATTATCTTAAATGATTTCTCTGCTCTATCACAATAACCAAATTATACCTGGGCTGAGCTGAATGTTTAAGTGTAGCATGAAACATGAAAGACTTATAAATCTCATTTTCATTGTAAAGAAGGTGAATTTTTTGTTTTTGTTTTTGTTTTTATTTTTATTTTTATCTTTAACAAAGAAGGTAAAGCACTTGTTCTGTCATGTTTTGTGAAAGAATTGGGATAAGTATTTGGTTTTTATGAATTTGAATCTTTGAGTGTTTGGTTTATTAATTTATGTTGCTTTTGTTTTGTTTATTTCATTCTTTCTTTTTCCTTCTTTCCCTTTTGTAATATATATGGAAAACAGAGACATTGTGTCATCATCAAAGCATGTAAAATATAGATTCAAAACAATTTCTTAAAATGTATGAACTCTCTCTCTCTATATATATATATATATGTAAAGCCTTCATGTTCTATTGATCCTTGATTTAGGTAATTTTTTTCTTAAGGTTAAGGGATAATCTATCATGCTATATTAACTAACTTTGATCCACTCCAAAGCCTTTGACATCCTTTTTTTCTTTCATATATAAATATATAACATCCTCTCTAAAATGTGAATTGGCTAATTATATCACTATTTATGAGTATATATATTTTAAATTTGTGACAGGGTTTCAGATCATGTGCTAAAAAAAAAAAAAAAAATCAACAAATGCAACTAAGAAAGGTAAAGCATAGGGGATTAAAGCATTAAGGTAATCCCTAAGCTGATGATTAAATTTAGGTATTTCATTTTTTGCTTCATATTATGACAAAAAATAAAAGAAATTAGCTTCGATTAAAGCATGGGAAGAAAATAAAAACCAAAAGCAAAGTGTAGTATAATTCATTTTTTCTTTTTTCCTTATGTACTATTCATTTTGTGGTGTGCTATTAGCTTCTTACATTTCATTGTTTTACCATATATCAATTTGCAACATAATTAGAAAGTATCTTATATACTAATGTTGGTGAGTTACTATAAAGTATCTTCTATACTATCCACTAATGATTACTATGAATTCAATAGAAGGGATTTACTTGTGATATGTTGAGCTCTTTCTATTCGTTTCTAATTTCGCTTTGTAGAGAGTATTTTTCTTCTTACTTGCTTATTTTTGCTTGTATTGCAGTGCGCTGTCATCAAAGCATTTGAAGAGCATATTTATGAGACCCCATTCTAATTTGTATAGACAATTCTATGACGCTGATTCTAGCGATTACAAGGAACTTATAAGAACTCGATTTGGGCATTGACTTCCACAAATATTATTGAAATATTATAGCGATACACGCTTTTCATGGATATGAAGATTACCTTTTTTTTTTTGGATATGTAAATATTTATTTGTTTAATTTTTGTTTCTGATATTATGATAATGATATTGACTTTGTCAAAATAGGAACAATGTTTTGATTTTATTTTATTAGTAAAGAATAATAGTGGTATATTTGTATCAATTGTGATTACATTTAATAAATGAACTTTTATTTGTTTGTCTTACAAATCAAAATATCCGAATGTTGTAAAACAATTATTTATTTATTTTTGTTTTGTTTTGTTTTTCAATTTATCTCCATTTATAGCAAAAATGAATGGTGAAACACTGACACTTTGATCTGTCACTAAAAGTTGGATATATGGCATTTGTAAGAGTTGTTAAAAATATTAATTATGGCATAAGAAGCGGCCATTAAAAAAGTATGTAGTGACATTTGTTAAATTGTAAGTCTTCTTTAATGGCATTTGGTAGTGTCATGAATAGTGTCTAACATGACATTAAAATGTCAATGAAAAGTTTTAGCCTTCATGGTGTAGTGGCACTTACAAGTGTCATTAGTATCTACTTTGGCATGAGTATAAATAACACTTGTTCAAAATACCACTAAACTGAAAAAATGTCACTAGAAGAATAGTTTGTGGCACTTTCAAGTGTCATTGAATTAAGAAAATGTTGTTTTGTAAGAAGACTCTCTTTTAAGTTAAAATTTGAACTTAATCTGTATATTGGATTTTGTGGGGTTAGCATGGATCATATTTTGACAATCTGAATAGTTTATTTTGTAAGATCCTCTATGTATATCATCTGTTAAAAAAATTATCATTCATTTTTTTGGAAAAAAAAAAAACACAATAAAATAAGAAAAAAGTGTTGATTTTGTTTTGTTTAGTTTTATTTATAGATAATATAAATGAATATCAGCTTAGAGTTAAATTTGAGAAGAATCAAATCCATAAATAAAAAACCTAAGTTCGATGTTGCTAAGGCAAGTTTTGTCATGTTACACTTTGTTGCGACTCGATTATGAATTGGACATTTTAATTAATTTATATAAGCCATCGATTACATTGAAGGAGTTAACAATCACATTATTTAATTAGCCAAGCTCCTTCCTCCACTTCCTCAGCAACCCATCATTTTTTTTTTTGAACGCCAACAACCCACCATAATGGTAAACTTTTACATGTTTCTTGCCTCATTATTGTCGTTAACCATACTCATCGCCACCATCAGGCTCGGCCCTGAGATTTTTGAAATTTAAAGTCGATAATCAACTGATAAATTTTTAGAACCTTTCACATTTTTTTTTTTCCATTGAATGAAAAAAAAAAAATTTTGAAGATAAAAGGACAAAAAATTTGTATCAAAATCACAAAAAATACTTAGCATTATATTACAACAACTAATAAGTATCGCTTGATTCTTACTCTTCTTATATTTTTAGAAACAAATAAATCAATCATACTTGCATAATTTAATTTTTTTTGAAAAATTATTTTCAATGGATAAAAATGCTAATTATTTTAAATGAGCTTTTCATTTTTTTAATGAGCCAATTTATTTCAAATTAGTTTGGGCTTTCCTTAATTTTTTTTGGACTTAAAACATACCTAATATATTACACTAAACTATAATAGGAGACGGATCCTTTTTTGGTCAATGGATAACAATGCTAATTTTTTTAAATGAGCTTTTCAATTTTTGAATGAGTCAATTTATTTTAAGTTAGTTTGGATCTTCTTCAATTTTGTTTTGAATTTAAAACATACCTAATATATTACACTAAATTATAATAGGATGGATCTCTTTTTTGAGTCTATTTGGAGGGACCCTAAGTCATGGGCTGGTGAACTTATGTCCAGGGCCGGCCCTGGCCACCATCACCGTCACCTCCCCCTAATTCTCTGTTGCGCAGCGATTGTGCAGCAGTGCCACCAAGAAGGGGCCATTCCCCAGTTGCTACCGTCGTCATCGGCTATGGTTTCAAAAGCAAAGCTCATTATTCATTCATACAAATACATCAAAGAGATTGGCTTGGCTTCAAAAACCCTAGATAAAAATTGTGTTGTGTGCTTGTCTGATTTTGCCGATGGTGAACCGGTTCGGGTCCTGCCCCAATGCTTGCACTTGTTTCACGTACCAAGCGTTTACATGTCGCTCTACTCTCACTTAAATTGTCCGGTCTGCCGCACCGACATAACACCAGCCAACAATAAATTTGTCTCAAGGTTGCCACATGGTGAAGTAGTATGATCCGATAAATTTTATCATTTTTTATTATATTTTTAATTGAAAAAAGATACGTCCACCCCAAAATATTGGGAGGCTGTCCTTTGAGCTGTAGGAAAAATATATTTTGGGCACGTCTATGTCAATCACAGTGTATAGTTTATGTTTTTCTAATTTTAATGTAAGAATTGTAAGGGTGTAGAATGGTATGGTATTGTCAATGTCAAGAACCAAATCCATCTCAACAATTTTAGAAATTTAAAAATTAAATTATATCGTGTAAATAGTGAAACTAAATCAAACTGATGAATCTATGAAAAGTGGTTTGGTCAACATGTCACTACAACAAAAAACAGAATTGGCGACCAAAATATGAAATTTAGTCGCTGAAAGTGAGGGAAATGGCGACTAAATTGGAATTTGTCGCCGAAAAGTAGATTTTTAGCGACTAAAAGAGTTTAGTCGCCGAACAACAGGTTTTTAGCGACTGAAAGGAAGTTTTGTCGCCTAATATACGGTTTTCAGCGACTAAAGTTTGTTTAGTAGCCAAAAGTCACGGTTTTTAGCGACTAAAATAATTTAGTAGCGAAAAGGTATGGTTTTGGCGACTAAAAACAGGTTTAGTCGCTGATTATAGCAGTTTTGCCGACTAAAAACAATTTAATCGCTGAAAGTGGGGGTTTTGCCGACCAAAATCCATTTTAGTCGCCCAAAGTAGGGTTTTTGGCGACGAAATTTCAGTTTAGTCGCCAAAACTGCTGCTTTTTAATTTAGAACCTGTTTTTTTAGCGACAAATAAATAATTAGTAGCCCAAAATAATACAATTAGCGACTAAATAATGGTTTTTTTGATTTGTCGGTCTCGATTTTAGCTTTGAGTCTTTTTCGAGCATGTTTCATTATGATAGGTCGCGTGCCTTTTGTTTCTTTGTTTGAGTCTACCTCACTGTGTTCTGTGGTAGGCTCGACACCCCGGTTGAAAACCCTTCTTTATTTCAAGAAGAAAATCGTTCGTGCTCAGAATGCTGTGCCATTCTCTACATTTAGGCGAGACAGGAGAAAGAAAGGGAAATTTGGGACATTCGAGCGTGTTTCAACTCCAACTGTTTCAGTTTTGTGATCCGTCTTGTCAGATTGGGTTATTTGTTCAGGGTTTGCTGTGTGCAGAATGAACCTCAAATCTCGAGGAGCCAATTCCTCTGGGTATTATTCCCACCCTTTCTGATTTGTGATACTCACATCACTTAGCCCTCAGGCTCGGTTTTTCTCTCAAAACCCTTTTCTCACTTCTCTCTCTGCTTACACCTCTCTATCCTTTATTCTCTCATTTTTTTATCCCTCTCCAGGGTGATTAATGGATGAATAGGAAGTCGCAGATTCATGCCCAGCACTGTTAGCTCACGGCTATTTCTCCCAGTGGATAGAGTGCCTTTCCGGCGAGTATGTTGACGGGGGAAAGACAGAAGACCTGACTCAATTGTGCCCCTAGTTCGTCACTTTGACCATTTTTTTTTTTTGTTTTCTAAAATAGTTTTGATCAAAATGAGAGTTGGATTAACATACTTGTTCGATTTTTGATTTGAAAATCATACAAGTCAGGCTGTGAGCACTGAAAATTCTCCTTTTCGGGTCCAAGAAAATGGTCCGGTTTTGGAAAATGAAATAGTTTTCGAGAAAATAATCAACTTCAGTAAAAATTTTCAAAAACTGTTTTTGCAAACAATCAACGCTCAACGAGTGCGGAACTTACCCTCGAGATATGCAACCTCGGATCGGAGGCAATGGAAAATTGCCCCTAGCTTAAAGGGGGGGAACACGGTAACGGAAAGTTGCCCCTGGTTTGGACGGCAACTCAGGGCAACTTATGGCAATGTATGGCAACGGAAAGTTGCCCCTTGTTTGGATGATGCCGCGGCATTTTTGTGAGCCAGTCCTTGTTGATGACAATCGGACCCTCGGACGCGAAGGAGGCGAAGACGGTTTGAATCAATATATGGACACAGTCACCTGAAGGTGTTGGTGGTTGGATTTCAAGAGGAAGTTAATCACGTAGTTCCAGGTTGCTGCAATCGAGACATCGGATTCGGAGGAGGCACAAGTGATCAAAACCATGACATGGACTGAGACGCTATGGAAGCGTTGGGGGCTGGACTTCAAGATGAAGTTGCCTACGTATCCCAAACATGGGAATCAAGCCTTACGTAGTTCCGGTTAAGGTACACTCGGGTATTTTAACCTTCACTGTTTAGGCTCTAACTTTTGCCAAGGTGCCCAATGCGGGTTTTCAACCTTGCGAGCTATGTTTTTCTTTTTCTTTTTCTTTTCTTTTCTTTTCTTTTGCATTTTCATTTTTTATTTCTATTACTATTTTTTTTTTTGTTCTTTTTCCTTTCTTGCTTCTTTTTTGTCTCTTTTTTTATTTCTTTTTTTTTCTTTGTTCTAACTTTTGCCTGAGTCGCCCTTCCGGGTTTTCGGCCTAGCGAGCCTCTCAAAGGGTAAAAAGTGTGGCAAGCCCATGCCAAATGGTTTTGAGATTGAAGCCTCTTTGTGTCCAAGAGAATGACTGTTGTGTTGATTTGCAGGAAAGTCCATCACGGTTGCTTCACGAGTCTTGCCTGGTGGGATCTGATCTCCTTGATCTGACTTTGATGCCTCTTGCTCGAGGGCTGCCTCAAAATGGGCCACACAGGCGTTTCATGGCACTGTAAAACGTTTTGAACGGATTCCAGTTTGCAACAGATAAATTGAATCTTGAGGCTGAGAGCGATCTTGGGCTACACAATCTCAAGAGCGATTCCACACAGGTCTTCGCAAGACTGCGCGAAACATTTCATTTTTGAAAGTTTTTAAGAAAGTGACAAATCACTCGCGCAGAAGATAGTGTGGAACCAGTCTGGATCAAACCAGGATCCTTCTCAGTACTCACGCCAACAAGCATGATTTCATTCATTAAAAGCTTAGCGTGCCTCTCTTTCTCTCAAAATGATCAAAATTTTGCAAAACCCGAGGAATTCTTTCCTCTTCGTTTTTATCACCGCAGTGTTCAAAAAGGGTTTTTATGAAAAGCTTAGGTCATTACAACGATGTTTAAGGCACAAGAGAGTAAGTGGTATGTACTGTTGTTCCATTCACATCCTCTGGCACGGCTGACTCAAATAGCAACAAGTACGAAACGTGATAGCCACAGCTGTTTCATTTAGATTTGTTGGTATAACTGGCTCTTCGGCAGAAACAGACTCAAAAAAAAAAAAAAAAAAAAAAGCGAAAACAACTAATTACAAGACAAAACGGTGTTTGAGGCAACAACCCCGAAATCACTTGGAATACTATGCAAGAGGGACTGACTCATTACAACAAGACAGACCCTGTAAGTAAAAAGACTGACACAATACAGATAGACAGGCTCAAAACAAAACAAAAGACTGACTCGACACCCAAGTCAGAATTTACAAAACTAGCATTGACAGATTCTCAAAAATGCGTGCCAAACGCCTTATCTATAAATGTGCCAGGCACTGCCCGCAGGCGGTTCACCTTCTGATTACATACTCGCAGTATCTGTGTCCTCAAAATCTAGTAGTTGGGTAGTGACGGACTTTGCTGAGGTGGAGGGGGAGGATAACCTCGTTGTCAATTAAATCTTGCACCTCATGACGGAGGCAGAAACAATTGTCGGTAGCATGGCCTGTCTGCTGGTGGTACACACAGTACTGAGCAGGGTCATGAGTAGCAGGGAGATTCTTCGGGAGAGGCTGAGGCTCTAGGGGTTTAAGGTGTCCCCTCTCGGCAAGGATCTAAAGTGCCTTGGACAATGGCATGTAGAGAGCATGGAAGACCCTGCGCCCTCGGGGCAGGTACTTTGGAGCCTGAGCACTCTTGCTAGATGCACTAGCGAACGGATCGGCGGGTGCGGCCTTGGATTTTTGATCCTTTTCGGATGCAAGGTTGGGAACGGGAAGAACTGTTTTGGCATGACAGGGCCTATCCCGGTTCTCTGATTGACTGGAACTGCCCTCAGGCGGAGTGGGAAAAGCATCCTCCACAGCTTTCAACACAACTGTAGATATTTGTTGCTTGTTCATCCCCCCGGCTTTCAAAGCCTCTACTGCCCATAGCAGTTGTTCGATAGGGTCGGCATCTGCCTTCATCTTGCCTTTGTCTCTGGCCTCAGCCTGATCTAGAATTTGGGTTGATGCGTCGTTGCCATAGCTGGAGGCCATCTCCGATTGGCTGAGTTCAATTACTATTCGCCCCAATAGCGGGGGCTCCTGGGGTACAAAGCCTCCGGCATATGGTGCGGCTGGTGGCGAAGCAGACATCCCATAGGCAAGATCCGCCACGGATCTTTGAAGATCACCTATCATTCCCATTAGTTCAAATGTAGTAGGCTCGCGAGCCTGATATAGTTGAGGGGTCCAAACTAGGTATGCGGCAGGCGACCTGGGTGGATGCGGCAGATCAATATTAGCCTCACCTTGCAGGGTGATTCCTTGACCCAATGCGGCCGTCATGACCACGATCTCTTCTGAATTCTGCGTCATGCTAAGTCCTGCCTCAGCAAGGAGAAGACACTAGCTGTTCTGGATCAACTCTTTGAATCTCTGAACCTTGAAATGGAAAACAAGTAGTATTTCAGCCCCAAATAGATCAAACACAGGTATAGCCGAACAATCACTCGCTATCGATCATCGCTTCCCGAATCACTTGTTCAAAATCGAATCGATACCCGCAGTATAATCGATTCTCAACAACACTGACATCTTGGTGCCCTCGGTTCGATACCCAATCTTGCAAACTGGTATATGCATTTCCCTATAGAGATACACTCTAAAAGCACATAGCAAGTAAATGAGAGCCAATACACCCCTATGTTGGGGTAGAGTTTCCCTGTCCTATTTTGTTAGGAGCCAGGGTTTCACTATGCATACAGCGGCTTCAAACAACCTATATCAGGTAAGCAACCTGTCCTAGTTTGGAATGGTCACTATGGATTTCGATATGCACTAGGTTGAATGGTCAAAAAGGGTGCTCCGATAAAACCGGGGTTTGTGTTCCCATACTGGCAGAGCCCGCAACCGGTCAGCCTTATGGTCATGCCTTGACAAGACAAGCCTCCAGCAAACTGCTCAGGAATAGCAGATGGCCAACACGGTGTCCTAGGCGCACCAATGTATATGCAATGCAAAGAAACACATAAGTGTAGTCAAAACAGGATACCACGAGTTTGAGTCAAGCTCTCTAAACTCCCCAGCGGAGTCGCCAGAAATTGTAACAAGCCCACGGGGGAACTCAGCTACAGTTCGAACTCCCCCTTTTTTGTTTTTTGCGGTTCTTAATCTGAACCAAAGAGTCCAACTCTGGCAAATCGTTTTGAGAAAAACAGATTTTGAAAAGAAGTCCCAAACATGGACTGCTTTGCCAGATACAGAGTCGCCACCTAAATATTTTTTAAAATGGGAAATTTAGGAAACCCTGACTCGGTGCCGAAGGCCACGTGTCCGTCATCACCAAAGTTGTCTTGGCTCGGGAGCTTGGGTACGATCGGGAAGGTCACTATGAGCACCTTTTCGCCGTCAAGACCGGCCTCTACTAACCATGATATCTGATTTTGAAAACATTATGTGTTCTTGTTCCAATTATTAGCCTAGAATTATTATGTTATGCGCGCAGCAAACAAGTATAGACTAGATTGCCTAATTTGGAAATAAGCATTGCATATCCGTTTATTTTGAAAGTGCTTTGGAATTTGCTACTCGCAAGTAGGCTAAAACACGGATTTCAACGAGTTTTTCCAACTCAAACAATCCAACCTTCACCCACAGGCATTCAAATAGTTTATCTCATGTAAGCACTTAGCCTCATGGTAAGCATACTGTCATGTTAACATTTACACGCATGCGAGATGCTAAAGCATAAATACTCACATTGTACTCCGTGCCAAAACAATAAGCTAGTTAGCAAACATGCATGCCCTAGTTCATGTTAGAGTGACTAATGCATCGCATACAGAATGTAATTAGGATAGACTCGGCTAACCCTAAAATGGCATGTGAAATGCAATCATTCGGTGCACGTATTCAAGTTAGATTTGAAATACAAATGCAATTAGCATGATGTACCGAGCCCGGTGCATGTCAACAAATGCATGGATGCACGCATACATAGCATAAGGTATGCTAAAATAAACGTGCCCTAATACTAACCATCGTAAGCGGGTAAATAAAAGGGAAGAAAGAAGTGAGGGTTGGAAGACATGCACACCACTCACACACGCTTATTACAGATTTGCCCTCGCCCGGAGGGACCAAAAGAATATACAAATTAATTAACTACGCAAGCTAATTAAATATTACAAATCAATTAAATTAACTAAACAAATTAATTAATCTAATTAAAACAGTAAAGCCCTCGGGAAGTGGGCCAGATGCAGCGCATGCTCGAGACTTGCTCGGAATCGCACTGCCATGCATAGTCTGCCTCTGTTTTCCTTGCTTTGCTCCTGTGAAAACTGACAAAGTCTCAAGAATGCCTCTCAGGACACTGGGGGATACCACCGGCTGAGTAGAATTACCACCGGCAATAGGATGTGGCCATCGGCACAAAATGAATCCGTCGGCTGATGACTTACTACCGGTCGGCACCAAATGTTGCCGGTCGGCAAACAATGCCTGCAAAACTTGCAACTCACAGCAGCAGAGGGCAAAACTTGCATGGCAATACAATTCAAACAATGTATGCACCAATCACACCCCCTATCATGTTTGCGACTGAAAGGGGTATGTGTCTCGATTCTCGAGCCACCAATCACACATTTCCATGTATGATGGCCTAAAGAATCAAGTGTGCACTATCATGTCAAATGAAATGCAAACCAATCAAACAAAACAAGGCCCAATTCCTATCACCAAATCAAGGAACAAGGCATGCATGCAAGATGCAATGCAACCTAGGCATGAAAGCTAAGGATGCAACATGGCATGGCAAGGCACTTATGCAAGCATACAAGCAAACATGAGGCAATGCAAACTAATGAAAAGGTGGACTTAAACATGATTTAGGCGGCTCTAAATAGGCCTAAAACAGTGGCCAAAATGCCCAAAAATGAAGGCTAAACACACATGCACATGTGCACATATTGTGGTCTAAAGCTTAAGCATTAAACTAGCAACTTTCAAGCACACTTAAAAGAGGCTATGATGGATAATTAGCATGCGATATTAGCTCTGAAAATCATGTCAAAATGTGGTGCCAAACCAACTCAAATGAGACAAGCATAAGCATGCAAGCATGGTCCAAGTACTTAAGGCAAGTCATGGAGGCTTGAACCAAGGTCAATTTCACCAAGCCTCACGAAGCTAAGGAGGCTTAAAACAGGCCAAAAGAAGACTTAAACAAAGCCAAGGGTGCACCTAGATGGCATCTAAGTGGCTCAAATCCAAAGGCATACATAATGACCAAGACATGGAGCATACAACACAAGCTTTCAAAGCAACAATGAAGCCTCTAAGGCAAGTATGCAAACATGTTAAATGGACTGAAATTTCATGCTAAGTGGTTCCAAACCACTGAAATAATGCAAGCAATGCATGCTAGACACTTATGCACTTAAGGCCAACAAGCCCAAATATACAAAGAGGCTACACAATGCATGCTAAGGTCAACCCAAACAACCTAGGACAGACCTTATACATGGCAAAACAAGCACAAAAGCTTCACAAGACTAAGCCTAAAACATGCTAGAATAATGGTTTACAACCCAAGGCATATTAAGGCAACAACAAGGCGTTACAAGGTAGGTATGCAAGGCATGCATGGCGTACCAAAACTAACTTAATACAAAGTTATATCATGGAAATATAAGCATAAAATACAGCCATGGCATGATCAACAAGAGCCTAAGCTAGATGCTCCCTTAAGAGGCCAAGATTGGTCCTTTTCAAGGACAACAAGGAGAGGCGGTGGCCCTCCCCTTTTTGGGACATCAAGGCACCATCTTCACCACTAAAATCCCTCAAGATTTCAGTGGTGAAGAGGCCCAAACACCAAAGTCTCGAAACTTGCACAAAATAGCACAAAAATGGGGCCTTTCAAGGCCTAAGGGTGGTCAAACACACCCAAACCACAAAATACTCTTAACAAACAATCAAGAGGGCCTAAAAAAAGAACTTTTTTATGTTATACACTAAACACAAAAACAGCTCTAAGATAGGTAGAAATAGGATGCAAAAATGGGGTAAAAAGGACTAGTTTCTTACCCTTGAAGCCTTTCTTCAACAATGGTGATCTTGTGCCCCCTTAAGCTTCAATCCAGTCAAAAATAGCAAGGACAAGCCCTTAGAACCTCAGTAGCCAAAGGAAGGTGAAGCACTAGGTGTTTGTGTGCAATAATATGGGCTAAAACACCTAGAACATAAAGAGAGAAAAAGAGATATAGGAGATATGTATCAACCCTAACCCTAGAACCAGAGCTTCTCTCTGTGTTTTTCTCTCCAAAATTCTCTAACCCCTGACCAAGAGAAGAGCCCCTTCTCTTATAAGCAGCAAACTTGTAAAGCTTATACAACAAGCTTACAAGGAGGGCATCCCTCCATACACGTGTATGGAGGGGAACAAAATGCCAAACAGCTGTCCTAAAATATCTGCAAAAGCAGATAAACAGTGGTCGGCCGCTCAAAAATGTCATTTTGACAAAATTGATGGCCGGCAGGCAACAAAGAGTGTCGGCCGGCAATATATATTGCCGGTGGCAACAAAAACCAGCTGGCGGCCTCTAGCCACTGCCGGTGGTGTGTGGGGATGCCTCACAAGGCATTCCTTGCCCCTCCAAGGCAAAACACAAGTGTTTGGTGCAAAACCAGACACAAAACGGTCGAGTTCGGAGATCCTGAGGCAGGGCGCGTAGCCGAGACCTCCGGGAACTCCAAACGAACATAAACATGGATAATCACCGAGTGTTCAAACGGTGACGTCCAAGTCTTGAGGACGGTCAAAAATGGGGTGTCTACAGGTGGCTACTGTTTTCGGGAATTCATCAATCCATTCACCGCCAGAAGTGTCCACACCAATCTTGGAAATCAAGCACAGCACGGAGAATGTGTTATTATCAGGGTTCACTCTGGCTGAGGCTCGAGTCATGCAAAACATCTTGGCTATTGATGTGGGGGTGTATGTCAGCGCACAATCGATATACCTCATGAACAAGCTTCAGCACATCCCCGGGATGGGATTGGGAAAGAGTGGCTGGAAGGGCATTGCAGCATCGGCCGAAGTGCTGCACAACCCGCATACCTTTGGCTTGGGTTATCTACCCACCAAAGAGGATTGGGTAAGGAAAGGCAAGGAGATGGCTGGGAGAGCTAGAGCAAAGAAGGCGGGGAAGCCTTTCGAGTTGATGCATCGACCCATCCAGGGTACCCTAAACAGACGCTTTGTTCGGGAGGGGAAGGACTTTCCATTTTGTGGCTTCCTAGAGCCATGGCTGAATGCGGAGAGGAAGTGCGTGCCAGGTTTTGAGATCTTTTTTGACCTGTAGTTATTCGGGGATGATGTTGCCGAGGAGCAGACAGACCCATCAGCTGAGGTTGAGCAGTGTGAAAATGAGGATTCCGAGAGCGCTAAAATTAAAATGGGGGTAGCACTGGCTTGTCTACTTTCAGATTCTCCAATCGTACAGAAGTGCTTGGGGGATAACTTCTCGGTGTCCATGATTGGGAATGAAACGGCTGCGGGCCTACCGTCAAACATTTTGGATACACCCATCGCACCCTCTCTCATCTGGTAGTACGATGAGGGATTTTTGTCAAGCAGCACCGGGTCGGGTAGTGAGCCGGAATCTGATTCCACCGAGTCTTTAGAGTCAGAATCAGGTTCCAGCTCATCTGAGTCTGAGTTCGGTATTCTTGGGGGTGATAACCCGGATACCACAGTCCTGTCTAGGTCGTCTTTTTTTTTTTCTCTTTTGAGTCTGTTGTAACAAAAGAATCGAACGATTTGGAAATGCTTAATGAGAATGGAATGGATGTGGTTTCTGAGTACATTTCTGTGCCCTTGATTTATTGTATTAATCAAGACTTTCAAAATTTTGACGAAAACAACGGGAAAGAAATTCCTCCGATTTTGCAAGGCTTAAATGATCAAGAGCAGGAAAGATTTGTTAAACCTTTAGTTGATGAAATCACTACTGTTAATGTTGGTACTGATGAGGACCCGCAGCTGGTCCAGATCGGGTCCACATTGTCTTCGGAGGAACGCGAACGCTTAGTCGCTTTATTAAAAGATTTCAAAGATGTTTTTGTGTGGTCCTACGAAGACATGCCTAGAATCGATCCTAAGATTGTACAGCACTGGATCCCTCTTAACCCCGAGGCCCGACCCGTTAAATAGAAACTTAGGAGGATCTACTCGGACTGGGCCATCAAGATTAAAGAAGAGGTCACCAAGCAAATTGACGCAGGGTTTCTGCTGGTATCCGAATACCCAACTTGGTTGGCCAACATTGTTTCGGTGCCGAAGAAGGATGGTAGGATTCGGGTATGCATGGATTTCAAGGATTTAAACAGAGCTAGTCTAAAGGATGATTTTCCCTTGCCGCATATTGATGAGTTAGTGGACTTCACAGCGGGGCATGCTTTGCTTTCATTCATGGATGGATTCTTGGGCTATAATCAGATAGTGATGGTACCTGCAGATTGGGAAAAGACTGCTTTCACCACCCTGTGGGGGACTTACTATTACAGGGTGATGCCATTTGGGTTGAAGAATGCTGGAGCTACATATCAACGGGCCGCGGCCACGATATTACATGACATGATCCACAAAGAGGTTGAGGTGTACATAGACGACATGATTGTTAAGTCCAAAGAAAGAGAAGGCCACTACACCGCCTTGCAAAAGTTTTTCCAAAGGATCAGAGAATTTCAGTTGCGGCTAAATCCTCAGAAGTGTACGTTCGATGTTACAGCAGGGAAAATGTTGGGGTTTCTGATTACACTGAGAGATATCGAAGTCGACCCTTCCAAAATCAAGGCCATCTTAGAAATGCCACCACCAAGGACTAAAAAGGAGGTGCGAGACTTTCTGGGTAAAGTGCAATTCATAAGACGATTTATCTCAAAGTTAACCTTGACTTGTGAACCACTTTTTGGTCTCCTGAAGAAAGGAAAGAAATTCCAATAGGACGGCCGATGCCAAGCCGCTTTTGAATAGATCAAGGAATATTTACATAACCCTCCCGTGCTATCACCACCTGAGCCGGGAAAACCATTGATTTTGTACCTTTCAGTGACTGAAACTACGATGGGCTACATGCTTGCGCAGGAATCGGATGATAAAATAGAAAAAGCTATCTACTATCTAAGCAAAAAGATGTTGGATTATGAGACCCGTTACACTCCACTCGAGAAGGCTTGTCTGGCCTTGGTATGGGCTACCAGGAAGCTGCGGCACTACCTGTTAGCTCACTCTGTAATGTTGGTTTCAAGATTAGATCCCATCGAATATCTCTTCGAGAAACCAGCACTTACAGGTAGGCTAACTCGTTGGTTGCTGTTGCTTTCCGAATTCGATCTGAAGTATGTGACTCGCAAGTCAGTAAAGGGGAGAGCGGTAGCGGAGTTCCTAGCCGATCACCCAGTGGAAGGGGATGAAGCAGTCGAGTACTTATTCCCAGATGAGGCCATTTTGCATATCGGCGATGAATTTTGGACGATGTATTTTGACGGAGTGTCAAATCAGTATGGGTATGGGGTAGGGGTGTTGCTGATAGCACCCGACAAGTCCCGTATCCCTCTAGCATTTAAACTCCGGTTCAAGGTCTCGAACAACGAAGCAGAATATGAAGCATGCATTGCTGGTTTAGAAGCCGCCCTAGAACTAGGGGCAAAACGGTTGGACATTATCGGGGACTCGAACCTTGTTGTATCTCAAGCGAAAGAAGATTGGAAAGTCAAAGAAGAAAAGATGATAATGTATCACCAGACCTTGGACTTGTTAATTCCTCGGTTTGAGAAACTAAACTTTGCTCATCTATTAAGAGAGAACAACAGGTTTGCAAATGCACTAGCAACTCTATCTTCTATGATAGACATCCCTTTTAGAGTCCGGATGCGTCCGATCATCATTGACCAGAAGTTTGCGCCGGCCTACGAGGCAATTGCTGCCATAGAAGAAGTCCAAGATGAGAACCCCTGGTATTACGATATTTGGAACTTCTTGGAAAAAGAAGCGTATCCACCAGGGGCAAATGCCAAGGATAAGAGGGAAATCAGAAGAATGGTTGCTCAGTTCATCATCTGCGGGGGTAAATTGTATAAGAGAGGTCATCTGGGAAAGCATAAACTATGTGTCGACGTCGAAGAATCGAAGAGCCTGATGGAGACCATCTATGGAAGAGAATGTGGAGAGCATATGAACGGAGTAATGCTAGCCTGGAAAATTCTCAGACAAGGTTACTACTGGTCCACCATGGAGGAGGATTGTATCGGCTTTGTTCGGCGATGCCACAAATGTCAGATCCATGCAAACCGCATGAACATCCCGCCGTCGAAGCTGTACAATATGACTTCGCCATGGCCATTTTTAGTTTGGGGAATCGATGTGATCGGGGCTGTCACTCCGAAGAGGTCTAATGGGCATGAGTTCATTCTGGACGCGATAGATTATTTCACAAAGTGGGTTGAGGCCCAATCTTATGCGGTGTTGAAGGCTTCGCACGTTGCAAAGTTCATCAAGAACAACATCATCTATCGCTATGGGGTCCCAAACGAGATTATTTCAGATAACGGTTCCCACTTCAAGAAAGAAGTGATTGACTTGTTGGAAAAATACAATGTGGCTTTTCATAAGTCATCCACATATCGGCCGCGGACTAATGGAACAGTTGAGGCCGCCAACAAGAACATCAAACACATTTTGCAAAAGATGGTGGAAACTTACCGGGACTGGCCAGATAAGTTGCCATTTGCTCTGTGGAGCTGCCGGACTTCGATTAGAACTTCCACTGGAGCGACTCCGTATTCATTAGTTTATGGGATGAAGGCTATTCTACCTATTGAAATTGAGGTTCCGTCATTGAGAGTGTTGGCTGAGTGTCAGATAGCCGAAGCAGATTGGTAACAGAGCAGATTTGAAGAACTCATGCTCTTTGATAAAAGAAGACTAAAAGCACTGTACCATGTTCAAGGTTATCAGTGCAGAATTGCCAGGGCTTTTAACAAGAAGGTTAAGTCTCGGAATTTGAAGGAAGGAGATTTGGTGCTCAATGACAACCGAGCTCCCATCCACGACCCTAGGGGCAAGTTCAAACCTAATTGGACTGGTCCTTACATCATTAAGTCTATCTGGTCAAGTGGAGCTGTCGTTCTGATGGACCTAGATGGCCTAGAGTTCTCAGAGCCGATCAATATGGACAAGTTGAAGAAATATTACCCCTGAGAGGCTTGCTAGGCTGAAAACTCGAAAAGGCGACCTAGGCAAAAGTTAGAGCACAAAAAAATTTGAAATTATAAAAACTGAGCTCGCAAGGTTGAAAACCACAAAGGGCGGCCTTGGCAAAAGTTAGAGCGTAAAAGGAGAGTGAAAATACTCGAGTGAACCTGAATCGAACTACGTAAGGCTTGATTCCCATCTTCGGGACATGTAGGCAACTTCATGCTGAAGTCTAGCCATAAACTTTTCCCCGATCAACTTTGTCCATTTGATCATCTCCATCATTTTTGTCTATTCAACATTCAAGAGCTTCGGTTGTGATCTCCGGTGCAATGCTATTTAGACTAGGGGCAACTTTCTAGCTGCTAGGATCCGAGGTTGTGCGTCTTGGTGACAGATCTCAAGCGTGTCCAGTTCCGATCCATGTCGAAAATGGTTTTGAAAAGTTTTAATAAAAGTTGATTTTGTTCAAATTAATCTTTTTACAACTTAGACCATTTTTGGACCAAAGTAGAAAATTTTCAGTACCCACAACCTTCAATTTTATTGATTTCAATACAGAGTCCTCCTGCTCTTGCATACAAATTGAAGTTACTTTTGGTTACATTCATAAAGAAAACTTGAAAGTACTAATAAAGCAATAAATCCGGGGCATAGCTAAGTCAGGTGTTCCTGCGCCTCCTCCCAGAGCTGGTCGAAGCTTCTGATACCAAAGTGGGCCCGATCTGTGCCTCTTCATTAAGCCAATCTATGCACTCGTCAGACAAAGTGCAACTAAAAGTGGAAGCGGCGTCAGAGCTCTTCGCCCTCCATCTTTGGCATACCGAGCAAATCAGGCGCTTTGACCAGAATGCAAGCAGGTATTCTATCCCCTTTGGTAGGCAAGTCTAATTATGGCCGAACTGGCGCTGGAACTGGAAAGGAAAGTAGAATACACAGTGTGTTAGGCCAATCAACTAAATCCCAGGCTGCCAGGACATACTATGGCTCATTGCCGGTAGATTGAGCCAAGGACAGTGCCAAGCAATGCAGTCTGCGGACAAATTGCACATCCAGTCAAACCACCATCCCTCATCCAGGGAATCGACTAGACGACGTCGGAAGAAGTAGCCACGAGCTGAGTATGCTGGGCAAGAGTCCACAACCTACAACTTATCTATCAACCACACCTGGGAAGGGATGAAAAATGAGAAATTAAAGAATAGAGAGATGTATGATGAGAGAAAAGTGAGAAAAGGGTTGTGTAAGAAAAACTGAGCCTAAGGGCCGAGTGATGTGAGCAATATATATGTGAGATAGGGTGAGAAACATTACCTGTAACAGTAGTGGATTCCCCGCAAATCTGGTCGTCTCTCGGTGATAAAAAGCATCCAAGCCCATCAATGTCTCGGCCAATGACATGGCAATACAGCTTTTGCCTTCCCTTAAGCCTTGGACAACCTCGATCAACCGGACGCCAAATCCTCCGGAGCCTGATGCGAGCAAGAAATGAGATAGCATGCACAAACAAAGGGCATGTCACCGAAAGCCTTGCCAATGATGGTCACCACGGTCACCAGCATCGAAAAACCAACAAATCAAACTCGGAATATCCAGCATTCCATCACAAATCAAAGATCGAGCGTCGTGTATAGTAAGCCCACACATTCGCCCTAAGGCTTGGGCATGGCCGAAGCGAAGTTAGGGCAAGATTTCTTCATTGCGCTCGGATTCCATCAAAGTTTGGAAATCTTCGAAGGTAGGACACACCTCTTTCCTGCCAAAGCTAAAGACATGTGTTACCGGATTCCAAAACCTTGCCGCGGCATGAAGAAACAAAAAATGCAACGGGGTGCGACTCAGCGTGAATAGTGCATTTATGCTGAAACCTCAGAAATTCAACTTTTCCGAGCCATCCAAGTTGTCAATCCAATTTGCGAGATTTTGGGCAATAAACTCTTCCATTTGGTGCAAACCAGTGTTGAAATGAGGAAAACCACAAAGCTGGGGATTTTGTAGAAGATAAGATGTGAGTGGAAGACAGATGGCAGCATTCTGGTGGTCCTTGCCATTTTTGGCCGATCGACCAAAAATAATGCCGGCCGACCACCATTTTGGCCGATCGGCTTGTGATTATGGACGATGGCCATCTATTGTGGCCGATAGCCTCCTCCTTTGGCCTATGGTCTTCCCTTTTATCCTCAGGATTGCCTGCTTGCTGAGTATGCTGAAAAATTATGACTGGTTCCATTACCGGTGCCTCGGGTGATGATTTTGCAAAGTCACACCTATTTGCTTATCGAGTTGTTGTACATTTGCTTATCGAGTTGTATTTCGTCCTCTTTAAGTCTTTGTTTTGCTTATCGAGTTGTATTTACACTTGATTAACTTGTTAAGGTCTTCGTTTTGCTTATCGAGTTGTTTTGTCGTTAGTCAGTTCACTACCGGATTATTACGGTGCAAGTGCTTAATTTTCAAAACAAAGTTCAATCTCATTTACATTATTATGTAATTTGATGCGATGCGATACGATGTATAAAGGCAAAACTTTTTCAACAAAAAGCTTGTTTCATTCCATCATCTTTTCAAGTACATAGTTTTGAGGAAAATAAAACATGCCTGAGGCAGTGCAATGTGCTTAAACTACCAGTAAAAAGAAAAGTAAAACAAAAGGTGAGAAAAGCAGCAAAATGCCTGAACAGGGCAAAGAAAAGAAAAGAAAAAGCAGCAGAATGTCTGGATCAATATCGGTGGCCTCCTCTTGTGGTCGATGCACCTCCCATACCCTTGTTTGGGTCAGTTATGTGGTTTGGCGCCTCCATTACCCAAGACAATGCAAGAAAATTCACTTTTGAAAACCTTAATTGGCCTTCATGTTGACCTCAAGCCGTGTCTTTTGTGTGCGATGCTCGGTGCGTGCAAAGTGCATCCTTTCTCGTATCCTTTTGTGTCTTGCGAGTTTCGCAGATCGCTTTAAACTTGTTATATTACAATGCTTTGTTATAACCGGAATAAGCACACTCGCTACGTGTCTTTCTTTGAACAATACTTCGTCTTGTTTTGGTTGCATCTCAATATCGCGAATAGCATGCCTTCACCATACTTATGCTGAATATTATTTGCTTCACACATTGTATGTGTTGTCGCGTGTACTTTACTTACATGTGTTCAAGGTCCTTATTATACACATTGTATGCGTTGTCGCGTGTACTTTACTTACATGTGTTCAAGTTCCTTATTACACACATTGTATGCGTTGTCGCGTGTACTTTACTTACATGTGTTCAAGTTGCTTATTACACACATTGTATGCATTGTCGCTTGTTCTTTACTTACATGTGTTCAAGTTCCTTATTACACACATTGTATTCGTTGTCGCTTGTACTTTACTTACATGTGTTCAAGCTCCTTATTATACATATTGTATTCGTTGTCGCTTGTACTTTACTTACATGTGTTCAAGTTCCTTATTATACACATTATATGCGTTGTCGCGTGTACTTTACTTACATGTGTTCAAGTTCCTTATTATACACATTATATGCGTTGTCGCATGTACTTTACTTATATGTGTTCAAGTTTCTCTTATTTTCACACATTGTACACGTTGTCGCGTGTACTTTACTTACATGTGTTCATAATTATCTACACTTTCACACATTGTATGCGTTGTCACGTATGCTTTACTTATATGTGTTTGTGCCTACCTAGCATTGTTATGCTTGTTTCAAATCGCATTGTTATGCGTCCTACTCGGCTTGCGTTGTCGCGCATGCCCTCCTTGCATTGTTTTGCGTCCATCCGCATTGTTATGCGTTGTCCTTAGGTTGCATTGTCTTGCATCTCTTCACCTGCGTTGTCTCGCACGTCACTTGCATTGTTATGCATACTCCACCTGCGTTGTCATGCACTTTTCACTTGCATTGCTATGCATGTTTTCTAACGATGTTGTACCTGTTAAGTTTTCTTTCTTTTTCAGGCACGATATTGTATGTACGGTTCATTTGAAGCTGGCACGACCAGACGAACCGCATAGGTATTATATTCTCCGCGTGAGACGTAGCGAGAATTTTATAATTCTCTTACACCCTTTCTACATGAAATGTAGTTAGATTTGTGTTTGATTGCTTAAACTGTTGCATTTATTGTATGTATTTACTTTGTTACAGCTCTCTTTGCATAATCATAAGTTATGTTCGGCATCGTGCATGTTCTTTGCATCTTGCCCCTGCCTACGGACACATATTTTGCTAGCTTGTATGCTTTGTCTAAGTCTTCGACCTTGTCAAAAATGGGTCGTCTTTGGGCTTTGACACTCACTCCCATTATTGTTATGAATTTCGAGTTCTGTCAAAGAGGGGCAACTATAGACACCCCATTTTTTACCATCCTTAAGACTTGGATGTCACCGTTTGAACACTCGGTGATCATCTATGTTCGTGTTTGTCTTGAGTGCTCGGAGGTTTCGGTTGCGCACCTTGCCTCAAGACCTCTTGACTTGTTTTCTTTGGGCTTGGTTATGCACCAAACACTTGTGTTTTTGCTTCTGAGGACAGGGAATGGCTTGTTGGCCATCCCCACACCTCACCGACCTTGGCTTGAGGCCATCGGCCATGCTTTCTTGCTACCAGCCAATGATTTTGGTCGATCGACACTATAGTTGGTCGGCCGGCCATTGATTTGGTCAATCGGCCATATTTTCTGGCCGAGACCTTTTCTTTTCCTTTTTCAGGCACTGTGTATACCAGCTGTGCCAGCTGGTGAGCACAAATCCTGCCCTTCGTGTATGGAGGGATTTCATCCTTTACTTAGCTTCCCTTGGAAGCTTTAGATTGCATCTCCTATAAGAGGAGGGCCTCCCCTCCCTTTCCAGAGGTTGAACAACCTGTGATATAAGTGATATATCCATATATCTCTATATCTCCCTCTCTCTATATAGTTGTGTGTGTAATAGTGTTCTAAAGGGGATTTTTGTTCTTAGTTTTGCACTAAGACACCTAGTGTTACACTATACTCCGGTTACTCAGGTGTTGAGGAACTGGTTTCAGAGTTTTTAAGTTGGTTTTGATCAAAAGGAGGGACTAAAGTTGGTGTTCTTGAAGTGTTCTTCAAGGGTGAGCTCTATTACTTTATATTCCCCATTCTTGCATGGGCTTTTAGCTTATCTTGCATATTGTTTTAAGCTCAGTGTTCTACTGATAAAATTTCTGTATTTTCATGCTTAAGATGTTTGTTTAAGGTTGCTTTTGAGTTGGGGGTTGTCTACCCCCCCTTTTGCCTTGTTTGGCCTCTTTTGGTACCTTTCTCTTTGGGCTTTGGACCCCATCTATTTCGACCTTCTCACCATTGAAATCCATAGGATTTTCAGTGGTGGAGAAGTGGTTTTGAGGTCATGTATAGGGGAGGGACACCCCTCTCCCTTTGTGTCTCATTTGCTTGCATTTAGGGCTCATAAAGGTAGCATGTTTGCTTAGCTTTAGTTGGCCCCATTCCAGAGGTTTTTTTGGTGTTATTTGATCATATTATATCTCTGTTTTTGGTCAGATTGGTAGTCCATTGCATGCATCATACACTTGCCTTACAATCCCCTCATTTGCCTAAACATGCATCATGCATTTAGATCACCATGCTTGCATATTTTAGCTTGACTTCATGAAGCTTTTAGTCATCTTTCATCTTGTTTAAGCTCTGTTTGGTGTTGATTTGGTCATGCTTTTCATGCTTTGTATAGCTACCATGCATTTTGGCTTGTTTGCTTTGGGTGTGTGGGTCATGAGCATGCTTTATTTGGGTTATTTCAGTGATTTGGAATCACTTATCATGCTATTTTAGTCCATGGTCCATGCTTGTGTGCTTGCATGTACCATCATTTCAATGCTTTAAAGAGTGGTCCTTTTGTGCCTTAAAATAGGTCATTATGCATGCCTCTTTGTTTAAGTCTTTGGGCTGCCATATCAGTGGGTATTTGGGCTTATTTTGACGTATCATAGCTCTATTTTTCCTTAGTTAAGTCTTGCCATGTTTCGTTGCCATAGGTGCAATGTAATTGCCCTTTTTGGCCTCATACACTGTAGACACCCCATTTTTGACCGACCTTAAGACTCAGACGTCACCGATTGAGCACTTGGTGATGTTGCATATCGTGCTCGTTCAGAGGTTTCAGAGTCTCAACTGCGAGCCTTGCCTCCGGACTTCCGGACTCTTTCATGCTTTGCTTCGGTTTGCGAACCAAGCTCTGTTTTCTCTGTTTTCTCTTCCCGAAGGGAGGAAGAGGTCTCGTAGATCATCTCTCAGTGGCCGTAGGCTACGTTTCGTGGTCGTAGGCCATTTTGCCCGTTTGGAGCCCGGTTTCCGATTTTTCAGAGCCGTTGGCCGTGTGCCTCGGTTCAGGACCGCTTAACTACCTCCGTTTGCTATGGTTTTTGGCACATACCTTATTTCCTCCCTTTTGAGGGACACTGTGGTCCGAGAGACTGCCTTCGTGGTCAAACACCACTTCCGGTGCCTTACAGTCAGTTTTCGGGGCCCCGGGCTGCGCGTTTTGGCCCCCAAACCTTCATTTTGCATCGGTTTGGGCTCATTTTTGGTAGAGGCCTTATTTTCACTATTAGGAAGGTTGTAGAAGGGTGGGAGGCCAGTAATTGTTCTGACAACCAGTTTTATTCCTTCATCGCCCTCCGTCGCTCGTTTTTCTCACTAGAAAGCCAATGTTGACCACCTTAAGGCCGCTTTTTCTAGCCCTAAACCACATATTTGTGTTGTACACACCTGGGAGGCCACCAATATCATATGGCCGGCCAGTAATTGTGTTTGACCCTTTTAAACCCCTCCAAAAGATGGGCTTTTCTCTCTCCTGGTTCACTTTCTCCAATTTTTGACCATATGGTTGTGTTGTGCACACATGGGAGGCTAGCTTTTTGGCATGGCCGGCCACTAATCAGTCTTGACCCTTTTGACCCTTGGCCGACCAACCATGGGAGGGGCTGGCCGGCCACCTAAACCCTAAATAACCAGCCGGCCTTGCTCCTCTCTCTAGGTACTTTACAAATAGACCCTCTGTTTCTCCCCAGATTTTGTATCCGGGGGGTTAACTTTTTGGGGGGAAATTTGAATTTCATTTCCCCCATTTTCCCCCACTCTTGTGCCTATATAACCAGGCCCTCCAGCTCCCTTTTGGAAGGTTAGAAATTTTGGCTTGGAGCTCCTACATTGAATCTCTCTCTCTCTACACTTCAACCCTCAAAACCTCCCAAACCCTACACCATTTCTACACCACCACATAGCACCACACCACCACCATCCTTTCCAACACTTGGAGCTGGTTTTTTAGAGCTTAGGAGCACCTTTTCTTAGGCCAAGAGCTGCTGAAGTTTGGTCTACAAGGGTGAGTCTTCATTCTCCCTCTTTTGTGCTTTATTTTGTTCTACATCTAAGCCATACTTGCTTATATTTTTAGGCTCTGACCCTAACTGAAAATAGTCATTTTTTGAGGTCTTTTTCATGTTCTATTAAGGGTCCTTCCATGTTTAAGGTCTCCAGCTACCACTTGCTTCTTTACCTCTCTTGTATGCCTCTTTCTTGCATAGTATTTTAGGCCTATTTTTGAACTGTTTTGAGCTTAGTTATAAACTGTAAATTGGCTTTTTTTGAGTCCTTCTTCAACATTGTTGAAGGGCTCTTCACTGTTTGAGGCTTCCTTTTGTCACTTACCTCTTTATCCCTCTTTTGGCCTTATTTTTGCATGTTTTGTTAGCCCCTTGTGCTTGTATTTTTGGGCTTTGACCCAAACTGTAAATATTCATATTTTGACCCACTATTCATGTTTGATCAAGGATCTTTTTCTTTTTGAGGCTTCCTTTTTTCTCTTTGTGTTAAAGCTCTCTTTTATGCCTTATTTTGCATAGTATTTTAAGCTTACTTGTGCACTGTTTTGGGTTTGGTCATAAACTGTAAAATACCATGTTTGGGGTCCCTCTTCAATATTGTTGAAGGGCCCTCCTCTGTTTGATGCCAACACCCATCACTTGCTTCTTTGTCCCTCTTTAGGCCCATTTCTACATGATAGTTTAGCCATACTTTTGTTTGTTTTCGTGGCTTGTTTCAAACTGTAAAGTGCTTCATTTTGAGCCCCTCTTCAACATTGTTGAAGGGATCTTTGCCTTTTGGGGCCAACAGCTACTACTTGCTTCTTTATCTCTCTTTCGAGGCCTTTTTTGCATGTTGGTTTAGCCCTATTTTTGTTCACCTTTTGGCCTTGCTTAAAACTGGAAATATGCTTGTTTTGGGGCTGTCTTCATTCTGTCTTCATACTTCATGTTCAAATAATGCATGCTTTGCATAGGCATAGGTCATTCCATGTACCTAATTTCATGTTTCGGGACTGATTTCATGCATCGGTGCCATGTTTCCATGTTTCGGGACTGTTTTGCATCACATTTCGATACTGAAATTTGCATGCTAGTATGCCATATTCCATGCCTTGCCATGTCTTGTTAGAGTGGCATACTTGGAATCATTTGGATACTTGGATACTTGGAATCAAACTATGAGGCCACCACCGTTGGAAAGCTTACTCCCGGGGCTTCATTTTGCACTCAAGAATCTCCTAAATTCAATTCCGGACGGGGGAGATATCATTGATTGAAGTAGGGCATCACTCCGGTTAGACCGAAATCTACGCGGCTTTACGGAAACTGGCATAACTTTTTCCATAGGAGGAATTTTAATGCAAGGTTTACGCCATTGGAAAGCTAACTTCTGGGACTTCAATTTGGACACTTGAATGGCCACCATTGGACTTTCCAATCACCCACCAGCCATTTTTCTTCCCGGCAGCCTTTTTTTTGTCCTTAAAGTAGCTGGCCGGCTAGAAAATCTGGCTGGCCGGCCACCTATTTGGTGAAATGACTTTTTTGCCCTTTTAAACTAGCCGGCCATGCCCCCCTCCCCAAGTGTGTCCTAGAAGTGAATTTTGTTTTCCACTACACCCATGTCCGAGGGTTTGGCCATTTTGGGGGGAAACTTGGTTTGTTTTCCACCCTTTTTTTCCCCCTCTTTTCCACCCCTTTTTCTTATATATACAGCCCCTCCCCTTCAGATTTTAGGGTTACAAAATTTGTTTTGAGAGCCTTGCATCAATTCTCCCTCTCTCTCTACTCTAAGCCTCAAAACCCTTAAGCTCTTACACCCATTTCTACCCCACCACCTAGCACCACACCACCACTTCCATTTCCAGAAGTTTGGGGGACTTTCCAGCAGCTAGGAGACACCACTTCTCAAGCCAAAAGGCAGCCAAGAGTTGGTCTTCAAGGGTGAGCACCATTTTTCCCTTTTTGAGCTTCTTTTTGTATCATTTTTTTAGCCATTTTTCTTGCTGTTTTGGGCTCCAACCCTAAATGTAACTAGGATTATTTTGAGCCATTTGTCATGTTTGTTGAAGGGTCTTACCCTGTTTGAGACCTCCAGCCACCACTTTCTTCATTATCCCTCTTGGATGCCATATTTTTGCATGATATTTTTGGCCTATATATAATCTGTTTTGAGCTCTGTCATAAACTACGAAGTAGCTTATTTCGAGCCCTTCTTCAACATTGAAGAAGGGCTCATCATTGTTTGGGACCTCCTTGTGTCACTTTCCGTTGAACCCCTCTTTGGTCCCCATTTTTGCATGATTTATTAGCCTATTGTGTCTCTGTTTTTGGACTTTGGTCCGAACTGAAAATGGCCCTATTTTGACCCCCTATTCATGTTTCATTAACGGTCTATGGCTGTTTGAGGCACAATTTGTATACTTCATGTTATAGCCCTTTTGGTGGCCTCATTTTGCATGATATTTTGAGCCTATTTGTACACTGTTTTGAGCTCGGACATCAACTGTAAAAAGCATTATTTTGGGTCCCTCTTCAACATTGTTGAAGGGCCCTCACTTTTTTGAGACCTCCATGCACCACTTGCTTCTTTGCCCCTTTGTTGGCCTATTTCTTGCATAGCATTTTGAGCATACTTGTATCTGTTTTTGGAGTTTGTCATAAACTGTAATACATCATATTTTTGGCCCCTCTTCAGTATTTTAGAAGGCCCCTTCTCTGTTTGGGGCCAGAATTTGGGACTTGCTTCATTACCTCCCTTGCGGAGCCATTTTATTATGCTAATTTATCCCTACTTGGGCCCACTATTTGGCCTCACTCTAAACTATAAAAATTCTTGTCTCAGGGCTTCCTTGCTTCTGTCTTTTCATTTCATATTCAAATTATGTATGCATTGTATAGTTACAGGCCATTTCATGCGCCAAAACCCGTGTTTCGGGACTCGTTTCATGCATCAGGTTTCATTTTACCAGGTTTCGGGGCTGTTTTGCATCTCATTTTACCTCTGATTTTTGCATGATAGTATGCCATTTTTTGTGTTTTGCCATGTCTTGTTAGAGTGGCATTCCGTGCCGTAGGTTCGGTTCTCGGTTTGCGTGCACGCATGCACGCATCTCGAGTTGTCTCATTTTCATCATTATGGCCTCCTATGTGAGTGTGGCCGAGGTCCACTTGTGTTGGTGTAAGCCCATATTGCATTGTGTATGCCATTTCATTCCATAGCATTGCGTATGCTAGGTCGTATATTAGCGCATTGTGTATGCCATCTTTCCTCGTGCATCGTGTATGCCATTTCATAGCCTTTCGCATGTTAGGTTGTATCTTAGTTGCATTTCATGCATATCATGCATATTGCATCGTGTTCGGGATAGGAGTTAGCCCGGGCACGGGAAACGAGGTACGTTCCGTACTCCAAGTGACGGAACGTGTCTCAATTCCCCAGTCACCGACACTCCGATTTATCCATGATGGAGTTAGGTTTTGTTGTATTTTCATATGCATTCATTTCATATTGAGTTGTGCAATTTGACTCCTCAGCCATCATGCATCGATATGCGTGATTAGTGGCACGAGGATCGAGACATGCATACATTTGTGAAAATACATTGCCATGCCCCTTTCCTGCTCTCTGTTGCAGCAAAATGAAGAATCAGTAACTTTTCGAAACTTGGCACGCATTTCAAGAACAGGTGCAAACAGAGGCTGATTGGGGCATCATCATATATTTCCGCACAAAGGCAGCCTAAACATACATCATTCATCAAAATCAAGGCAGTCCCTGGCTTGCATGCCAGTTTATTATTTTCTTAGTTAATTTGTAAATTAATTAGGAATTTGTACATATTTGAACTGTATTATTTGGACTGTACTATTCTTTTATTCGGGACTATATATTTATTCGGACCCTCTGCGCAAGGGCATAATTGTAATAAGTGTGGGTGAGTGTGATGTATGTCTTCCAACCCCACGTCTTTCTTCCCTTTTATTTACCTGGTTATGATGGTTAGATTAGGGCATGTTTCAATTAGCATACAGTATGATAACATGTTAGCATTCATTCATCTGTCTTGCATGCACCGGGCTCGGCACATCATACTAACTGCGTTTGTATTTCAATTCCAAGTTGAATACATGTTAGCTGTAGCATTCCATATGCCACGTTTAGGATAGCCGAGCCTGCTATAGTTGCATTTTTGCATGTGTTGCATTAGGCAATCCTGTATATTTAGGAACATGCATGATTTATAATGAGTTTCTGTTTATAGTTGCATTTTTGCATGTGTTGCATTAGGCAATCCAGTATATTTAGGAACATGCATGATTTATAATGAGTTTCTGTTTTGGCTTGGAGTACTCGGTGAGTTTTTACGCTTTAGCATCCTTGCATGCGTGTGAGTGACTGCCATGATAGCATGCTTACCATGAGGCTATGTGCTTATGCGATATAACTGCCTGAATGCCTGTGGGTGAAGGTTGAGTTATTTGAATTGGGACAATGCATTGACTGTGAGTTTTAAGCCCACTAGATAGTGGCAAAACCATCTTTTCTAAGCCCACCTGAGGGTGGCAAAATCTGCATTTTAAGCCTACCTGCGGGTAGCAAACCATCTTTCAAAAACAAACATAAAATGTTTTGTTCCAATTCAGGCGACTCAGTCTATACTTGTATGCTGTGCGCATCACATAGTAACCTAGGCTAATAACCGGAATAAGAACACACAATGTTTTCAAAAATAGATATCATGGTTAGTAGAGGCCGGTCTTTGACCGGGCGAGCGGGGGTGCTCACGAAGTGACCTTCCCCAATCGTACCCAAGTTCTCGAGCCGAGGCAACTTTGGTGATGACGGACACGTGGCCTTTGGCACCGAGTCAGGGTTTCCTAAATTTTCCATTAAAAAACATTTAGGTGGCGACTCTGTATCTGGCAAAGCAGTCCATGTTTGGCACTTCTTTTCAAAAAAATCTGGTTTCAAAATCGATTTGCCGGATTTGGGCTCTTTGGTTCAAGATTAAGAACCGTGACATTTGAGTCCTTGAACTGTAGTGACCCCAATATGAACAGAACGGGACTTAATCCTCCCGGGGTGTTCGGGGACGTCTACAGTTTCTGGCGACTCCGCTGGGGATTTAGAGAACTTGACCTGAACTCATGATATCTGGTTTTGACTACATTTGTGTGTTTCTTTGCATTGCATTTGCATTGGTGCGCCTAGGACACTGTGTTTGCCATCTGCTATTCCTGAACGTTTTGCCGGAGGCTTGTCTTGTCAAGGCATGACAATAAGGCTGACCGGTTGTGGGCTCTGCCAGTATGGGAACACAAACCCCGGTTTTACCAGGGCACCCTTTTTTGACGATTCGACCTAGTGCATATCGAAATCCATAGTGACCATTCCAAACTAGGACAGGTTGCTTACCCGATATAGGTTGTTTGAAACCGTTGCGTGCGTAGTGAAACCCTAGCTCCTGACAAAATAGGACAGGGAAACCCTACCCCAACATAGCGGTGTTTTGGCTCTCACTTGCTTGTTATGTGCTTTAGAGTGCGTCTCTACAGGAATGCATGTATCAGTTTGCAAGTTCGGCATCAGTTCAAGGCACCGGTTCAGTATTTTGGGACTCAATTTGCAGGACAGAGATTTGGGCAGAATTCAGTAGAGAGCACACTCATTCAGCTTTGCTCATATTGGTTATGGTGAAATTAGGCTGAGATGCTGTCGGTTTTCTCTTTTGCTAGGTAGTCTCGGAACCATAGCTTCAGAAGGCTCCAATATCCCCCGGGTACATTGGATCCGTGTTGATAGACTTTGATAGGTCAGAAATTTAGTTCAAGGGCAACCAGTTTTCCTTCGCCAGTGGTAAGGCAAAGGAGGGGCAGACAGGGTTCATTTGTTCATCTGATCCGACAATCACCGGTCACATCATCAGCAGACCCGTGATGGCACAGGGTTCAGAAGAATTTGTGGCTATGATAACAGCATTAAATCAGGGAACTGCAATGCAGGATGAGACCAGTGCTGAAACGCAACGCCCATCTGGGGCATCTGCCTCGCATCCAGCTTCGGGACCCCAGTCGAACTTTAACCCACTTCTGCCAGCTGAAGATTTGCAGGGTCCAAATCCCCGAGAAAGGTTGACTCAAGCTCGAGTTTCCACACCCCTGGTGCAACCTACTGAGAGGCTTCATCCCTCTGATGTCAATGAATTCAGTCCGACTGCAATGAAAGTTGCAAACCTTGAGAAGCAATTCAAAAGGGCACAGGGCCTTAACTCCATTCACAACATTGAGGATGGGTCCACTGAGGTTGCCGTAGGGCTCCCAGTCGGGAGTACCAATGCTGGCGGTAGCACTGTTTCCAAACCCGCTAAAGTCAACACAGTCACCATAACTGACCCTTTTGCCAAGGCCAGCCTACAAATAGCCAGCCCAGCCCGAGCTCAGGGTAGATTTTTCACCCCCCTCCATATGAGCCTGACTACCGCACTAAAACTCCTGATGGAAAAAAGGCATCTCAAACCCCTCGATCCTCAACCTCTTCCCGACCCACTCCCAGCTAGACATAACCCGCTTAAATCTTGTATGTACCATCGGTAGTATGATCATGGCACCGACCGTTGCTACCGCCTTCGTCATAAGGTCCACAATCTCATCGACAACCGGACGATAGCTCCACTTTCAAACCCCAATGACCAAACATTTCCTGCCTACCTCAATCTCATCCATATACTGCCATCCACCTATGACCCCAGCATATACATCACCCCGGCCCATCTACCCAAACCTGAGGTGTTTATCCCGGAAAGTATGGACTTAAGCATGATGGGTGCACCTGAACCCCAATCATCTCAAACCCGAGAACCCACTATTTCTGAGTTGATGGGAATGATAAAAGATCTTCAAAGAACCGTGACCAGTCTGGCCTCCGGGACATTGGCTCCATCATCGACCACACCACATACTGGGAATTTCGTATCAAATGGCTCTCCAGTCTTGGGACAGGCTGCATTTGAGGAAGGCCAATCCCTTGGCAAAGTGGAAGCGAGTGGAAAGAACAAAGTAGGAGCGGGCATGGATCCCCATGATCATCTTCTATTCACTGTTGAGGCTTTGAAAGCTGAGGGACTGAACAAAGAGCAAGTCCTCGCAGTTGTTGCAAAAGCTGTGGATGACACTTTCGCTACTCAAGTTAGGGGCAGTTTGAATCATGGGTCGTTGTATCAGATACGATCCTGTTAGCTCTAATCCTCCACTCAGAAGAGATCAGCAAACCAGGCCAGCACCTGCTAATCCCTTTCCTAGTGCATCCAGCAAAAATCCACAAATCCAGAAGTATCAACCCCGAGGTCGGAGGGTCTTCCATGCCCTCTATATGCCTTTGTCCAAAGCTCTCCAAATCCTTGTTGGACAAGGCCATCTCAAACCCCTTGAGCCTCGACCTCTCCCGAACCCTCTTCCGGCTACGCATGATGCTACCTAGTACTCCGCATACCATCAACAAACTGGCCATACTACCGATGACTGCTTCCGTCTTCGCCATGAAGTACAGGATCTATTTGACAACGGGGTCATCCTCCCGCCGAGCTCAGCAAAGTCTATCGGCACTGGGTCAATGAACTTGGGGGATAATGTTATGTGAACGGGGGATGAACCACCTACGGACGGCGCTCGATTAACTCCAGACGTGGGAATGGCACGCACTGTTTTGAGCAATGTGCAAATACCAGTTTTTGTGCTTTCTGACTTGGGTATTAGGTCAGTCTGGTTGTTTTTTTTTTTGAGTCTGTCTTTTTGTTTTGAGTCAGTCTCTTTTGTTTTCGGTCTATCTTGTTGTATCGAGTCAGTCCTGTTGTATAGGAGTCGGGTGATTCTGGGAGGTGTTACCTCGGGCGTCACCATTTTGTTTCGCGTTTGTCTTTTTGTTTTGTTTTGAGTCTGTTTCTGCCAGGGAGCCAGTTATGCCAACAGATTTTGAATGAAACAGCAGTGATTTTCACGCTCTCACATTTGCTTCTACCGTGTGCTAGTTGTGCTGGGATTTGAATGAAATGGCAGTGCATTCCACCTGCTCTCTTGTGCCTTGAAGTCATTGTAATGACCTGAGTTTTTCGAAACCTTTTGAACACTACGGTAAAAACAAAGAGGAAGGAATTCCTCGGGATTTGTAAAACTTTGATCAAACTGAGAGAAAGAGAGGCGTGCTAAGCCCTTAATGAATGAAATCATGCTTGTTGGAGTGAGTACTGAGAAGGACCCTGGCTTGATCTAGACTGGTTTCACACTATCTTCAGCGCTAGTGATTTGTCGCTTTCTTAAAAATTTTCAAAAACAAAATGTTTTGCGCAGTCCTGCGAAGACCTGTGTGTAGTCGCTCTTGAGATTGTGTAGCCTAGGATCACTCTCAGCCTCGATACTCAACCCCTTTTGCTTCCAAACCTTGAACTTGAATTCAGAATGTTCAACGGTCAACTACAATGTGAGACCTGTGTGGCCAGATTTGAAGCAGCCCTCGAACAAGAGGCTAGGAAAGTCGGATCAAGAAGATCAGAAGATCAGAAGAAGCTTGCAAAGCTAGAACAGAAGTACCCTTTGAACTAGGGGCAAAGATGTCAGATGTGCTCGAAGAGCCGAAGATGAGTTCTCTTGCGAATCAATGACCACTCTCTTGGATACGGATGGCTTCGAGATCCTAAAACCATTTGGCATGGACTTGTTACACTTTTACCCTTTGAGAGGCTCACTGGGCCGAAAACCTGACCCAGGCAAAAGTTAGAGCAAGAAAAGATATATACAAAAAGAAAAAGGAAAAAAGAAAAAAAGAAGAAAAGAGAAAAAAAAAAAAAAAAAAAAAAAAAAAAAAAAAAAAAAGAGAAGAAAAGAAATGAAAAAGAAAGAAGAACAAAGCTCGCAAGGTTCAAAACTTGCAACGGGCGCCTTGGCAAAAGTTAGAGCATAAAAAGAGAGGTTAAATACCCGAGTGTACCTTAACCCCCGAACTACGTAAGGCTTGATTCCCATCTTTGGGATACGTAGGCAACTTCATTCTGAAGTCCAGCCATAAACAATTCAAATTTGATTGTGTCCATGCGATGGTTCTAGTCATCTTTGTCTTCTCTGTATCTGAGGATTTGGTTGCGTTCGCTACTCTGACGGCTAACTACAATGCGCTGCAGTGCCATTCAAACAAGGAGCAACTTTCCGTTGCCATTCAATGCGCCACGGTGCCGTTCAAACAAGGGGCAACTTTCCATTGCCATGCAGCTCTCTTCAAGCACGGGGCAGCTTTCCTTTGGATCCGAGGTTGTGCATCTCAGGAGTAGGTTTCATGCCCGTTGAGCAAGTGGTCGTTTGCAAAAATAGTTTTTGAGAATTTTTACTGAGGTTGACTATTTTCTCGAAAATCATTCTATCTTTTCCAAAACTGGACCCTTTTCATGGACTCAAAAAAGGAAAATTTTCAGTGCTCATAGCCTAACTTGCATGATTTTAAATCAAAAATCGAACAAGCATGTTAATCTAACTCTCATTTTGGTCAAAACTATTTTAGTAGAAAGCAAAAACAAAACATGGTCAACATGATGAACTAGGGGCACAGTTGAGTCAGGTGTTCTGTCTTTTCCCCATTGTCAACATACTTGCCAGAAAGGGCACCATACTTGCCAAGAAGGGCACTCTACTTGCCGGAAAAGGGCACCACTGAAGCTAGCCCAAAGGGCTGAAAACTCCCTCATCCTCCAAGCAACGAGGTATCAAGCCAAGTGCGAAGCATGAACTAGAATGGATCAGGATATTCCACTTCCTCATCTGGACATATCTGATCACGTCCAAACTCCCTGGCAGAGCATCGTCAACCGAGGTCAGCTGCAGATTTGCTACACACCCAGTTGTAGCACAACCCCTCTATGGGAGAAACTCACTAGCTACGCGCAGAAGAAGAAGAATCTAGCAGAATGCCGAGCCCACAACTTGCTGTTTATCCATCAACCACCCAGGGGAGGGATGAAAAAATGAGAGATTGAAAAATAGAGAGATGTGTGCTGAGAGAAAAAGTGAAGAAAGGGCTTTTTCAGAAAAACAGAGCTTGAGGGCCGAGTGATGTGAGAACCACAAATGAGAAAGGGTGGGAAACACTACCCGATGAAACAGGCCCCCGGTGCACGTCTGAGTGTCGTGTCTTTTTGTCTGTCTCAATTCTTGTTTTGAGTCGTCTCAAGTGTTACTCGATGTATCTAGGTTGTGTGCCTTTTATTTCCGTGTTGAGTTGTTTTACTGTGTCCAGTCGGAGGCTCTATACATGGTCAAAAAACTCATCTCTCAATTTCAAAAATAAAATCATTTTGTGCTCCGAGTGCCGTGCCGTTCTCCACATTTGTGCAAAACAGAATTTATTCTTTCATAAAATCGCAGGGTTCAACCGAGGTCATGTGAGAACAGTGGAACCAGGACCTATCTAAAGCTATAATGGTTCCAGACTACAAAGCAAAAGCAAAAGAGGAAAATGTCGGGCATCTGAGTTTATCCCAACTTTAGTAAGCTCCGAGATCGCACTCCGTATGCACCTTGTCAGGCCTTGTCAATGCTCCGAAGTATGAGTGTGCCTTTACCTCAAGCTCAAGATCAAGTCTGCCTCAAATGGTAATCAGAAATGCTCACTCTGAGTACCAGTTCCTTGCTAGGGTCATCTTGGCTTTTGTTTGCAATGAGGGAAAGTTGTGAATATGATCAGAAAGAAAAGTGACATCCGTGGCTTTTACTTATAGAGATTACCCCTTGTCAGCAAGAAATCATTCTACCATTCTTCCACTCGCATGAGGCGCATTTGGATTTCGAATCCACTTTTCATCCTTTCACGTGAAACGTGTTAGGATGCCATTGTTCTACTCGGTTAAAACCTTCCCTCTCTCCATATGAAATACGTTGAGATACGCCTGTTGGTTACACCATTCTTTACCCGGTTACAACCTTCCCTCTCTCCGTATGAAATACGTTGAGATACACCTGTTGGTTACACCATTGTTTACCCGGTTATAACCTTCCCTCTCTCTGTATGAAATACGTTGAGATACGCCTGTTGGTTACACCATTGTTTACCCGGTTAAAACCTTCTCTCTCTCCGTATGAAATACGTTGAGATACGCCTATTGGTTACACCATTGTTATTCTCCCCAGTTAAAACCTTCCCTCTCTCCGTATGAAATACGTTGAGATACGCCTGTTGGTTACACCATTGTTTACCCGGTTATAACCTTCCCTCTCTCCGTATGAAATACGTTGAGATACGCCTATTGGTTACACCATTGTTATTCTCCCCAATTAAAACCTTCCCTCTCTCCGTGTGAAATACGTTGAGATACACCTGTTGGTTACACCATTGTTTACCCGGTTAAAACCTTCCCTCTCTCCGTATGAAATACGTTGAGATATGCCTGTTGGTTACACCATCGTTTACCCGATTATAACCTTCCCTCTCTCCATATGAAATACGTTGAGATACGCCTGTTGGTTACACCATTGTTTACCCGGTTAAAACCTTCCCTCTCTCCGTATGGAATACGTTGAGATACGCCTGTTGGTTACACCATTGTTATTCTCCCCGGTTAAAACCTTCCCTCTCTCCTTCCCTCTCTCCGTATGAAATACGTTGAGATATGCCTGTTGGTTACACCATTGTTTACCCGGTTAAAACATTCCCTCTCTCCATATGAAATACGTTGAGATACACCTGTTGGTTACACCATTGTTTATCCGGTTAAAACCTTCCCTCTCTCCGTATGAAATACGTTGAGATACGCCTGTTGGTTACACCATTGTTATTCTCCCCGGTTAAAACCTTCCCTCTCTCCGTATGAAATACGTTGAGATACGCCTGTTGGTTACACCATTGTTTACCCAGTTAAAAGCTTCCCTCTCTCCGTATGAAATATGTTGAGATACGCCTGTTGGTTACACCATTGTTATTCTCCCCGGTTAAAACCTTCCCTCTCTCCGTATGAAATACGTTGAGATACGCCTGTTGGTTACACCATTGTTATCTTCCCCTGTTAAAACCTTCTCCGGTTACATTGTAGACGTGCTTGGCGGGTTGTTTTTGGACCTCCCCTCACGATTTCAGCATGGTTTGAGTGTCCCCTTCCTCACACGATTTCAGCGTGTTTGGAATTTATCTTAGGTTGTGTGGAGCGTGCTCCTAATTGATTTTCTTTGTTCTTCCTCCACTCACAAGTCCAGCGTGGTTGGTGTATGTTGCCTTTTTGCATCTATTGCACTCTCTGTTGCATCACATCTATTACATCCATTGCATCATATCTATTTTATTTCCTGGTCTAAGAGACCTTAAATCCTCTAAAGGTGCAATTCCTTTGGTGTTTGTCGTGCCCGAACGACTTCCAGTGGTCTGGTATAGCCACCTGCCTGTGTTAGCGGTGAGTTCCTAGGAGACCAACTAAGACGGTGGAAACTAGAGTTCGAATGGCTTATGCCTAGAAAGCAAAGGTTCGGGATTTCCGAGACTAAAGTCTGGTTTAAATACCCAGGGGTATATCCTCGGCTTGAAATCTGTATGGCAGCCCCATAGATTGAGATAGCATGTGTATGCGCCTCAATTCTGGATACTGAATCAACCTAGTCTGTTACCCTATTGGAGAATAGGAAAAGCTGCGACCATAGTCAGGGAGAAAAGTAGTACCTGTGGTTCAACCAAAAAGAAGCGAAAGATTCTCACATCAGCATAAGGTAGGACATTGCCGAGGTAAGTCATTGCCAATTGCCCCTGTGAGGTACCTCCCTTTTCCTAGCTATCACATTGCATTTTAGCCACTACATTACAGTGCATTGCATGAATCCTCAATTTTTAAACCGGCTTCGCGTAGCGTGTAAGTCCAATCTTCAAACCGGCTTCGCGTAGTGTATAAGTCCAACTTTCAAACCGGCTTCGCGTAGCGTATAAGTCCAATTATCAAAATCTTTATGCATATCATTTTGTATCCTGCCCCTGAACTACGCTGGTTTGATTCCTTGCAAAGGGATACGTAGGCAACCTGCGGGCACAACCATTTCTTTATCTATATTTTGTTTGTTTGTCCAAGTCTTCGGCCTTGTCAAAAATGGGTCGTCTCTGGGCTTTGACATTCACTCCCGTCACTTCTTGACTTCCGAGTTACATCAAGAGGGGCAAATCAGAGACACCCCATTTTTGACCGTCCATAAGACTTCGACGCGACTGATGATTTACATGGTGGAGAAAGGTGTGCAGGGCAAAGGTTCAATTTCTTCGGCAAAGAGAGAGTCAAATCTCAACTTCACACCCCTGTTCTGGACCAGAACGATCTCGATCAAAAGATTTTAGACTTAAAACCCTCTCTTTCAAAACATTTTTGAAATAAAGTTTCTGCGATATTCCGAGGCTCGCATTTTGTCAAAAATTGTGCTTTTCGGTAAACCAAGGAAGGACAAAGTGGAAATGAATGAAAGAGAGATGAAATCTTTGAAAAATCTTTCAAAACACCTTACTTAGGGGTTTGAAGTTGAAGAAAAGAAGAGAAGAGGGAAGAAATCCAGTCCAGGGAGAAAATGGGCATGAACCGTTAAAAGAAAGTCGAGCAGCCCTCGCCGAATCGGGCCTATTCATTTGGATACTTAGAATCAAACTATAAGGCCACCACCGTTGGAAAAATTACTCCCGGGGCTTCATTTTGCACTCAAGAATCTCCTAAATTCAATTCCGGATGGGGGAGATATGGTTGATTGAAGTAGGGCATCACTCCGGTTGGACCAAAAACTGCGCGGCTTTACGGAAACTAGCATAACTTTTTTCACAGGAGGAATTTTAATGCAAGGTTTGCGCCATTGGAAAGATAACTTCCGGGGCTTCAATTTGGATACTTGAATGGCCACCATTGGACTTCCCAATCACCCACCGGCCACTTTTATTCCCGGCAGCCTTTTTTTGTCCTGAAAGTAGCTGGCCGGCCAGAAAATCTGGCTGGCCGGCCACCTATTTGGTGAAATGACTTTTTTTCCCTTTTAAACTAGCCGGCCATGCCCCCCTCTCCAAGTGTGTCCTAGAAGTGAATTTTGTTTTCCACTACACCCATGTCCGAGGGTTTGGCCATTTTGGAGGGAAACTTGGTTTGTTTTCCCCCCTTTTTTTTCCCCTTCTTTTCCACCCCTTTTGCTTATATATACAGCCCCTCCCCTTCAGATTTTAGGGTTACAAAATTTGTTTTGAGAGCCTTGCATCAATTCTCCCTCTCTCTCTACTCTAAGCCTCAAAACCCTTAAGCTCTTACACCCATTTCTACCCCACCACCTAGCACCACACCACCACTTCCATTTCTAGAAGTTTGGGGGACTTTCCAGCAGCTAGAAGACACCACTTCTCAAGCCAAAAGGCAGCCAAGAGTTGGTCTTCAAGGGTGAGCACCATTTTTCCCTTTTTGAGCTTCTTTTTGTATCATTTTTTTAGCCATTTTTCTTGCTGTTTTGGGCTCTGACCCTAATTGGAACTAGGATTATTTTGAGCCATTTGTCATGTTTGTTGAAGGGTCTTACCCTGTTTGAGACCTCCAGCCACCACTTTCTTCATTACCCCTCTTGGATGCCATATTTTGCATGATATTTTTGGCCTATATATAATCTGTTTTGAGCTCTGTCATAAACTGAGAAGTAGCTTATTTCGAGCCCTTCTTCAACATTGAAGAAGGGCTCGTCACTGTTTGGGACCTCCATGTGTCACTTTCCGTTGAACCCCTCTTTGGTCCCCATTTTTGCATGATTTATTAGCCTATTGTGTCTCTGTTTTTGGACTTTGGTCCGAACTGAAAATAGCCCTATTTTGACCCCCTATTCATGTTTCATTAACGGTCTATGGCTGTTTGAGGCACAATTTGTATACTTCATGTTATAGCCCTTTTGGTGGCCTCATTTTGCATGATATTTTGAGCCTATTTGTACACTGTTTTGAGCTCAGACATCAATTGTAAAAAGCATTATTTTGGGTCCCTCTTCAACATTGTTGAAGGGCCCTCACTTTTTTGAGACCTCCATGCACCACTTGCTTCTTTGCCCCTTTGTTGGCCTATTTCTTGCATAGCATTTTGAGCATACTTGTATCTGTTTTTGGAGTTTGTCATAAACTATAATACATCATATTTTTGGCCCCTCTTCAATATTTTAGAAGTACCCTTCTCTGTTTGGGGCCAGCATTTGTGACTTGCTTCATTACCTCCCCTGCGGAGCCATTTTTGTATGCTAATTTATCCCTACTTGGGCCCACTTTTTGGCCTCACTCTAAACTGTAAAAATTCTTTTCTCGGGTGTGCCTTGCTTCTGTATTTTCATTTCATATTCAAATTATGTATGCATTGTATAGTTACAGGCCATTTCATGTGCCAAAACCCGTGTTTCGGGACTCGTTTCATGCATCGGATTTCATTTTACCGGGTTTCGGGGCTGTTTTGCATCTCATTTTACCTCTGATTTTTGCATGATAGTATGCCATTTTTTGTGTTTTGCCATGTCTTGTTAGAGTGGCATTCCGTGCCATAGGTTCGGTTCTCGGTTTGCGTGCACGCATGCACGCATCTCGAGTTGTCTCATTTTCATCATTATGGCCTCCTATGTGAGTGTGGCCGAGGTCCACTTGTGTTGGTGTAAGCCCATATTGCATTGTGTATGCCATTTCATTCCATAGCATTGCGTATGCTAGGCTGTATATTAGCGCATTGTGTATGTCATGTTTCCTCGTGCATCGTGTATGCCATTTCATAGCCTTTCGCATGTTAGGTTGTATCTTAGTTGCATTTCATGCATATCATGCATATTGCATCGTGTTCGGGATAGGAGTTAGCCCGGGCACGGGAAACGAGGTACGTTCCGTACTCCGAGTGACGGAACGTGTCTCAATTCCCCAGTCACCGACACTCCGGATTATCCATGATGGAGTTAGGTTTTGTTGTATTTTCATATGCATTCATTTCATATTGAGTTGTGCAATTCGACTCCTCGGCCATCATGCATCGATATGCGTGATTAGTGGCACGAGGATCGAGACATGCATACATTTGTGAAAATACATTGCCATGCCCCTTTCCTGCTCTATGTTGCTGCAAAAAGAAGAATCAGCAACTTTTCAGAGCTTGGCATGCATTTCAAGAACAGGTGCAAACAGAGGGTAATTGGGGCATCGTCATGGATTTCCGCACAAAGGCAGCCTAAACATACATCATTCATCAGAATCAAGGCAGTCCCTGGCTTGTATGCTAGTTTATTATTTTCTTAGTTAATTTGTAAATTAATTAGGAATTTGTACATATTTGGACTGTACTATTCTTTTATTCGAGAATATATATTTATTCGGACCCTCTGCGCGAGGGTATAATTGTAATAAGTGTAGGTGAGTATGATGTATGTCTTCCAACCCCACGTCTTTCTTCCCTTTTATTTACCTGCTTATGATGGTTAGATTAGGGCATGTTTCAATTAGCATACAGTATGATAACATGTTTGCATTCATTCATCTGTCTTGCATGCACTGGGCTCGGCGCATCATACTAACTGCATTTGTATTTCAATTCCAAGTTGAATACATGTTAGCTATAGCATTCCATATGCCATGTTTAGGATAGCCGAGCCTGCTATAGTTGCATTTTTGCATGTGTTGCACTAGAGAATCCTGTATATTTAGGAATATGCATGATTTCTAATGAGTTTCTGTTTTGTCTTGGAGTACTCGGTGAGTTTTTATGCTTTAGCATCCTTGCATGCGTGTGAGTGACTGCCATGATAGCATGCTTACCATGAGGCTATGTGCTTATGTGATATAACTGCCTGAATGCCTGTGGGTGAAGGTTGAGTTATTTGAATTGGGACAATACATTGACTGTGAGTTTTAAGCCCACTAGATAGTGGCAAAACCATCTTTTCTAAGCCCACCTGAGGGTGGCAAAATCTGCATTTTAAGCCTACCTGCGGGTAGCAAACCATCTTTCAAAAACAAACATAAAATGTTTTGTTCCAATTCAGGCGACTCAGTCTATACTTGTATGTTGTGCGCATCACATAGTAACCTAGGCTAATAACCGGAATAAGAACACACAATGTTTTCAAAAATAGATATCATGGTTAGTAGAGGCCGGTCTTTGACCAAGAGAGCGGGGGTGCTCACGAAGTGACCTTCCCCAATCGTACCCAAGTTCCTGAGCCGAGGCAACTTTGGTGATGACGGACACGTAGCCTTTGGCACCGAGTCAGGGTTTCCTAAATTTCCCATTAAAAAAAATTTAGGTGGCGACTCTGTATCTGGCAAAGCTGTCCATGTTTGGCACTTCTTTTCAAAAAAATCTGTTTTCAAAATTGATTTGCCGGATTTGGACTCTTTGGTTCAAGATTAAGAACCGTGACATTTGAGTCCTTGAACTATAGTGACCCCAATATGAACGAAACGGGACTTAACCCTCCCGGGGTGTTCGGGGACGTCTACAGTCTCATTTTCATCTAATGGCCTCCTATGTGAGTGTGGCCGAGGTCCACTTGTGTTGGTGTAAGCCCATTATGCATTGTGTATGCTATTTCATTTCACAGCATTATGTATGCTAGGTTGCATGTTAGCGCACTGTGTATGCCATGTTACCTCGTGCATCGTGTATGCCATTTCATAGCATTGTGCATGTTAGGTTGTATCTTAGTTGCATCCATGCATGTCATGCATATTGCATTTTGTTTGGGATAGGAGTTAGCTCGAGCACGGGAAACGAGGTACGTTTCGAACTCCGAGTGACGAAATGTGTCTCAATTCCCCAGTCACCGACACTTCGGATTGTCCATGATGGAGTTAGGTCTTAGTCGTATTTTCATGTGCATTCATTCTATATTGAGTTGTGCAATTTGACTCCTCGGCCATCATGCATCGAGATGCGTGATTGGTGGCACGAGGATCGAGGCATGCATACATGTGTGAAAATACTTTGCCATGCCCCTCTATTGCTCTCTGTTGCAGCAAATCAAGAATCAGCAGCCTTCCAAAGCTTGGCACGCATTCCAAGAATAATTGCAAACAGAGGCTAATTGGGGCATCGCCATGGATTTCCACGCAAAGGCAACCTGAGCATGCATCAATCATCATCCGGAGAAGAGCCGGGACAGTCCCTGGCTTGCATGCCAATTTAATGCTTTCCTAGTTAAATTTGTTAATTAATTAGGGTTTTGTACATATTTGGACTGTATTATTTATTCGGACTATACTATTCATTTGGGACTGTATATTATTTTATTTGGACTCTCTGCGCAAGAGCAATGTTGTAATAAGTGTGCGTGTGTGTGATGTATGTCTTCCAACCCCACGTCTTTCTTCCCTTTTATTTACCAACTTATGATGGTTAGATTAGGGCATGTTTCAATTAGCATACAGTATGATAGCATGTTTGCATTCATTCATCTGTTTTGCATGCACCAGGCTCGGCGCATCATACTAACTGCATTTGTATTTCAATTCTGAGTTGAATACTTGATAGCTGTTGCATCTCATATGCCATGTTTAGAATAGCCGAGCCTACTATAGTTGCATTTTTTCTTGTGTTGCATTAGGCATTTCTGTATAGTTAGGATCATGCATGGATTTCTAATTAGCTTCTGTTTTGGCTTGGAGTACTCGGTAAGTTTTACGCTTTAGCATCCTTGCATGTGTGTGAGTGACTACCATGATAGCATGCTTACCATGAGGCTATTTGCTTATGTGATACACCTACTTGAATGCCTGTGGGTGAAGGTTGGGTTGTTTGGATTGGGACAAATCATCAAACTGTGAGTTTTAAGCCCACTAGATAGTGACAAAACCATCTTTTCTAAGCCCACCTGAGGGTGGCAAAATCTGCATTTTAAGCCTACCTGCGGGTAGCAAACCATATTTTAGAAACAAACATGAAATGTTTTGTTTCAATTCGGGCGACCTGGTCTATACTTGTATGCTGTGCGCATCACGCAGTAAATCTAAGCCAATAACCGGAATAAGAGCACACAATGTTTTCAAAACTAAATATCATGGTTAGTAGAGGCCGATCTTTGATCGGGCGAGCGGGGGTGCTCACAAAGTGACCTTCCCTAATCGTACCCAGGTTCCCGAGCCGAGGCAACTTTGGTAATGACGGGCACGTGGCCTTAGGCAAACGAGTCAGGGTTTCCTAAATTTCCCAAAAATAAAATATTTAGGTGGCGACTCTGTATCTGGCAAAGCAGTCCATGTTTGGCACTTCTTTTCTAAAAATCTGTTTTCTCAAAACGATTTGCCGGATTTGGACTCTTTGGTTTAGATTAAGAACCGTGGCACAAATCGAGTCCGTACTGTAGCGAGGTCCCCCGCGGGCTTGTTACAATTTCCGGTGACTCTGTTGGGGATTTAGAAAACTTGACTCGAACTCATGATATCTTGTTTTGACTACACTTGTGTGTTTCTTTGCATTGCATTTGCATTGGTGCGCCTAGGACACCGTGTTTGCCATCTACTATTCCTGAACGGTTTGCCGAGGCTTGTCTTGTCAAGGCATGACCATAAGGCTGACCGGTTATGGGCTCTGCCATTATCGGAACACAAACCCCGATTTTACCGGGGCACCCTTTTGACCATTCGACCTAGTGCATATCGAAATCCGTGGTGACCATTCCAACTAGGATAGGTTGCTTACCCGATATAGGTTGTTTGAAACCGTTGCGTGCGTAGTGAAACCCTAGTTCCTGACAAAATAGGATAGGGAAACCCTACCCCAACATAGGGGTATTTTGGCTCTCACTTATCTGTTATGTGCTTTTAGAGTGCGTCTCTACAGGGAATGCATGTATCAGTTTGCGAGTTTAGGCATCAGGCCTGCGGGCATCAGTCAGTGTTTGAGAATCGGTTATCTGCGGGTATCGGATTCAGTCTTTGGGGAACAGTGATTTAGGGACAGTGATCAGTGTTTGAGGACAGTGTGTATTCAGCTTATCAACCGTATGTTGTTATGCCCAACTGTGTGTTGTGTATTTATTTTAAGCTGTTATGCTGTTCGTTTATCTGGTTATTTATTTCCTTTTTGCTTTATTTATCTTTTTGCTAGGAGCAGTTTTAGCACAATTGCTTCTGACCCAGTAGATATTCCCCAAGCACTTTGGACAAGAGGTCGTCGGCTCAATCGATCTGAGAATTTGGTTGACGGACATCCAGTGTTCCATTCTCTACCCCCAGTTGTCAGAAGAAGGCCAAGAAAGCGCAGTGTGTCTGAGCAGAGGTTGCTAGAGCAGTGGTCTACCCTAGCAGCAAATAGTCGGGTTGAGGTTTTAGTTTCTGCCATAGAGATACACATACCCGTTAGTCAGCAAGACCAACAGAATATGGCCGAGATAGAAGAAATGATGCGCCAAATGCAGGAGAGCATGAGACAAATGCAGGAGGACGCTGCCCGCCAAGCGGAGTTCTCTAAACAGCAGACCACAATCATGGCCCAGTAGGCTGAGCTCATCACTAGACTCCAGCAGCAAGCCGGAGCATCAGCCTCACATCCTATTTCTCCTCCACCAGGGGCCTCGTTACCCGAGCAGGCACTTACTGTCCAGAATGCTCTGCCAAACACCCAGAACACCGTGCCAAATGTCCAGAACATCCGGAGATGCGGACATTCAAAGATGGGCTGCTCGCTTCAATTTTACCCCAGCTATCCAAAGCACCTACCAATCTGCCGGACTCTCCCTTCGAGTTCGAGGTCGACCCTACAGCATTGAAATTAAGCAAACTTGAGAAGATGTTTAAGAAATCTCAGGGAGTCAACTCCATCCTGGACATTGGAAATGGATATATTTATTCGGGGGTGACATTGCCGGACAGGTTCAAGATGCCTCACATCGACCGTTTTGACGGGTCAGGAGATCCCATAGTCCACCTGAGTTTGTTTTCAGATGTTCTACGCCCGATGGGTTTGACAAGATTACAGAAGCTCTCCCTTTTTGGCAGGACCCTGTCGGGTATTGCGGCCATCTGGTACGCCAAATTGGAGGATTCAGTGAAACGAAGCTGGGAGGAGATGGCCGAGGCCTTCGTCGCACAATATTCATACAATACCCAAATCGAGATTACAACCCGTGATCTCGAGGCAACTAGGCAAGAGCCGAAAGAGGGCTTCTCTGACTTTGTAACTCGCTGGAGGGCCAAGGCCTCAATGATGACCATTAGGCCAACGGACAAGGATCAAATACGGATGGTTGTGCGCAACCTCCAGCCAAAACTAATGCAGAAAATGATCGTGCTCCCCTTTCTTACCTTTTCAGATTTGCATGAGATGGGAGTACAGATTGAAGACGCGATGAAACAGGGTCTGATCGACCAAGACAGGGAGCAGCCCCGGAGAACCTTTAACCGTAATAACAATGCAGGCCCGAGCGGCGCTGCAACAGCAAGAGCTTCAGAGGTCAGCATGGTCGCCACCATTCCCCCTCCCCTTCGAAGGCCCATGGCAGCCACACCCTTCTCCGGTGCATTCGGAAGTAATACCCAAACCACTAAATATCAACCCAGAGGCCAAAGAACCTTCACCCCACTATACATGCCTTTGTCCAAGGCTCTAGGGGTCTTAATCAGAAAGGGGCATCTAAAACCCCTGGAGCTGAGGCCATTACCAAATCCACTTCCCCCCTCTCACAACCCAACCAAGTACTGTGCATATCACCAGCAGCATGGTCATGATACCGACCAATGTTTCAGGCTGCGTCACAAGATTCAAGACCTCGTTAACAAAAATGTGATTCTGCCTCCAGAGAGACCTAACGTCACAACCAATCCACTCCCTACACACAACCAAGCTCCATCTCCCAAAAGAGTCAATCTTATCCAGACTGGGGTCGTGTCTTACGATCCTAGCATTTATATTACTCCTTCCCACCTACCTAAGCCGGAGGTGATCCTTCCTGTCTGCACTGACTTGTGCATGATGGACATCTCCACAACCCAATCTAAGCCAATGGTGGTGACCACCGAAGATGGGACAGGGCAGGTTTCAGAGGAAAATGGAATTGTTGAGTTTGGGATTGAGCAGTCTGGGAATCTCGCTGGAGGAGCCTACGATCCAAGTGAGTACATCCAGTCAATGGGCCAGTTTGAGCTGAGTGTAGGGCTGCCAGAAAGAGCAGAATTATGTGTAATTCAGGGGGAGAATTATGTGTAATTATGTTAGATGATCAACCAGACGTTGTAGAATTTCAACCAGAACAGGGCCCGGCAGAGGCGAGGGTATCAGTGGTGGCCGGAAGGGCTAAAAGTCAAAATACATTGTCGGAGAGCGCCGGTACAAAGAATTTTGCTCAGGACAGAAGCATTGTGAATGCAGGGAAAGTTGAACAACAAAGCCGCCTTGACGTAGAACAACGAGGTTACGAGAGAAGGCAGGAAAAGCCAAAATCCATGAGGGGATCGAAAGTGCTGTAGGCATGAGAACAGAGGATGCTGTGAGCATGCAGGCTAAAAGTGTTGTGAGTACAAAGATGCCCGAGCCAGACAGGTGCCTTTTGAATGCCAACAGAATGTGGTGGGAAGACGATGATTTATGTCTTGCCCACACAGACGATGATTGGGGAAGCAATCAACCAGACGACACCTGGTACCTCGATGAGGTTGATCACATGACAAGAAGCGGGCGGTACTTCAAGCCCCCGCACCTAGACCAACCCAAGGCATCTGGGAAAGGCAAGGAAGCTGAGAAACAGAGAGAGAAGCAGATTGAGGAGGAAGCTGTATTGAAACAGTTGAAGAAGATACAAGCAGACATCTCCATCTGGGGACTGCTTATGGCGTCACGAGTGCACAGACAGGCCGTCCTATCTGCCATGGACAATGATAAACTCTCTATAGATACCACACTAGAGCAGCTGGTTAGACTGGCCTTTCTGGGAGGTGGTTCCCCGGCGATAACCTTTTAAGACAAAGAACTGCCGCCTGAGGGCGCAAATCATAACAAACCCCTCTACATTTCTGTGGAATATAGAGATAAGTAGATACCGGTGGTACTTGTTGATACTGGATCCGCCATCAACGTCTGCCCAGCCAGAACAGCGTATGCAATCGGGTTGAAGCCCGCGGACTTCGTGCCGACTACTCAAGTGATCAGAGCATATGATAATACTAGCAGGGAAGTGATGAGGACTGTCAAGATTCAGACCCAGGTTGGTCCAGGACAACACAACATCGAATTCCATGTCTTGGACATTCCCGCAACCTTCAATCTACTCTTGGGGCGGCCGTGCTTGCACCAAGTGAAGGCGGTGTCTTCCACTTTACATCAGATGTTGAAGTACCTTCACGGGAAGGGGGTGGCTATTGTCTTCGGGAATTCATCAATCAATCCGCCGCCAGAAGTGTCCACACCAGTCTTGGAAATCGAGCATGTCACAGAGGATGTGTTCTTATCAGGGTTCACTTTGGCTGAGGCCCGGGTGGTGCAGAATATCATGGTTGTGAATGAGGGAGTGTACGTCAGTGCTCAATCCGTCTACCTCATGAACAAGCTACAACATATCCCCGGGATGGGATTAGGAAGGAGCGGCCGAAAAGGCGTCGCAGCATTGGCTGAAGTACCACACAACCCTCATACCTTTGGCTTGGGTTATCTGCCCACCAAAGAGGACTGGGTGAGGAAAGGAAAGGAAATGGCCGGAAGAGCCAGAGCAAAGTAGGCTGGGAAGCCTTTTGAATTAATGCATAGGCCCATCCAGGGTACCCTGAATGGACACTTCGTCCGGGAAGGGGAGGACTTTCCATTTTGCGGCTTCCCAGAGCCGTGGCTAAACGCGGAGAAGAAGCGTGTGCCAGGTTTCGAGATCTTCTTCGACCTGCAACTATTCGAGGATGACGTTGCCATAGAGTAAACAGACCCATCAGCTGAGGTTGAGAAGTTTAAGGCGGTGGACTCCGAGGGCGCTGAAATTGAAATGGGGGTAGCATTAGCATGTCTACTTTCAGATCCTCCGATCGACCATAAGTGCTTGGGGGATAACTTCTCGATTTCCATGATTGGGGATGAAATGGCTGCGAGCCTGCCAGCAACTATTTTGGATGCATCTATCACACCCTCTCTCACTTGGCAATACGAAGAGGGATTTTTGTCCAGCAGCACTGGGTCAGGTAGTGAGCCGGAATCTGATTCCACCAAGTCTTGTGAGTCGGAATCAGGTTCCAGCTCGACTGAGTTTGAGTCTGGTAATCCTGGGGATGATAACCTGGATGCCACAGTTATGTCTAGGTCGTCTTTTTCTTTCTCGTTTGAGTCTGTTGTAACCGAGGAATCGGACGATTTGGATGTGCTTAATGAGAATCAAGTAACTATGGTTTCTGAGTACTTTTATGTGCCCTTGATTTATTGCATTAATTCAAACTTTCAAAACTTTGATGAAAACGACGAGGACGAAGTTCCTCCGGTTTTGCAACGTTTAATTGAGCAAGAGCAGGAAAGATTTGTTAAACCGTTAGTTGATGAAATCACTACCGTGAACATTGGTAGTGAGGAGGACCCGCGGCTGGTCCAGATCGGGTCCACGTTGTCTTCGGAGGAACGCGAGCGCTTAGTCGCTTTATTAAAAGATTTCAAAGATGTTTTCGCGTGGTACTACGAAGACATGCCTGGAATCGATCTTGAGATTGTACAGCATCGGATCCCCCTTGACCCCGAGGCCCGACCTGTCAAGCAGAAACTCAGGAGGATCCGCCCGGACTGGGCTCTCAAGATTAAGGAAGAGGTCACCAAGCAAATCGACGCAGGCTTCTTGCTGGTATCCGAATACCCGACTTGGTTGGCCAACATTGTTCCAGTGCTGAAGAAAGATGGTAGGATCCGGGTATGTGCGGATTTCAGGGATTTGAACAGAGCTAGTCTGACGGACGACTTTCCCTTGCCGCATATTGATGAGTTGGTGGATTTCACAGCAGGGTATGCTTTGCTCTCATTCATGGATGGCTTCTCAGGCTACAATCAGATAGTGATGGCACTAGAAGACCGGGAAAAGATTGCGTTCACCACCCCGTGGGGGACATACTGCTACAGAGTGATGCCATTTGGGTTGAAGAATGCTGGAGCTACTTATCAATGGGCCGCGAGCACAATATTGCACGACATGATCCACAAAGAGGTTGAGGTGTACGTGGACGACATGATTGTCAAGTCCAAAGAAAGAGAAGGCCACTACACTGCCTTGCACAAGTTTTTTCAAAGGATCAGGGAATTCCGGTTGTGGCTGAATCCTCAAAAGTGCACATTTGGTGTTATAGCGGGAAAAATACTGGGATTTCTGATTACACAAAGGGGCATCGAGGTCGACCCTTCCAAAATCAAGGCCATCTTAGAAATGCCACCACCAAGGACTAAAAAGGAGATGCGAGGCTTTCTGGGTAAAGTGCAATTCATAAGACGGTTTATCTCAAAATTAGCCTTAACTTGTGAACCACTTTTTGGTCTCCTAAAGAAAGGAAAGAAATTCCAATGGGACAGCCGATACCAAGCTGCTTTTGAACAGATTAAAGAATATTTACAGAACCCGCCCGTTTTGTCACCACTAGAATCGGGGAAATCGTTGATTTTGTATCTGTCAGTAACTGAGACTACAATGGGCTGCATGCTTGCGCAAGAATCAGAGGACAATGTGGAGAGAGCCATCTACTATCTGAGCAAGAAGATGATAGAGTATGAGACTTGTTACACACCGTTGGAGAAGGCTTGCTTAGCTTTGATATGAGCTACCAAGAAGCTGTGGCACTACCTGTTAGCTTACTCCGTAATGTTGGTTTCACGACTTGATCCCATCAAATATCTTTTCGAGAAACCAGCACTTATGGGTAGGCTGGCTCGTTGGTTGCTGTTGCTATCCGAATTTGATCTAAAATATGTGACACGCAAGTCAGTCAAAGGAAGAGCAGTAGCAGAGTTCCTTGCCGACCATCCAGTGGAAGGGGGTGAAGCAGTTGAGTATTTATTCCCAGATGAGGCCATTTTGCATATTGACGACGAAACTTGGACGATGTACTTCGACGGAGCATCAAATCAGCACAGGTATGGGATAGGAGTGTTGTTGATAGCACCCGACAATTCCTGTATCCCTCTAGCCTTCAAACTCCGATTCAAAGTCTCGAACAACGAAGCAGAATATAAGGCATGCATTGCCGGTCTAGGAGCAGCCCTGGAACTAGGGGCAAGACGGTTAGACGTCATCGGGGACTCGAACCTTGTTGTGTCTCAAGCAAAAGGAGACTGGAAAGTAAAAGAGGAAAAGATGATGATGTATCACTAGACCTTGGACTTGCTAATTCCTCGGTTTGAGAAGCTAAACTTTGCTCATCTACTAAGAGAGAACAACAGGTTCACAGATTCTTTAGCAACTCTATCTTCCATGATAGACATCCCGTGTGGAGTCCGGATGCGTCCAGTCATCATTGACCAGAAATTTGCACCTGTCTACGAGTCGATTGCTACTATAGATGAAGTTCAAGACGAAAACCCCTGGTATTACAACATTTGGAATTTCTTGGAGAATGAAGCATACCCGCCAGGGGTAAATGCCAAAGACAAAAGGACAATCTGAAGAATGGCCGTTTAGTTCATCATCTGTGGGGGTAAGCTGTATAAGAGAGGTCATTTGGGAATGCATAAGCTGTGTCTTGATGCCGAAGAGTTAAAGCGTCTGATGGAAGCCATCCATGGAGACGAATGCGGTGCACATATGAATGGAGTAATGCTGGCACGGAAGATCCTCAGACGGGGTTACTACTGGTCCACCATGGAGGAGGATTGTATCAGTTTTGTCCGGCGATGCCACAAATGTCAAATTCATTCAAATCGCATGAACATTCCGCCGTCAAAACTGTACAACATGACTTCGCCATGGCCATTTTCAGTTTGGGGAATTGATGTGATCGGGGTTGTCACTCCAAAGGGGTCGAATGCGCATGAGTTCATCTTGGTTGCGATAGATTATTTTACAAAGTGGGTTAAGGCCCAATCTTATGCGGTGTTGAAGGCTTCGCACGTCGCAAAATTTATCAGAAACAACATCATCTGTCGCTACGGAGTCCTAAATGAGGTTATTTCAGATAACGGTTCCCACTTCAAGAATGAGGTGATTGATTTGTTGGAAAAATACAACGTGGCTTTTCATAAGTCCTCTACCTATCGACCGCAGACCAATGGAGCGGTTGAGGCTACCAACAAGAATATCAAGCACATACTGCAGAAGATGGTGGAAACCTACCAAGACTGGCCAGATAAGCTGCTGTTTGCTCTTTGGGGCTACCGGACTTCAATCAGAACTTCTACTGGGGCAACTCTGTATTCATTGGTTTATGGGATGGAGGCCATTCTACCTATCGCGATTGAGGTTTCGTCATTGCGGGTACTGGCTGAGTGTCAAATAGCCGAAGCAAATTGGCAACAGAGCAGATTTGAGGAACTCATGCTCTTTGATGAGAGAAGACTAAAAGCACTGCACCATGTTCAGGGTTATCAACGCAGAATCGCCCGGGCTTTCAACAAGAAGGTTAAGTCCAGGAATTTAAAAGAAGGAGATTTGGTGCTCAAAGACAACCGAGCTCCCATCCACAACCCAAAGGGCAAGTTCAGACCCAATTAGACTGGTCCCTACATCATCAAGTCAATCTGGTTAGGTGGAGCTGTGGTTCTGATGGATCTAGATGGCCTAGAGTTCTCCCAACCGATCAATATGGACAAGTTGAAGAAATATTACCCTTGAGAGGCTCGCTAGGTCGAAAACCCGAAAGGGCGACCTAGGCAAAACTTAGAGCACAGAAAATTTGAAATTATAAAAACTGAGCTCGCAAGGTTGAAAACCCGCAAAGGGCGGCCTTGGCAAAAGTTAGAGCGTAAAAGGAGAGTGAAAATACCCGAGCGAACCTGGGCCTGAACTACGTAAGGCTTGATTCCCATCTTTGGGATACGTAGGCAACTTCATCCTGAAGTTTAGCCATAAACTTTTCCCCGATCAACTTTATCCATTTGGTCATCTCAGTCATCTTTGTCTATCAGCATTCATCGTGATCTCCTGCAAAGGCTTTTTCGGACTAGGGGCAACTTTCCGTTATGCTATCTTGTGGTACTTTTCGACTAGGGGCAACTTTTCGCTGTTTTGTCAAGCGTACTATTCAGACTAGGGGCAACTTTCCAGTTGCTAGGATCCGGGGTTGCGCATCTCAGTGACAGATCCCAGGCGTGTCCAGTTCTGATCCATATCGAAAATAGTTTTGAAAAGTTTTAATAAAAGTTGACTTTGTTCAAATTAATCTTTTTACAATTAAGACCATTTTTGGACCAAAACGGAAAATTTTCAGTACCACAACCTTCAATTTCATTGATTTCAATACAGAGTTCTCTTGCTCTTGCATATAATTGAAGTTGCTTTTTTATTACACTCATAAAGAAAACTTGAAAGTACTAATAAAGCAATAAATCCAAGGCATAGTCCAGTCAGGTGTCCCTGCACCCCCTTCCAGAGCTAGTCGAAGCCTCTGATGCCAAGCTAGGCCCAATCTATGCCTCTTCATTGAGCCAATCCCAGCACTCGTCAGACAAAGTGCAACTGAAAGTGGGAGCGGGGGCCAAGAGCTCTCTAGTCCTCCATGCTGTAGCATATCAGGCAAGCTGTGCGCCTCGGACCGGGAAAGCAGCCAGGTACTCAATCCCCTTTGGCGGGCAAGTCTGATCATGGCCAAACTGGCGCAAGAATCGGAACGAAAAGTAGAATACACAGTGAGTCAGACCAATCAGCTGGATCCCAGTCTGCCGGGACATGCTATAGCTCATTGCCGGAAGATTGAGCCAAGGACAGCGCCAAGCAATGCGATCAGCAGACAAATTGCACATCCAGTTGAACCACCATCCCTCATCAAGCGCATCAACCAGGCATTGTCGAAAGAAGTAACCGCGGGCTGAGTAGGCAGGGCAAGAGTCTACAACCTGCAATTTATCCATCAACCATACCTGGAGAGGGATGAAAAATGAGAGAATAAAGAATAGAGAGACGTGCGATGAGAGAACAGTGAGACAAGGGTTTTGTGAGAAAAACTGAGCCTGAGGGCCAAGTGATGTGAGCAAATACATATGTGAGATTGGGTGGGAAACATTACCTGCAGCAATAGTGGACTCTCCGTAAATCTGGTCGTCTCCTAACAGTGGAAAGCGTCCAAGCCCATCAGCGTTTCGGCCAATGCCATAGCAATACAGCTCTTCCCTTCCTTCAAGCCCTGAGTAACTTCAATCAAACGGATGTTGGGTCCACCCAGGCCCGGGGCAAGCAGGAAGTGAGATAACATGCACAAGCAGAGGACATGTTGTCGGAAACCTTGCCAATGATGATCGCCGCGGTCATCGGCACCAGAAAAGCGATGAATCAAACCGAGGATATCCAGTTCCCCATTACAGATCAGAGACCGAGCATCAAAACTTGAAAATCTTCGAAAGCTTGGGCGTGACCAAAATGAAACTGAGGCAAAATCTCTTCATAACGTTCAGATTCCATCAAAACTTGAAAATCTTCGAAAGTTGGACATACCTCTTGCCCGCCGAAGCTAAAGACATGCGTCACCGGGTTCCAAAACGTCGCCACGGCATGGAGGAAAGGAAGGTGCAGTGGAGTACGGCTCAGCGTGAATAGTGCATTTAACCCGAAACCTCGGAAGTTTAACTTTTCCAAGCCATCTAGAGAAGCAATCCAAGATGTGAGATTTTCGACGAGAAACGCCTCCATTTTTGTGCAAAACTAAGATGAATTGAATGAACCACGAAGCTAAGGCTTTTAAAGAGGAGAAGACACTATTCGGGGGACACGTGTCAAAAATTTGACGGTTGCTGAGCTAAGTGGCCAGCCGGCTACCTTTTCTGGCAGGCCGGCCATTTCCTTTTCAAAAAACTGGCCGGTGGCCTCCCCTTTGCAATAAAGCTGGCCGGCCAGCTCCCAAAAGTGGCCGGCCATGCTCCAATGTGTGTCTTTGGCCCTGTTTTACCCTCCAGGAGGAAGTTTCAAGCATTTCCATGCAACGGGTATGTCGAAGGCCTCCATTTCCTCTGCTTTGATGCGTTGCTGCCCAGATCGTCCGAAGTACACTGTGTTTTGTTAAGTTTTGTTTATCGAGTTGTTGTTTTGCTTATCGAGTTGTCGTTTTGCTTATCGAGTTGTTTGTCGAGCTGTCGTGTTTCGTGTTTTTGAGTTGTTACTCTTTGTTTAAGCAATTTTTGTTGAGTCTTGTTTATTAAGTTGTCAACACTGTTGTATTTTGCTTATCGAGTTGTAAACTTGCTAAGGTTTTGTTATATCTTAGTAAGTTAAGTTGTTGTGTTGGTTCACTACCTGACTGGGCAAATGCACAATGCACATTTCCATTCAATCTCATTATGGTGCAAAATAATGCGATATGATGCTAAGAGTTTAAAATGCAACACTTTTTCAAAAGCTGTTTCGTTCCATCATGCTTCGTTTGTTACAACATTTTACAAACAAGGGCACAAGTTTTACAAAAAATAAAACTGCCTAATAATGTACAATGTGCTACAACTACTAGCAAAAAGGTAAATAAAACAGGGAACCACAACATCAATGCTCTCAAGAGCAGGAATAAGAGGCCCTCTTCATCCTCTTCTGCGGAATAGCCTCTGCACCACCATCACTATCCGAGTCGGAACTGTCATCCTCAAGATCCCCCTCAGCCTCGCCTCCACTCCCGGAGCCAAGACCGGAGCCCTCCTCTCTGTCAGCAGATGTCTCCGACTGGCGATCTGCAGCCTCCTCCTCCTCATCCTCACCGGGCTCCTCCTCTATAATGTGTGCTCTGCGTCTACGAGACGACCCCACTCCTCGGGCTCCTCGAAAAGGCCCAGATGGTCCACCTCCCCGAGAAGGCCCAGGTGGCCCGGCCTGCGGCAGAGCATATACCGAGGGCATCTGAGAATAAAGAGTTCAATTTAAATACATCAGTTCGAATATGTACATCAGATGCAGATACAAGAAAACTACATGAAGTGGGTACATGTAATACAGTGTGTAAGTGGGGTGTGTGTCAGATGTGCTCTACACAAGTAGCCTATCAATGTAGTAAAATGTTCAAAATCAGCATGTCAACGGAAATATGATAAATGCAAGAAAACTGGACAATACCTGGACACCCATAATGGACAACTGTGCCTCTCTCCGCAGGACCATACCCTCGAGCGCGGCCATCATCCCGAGCATCTCATCCACATACTCGATAGAAGGCTGTAGACATAAATGCAAAACTATCAGTAAGAGAATGAATGTCTAAGTGCCTGACTGATAAATCAAAGCTGTAAAAGCATACCGGTGGTGAATCAGGATCTCTGACGTATCTGTGATCAGGCAGGGGAGGCTCTATCGGGATCGGGTAGGGAGTCTCGAATCGCCATCCCGTCAACTCGGTCGGCAAGTCTGGCCACCCAGCATGATGATGAGTCAGAGAAATCAGGGGAACCAATCCATCCCCACCTCTAGATGTACTAGCCCTGCTAGTGGAAGGGGCGTCTGCAGCCCGAGCCTGGGCCTGACTCGAAGATGGCATACCAGCAGGCCTCATCGTCGGAGTACGGACTCCCATCAATGGAGGCATCAGGTATATGTGACGGTAAGTGGCATAATCCCCCTCCTCAAGATGTAGTAAAGCATCAGTACCCAGCATAGCACTAGCAACATCCCGGGAAGAGAGCCTATCAGCAATCCGCATATCGACTGGGGGTGCTGAGGGAGGGTCCTGAGAAGTGCACCCCCAGACCTGACGCAAGAAGCGGTCCCCCAAAAACCAAGCCCTACCAACTGGCCCTTCGAATAGAACCCTGTACCGGGAGGCACCCCACCCTCCAGCAAACTGGAATCGGAGACCCTCACCTAAGGGCGCCCAGGGCTGCCATGTGATCTGCGGATAACCAATGCATAAATCAATCAGAAATTGGGAAGGTACAAGACAAATCAAAGATGAAAGCACAAAGAACCGAGAGTTCTGAAATACCTCCGTCGACCGCACCGTGTCGAAGTACTGCCGTAGATAAAGAAGTGACTCCCGAGGTCTTGGCCGGTGCTGGCCTTCAAATACAAGTGAGTACGGGGTCACGAGGGGCCCCTCTACCACCAACTCCGGGGCTAATGTCGGGAAATACACATAGACCCATAACTGTGGAAAACAGCGCAGAATGTAAATGCAAAGTGCTGAGGACAAAATACAGAGTGTAAAGTGCGCCGTGTGTGCAATATACAAGTAATGAGGGGCAGAAATGTAAATCAAGAGGGCAGAAAGTACCTCCCAGGCTCTCCAATAGCCGCCAAGTAAGCCCCCCCATCCGCGGGAGGTCGCGCTCATGTAGCAATAAAGGGTAGCCAAGCCGGCGCCACCCCAGTCATACCGTCTAACCTGTGATAGGTCCACCAAAGCACTCAACAGATAAAGACCAACAGTGTTCCCCCTATCGGCAAACAAAGTGGTCCCAAAAAGGAACATCAGAAAACCGCGGGCATACTGTGCTGCCTCCTCAGGAGTCCCGGACTCCATCTCCACCCTCCGAAAATAGGAAGAAAACCAAGTGTATCGAACCCTACCCAAAGATCTATCAACAGGCGGGAGAGCCCCCAGTAAATATATCCAAGCAGCCTCCCACTGGCCCATGTTCTCGTCGTAAGGGATGGGCCAACCTCCCACGTCAAGGCCAGTCAATACGGCAAAGTCAAACGAGGTCATAGTCAAGTCCCCCGTAGTAGAAAAATGGAAGGAGTTGGTGGTGTCCCACCATCTCTCCACCAAGGCGGCCATCAATGTCCTCCTGGTAGGACAACGAGATAGCCCAATACAGAAGGGCCCAAACCCCGCCAAGTCAACCAAATCCCGGACAGCCTCCGGGAGCTCGGCATACCAATCTCGCGCCGCGATAGAGTCATATCCCCGCACGGTGCGAGAAGTCACTTGCATTTAGAATGAATACATATTTCAGCATAAAATGAATAAGTTGTGTGCAAATAGAAGGAATGAGCTGCGTGTAGATAAAATGAATAGGCTGCATGCAAAGTAAAGTAAGCGAGCTGTGTGTTTAGAAAATCAGTGTTTGGGCTGCGTGTTCAATCAGTGTGTGCTGCGTGTTCACCTTCAATTTGAACTGTGTGTTCAGAAAATCTGTGTTTGGGCTGCGTGTTCGACTCTCAATCAGTATGTGCAGTGTGTTCACCATCAATTCGAACTGTTTGTTCAAAAAATCAGTGTTTGGGCTGCGTGTTCAACTCTCAATCAGTGTGTGCTGCATGTTCACCTTCAATTCGAGCTGTGTGTTCAGAAAATCAGTGTTTGGGCTGCGTGTTCAACTCTCAATCAGTGTGTGCTGCGTGTTCACCTTCAATTCGAGCTGTGTGTTCAGAAAATCAGTGTTTGGGCTGCGTGTTCAACTCTCAATCGGTGTGTGCTACGTATTCACCTCTAATTCGGGCTGTGTGTTCAGAAAATCAGTGCTTGAGCTGCGTGTTCAATTCTCAACCAGTGTGTGCCGTGTGTTCACAATCAATTTCTAGGCTGCGTGTTCAGAAATTCAAATGATCGAACTGTGTGTTCAGAATGTAAACAGGATGCTATGTCATAGACTAAACATTCTAAATAAGCTGTGTACTAAAAATGAGCAGACAAACATGGCAAAAGGCACGGAATGCATGAAAAATTCATAATACGTTGCAGAAAAGGTAAAAAACGAAGTAAATACCTCTCGTGCCTCATGGGAGAGGTGATACTCTGGCTCCCGCAGAAGCAGATCCCCAGGCGCTCGCCCGTCAAAATCAGTGAACTGATAGAAAATAGCCCGCGGAAGAACATGTATTGGAGGGTCGTACCTCTCGGGTATGAAGAGTCAAACCCTCGGGGGTAGAGCCATAATATCAGGATCATCCCCGGCACCCAGAGGACCTCCACCGTGAGGGAAATGACCAGTCATTTCAGGAAATCTGCAAAAAGGAGCGAAAATGAGCAAAATGAGCCAAAATTGGAAAAAGTCAACAAAAGTCAACTCTCGAGAAATGAAAAAGTCAACAAAAGTCAACTCCCGAGAAAATCTTCCAAATGTTGAGACAAACTCACCTCAAGTGGCGAAAATAAGAAAAGAAGCACCGAAATCAAAATTTAATCGGTTCAAAGTGCTTAAAACTGGAAGATTTCGTGAAAACAACTTGCGTGGGGCTTTGAAAAATGCGTATAGAGCACAGATCTGAGAGAGAAAATGGTTTGGGAAGGTAGAGGAGATGTTTTCGGATCTGCACTTGTGAGCACAAAGTGTTTGGATGAGTATATTTAAAAAAAAGAAGGTGAAAAGACAAAACTGCCCACGGATTCGGCAAAGTGGCCAGCCGGCCCCCTTTTCTGGCAGGCCGGCCATCTTCTTTTCAAAAAGTGGCCGGTGGCCTCCCCCTAGAAATAAAAATGGCTGGTGGTGTTCCCCACAGGGCCCCCAAGGTGCCTGCAAATTTTGGTGATGATTGGAGTCCCCGAGACCTGAAAAAGTACAAGAGAAGTGCACTTTTCGTCGCAAAATCGTTCCGCCGAAACTTCAGCTTCAACGTTCGATGCGTGTCTCATCGTTACTCATCGAAAGTGAGATGTATCCTTTTTGAACATATTGTAACCTCTCCGGGAGGTGAACCGGAGGTCGCAATTGAGTCGCCCTTGCCGAAATGCGCATTTCCTTGCTCGTTGTTTTGTGACAAACACACATCCTGGTTTACGCTTGTTGTGCACATAACTTGCATTCTCATGTATATACTTGCATTGTTATGCACGTCTCCTTGATATTACCAAGCCTCCGCACTTAAACTCGCATTGCCACGCGCATTTTTCCTCGCGTTGTGATGCACCTTCCCACCGGCACCATGTTTGTCTGTATTCGAAGTCACATTGAACATATGTTGTCAAGTATGTTGTGCTTGTTGAGTTTCTTTCTTTTGCAAGCACGATATTGTATGTACGGTTCATTTGAAGCTGGTGCGACCAGACGAATCGCGCAGGTATCGTATCTTCTCCGTGTGAGACGCGACGAGAATTGAATAACTCTCCGCATTCTTAACTGCATAAAATGTAGTTGTTGCTTTGCATTCTTGCTTAAAACTGTTGCATCTATTTGCGAATACTTGCTTCATTACAGCTTGTTGCATTTGCATGATCATTAAGTTACATCCGGCTTCGTGCATATCGCTTTGCATTTTGCCCCCTGCATACGGGCATGCCTGCGGGCACATCTTCTTGTTTATCTTGTATGTTTGTCTAAGTCTTCGGCCTTGTCAAAAATGGGTCGTCTTTGGGCTTTGACATTCACTCCCGTCACTTATGACTTTCGAGCTCTGTCAAAGAGGGGCAACTGTAGACACCCCATTTTTGACCGACCTTAAGACTCAGACGTCACCGATTGAGCACTTGGTGATGTTGCATATCGTGCTCGTTCAGAGGTTTCAGAGTCTCGGCTACGAGCCTTGTCTCCGGACTTCCGGACTCTTTCATGCTTTGCCTCGGTTTGCGAACCAGGCTCTGTTTTCTCTATTTTCTCTTCCCAAAGGGAGGGAGAGTTCTCGTAGATCATCTTTTAGTGGCCGTAGGCTACGTTTCGTGGTCGTAGGCCATTTTGCCCGTTTGGAGCCTGGTTTTCGGTTTTTCGGAGCCGTTGGCCGTGTGCCTCGGTTTGGGACCACTTAACTACCTCCGTTTGCTCTAATTTTTGGCGCATACCTTATTTCCTCCCTTTTGAGGGACACTGTGGTCTGAGAGACCGCCTTCGTGGTTGAACACCACTTAGGTGCCTAATGGGTTTCGGGGCTCCAGTCGCGTTTGCCCCGAACCTTCATTTTGCATCGGTTTGGGCTCATTTTTGGTGGAGGCCTTATTTTCACTATTAGGAAGGTTGTAGAAGGGTGGGAGGCCAGTAATTGTTCTGACAACCAGTTTTATTCCTTCATCGCCCTCCGTCGCCTATTTTTCTCACTAGAAAGCCAATGTTAACCACCTTAAGGCCACTTTTTCTAGCCCTAAACCACATATTTGTGTTGTACACACCTGGGAGGCCACCAATATCATATGGCCGGCCAGTAATTATGTTTGACCCTTTTGAACCCCTCCAAAAGATGGGCTTTTCTCTCTTCTGGTTTACTTTTTCCAGTTTTTGACCACATGGTTGTGTTGTGCACACATGGGAGGCCAGCTTTTTGGCATGGCCGGCCACTAATCAGTCTTGACCCTTTTGACCCTTGGCCGACCGGCCACGGGAGGGGCCAGCCAGCTACCTAAACCCTAAATAACCAGCCGGCCTTGCTCCTTTCTCCAGGTACTTTACAAATATACCCTCTGTTTTCCCCCAAATTTTGTATCCGGGGGCTAACTTTTTGGGGGGAAATTTGAATTTCATTTCCCCCATTTTCCCCCACTCTTGTGCCTATATAACCAGGCCCTCCAGCTCCCTTTTGGAAGGTTAGAAATTTTGGCTTGGAGCTCCTACATTGAATCTTTCTCTCTCTACACTTCAACCCTCAAAACCTCTCAAACCCTACACCATTTCTACACCACCACATAGCACCACACCACCACCATCCTTTCCAACACTTGGAGCTGGTTTTTCAGAGCTTAGGAGCACCTTTTCTCAGGCCAAGAGCTGCTGAAGTTTGGTCTACAAGGGTGAGTCTTCATTCTTTCTCTTTCGTGATTTATTTTGTTCTATATCTAAGCCATACTTGCTTATATTTTTGGGCTCCGACTCTAACTGAAAATAGTCATGTTTTGAGGTCTTTTTCATGTTTGATTAAGGGTCCTTCCATGTTTAAGGTCTCCAGCTACCACTTGCTTCTTTACCTCTCTTGTATGCCTCTTTCTTGCATAGTATTTTAGGCCTATTTGTGAACTGTTTTGAGCTTGGTTATAAACTGTAAAGTGGCTTTTTTTGAGCCCTTATTCAACATTTTTGAAGGGCTCTTCACTGTTTGAGGCTTCCTTTTGTCACTTGCCTCTTTATCCCTCTTTTGGCCTTATTTTTGCATGTTTTGTTAGCCCCTTGTGCTTGTATTTTTGGGCTCTGACCCAAACTATAAATATTCATATTTTAAACCACTATTCATGTTTGATCAAGGGTCTTTTGCTGTTTGAGGCTTCCTTTTTGCTCTTTGTGTTAAAGCTCTCTTTTATGCCTTATTTTGCATAGTATTTTAAGCTTGCTTGTGCACTGTTTTGGGCTTGGTCATAAACTGTAAAACACCATGTTTTGGGTCCCTATTCAAAATTGTTGAAGGGCCTCCTCTTTTTGAGGCCAGAAACCATCACTTGCTTCTTTGTCCCTCTTTAGGCCCATTTCTTGCATGATAGTTTAGCCATACTTGTGTTTGTTTTCGTGGCTTGTTGCAAACTGTAAAGTGCTTCATTTTGAGCCCCTATTCAATATTGTTGAAGGGCTCTTTGCCTTTTGGGGCTAACAGCTACTACTTGCTTTTTTATCTCTCTTTTGAGGCCTTTTTTGCATGTTGGTTTAGCCCTATTTGTGTTCACCTTTTGGCCTTACTTAAAACTGAAAATATGCTTGTTTTGGGGCTATCTTGATTCTTTCTTCATACTTCATGTTCAAATAATGCATGCTTTGCATAGCCATAGGTCATTCCATGTACCTAATTTCATGTTTCGGGGCTCATTTCATGCATCGGGTGCCATGTTTCCATGTTTCGGGACTGTTTTACATCACATTTTGATACTGAAATTTGCATGCTAGTATGCCATATTCCATGCGTTGCCATGTCTTGTTAGAGTGGCATTTGATGCCTTAGGGTCGGTCCTCGGTTTGCGTGCACGTATGCACGCATTTCAAGTGTCTCATTTTCATCTAATGGCCTCCTATGTGAGTGTGGCCGAGGTCCACTTGTGTTGGTGTAAGCCCATTATGCATTGTGTATGCTATTTCATTTCACAGCATTGTGTATGCTAGGTTGCTTGTTAGTGCATTGTGTATGCCATGTTACCTCATGCATCGTGTATGCCATTTCATAGCATTGTGCATGTTAGGTTGTATCTTAGTTGCATCCATGCATGTCATGCATATTGCATTGTGTTTGGGATAGGAGTTAGCCCGAGCACAGGAAACGAGGTACGTTTTGAACTCCGAGTGATGAAACGTGTCTCAATTCCCCAGTCACCGACACTCCGGATTGTCCATGATGGAGTTAGGTCTTAGTCGTATTTTCATGTGCATTCATTCCATATTGAGTTGTGCAATTCGACTCATCGGCCATCATGCATCGAGATGTGTGATTGGTGGCACGAGGATCGAGGCATGCATACATGTGTGAAAATATTTTGCCATGCCCCTCTGTTGCTCTCTGTTGCAGCAAATCAAGAATCAGCAGCCTTCCGAAGCTTGGCACGCATTCCAAGAATAATTACAAACAGAGGCTAATTGGGGTATCGCCATGGATTTCCGCACAAAGGCAACCCGAGCATGCATTAATCATCATCCGGAGAAGAGTCGGGACAGTCCCTGGCTTGCATGCCAATTTAATGCTTTCCTAGTTAAATTTGTTAATTAATTAGGGTTTTGTACATATTTGGACTGTATTATTTATTCAGACTATACTATTCATTTGGGACTGTATATTATTTTATTCGGACCCTCTGTGCGAGGGCAATGTTGTATGTGCGTGTGTGTGATGTATGTCTTCCAACCCTACGTCTTTCTTCCCTTTTATTTACCAGCTTATGATAGTTAGATTAGGGCATGTTTCAATTAGCATACAATATGATAGCATGTTTGCATTCATTCATCTGTTTTCCATGCACCAGGCTCGGCACATCATACTAACTGCATTTGTATTTCAATTCCGAGTTGAATACTTGATAGCTGTTGCATCTCATATGCCATGTTTAGAATAGCTGAGCCTGCTATAGTTGCATTTTTTCATGTGTTGCATTAGGCATTTCTGTATAGTTAGGATCATGCATGGAGTTCTAAGTAGCTTCTGTTTTGGCTTGGAGTACTCGGTAAGTTTTACGCTTTAGCATTCTTGCATGTGTGTGAGTGACTGCCATGATAGCATACTTACCATGAGGCTATTTGCTTATGTGATATACCTGCTTGAATGCCTGTGGGTGAAGGTTGGGTTGTTTGGATTGGGACAAATCATCAAACTGTGAGTTTTAAGCCCACTAGATAGTGGCAAAACCATCTTTTCTAAGCCCACCTGAGGGTGGCAAAATCTGCATTTTAAGCCTACCTGCAGGTAGCAAACCATCTTTCAGAAATAAGCATGAAATGTTTTGTTCCAATTCGGGCGACCCGGTCTATACTTGTATGCTGTGCGCATCACGTAGTAAATCTAGGCCAATAACCGAAATAAGAGCACACAATGTTTTCAAAACTAAATATCATAGTTAGTAGAGGCCGATCTGTGATCGGGCGAGCGGGGGTGCTCACGAAGTGACCTTCCCCAATCGTACCCAGGTTCCCAAGCCGAGGCAACTTTGGTAATGACGGACACGTGGCCTCAGGTAAACGAGTCAGGGTTTCCTAAATTTTCCAAAAAGAAAATATTTAGGTGGCGACTCTGTATCTGGCAAAGTAGTCCATGTTTGGCACTTCTTTTCTAAAAATCTGTTTTCTCAAAACGATTTGCCGGATTTGGACTCTTTGGTTTAGATTAAGAACCGTGACACAAATCGAGTCCGTACTGTAGCGAGGTCCCCCACGGGCTTGTTACATACGCATCTTGCTTTGTGCTCATCTTTCTAGCATGTTTTGGCCTCATCCCACGCATCTTCTAGCTTTATTTTGGTTTGCCTTGGGACTATTTTGAGTCGCTTTGGCCCTTTGGGGCTTGGTTGATATGGCTAGGGTGTTAGCCCCATTGCTAGCTTCGAGCATTGGGTCCATTAGCATACTATACTTCACTTGTGTATTTGGTTTAGCATTCCTCTTAGCATGATTTTAGAGCTCAGCATGTTTGTAAAAAATCTGTTTTCAAAAACGATTTGCCGGATTTGGACTCTTTAATGATTCATCGGTCTTGCATTGCACTCTCCGAGATTAGATACAGGACCGTGACATTGAGTCCAAATTGTAGTGAGCCCAATGAACAAAGCGGGATTTCCTCCTGAGATGTTCAGGGATGTCTACAATCACCGACTCTTCTCCATCGCTAGAAGTGTGGGTAAGCCGTGGCATACCACGAATATCTATATTTACAGTCCTTTTAGCACGATCTAGAGTCACAAAGCATTTTCGCAGCCAATCCATACCTAAAATAATTGTAAACCCCTCAAACCCTAACACAATTAGGTCTGCATAAAAGACTCTGCTCGCAAAATCAATTTCAAAATCTTTACACATCTCATAAAAAGTAACTACCCCTCCTAAAGGGGTTTCAACACGAATAGGTCTAGACAATGAGGTAATTACAAGATGTTCTCTCTCTACAAACTGTCTAGATATGAAATAATGAGAGGCACCAGTATCAAAAAGTACTCTAATGGGTTCTTGAAAAAGATTAAAAGTACATTGCACTTTGTCATTTCCTGGTATCACTACAAATACTCTGGCTGGAGCTTCCTGACCCTGTCGCGCCTACTGTCTCTGAGGGTAATTCTTGATTACATGTCCCAACTACTAATACCCAAAACACTTCTTATTGATCGGTTGAGGTGCTACTGCTCTGATAGGTGGGGGCCCCTCCAACTGAGGTACGGGAGGACGATAACCCAATTGTGGCACTTGATGTCGCTGTCCTTGATAACCCTATGGGTGCAGACCGCCCTGTCTCTAATAATAGTGCCCCTAGGGCTAGAAATTGCCTTGAGGCTTGAAATTACCCCTGAGGTCTGAAATTTCCCTAACTGCCTTGTTGTTGTGGCCTCTGAAACTGTTGACCCCTATGCCTTTGATCATAGGGTCGGTAGCTGTTCCATCACGCTGCTGGAAGTAACTCCATCTAGAAGTCTCTCCGACCTTGGCCTTCCCTTCTTTAAACTGCTTCTCTTTTTCCTCGTACTTCAGTGCCAAGTCAAGAACTCTGTCAAACGATTCAACATCAAACGGAATAAGGGACTTAGATAGGTAATAATTTTATCCCTTAATAAACTTCTCATTCTTCTTCTCCTGCGAGTCAACTAAGTAAGGGGCATATCGAGACAACTCATTAAACTTGGTGACATATTCAATCACTATTCTATCCTTTTGAGTCAGCTTCAAAAATTCATCACTCAGCTGAGACCAAATAGTAACAGGAACAAACTTCTGGTCAAAATGGGTCTTGAAATTTGCCCAAGTCAAAGTCATCAAATCTAGACCCTCATTTCACGAGTTCCACCAAAATAGGGCTGCTTTCTCAAGCTGATGTGTCGCGAACTCTTGTTTTTAGACCTCGGTGAGCTGCATATGACCAAACACCATCTTACATTTCTGAGCCCAAGCATCAGCTGCAATGGGTCGTCCATCTCTAGAGAATTTTCAACCTTCCAAAGAACCAAAGTCTTTGTTTCTCTTCGCATTGTTCTGCACAACCTGAAGTACTGAGCCATCATCTTCCCTACATTAACCTGCACCGTATTGGTTGCTTCAGTGGCAGTTGCCGCCGCCTCTACGACATTAACAATTGTTTCTTCCCTTGTGCCATTGGGCTCAACAGTTCTCCAATTATACCTTCTCATAAATACTTAGAATAAATTCAACCACCAAACTAAATTAGCTAACCCATGTTTCCACAATCCGAGGATCACCTAAACTCTCACAAGTCTAGGGTAACCTAGAGCTCTAATACCAAATTGTCACGCCCCAAAATTTAGACAATTAAATATTAAATTAGGACTAAACCCCAATCAATATTCTATCATCCAAATCTTAGAAGTGAAACAAAATCTAAACGTTCTCGTCTTCATAAGGTTTAAGGAAATTTCCATGCTCAAAAGATTACAAAGGATAATAATAATAAAATAAAAAAAAACTAACAAAGTGCCAACCAAATCATCCATCATAATTCATAACTATCTAATACCTCCAACATTAAAGTAACAATAAATAGTCAAAACAACTCAAATAATGTAAAGTTACAAATCATGCCAAATTATTAAAATACTAAAGTCATAAAAAAAAATAAAAAAATAAAAAAATAAAAATAATATTAACCCTAAGCTCAAGAAAGTAGAAGAAGTCCAAACGACATGTCCAACAACTATAGTTATTTCTCGTCACCACCGTAGTTGCAACTAATCTTGCAAAGGAAGCTCGGCTGCGCTTAAATAGAATGCACCCGAGTTGCCAAGAGACAAAACGAGTCAGTATACAAGTATACTGGTATGAGTACAAATATTTGACACCCACATGTCCACCAGACACAAATAAAAGTACATTTAATTCTTATTATGGGATAAGACAAGTAGTTCCACCCACACTGAGACAAACAGGTAGTTTCCCAAGATACAGTGGTATTTAGTTTCTTACCCGTACACAACTAAATATAAATTGAGTATAGAATAAACAAAATAAACATAAAAATTATGGTGGGTTAGCCTTGCATAAAAAATTAGTAAGACTCACCATTCTGGAAAAAATAAAATAAAATAAAATAAAATTAGTATAATTTAATCATAAGTAAATTACTGAAGCAGTATAAAAACGCATTGTTTCATGCTTAAATCATTCGAATTGACCAAAATTCAAAGAACAAAAGTTGTACATAATCAAATTTTCTAAAAGGTGTTGCAAACGAATTTAGTAAAAACTGAATAGGTTGAGAGAAAAATTTAATAGAAGAATCTAAACGAAATTCGATCGGAAAAAATCTGGAACTGAAACAAAAAGAAACTGCCCTAAGATGCTTTTTTTTTTTTTCTAAAAAGTTTAAAACACGAAAAGTTTTCAGAATAATGTTTTACTTTAATTTACTTGAAATCAATAAAAATGAGCTTGTTTCGTGAGTCAAAACAGTTTCTAAAATCTACATTGCTAAAATGAATAAAAACTACTATAACCATAATCATCCGATTACAAGCTTTAATCGATCTTTTTAATATAAAGTTAAAATATAAAATTTGTCTGGAGTTACATATACATGCATTTGTCCAAATTTCATAATTTATTGAGGTTGTTTACTATTTTTCAACATGTACAAATCAATACAATTTACACTATACCAATAAACTCATAATTAAATTTTTTGTATCTTAACTCCACCACTTCGGCTCTTCACTTCCGGCCTACACATATATCACATATGCCTCTCGTATACCTAACACCACTCCGAAACCAAACTTGCATAGGGATATTGTCTCGACTTTGACCCACACTCCCCGGATGGTTAACATATACGTAAGTGCATAAATCAAAGCACTCGTCTACTCAAGAGAACGAGGCAACAATATAGATATACACAATCTCTCATTTATTCATAAGAATAAACATAACAATGCCAAACCTAAGGCGTTTAAATAATCTCATAATCATCACCTTTTTTTTATACATTTTTTCTCACCAACACTCAAATATACTTAAGCATATTGCTTTTGCTTTTGTTCATTAATATTAAAATTTTAATTAATCTTATTTATTATTAAAAAAATAAATTGGCAAATAGTTTTATATATTTATATATAAAATTTTGTTTTAATTGCTCAAGTTATTTATTGTCTCTACCTAAACCCACTCAAATTTATTTGAATCTTTAAATTTTATATATGTTCTTACCGAATTAAAAATTATGTTATTAATCTTTAAAAAAATTTAGGCTTTACTCGAGTTGTTTGAATTGAACTCGCCCAAATTTACAACTCTAGCGAGAGGGTTGAAAGTTACATGATTGGAATTGTGATAAATTAAAAATTGATACATAAATTGTGATAAAATTATAAAACTTAAATTATAAGTTTCAATATATTTTTTTTATTTTCAATACAACAATTTTAATCTATCTATACTATATATATATATAGATATATCTATATATTGAACTGAATCTATATTATATATTATAGTAAAAAAACATGTGAAACAAAACTCTCAAATTTATATATAAAATTTTATTTACGAGAAAAAAATATAAAAAAAATTAAATATAATTATTATATTTATAATAAAAAATATATAATTTTATTCCATGCACAACACAGGTTACGTAATAGTATATATATATATATATCCCAGCACGTATCACATCTTTTCTTAACTAAATAAAAGTCATTGTATTGACTAATGACTAAAATTATTGCACTAATGCACTCATATGAATACCTGAGTTTACATGGTCCAGCAGGGAGGAAAAGAGACCCATCGGTCACTATTAATTCTTATTTTTAAACAATTAATCCTAAAATTGTAGAGATAAAGAGAAAATAAAATGAAGTGAAAAAAATTAAATTTATTTATTTTGTGGTTGATTTAGGAAAATGAGAATGAAAATTTATTTTTATTTTTTTGGCTTAGTCATCCATAAGCTTTTTCATGACATTTTTTTTTTTTTTTTTTTTCTTTGAACGCCATGACAAATCCACTATCCAAAAATAATTCGCTTATTTGCATGGACGCATTTTTTGAAAAAAATAAAAACTATTTTTAAAGGCATGATTATAATGCTGGTTTTATTTTAATATGGGCCGATGGGACCCATGAATGATAAAACCGTAGCTAATAAAGGCCCAACAGGCAAGCTGTGGGCTACTTTGGATTCTTCCGTGGCCATTTCCTTCAATTTACTGGGCTCATTTGTACATTGATTAATTTGGCCCACCGCATCACGAGGAGCGGCGGTTGGGTTATACATTTGTGTTCCGTTGAATTGAACAGTAATGTTAGGTATCATAAAAAAATTTCATGAAAATATTTATGAAAACTTTGTGATCCTTATATTATACTTAGAATAAAGCACCACACACTAATCAAGGTAATTCAAAGATCATAAATCTTTTATGATTATTTTCATGAAAAAATTTTCATAATTCCTAACTTTTCTCGAATTGAAATTGATGGTAACTTAGTGTACCGATGCGATTAGTTTGCATGTGAATCTTGTATTTGTGCAAAAAAAAAAAAAAAAAAAAAAAACTTTCTACTTATATAGAAATTAAACTTAGAATTAGATACAATCTTATTATAATGGTGTAGGACTCAAAAAAAATAAAAAAAAATAAAATAAAACAAAAAACAAAAAAAGAAAATTAGATGATGTAACAATTATTTTATTAGTGGACCATGGCAACGATAGTCCATTGGACTGTCAATCGAGAGAAGAAAATATTTAAAAAGTTAGAATCTCAATGGAAATTTTACTCATCTCAAAATACTTTAACATATATATATATATTATAAATGTGTTCTCAAAAAAATATATATATTATAAATGTGAAGTTTTATGGTAAACACACTTTTGGAGTATGTATTATATGTATGTTCGATTATGAATTTTATAATTTTTGGTTATATTTTATTGTGGTGTTAGTTGTGACTAGGGCTATACAAAATACTGTCTAATCCTCTAAAATTGGACTGATTCGTATTAATTCATACCGTTCTATCCGTTAACTGTGATATAAACTTTAAAATTTATAATCCGCTTTCAAAATCACTTCGTTCTGCTATAATTAATACATATATATATATATATATATATTTTAACCTATAATAAAATATTAAAGTAAAAATTAGTGTGAGAGAGATTTAATATGTAAAATTTATTACAAATTAGTAGTTATATATATGAAAAATATTATGTAAAATTAATTTGTGTTATATATATGAAAAATATTATGCAAATTAGTATTATATTATACAAAAGCTTGATAATTGATTAAAATATTTTTCAATCTGTCAATCTGTCCAAAACCACTCAAACTGTAATTTGTCAATCTGATAATCTGTCATTCGATTTATAATTTTATTCTTAAACTATCCGAACAGCACTACACATACCCCTAGTTATGACTTATGATTCAATAGTTGTTTAGTTATATTTGGTTAGAAAATTTAGATAGTGATTTACAAATGGAAAAGAAAAAGTATGTGAAATTAGGTATATTTTATTCACATTTTATCTATTTTTTTTCTTTCATTTTTTAAATCTCTTCTCAAATTTCCTAACCAAACATAACATAAAGATTATTTAATTATAACTCTTTTTTTTTAATTATAATTACTATAGATTTGAATGATGACATTTGTGACCCTTTAAAGGTTACCCATTATAAATTGCAATATACTTTTCAAACATAATCGAATGGTTTCAGTCTTTCCCAACTTGATATTGGATTAGTACAAATAGGCTTATGGGTGGATGTTGGTTTAGATTTTAGAACAAGCCCATCCCATAGTAGCCCATTAGTTGGTTGAAGCCCAATTAGCCTGGTCCATGTTTGGGACTTCGGCAACTAGTTCACGGGCTGGGTAAGCCGCACTAGGCCGAACCCTAAAAATCAAATGGGGTGTAAATAACTTTTTTTTTTTTGTAAATTTTATTTTGTGAAGGCAATCAGGTAAAATGCTTTGAAGTTAAACCACACTAGGTAAAATAAATTTCCGCATTGTTATTCAGGTTAAAAAATTAGGCTTATTTTCTATATTTATGGATGTATTAAAAAAGTGATTAATTGATAATTATTTATTGATGTATCAAGAAAATGATTGATTGATAATTAAATATTATCTAATTATCAATCAATCATGCTCTTGATATATCACTAAATTGAAAAGATAGATTTAAAAAGTAAATTTATATATCATTTTTTAATAAATTTTCCTATTGATGTTCTTAGAGATATTCAATTTAAAACTAATTGTCCATAGCTGAGCCTCTAGATTGTGTAAACTAAACTTAGATAACTTAGAGAAATGATTTGGTACAAGTCTAACAAAATGAATGACGCTACTAAGGCCTCATTTGGAAAGTTAATATTTTAGTAAGTTATTTTAATTTTTAATTATTTTAATAGGTTAAAATTTTTATATTTGGAAAGATTGTTACATTTTTTTATAGTTGAATATGATTATTGTGAGAGAAAAAATGAAATGATTATAGATTTGATGTGATATTTTATGTTATTGACTATAATAACCTATTTTATCTTTTTATAAATTTTAGCCAAAAAAAACCAAAACCCAACTTACCAAGCAGGTCCTAAGTCGAAGTCAATATATTCAAAGACGAATCAATTATCTACAACAAACATATATTTTTTCTTATGAAGATTCTAATAAGACATCTAATATCTATAAATAAATAAACAACCTAAGATCGATGTTGCTAAGGCGAGTTTTTGTCTTAGTAGACCATGTTGGGACTTGAGTACGCATTGGGACATTTTAATTAAAGTAATTAACTATATTATAGGCCATCGATAATATTTATGGAGTTAACAAAGATATAAACAATTAACCAAGCAAGCCCCTCCCTCCTTCCACATCAATAATAATAATGGCTCGTAAGATTCGCGACATATTTTTTCTCTCATTTCTCTGGATATGGATAATTAGCACCGTGTTCTTCATCCTATTATTCTTATATCAGGTGTTGAGACAGAGGTTCCTTCGGCGTAACTCACGAACGGCCATTCCTACCCAGCAAGCATCGAGGCTCGCTTTCGACCTTGACATGCTACTTCTACGTAGGAGGATGGTTTCAGAAACACAGCTCGTTGTTCTTCCTTCATACAATTACACCAAAGACATTATTGGTTTGGTTTCTAAAACCCATGACCAAACTTGTGCTGTCTGCTTGTCTGACTTCCTCGATGGCGAACCGGTTCGGGTCTTGCCCGACTGTTTGCACCCGTTTCATGTACCGTGCATCGATATGTGGCTATACTCTCACTCAAATTGTCCCGTCTGCCGCACCAACGTCACAACTCCGGCTGAAAATATATGCCTTGAGGTTGCCGCCACGTGAAGCAGTAATATTAGTCTGAGTAATGCCGTCCCAACATTTTTACCAATCATTTTACCAAATGTTTGTGTTCCACATTTAGTAAAATAGTTAGTAGAAATGTGAGGACTACTAGCATTTTCCTATTAGGCCTAAGCAAAAAATTAAAAAAATTGTAAATCGGTCTAATTTATACAAAATTGTATGATTTAATTTGATTTTCTTAATATACAATTCGGTCTTGATTATTAAAATAAGTAAACTATACTTCTCGGATTGGTCCATAATTTTATAGTTATAAATCCAATTGAAAATTGAACCGGATCATTCGGTGGTTCAACCTAATCTAGTTGCAAGTTTTTATGATTTTGTTTGATTCCAAATTTCATAAAACCATTAGTAATAGTTTCATATGATCACGGGTAATGAAAAATTCCATCACCGAAATCATAAATAGATGAGCTGTGATTCGTGGACCGATCTCGCACGCAGGCCTATCGCAATGGTGGTTCTTCTAGGAATTTAAGAATTAAATTGGATTCTGTGAATTTGTGAAACTGAATCAAGCCAAACCTATGAAAAAGTAATTCGGTTCTTGATTGTTTCCGTCGGTTTCAATATTACAACACTTGTTCATGTTTTAATGTTGGAGAATTCTATTATACACATTTCATATTATATGTATATTTTTAGTTACGTTATTTTTTTCTTTAATTATAATTAATTTTTTTTTTAGTTATGACATTATTTTGAGATATTTAATTATGATTTTTTTTTATTTGGTTATAATTTTTTTTAATTATGACTCAAAAAATATAAAATTATACTATTTTCTTATGTACTTATAAAGTATACATGGTACACACATTTACCATAATCTTTCCATTTAATATTTAATAAACTTATCTCTCTTCCATCAAATTCAAAAAGTATACCACCATTTAATAAATAATATTAATTTGTAATAAGGATCACAAACTCATTACTAGTACTTTCGGATGGAATGGCGATTTTTATTTTGAAAAATGCTTCGGACTTCCATTGGGGTCAACTCCCAATGAGGTAGCATGTTGTTATTGGGCAAAAAAAAAACTGTTTTATTTTATTTTATTATTTTTTTGAGTTTCAGTCAATGAAAACGCGCCACCTCACTGGGGTGCGGCCCCACTGGGGTCTGCAGCAGGTTTGTTTTATTTTAGAACAAGTCTGGCTCATCCTAACTTCTTAATTGGTCAATGGCTTGGATGCTTGATCCAAGTCTAGGACTTGGGCAGTCAATTGCGCTCAAAGCTGTGACGTTTTGAATGCTTGAATAAAAGCTATCTCGTCCAAATATCGTCTTTTTCCGTTGTGGAAACTTTACCTGAGTTTCGTCTCTCTTTTTTTTATTTTTATTTTTTTATCTCAAATGTGTGAGTTTCATTACGCTGTGTTTGGTTGGAGGATTTGGGAAGGAATTTAGAAAGGAAAAGGAAAAGGATTAGGGAAAGGAAAAAGATGTGTGAAACTAAGTGAAATGTAGGTATATTTTATTCATATTTTACCTACGTTTTTTATTTTCTTTTTTAAATCTCTCTTCAAATCCCCTAACCAAATATAACATTACTGAATTTCTCAAATGAAATCAAAAGAAAGAAGAAAAGAGATCAAAAATATTTTAGGTAAATGTGGAATTTGGTCTCAAATCTTTCAGATTTCTTTCACTTAAATGTTTTATTTAACCTTTTTTATTTTTTACTTTTTCTTTTTTATTTTTTAGTAATGAAAACAGGACTTCGACTAATTTTATATTTCTTTTATGTATTTATTTTTTTGCAAACGAGAAAACAGGGTTTGTTTTCAAGTTGCTTGCTGTGACCTATCCTATATTTCATAATGAATCTTGGAGGAGATTATTGTACTGCATACACAGAAAAATGAAAACTTCATGTATACTGTTTTTTATAACTCGACATCCAACTTGTTAAATTGTCTAAACCGGAAATTAATCTCACTGTGAACTTCACGTATATCTATAAGTGTATATATATATATATATATAGGAACAACAGCCCTACGACAGTGGAGATGGAGGTCCAACGGAGCAGGAGCAGTCGAACATTTGTAAAGTTAATGGGAGAAGGCTTCGCTTAAAGTCCATCGTACTAGTAAGGGATGAGGCTTCACTGCACGTTTGAGGTTCACAAATTGGATGTGGCTTTGGAGAAGTTAAAATTGTTGAAAAATGGTTTAATATAGGCATATTTTTTAGTCTAAATTTGAGTGGATTGTCTTTGGGGGTGGGTCCGAAGAGGTGAAGTGTTTCTTGCCTTGTAGCAAGTCACACGGTGAAGATGGAACGTCAAAACCATTTATGAGTGAATAGGAAGTTGACGTCGTTTTCGTGTCTAACATTAATTTTTTTTTAGATAAAATTCATTTGAATTTTTACAATGAAAAAATTATTGTGAGAATTTAATTTAATTTTAAATTTAAATTTTAAGTTCCAAATTAGTTTCCTAAAATTTGTACCTCTTCCTTTATTTATTAAACTATTCGAATAGTTTAATATATATATATTCAAATAGTTATATATATATATATTTCAATAGTTTGAATAAATAAAATGGCAACAGATTTGACTTGGTCCACCAACGATTCACTTTTCATTGTTTGATTATTAGTGTTCTTGCACCAACGGTCAGAATTGTTTGAATCAACAGTTGCATTTGTTTATTCACTTTTTGGAACTTGTTCAGGGCAGAGATTTTTTCCTATATATACAGCCATAAATTCAGCATTCGAGATGCCGGAATATTGGGTCTTGGTAATCCAATTTTCCATCCGAAAAAATTGAGTCTGAAATTGTGTCATTTTGCTGTCCATTTCCTTTTAGTGCATTATTCTTCATATATAATTTTAGGAATAAATATTCAAAGAGTTAGAATACAGGTTTGGTTCACCGAACAATTTGTTTTGGAGTGCTACTACAAATTGGTTAAGATCATTGTGTCTTGGGAGATAGACGCCACTCAACTGTAAGCACCGTAGTGGGACGAATCTATCTTAAGGACAGAGTGTCACACACTCGACTTGGTCTTGTAATTTTATTTGGTTCAACAAAATAAATTCTGTAAGTTTTATTTATTTTGTTTGAAGTTGTTTCAATTTACTTTATTTACACAGAAGATTGTTCCAATAATTTTAAGACAGAACGAATTATTCTGTTTACAAAATTTTTCGTTTGTTTCCTTTTCTCTTTCTTCTTTTAAGAAAATTATTTTCTGTGGATTTACAAAATAATATTCTGGTTGGAAAAACAAATAGTGATTATATGCTATTTGACAAATAGTAGTAATATACTGTCTCTTTTCTTTGACAACTAGTAGTACGATATTGGTATCATTAACAATTCAGAATATATTTTTGTGGAATTTAGTCAGAAAATTAATTTTGATTTTTAGAATTTATTTTCTGAGTTTTCATTAATTAAAATTCTGTTTCAGTATTTTAATTATTGGAGTGTAACAAGAGATTTAAATTTCTGTGTAAAATTAATTTGGTTAAATAAAATTTTATTTTATTTCCAAATTAATTGAAAAATAAAAGTTATATTCTTATTTCTTTTATTTTACAGAATTTAATTTTCTGTGTGGAATTAATTTGGTTAAATAAAATTTTATTTTATTTCCAAATTAATTGAAAAATAAAAGTTATATTCTTATTTCTTTTATTTTACAGAATTTAATTTTCTGTGTGGAATTAATTTAGTTGAATAAAATTTGATTTTATTTCCAAATTAATTGAAAAAATAAAAGTTATATTTTTATTTCTTTTATTTTACAGAATTTAATTTCTTGTGTGGAATTAATTTGGTTGAATAAAATTTTATTTTATTTCCAAATTAATTGGAAAATAAAAGCTACATTCTTGTTTCTTTTATTTTTTACAGAATTTAATTCTTTGAATTTAGTTTAATTTTCTGTATAGTGTAAATTCGAATTGATGGCTACTGAAACTAATGCCCAAACAAGTACTACTGTGATGGCTGCAATTGCACCAACCCCCTCTCCTATGATGACAATACCAATAAATCATGGAGAGAAGCCAGAGAAGTTCTCAGGAAATGACTTTAAAAATGGCAACATAAAATGTTATTCTATCTTACAACTCTAAACCTGACTTGTTTCCTCCGTGAAGATGCTTCTATCCTGAAAGAGGATAAAACCGACCGGCAAGTGGTTGCTGCGGTTGATGCTTGGAAACATGCCGATTTCCTTTGCCGGAACTACATCTTGAACGGACTTGACAACACATTATATAACGTCTACAGTCCAATCAAGACAGCAAAGGAACTTTGGGAATCGTTGGAGAAAAAGTACAAAACAGAAGATGCCGGCTCAAAGAAATTTGTGATTGGCAGATTCCTGGATTTTGTAATGACTGATTCAAAAACTGTGACCAGCCAAACTCAAGATTTCCAACTCATTCTGCATGACATTTACGCAGAAGGCATGTCTCTCAGTGAATCCTTCCAAGTTGCAGCCTTAATTGAAGAATTACCAAAAGGTTGGAAGGAATTCAAGAACTACCTCAAACACAACCGCAAAGAAATTTCTATAGAAGAATTAATTGTGCGTTTGAGGATTGAGGAGGACAACCACAATTCTGAAAAGCAGGCTGGTAAGCATCATATGGAGTCTAAGGCAAATGTGGTGGAACATGCTTCAAAAATCAAGAAACGAAAGTCTTCTGGAGAAAGTTCATCACAAGGCTCTAAAGGGGGGCAAAATAAAAAGTACAAGTTTAATGGCAAATGTTACATCTGTGACAAAGAGGGACATCGGGCCAAAGATTGCCGTAGCAAAGACAAAAGCAAAAAAGAAGAACAAGTAAGAAGCCTGCTCAAGCCTATATGACCGAAGTGGACAAGATTTCCAATGGTGTAAATGACATCAATCTTTCTGCAGTTGTTTCTGAGGCAAATCTTGTCGAAAATCCTAAAGAATGGTGGGTGGACACTGGTGCTACTCGCCATATTTGTGCCGACAAAAAGATGTTCACATCTTATTCTACAGTAGACAATGGTGAACAACTTTTTATGGGCAACTCCTCAACTTCCAAAGTTGAAGGACAAGGAAAGATTGTACTCAAGATGACATCTGAAAATGAACTTACTCTCAACAATGTGCGACATGTACCGGATATTCGCAAGAATCTTGTTTCCAGATCTCTATTGAGTAAGAATGGGTTTAAGCTAGTATTTGAGAGTGATAAATTTCTACTTACTAAAAATGGGATATATATAGGAAAATGTTACATGTTTGATGGCCTTTTCAAGTTAAATGTAATGACCGTTGTACCCTCAGTTATTAATAATACTATATCTTCTTCTTACTTGCTTGAGTATTCAAATTTATGGCATGGTAGACTAGGACATGCTAATTATGGATCTTTGCGTAGATTAATTAATATGGAATGTTTACCTAAATTTGATATTGACTCAAATCATAAATGTGAAATTTATGTTGAGGCAAAATTATCTAAAACTCCTTTTCATTCAATTGAAAGAAGTACGGAGCCACTTGAATTAATTCATAGTGACATTTGTGATTTTAAATCAATTCAAACCAGAGGTGGGAAAAAGTATGTAATCATTTTTATATATGACTATACTAGATATAGTTATGTTTATTTAATTCGAACCAAGGATGAAGTTTTGGAAACTTTCATTCAATATAAGAATGAAGTTGAAAATCAACTTCGTAAGAAAATCAAGAAACTTAGAAGTGATAGAGGTGGTGAATATGAATCACCTTTTGGTGAATTTTGTAAAGAACATGGAATAATTCATCAAACCATCGCTCCTTACTCACCTCAGCAAAATAGAATTGCTGAAAGGAAAAATAGGACTTTAAAAGAAATGATGAATGCCATGTTAATCAATTCTGGATTACCTCAGAACTTGTGGGGGGAAGCAATACTTTCTGCTAATTATATTTTAAATAAAGTACCCCGAAAGAAAATAAATCAAACACCTTATGAATTGTGGCATAGAAGAATACCATCCTACAAATACTTAAAAGTATGGGGATGTTTGGCTAAAGTGGCTATTCCTAGTCCTAAAAAGACTAAGATAGGTCCTAAGACCATTGATTACATTTTCATTGGTTATGCCAAGAATAGTAGTGCATATCAGTTTTTGATTTATAAATCAAAACATACCGAAATGCATGTAAATACTATTATTGAGTCTCAGAATGTATCTTTCTTTGAACATGTATTTCCAAATAAGACTAGACAAGAGACTAGTATTAAGAAAAGATCTTTTGATGCTATTACTAGTAATGATCAAGAACAAAATCAAGAGTAAGAACAAGATCAAAATGAGAAAAAGGAACCTAGGCATAATAAACATGCTAGAACCTCAAAATCTTTTGGTCTAGATTTTCTAACATGTTTGTTAGAAAATGAGCCTTTAACTTTCAAAGAGGCTATGTTCAGTCCTGAAGCTCCTTTATGGAAAGAAGCTATCAACAGTGAAGTTGAATCCATCTTGCAAAATTACATTTGGGAATTGGTGGACTTGCCACCAAGTTGTAAACCTCTTAGGTATAAGTGGATTTTCAAAAGGAAAATGAAAGCGGATGGATCAATTGATAAATACAAAGCAAGACTTGTAGTCAAAGGTTTTAGACAAAAAGAAGGTCTTGATTACTTTGACACATACTCGCTGGTTACTAGAATAACATCCATTAGAATGCTAATTGCCATTGTATCTCTATACAATCTAGACATTCATCAAATGAATGTGAAAACCGCTTTCCTAAATGGTGAGTTAAATGAAGAAATTTACATGGAACAACCAGAAGGTTTTTATGTTCCAGGAAAAGAAAAGAAAGTATGTAAATTGGTTAAATCATTATATGGTTTAAAAAAAGCGCTAAAGCAATGGCATGAGAGATTTGATAAGGCAATGATGTCAAATGGATTTAAAATTAATGAGTGTGACAAATGTGTTTATTAAAAACACAGACAAAGGTTATGTCATTATATGTCTTTATGTAGATGATATGCTTATCATAGGTAGTAATAATGACAGATTAAAACTACCAAGAAAATGTTGAATAAACATTTTGACATGAAGAATATGGGCATTGCTGATGTAATTCTTGGTATGAAAATTACCAAAACATCAGAAGGATATACTTTGTCACAATCTCATTACATTGAGAAAATACTTGACAAATTTAGCAAATATGATGATCATCTTGCTAGAACACCTGTAGATGTTAATTTGTATCTTTCTAAGAATGTACAAGAAAGTATTTCTCAATTAGAGTATGCTCAAATTATTGGAAGCTTAATATACTTGATGAACTGCACTCGCCCAGATATAGCTTATGCAGTAAGTAAATTAAGTAGATATACGAGTAATCCGAAAGTAGAACACTGGAAAGCAATTATAAGGGTTCTAAGATATCTCCGATTCACTCATAACATTGGGCTAAATTATACTAGATATCCAGCAGTACTTGAAGGATACTGTGATACAAATTGGATATCGGATACTAGAGACTCGAAGTCCACCAGTGGGTATGTCTTTACTCTTTGTGGGGTGGCTGCATCTTGGAAATTTTCCAAACAGACTTGTATTGCTAGGTCAACTATGGAATCAGAATTCATAGCTTTAGACAAAGCTGGAGAAGAGGCAGAATGGCTTCGCCACTTCCTTGAAGATATTCCAATATGGCCTAAACCGGTGCCTGCTATATGCATACATTGTGATAGTCAATCAGCTATAGGTAGAGCACAGAGTCATATGTATAACGGTAAGTCACGACACATTTGTCGTCGACATAACACCGTGAGACAACTACTCTCTAATGGAATTATTTCCATAGAATATGTTAAGTCTAAAGACAACATAGCGGATCCACTAACCAAAGGGTTAGCAAGGGAGCTAGTTGAGAATTCATCGAGGGGAATAGGACTTAAGCCTATTAAATAAGAGTTACCACAACGGCAACCCAACCTAGTTCACTAGAGATCCCAAGATCTAGGTTCAGGGGGACAACCGAGTTGTGAATGACTCAGAATGATCACTGGAGAGTCTAACTCCTACCCATTTCTATGATAAAATAGTGATGACTGCAGCGTTTGAGGTTAAGTAAAATTTTAATGATTCTTATATATAGGTAAACCTAGTGGAGTATGGCAGGATACTCTTTATAAGCATCACCTATGTGAGTGTGAACTGGATCGGTTCTGTAAGATTTGTGAAGGGCTACAATTCTCTAGAGCACTCATGAAAGGCTAGGTTGTTCAAGGCCAAAATGAACACAATAGTGAGAACTAAACTGTGTCTGGGAATATACTGTGTGAGTTCTATTGTCTTGGTTTAGACAAACGGCTGAACAGTTCAAGACATCATGTTCATTGGTTAGCTAGTAAATCCGATAGTGTCTCACAAAGGAAGGTTCAAAGCCAAAAGCTACCTATCCTTTGCAGAATATTTTCAATTTCTATACTCTCTGTAATTAGATCATGTTGTTGCATTTTCTCTCCATCAAATTCCATTCATGTGGGGGATTGTTGGAAAAATAGTTTAATATAGGCATATTTTTGAGCCCAAATTTGAGTGGGCCCCAAACGTCTTTTGGGGTGGGTCCGAAGAGGTGAAGTATTTCTTGCCGCGTAGCAAGTCACACGATGAAGACGGAACGCCAAAACCATTTATGAGTAAATGGGAAATTGACGTCGTTTTCGGGTCTAACATTAATTTTTTTTAGATAAAATTCATTTGAATTTTTTCAATAAAAAAATTATTGTGGAAATTTAATTTAATTCTAAATTCAAATTTTAAGTTCCTAATTGGTTTCCTAAAATTTGTACCTCTTCCTTTATTTATTAAACTATTTGAATAGTTTAATATATATATTCAAATAGTTTAATATATATATATATATATATTTCAATAGTTTGAATAAATAAAGTGGCAACAGGTTTGACTTGGTCCACCAACGGTTCACTTTTCATTGTTTGATTATTAGTGTTCTTGCACCAACAGTCAGAATTGTTTGAATCAACAGTTGCATCTGTTGATTCACTTTTTGGAACCTGTTCGGGGCAGAGATTTTTTCCTATATATACAGCCATAAATCCAGCATTCGAGACGCCGGAATATTAAGTCTTGGTAATCCAATTTTCCATCCGGAAAAATTGAGTCTAAAATTGTGTCCTTTTGCTGTCCATTTCCTTTTAATGCATTATTCTTCATATATAATTTTAGGAATAAATATTCAGAGAGTTAGAACACAGGTTTGGTTCGCCGAACAATTTGTTTTGGAGTGCTACTACAAATTGGTTAAGATTATTGTATCCTGGGAGATAGACGCTACTCAACCGTAAGCACCGTAGCGATACGAATCTGTCTTAAGGACAGAGTGTCACACACTTGACTTGGTCTTGTAATTTTATTTGGTTCGACAAAATAAATTCTGTAAGTTTTATTTATTTTGTTTGAAGTTGTTTCAGTTTATTTTATTTACACAGAAGATTGTTCCAACAAAAATTGGCATCATTTTGGGATTGTTTTTTAAGAGCTTAACATCAATGTTATTATGGGAGAATTAGTGGGAGAAAAGAATTTTTTTTACACAAACATGGAGATTTGCATCCTCACAGCTTTTTAGTTGCATCCCATCACAAAATTACTTACACCTTACATATTTTTATAATTTTTTTTTTATCTCTTCTATTGTACTAAAATTTTCCCTATTATTACATAAAGGAAAAGAGGATGGACGAAACTCAGGTATCTAAGTTTACAAAATGAAACTTAACGTCTTGAAAATAATGGCATTTCTTAAAGCATTCAAAACGTTACAATTTTGACCGCAGCAGTAGCTACTGTGCATTATGCACAGTAGCATCAATTTGCTAGCTACGTAGGCCTGACCCAACCAGCTGATGACCCCCCAAAAACCACATAGGGAGTAAATAATTATTTTTACAAGTCAACGTTTTCCTAATGTATCATTCTTAGCCTAGTGGTGTCATTTCTTATAGATTGTATAAGAATCAAAATTTGGTAACTTAGGAAGACTTTGTGATACAAAATGAATGACACTACTAGGTGAATATATTCTAAGATTTCTATGTAATCAACTACCTACTTAAATTTATGTTATATGAACTTGTGTGTGCTGTTTTCTGACCACACTGCTAAACAGGTACTTAGCTGAAGAACACTGACAGAATAGATTGTGCCCAAATGACCTGTCATAGAAAGAAAAAGACTCCGGCGGTAGTTCGTCCACCCAGGGGCACACCAACGATCAAGTCAGTTATCTCTCAAAGATAGCAAAAGTGCTTAACTCACTATTCAGAATACAAAAAGCGTACCTTAGACCTACGATGGTGCGTTACTTTTATAACCAACATTGACCCGATCCTTATAGAAGCCTAGCTTCAATGGACTCTGGCTCAATGTCTATCCAGGACTCTCAAATAGATAAAGATAAATTCCCCAAGAGGTTTATCCTTACCCAGACTGAAGTCTTTCCTCATTCTAAGACTCTTGTAACTTATCCGCTCATCCCGGATTCCGGTATCTCCGCAGATAACCTCGACCTAGCTGAGATTATCTCGGCGTCAAGTCAACACACATGGCACCTCAGCTGGCATTTCGGTGCCACCTTGGCCACGTGTTGCTATCCAAAAAATATGTCCGCACAACTGTCTCCTAGGTTCTATTATCTCGGCATCCTAAGGTGATAGGACCTATATAATTTGAACCCATAGCACGTCGGCTAAACTTGCTCTATCATTCATTACCGAGGTTATCACACATCGGCTTCCATATGATAAGCACTTCAGTGTGTCTGCATCAAGGCTTTAGAACCAATAACTAAGTTTGTTCAAGTTTATTTAATCGAGATCATCCCCCTAGCCGAGGTCTTTGCTTCATTAAATCAAGAACTCTAAGAGTTTTCACATGCGTATAAGTTGTCACGCACAGTAATTTAACCATTTTTGCCACGCGTCTCTTCCCTATTGAACCGTACCTGACACGCGCCATTAAGTCATGTCACATTTGCGTGTGCTGCCTGACAGACACGTTGTCTAAGGCACATTCATTGTGGTTTGCTGCCCCTTCGTGTTTTGATAAAAAATACTTCCCTCTCTCTTTGCCATTTCACTTTTGCATCTTCGTTTTTGTTCAAACTTTTTCTCTCTAACTTTCTCTCCCAAATCCTCCATTGCTGCTTTCGCAAAGCTTTCTGCAACCACTTTCACTCCCCTCCTCCAGCGAGGCTTTTGCTGCACTTCTTTGCTCACTTCCACTGTCTGACACTGGCGTACTTCACACCGGCCCTTTTTTTTTTCCTCGATAAGCAACTGTTCCTCTTATTTCAATTTCTTGTTTCGCTTTACACTGCTATGCTTGTACACTGCCATGATGTTTTTATTCATGCTCTTAATTTGTTACTTGTGTGTTGATTTCCACCATTCGTTATCTGTTTCACGATTCTACTCTTGCACAATCTGTTGCTGGTATACACAAGTGGCATCCACATACTGTTCATATGCTTGACATTCTTGCTTGGCGTTCTTGATAGCTTAACACTGTTCTTAACTTGTGCACATTTATAATTTATGCAATGTTCTTGAACCTCTTATGGTTTTCTTTAGTCTGAATCTCTATTCTTCTCTGTTTTCTTGTTGTGTTCTCTAGATTCTTGCCTTCAATCCTTGTTTCCGTAGCCTTAGGTTTGGGACTTGTTCTAGAACTTACAAACTTTAGGAAAAATTGAAACAAATTCCCTTTAGATCCTCAAAAACCCTTGCCTCAGCATTCGTTTAGGTTTTGCCGAGGTCCTTTAAACATTAACAAACCACTTCCTTTTGCAATCCAACACTTCCCCTTAAGCCGACGTCATGGGTATGTGGAGGTAGAAGATAGACACCCCAATTAAGCTAGAATATTTCAGGCAGGAGTTCGCCATCCCTGCCGAAGTTCACCTCAGGTTGGCTGGGGAGGAGGACTCCATCATGCCTAAGGACGACTATTTGCCTTTTCCAGTCGTAGCCTTCGTAGAGTGTGGACTTAGGCTCCCTTTCGATATTCTCTTCCGAGAAGTCCTTCACTATTATAAACTCAACCCAATGTAATTAGCCATTAACTCTTACAGAGTCATCAACGGTATTATCGCCTTAGCTAGCCGAGAAAATGCTAGGGTAACTCTAACCGACATCCAGTACTGCTACACCATGTGTGGCCTTAAGTCAGAAAAAGGCTACATTTACTACCTTAAGCCGAGGTCGACGGAATACAAACTCATCGCCGACCTCCCTGATTCCAACAAAGGTGCCGGGGACGATTACTTCATCGTCTCGGGCAACTGGGAGTTCCTTCCAGATAATAACCTCCACTTCTACCCTCTAAGCCGTACATTGTTCAGAGAGGGAGATGGTAAGATCCAAGTGTTTATTTTTACTTGCTTCTCAAGTCTTTTTTACTTTGATATTTTTATATGTTCTAACGTTTGTATGTTTTATTTTGCAGTTCTTCCTCAACCTCCAAAAGACTTCGCAAAAACTTCTATCCCAGCAAGGATTTTAAGAGGCTCTTGGGTCTACTAGTTGACCAGCGAAAAGCCCCTTTACTGCTTAACTAGATCCCGACGTACAAATCTGTACTTCCCAACGTCCCAAGAAAAAGCAAGTCTCCTCCTTCAACGACAACTCCCCAAGCCGAATCATCCAGGCCTGACCAAGGACCAACATCTGGTCCTGTGGAGCAACCATCAACCTTTGCTCCACAACTGATCCCATCCTCTCAATGCCAATGCTGACGTCAAACTCCACTGCTTGCACTAGCAGGCAGAACTCGAAGCCGACGACGCCGGAGTGCTAAGGCGTCCTCATACGATCCAGCCAACCCCCCAACTGCACTTCCAGCGATCAATTTCGGCAATAAGGTCACCGTTGTTGTAGACGCCGACGAGATGGATCGTAAAAAGGCTGTAGCAGACGACCTTCTAGCCGACATCCCTAATATCATCACCATACAATCGTCATCGCAATCCCAGCCAAAACCAAAGTAAAAAAAGGCTGAAGAAAGCCTAAGCTAAGGCAATGGTAACTCAGATTGATTTTGAGGATACCTTGCCGATATCCAAGATGGCCGAGGCGGAAAAAAGTGCCTCTGCCGCCGAAAAGAGGCCTGCAGAGGTTGCTCCTTCTGAATCCACCCGGTCAAAGAAGCCAAGGTCAGAGTTAGCCACGACCTCGAGGTCCATGAAATTTGATACCCCCTGGGGCCCTCCAATCACTATTGAGGACAAGCCAGTTAGGTCGGCGATAGCGCAACTGACATTGAAGTCGGTGTCACCTTCTCCACTGCCTTACTCCTTCCAAAAGACCTCGAACGCAACGCCGAGGTCAGCGAATATGAAAACTTCACTCTGATGTTGCAGCACTCCGTTCAAGTAAGCCCTTAACACTTGTACTTTTCATTCTCTGTTTTTCTATACTTAGAGAATTTCACTAACTTTTGTTTTGTCCATTTCTTCTAGGCAATCCAACACGCCCACTCTTTCGCGGTGCAGGCTTTTGACATCAAGAAGGAGTTGGTCAACAAGACCAAGGAGGCTACTAGTTTGCTAAAGACAGTCAACAGAGCCGAGGCCAAGATGAAGACACTGATAGATCAGGCCAAGGCAGCAAAACAAGCCCAAGACGAGGCCGAGGAGAGGGCGGGAGCTGCTGAGGCCATTGCTAAGGTCCTTGAGGCTAAGAAAAAAGAGGCCGAAGCAAAGACCGCCGAAGCCCAAGCCGAGCTCATTGTTGCCTTGGCCACAAAGGACACCGAGATTAAGGCGGCGGACGAGAAAGCATACGCTAAGGGGGCAGCCGACGTCTGCGAGGACTACAAGAAGCAAGTAAAGCAGGCATGCAGTAAAGGTTTCACCCTTGGTTAGATGGCTTCCTTAAAGGAGTTAGCTATCCCCGAGGACTCAACTCTCCGAGATAACAGTCTCCTCGTCCTGCCATTCCCTCCCACTCCAAGCCAATTCGAGGCCGAGTTCGAAGAAAAGGTCGAGGCCGACAAGTCTGAGAAGGCTGAAGCTACTGGGGCCAGGTCTCCAACTCTGAATGAGCAAGTAGACTTGACTTAGGATGAGAAGGACGAGGTCTCCAAAGGTGCCTCACCCCAGAAGACAACATCTGAGGTGCTAATCGCTGAGAGGAGCATTGATCAGACTCTTTGAGAGATCAACGCCGAGCTCGAGGCTGAGAAGGCTGCCGAGAAGATTCCCCAATTGTCTTCTGGGGCCGAGAAGCAGCCCGCTACTGATGCTGAGTAGTCTTGTTATTGACTCTTTCTTTGTACTTAATAATTTTTGTAACCAGAACAAGTAGTTTCTTTGTTAGGCCGAAGTGCCTTTTTTTTTTTTTTTTTCTTTTTTTAATGCAAGTACAACTTCCTCTTGCTTTTACTAAGTGTTTGAATGCTCGTCTTTCTTTTACTATCTTGTATGCTTCCATACTTAGAATATTTTGCATGTCTTCAAAGTACACCTTAACTGTGCAATCTCTTCGGGGTAAAATACCTCGGATATACCCACTGACTTGTTTATCTTGGCCTTGGTTTAACACTTGAAAACATTTTGTAGAAATATTTTCACAAGTGTTTATTTAAGACTTGGTACTTCACTTTTAGTTAACAAGACTTCTGTCTTCCATGGTAATCTCAGCAAGTACGTAGATACTTCTTTCAACATAACCTCAGCTTAACTTCAACTTGTAAATTTTCCTTAAAATTTCAACAAGTGTTAAACCAACTTTCTTTTAACATAACCTCGGTTTAACTTCAACTTGTAAATTTTTCTTAAAATTTCAACGAGTGTTAAACCAACTTTATCTTGTGATTTCCAACTCCCAAGCATTATTCTCCAACTCTCTGCCCCCTAATGTGGACTTAAATTTCACTTCTGTTCACATTAAGTATGTACCTATAATCTTGGTGCCGATGTCAGAGACTGGCCGAGGTTATCAACCTTGGTTTTTCTGTTAATCTAACTGACATGTACTTAATAAAGTTTCAATTCTGTCGACACAACAAATATAAGTTAATTCAACTTAGTTCAACTTGATTATATGCAAGTATAATTCAACTCTGCTATATAATAAGTCTAAGTTATTCGTCATGTTTCAATTAGAAACATCGCCAACTTAGTTCAACTCTATTATAAGCAAGTATAATTCAACTCTGTCATATAATAAGTCTAAGTTATTCGTCATGTTTCAATCGGAAACATCGCCAACTTAGTTCAATTCTATTATAGGCAAGTATAATTCAACTCTGCCATATAATAAGTCTAAGTTATTCGTCATGTTTCAATCAGAAACATCGCCAACTTAGTTCAACTCTATTATATGCAAGTATAATTCAACTCTGTCGTATAATAAGTCTAAGATATTCGTTATGTTTCAATTAGAAATATCTCTAAGTGACTGGTCAATCGTTTTACACAAGTTTGAAATAAAAAATCGAGCTAAAATTTTATTAATTATTTCGGCCAATAACAAAAGATTTTAAAGAAAGAAACAAAATGAAATCTTAATGATAGAAGAATTTCAAGTTGCAAGTATTCCAGAGTCTTGGCAATTCTTTGCCTTCATTGTCTTGAAGCCGATATACCCCATTACCCATGACTGAGATGATTCTATAAGGTCCCTCCCAGTTTGGGCTAATTTTTCCTTCTCTGGGATCCTTCTTGTTGCCGACGACTTTTCTTAGGATGAGGTCCCCAACTTAAAACTCTCGTGGGTTGACCTTTTTGTTGTAAGCCTTGGCAAGCTGCTGCTGGTATGCCCCCAGCTGAATTGATGCTTTCTCCCTTATTTCTTTCAATAAGTCTAGATCTCGGGCTAAAAATGCATCATTAGTCCTATTCTCTACTCCCTGGGTTCTGGTCCCTAGAATGCCGACCTCCAGTGGAATTACTGCCTCTGTGCCATAACTCACGGTAAATGGGGATTCTCTAGTTGATCTTCTTGGCGTAGTCCGATATGCCCAAAGTACATTGGGCAACTCATCCAAAATAACTTTGTTGGATGCTTCTGCTTGGCCATTGCTTTGAGGGAAACTTGGAGTGGAATAGTAATTCTTGATCTTGTACTTTGCACAGAAGCTCTTGATTAACTTACTGTCAAACTGCGTTCCATTGTTTGCTATTATTGCTCTTGGGATCCCAAACCTGGTGATGATGTTCTTCCATATGAAGTTCTTTACATCAATGTCCCGAATCTTTGTAAGGGGTTCTGCTTCAACCCACTTGGTGAAGTAATCTGTTGCTACTAGTAGGAACTTCCTTTGTCCAGTTGCTTGAGACAGTTGTCCAACAAGATCCATGCCCCATTGGGCAAATGGCCAAGGGCTGGACACTGGGTTCATATCTGCTGCTAGTTAGTGTATCAAAGGTGCAAACCTCTGACACTTCTCACACTTGCGGACATAGGCTTCAGTATCTTTCTGTATATAGGGCCACCAGTACCCCTGAGTAATGGCCCTATGAGCAAGTGACCTGCCCCCTGTGTGGCTTCACATACTCCTTTATGTATCTCATACAAGAAGTCTTCAACTTGTGAAGGATGTACACACCTCAAAAGGGGTCCAGTAAAAGATCTTCTGTAAAGATGCCCTTCTGTTGTCAGACTGAATCTTGTCGACTTCAGTCTGATCTTGTGTGCTTCTTTATGATCATCTGGCAATTTTCTTTCTTTAAGGAATACTATTATTGCATTCATCCAGCTTGGTCCCATATCCACACATATTGCTTCATGCTCTGTGTTCAGTGGTTCTACACTTGAACCTGATAAGTAGTTAACCATTATTGTCCTTGCCTCTCCTGGTTTTATTATACTAACCAGGTTAGCCAAGGCATCAACATGGCGGTTGTCATCTCGGCCGACTTGCTGTAGTCGGCAATTTTAGAACAATGCCATCAGTCTGCCCACCTCCTTTACATAGGCTACCATCCTTTCATCTCAGGCTGCGTATTCGCCTGTTGCCTAGTTGACGATAAGTTGGAAGTCACAAAAGACCATTACCTCATCGACTTCTATTGCTGCTGCCAATTTTAACCCTGCTATCAGTGCTTCACACTCTGCTTCGTTGTTTAAGTCTTTAAACCCCAAATGAATGGATTGTTCCAACATCTGTCCATCCGGCGATACTAGCACTACTCCTGCCCCCGTTCCTTGTCGGTTTGAACTTCCGTCAACAAACAGGCAAAATGAGTAACCGACGTAAATGCTATAGGGCCTGAGTTTCTCCTCTTTTCTCTAGTTGGCTATCCCCAACTGGGTTTCTCCTTGTTTACCTAGACATCGTATACCTCGGCTCAATAGAGCCCGTTGTACGATGGCACTTGGTGTGAACTCGGCCACGAAGTCGGCCAAAACTTGGCCTTTGATTGCTGTTCTAAGTTTGAATTTCAGGTCATATTGGTCCAACACCACTGCCCATCTAACTATCCTACCTGTTAGATCTCCTTGCTGCGGTAGGGACTTCAAAGGATGCTCAGTTAACACCACAATCTTGTGGGCTTGAAAGTAATGATTTAGCTTCTTAGAGGCCATTACCAATGCTAGTGTTAGTTTTTCCAAAGGTGGATATCTGGTTTCTGCATCTGCTAGGGTTGTACTTACGTAGTAAACTGCCATTTGTTCTCTTTTTTCTTCCCCGATTATCACTGCACTTATTGCATGATTTGAGACTGCCAAGTATAAGAACAGCTTCTCTCTAGGTACTGGATTTGAGAGAATTGGAGCTGTGGTCAAGTATTTCTTCAAGTCGGCCAAGGCGACTTTGCACTCATCTGTCCATAAGAAATCTGTGGCTTTCTTCACTAGACTGAAAAAAGGTTTGCATTTGTCAGAACTTCTGTTTATGAATCTGTTTAGGGCTGCAGCCCTTCCAGTCAACATCTGCACTTGTTTTGTCGACATTGGGCTCTATAACTCCAGAATGGCCTTGATTTGATCTAGGCTTGCTTCAATGCCCTTTTTGGTGACCAAGTATCCTAGGAATTTTCTTGACCCAACTCCAAATGCACACTTTGATGCATTGAGTTGGAGCCGAAATGTCCTTAGGATGTCAAAGACTGTCTTCAGGTCGACCAGATGATCTTCAGGTTCCTTGGTCTTCACGACCATGTCATCAATGTATACCTCTACTGTTTTGCCTATTAGATGTCTGAACATCTTAGTCACCAATCTCTGGTAACTTACTCTTGCATTTTTCAACCCAAAAGGCATCACTCTGTAGCAATACAACCCTTTTGGGGTGATAAATGCAGTCTTGTCCTCATCTAGAGGGTACATGGCTATCTGATGGTACCCCCTGTAGGCGTCCAGGAAGCTCATCATTCCATGCCCTGAAGTGGCATCCACTAATTGGTCAATCTTGGGTAGTGGGAAACTATTTTTCGGACAAGCCTTGTTCAGGCTGGTGAAGTCCACGCAGACCCTCCATTTCCCATTCTTTTTCTTCACAACGACCGTGTTTGATAGCCATGTCGAGTCGTTTACCTCTCAAATGGCTTTGGCCTCCAGAAGTTTATCCACTTCTTCTTTTACTGCCTCAACATGCATCAATGTATTGCTACAGAATAGGGTTGATTCAGAAGTTTATCCACCTCTCGGATAGTGTTCTAAAATAGGGATGATTCCGAATTCTTTCTAAGATTTTGTAAACCGAAATTCGGAATATGGTTGTGACTGTGGACGCACCCCGAGGGACTTATGCTACCACAGTTCGGACTCATTTTTGTCACAGTTCTAAATTTGAACCAAAGAGTCCAAATCCGGCAAATCGTTTTGAGAAAACAGATTTTGAAAGAAGTGCCAAACATGGACTGCTTCGCCAGATACAGAGTCGCCACCTAAATATTTTTTTATGGGGAAATTTAGGAAACCTTGACTCGGTGCCAAAGGCCACGTGTCCGTCATCACCAAAGTTGCCTCGGCTCGGGAACTTGGGTACGATTAGGGAAGGTCAGCTATGAGCACCCCCGCTCGTCCAATCCGAAGATCGGCCTCTACTAACTATGATATCTTGTTTTGAAAACATTACGCGTTCTTATTCCGGTTATTAACTTAGATTTACTATGTTATGCGCACAGCAAACAAGTATAGACTAGATCGCCTTATTTGGAACAAAACATTGCATATCTGTTTGTTTGGAAAACGTTTTCGAATTTGCTACTCGCAAGTAGGCTAAAATACGGATTTCAATGAGTTGTTCCAACTCAAACAATCCAACCTTCACCCACAGGCATTCAAGCAGTTTATCACATAAGCATAAAGCCACATGGTAAGCATGCTATTATGTTTAACATTCACACTCATGCGAGATGCTAAAGCATAAAATACTTACGGTGTACTTCGTGCCAAAACAGTAAACTAGTTAGCAAACATGCGTGACCCTAGTTTATGTTAAAGTGGCTAATGCATCGCATACAGAATGCCACATAGAATAGGCTCGGCTAATCTAAGAATGACATGCGAAAATGCACAAGTAGCATGTATTCAAGTTAGATTTGAAATACTTATGCAGTTAGCATGATGCGTCGAGCCCGGTGTATGCAATACTGATGAATGGATGCACACATGCATAGCATAATGTATGCTAATTTAAATATGTCCTAATACTAACCATTAAAAGCAGGTAAATAAAAAGAAAGAAAGACGTGGGGTTGGAAGACATACACACACGCACCCACACTTATTAGAAATTCGCCCTCGCTCGGAGGGACCAAAAAAATAATACAAATTAATTAACCTACAAGATAATTAATTATTACAAACCACCTAATTAATTGAATATAATTAAGCAGTAAACAATAGCATCGGGAAGAGGGTCCAATGTGCACGTGCTCGGGTTTACTCGGAAATCCAATGCCATGCACATGATGCCTCTGCTTTGGCTGTTATCCTCCTCTGAAGACTACACAAGTCCCAGGGTTGCTTCTCTGAGTGCTCTAGAACACCACCGGCTGAAGGGATTGGTCACCGGCCATGTATAATGGTCACCGGCCACAAAATACCCCATCGGCCAACAATGGATGGCCGGTCGGCACTGAAGATGGCCGGCCGGCCAAATCTCCCTGCAGAAACTGGTTTGACAGCAGCAAAGGATAAAGCAAAGCATGGCAATGTATTTCAAGCAATGTATGCACTAATCACATCCCCTATCATGTTTATGACTCAAAGGGATATGGGTCTCGATTTTCGGACCACCAATCACGCATTTCCATGCATGATGGCCTAAGAAAGCAAGGGTGCATTTTGATATTGGAATGCAATGCACATAAGCAAATAAAGGGGCTCAACCTCTATCACAAGCATTTCAAGAGGCCAAGCATGCATGCTAATGCAATGCAACTTAGGCATAGAAGCTAAGTATGCAACATAGAAATGCAAAGAAGCATACAAAGCATACAATGGTCATGCAAGATATGCTAGGCATGAGACAATGCAACCAATAAGTACGCAAGGCACAATGTGGGTATTCAAGCACGCAAGCAAACATGTGACTTCATTCAATCATGCAACTTCAATCATGCAACAACACACAAATATGCAACAACATACAAGGTGAGCATGCAACAACATGCAAAGGAGTGGACTTAAACTAACATGGATAGCTCGCAAGCATGCCAAAATCAGTGGCCAATGCTATGGAAGTGAGGTCCAAAACACACACACATGCATGCAAATATAGGACAATTCCTAAGTATAAAGGGACAACTTCTAAGCACACTTAAAAGGAGGTAAACATGGACAATTAGCATGCAAGGTAAGCTCTGAAAATCATGTCAAAGATGATGCCAAATCAAGCAAACAAGACAAGCACAGCATGCAATTGGTCCAAGTACTCAAGGCAAGCTAAGGATGTATTGAACTACCCTTAACAAAACCAAACATGACATAAATTGAATGACCAAAATCAGAGGTTTAGGATGTTGAAACAAAACTAAAACACAATGACATGGCGTCCTAGGAGGCCTAAACATGATGGCATGCATGGAGGCCTAAACATGGAGCATGAGATGACAACCTTATAGAGCATTAAAGGGACATCGAATGCAAGCATATAAGCACATCAAGAGGTCTGAAATAACATACCAAGTAATTCCAAACCATTGAAACAAAGCAAGGATGGCATGCTAGAGGGGCCAAAGCTTAAGGCATACAAGAGGGATTGCATGGTAGCTATACAAAGCAAGACATGAATGACTCAAATGACCTAAAATAGTCCCTTAGCACATCAAAATATGCATGTAAGCTCCACAAAGCTCGGCCAAAACACATGAGCATGGTAGTCTAAATGCTATGCATATATTGAGGCAAATTATGGCATTACAAGGCATGTATGCTAAGCAAGCATGGTGTACCAAAACCAACATAACACAATGCTATATTATGACATAATAAGCATAAATATTAGTCAAGGCATGGCCAACATGAACCTAAACATGGTGCTCACTAAAGAGACAAAAATGGCCCTTTTCAAGGACAACAAGGAGAGGGGGTGACCCTCTCCTTCCTAGGACCTCAAGGTACCATCCTCATCACTGAAATCCCTCAAGATTTCAGTGGTGAGGAGGTCCAAACACAATGGCCCCGGAGCTCAACCAAAATGGCACAAAAATGAAGCCTTACAAGGCTTAAGAGGGGTCAAACAACCCCAAAGCTTAAAGCAACCTTAACCAACTATTTATAGCACTTAAAAATAGAACTTTTTTATGTTATATGCTAAGCTCAAAAATAGATACAAGATAGGCTAAAAAGCCTTGCAAAAATGGGGTAAAAAGGGACAAAAGTCTTACCCTTGTAGACCCTCTTCACAAACAATGTTCCAGTAGCTCTTTTGGTTCCAAACTAGTCCAAAAGCTTCAAGGAAAGACCTCTGGTACCTCAGCAACCAAGAAAAGGTGTGATGGTGGCTGTTTGTGCATAAAAATGAGACTAAACGCACACTAAACACAAGAGAGAGAGATATAGAGATAGAAGAGATACAAACCCTAACCCTAAAGCTCAAACTCTGAAAAAAATGTTGGCTAAAATTGTCTAACCCTTTTACAAGAGAGAAGAAACTCCTTATAGACAATTAGTCTAGGGAAATCCCTCCATACACGTGTATGGAGGGATTTCCCTCTGCATACCAGCTGCACAAAAATATCTGCAAAAGCAGATGCACAGTAGTCGACCGGCCAAAAATGCAATTGACCAAAAAAAGATAGCCGGCCGGCCATCTATAGTGCCAGCCGACCAAACATTTGGCCGGTGGCAACAAAACACAGCCGGTGGCCTCAAGCCATGGCCAGTGGAGTGTGGAGATGGCTCACAAGCCATTTCCTGCCCCTCCAAAGGCAAAACACAAGTGTTTGGTGCAAAACCAGACACAAAACAGTTGAGTCGAGAGATCCTGAAGCAAGGCGTGTAGCCGAGACCTCCAGGAACTCAAGACGAACACAAACATGGATAATCACCGAGTGTTTAAACGGTGACATCCAAGTCTTGAGGATGATCAAAAATGGGGTGTCTACAGTGACTGCCTGTGCAGCCCTCAGTCTTGTCTCTTGCTTATTGTATCCACTATTACCTCTGTCTCGTTTTGGCGAGCCGTTTCTCTTCTCTTGTTTTGACGCCTTTGTCCCCGGCGTATCCTCATCGGCCCTAGCATAGTTTTCTATCCTGGCCATAATTTCCTCCGTACGTTTTGGTAATGTTTTTGCCAGTGATTTTTGAAACAGGCAATCATCTTTCAGGCCATTCTTAAAAGACACAACTGCCACATCTTGGTTGTATCCTAATATTCGGTTGAACACCTCATAATATCTTTTGGCATAAGCCCTAAGGCTTTCATCCTCGCCAATTCTTAGAGCCATCAGGGCGTCCACCCTCAATGGCTGTAGTTCGTTTGTCATAAATCTAGCCACGAACATCTCGGCTAGGCCTTCCCAGCTTTTCACAGTTCCTTTTGGCAACTTGTGAAACCAGTTTGATGTAATTTCCCCAAAGGATGAGGGGAACACTTTGTAGAGCAACGGCTCGTTCTCAGTGTATAGTGCCATTGAGTTTAGGTACAAGCTGACGTGAAAGTTAGGGTCAGACTTCTCGTCATATATCTGGAATCTCGACATGTGGAACCTTTTCGGGGCTTCATACTTGTCCAATTCTATCGAGAACGGCGTTCTCGGCTTGACTGGTGAGGTTACCTCGGCATCTTGTCGCTTCCTCTGGAGGTAATCCCTTAGATCCTCCTTGGTTCGTCCAGGAGCTCGACTATCAATAGATTTCAGCCTCTTCGGTGCGCTACTCCTGGTGTCATTGTGAGTCCTTTTGGACCTCTCTCCATTAGTTGCGTCGAAACAAAGTTCCTTTCCTTGACCATGCCGATGTTCTTTGGGGTCAGCTTCCTTAGCCTGATGTGTCCTCCGAGAATCTCCTTTCACTGACTCTCCTCGCCCGACTTCCCTTGAAGGCCGGCGAGAGTGTTCCTTGGTTCTGGTGTGCTGGGGGACTATAGGGACCATTTTCTGCCCCCCTTTCTGGGCATTTTTCCTGGCTACTGGAATTGTCGTGTCTTGTAATGGAAATGGTGGTTGCATGACGTTATTCTGCATCATGAAATTGACGACTGATTGCAGGTCTACCAATTTATTCGCCATACCCTTCATCTCTCCGTCCCTCCGCAGGAATCTATCTTTCCATACCTGGAGGTCGTTCTCGTTATAATACCCGCCTTGGTCTGACTTCTTTGGTATGTCGCCCTCCTGGCCGATGTCCTTCTCTCCGAGATTCTGGTCCCGAGTTTCTTCGTTGTAGTCACCCTCTTCCATGTTAGGGTTAATGTGCTTACCACTCCCAGTAGGGATGTCGTCCCCAACCTTTTCTTTCTGTCCATCGTTGGCCATCTATTCTTCTTTCTTTCCCACAGACGACTCCAAATTGTGTGTGCTATTTTCTGACCACATTGCCAAACAGGTACTTAGCTGGAGAACACTAGTAGAATAGATTGCGCCCAAACGACCTGTCACAGAAAGAAAAAGACTCCGGTGGTGGTTTGTCCACCCAGGGGCACTTCAATGATCAAGTCAGTTATCTCTCAAAGGCAACAAAAGTGCTTAACTCACTATTCAGAATACAAAAAGCGTACCTTAGACCTACGAGGGTGCCTTACTTTTATAACCAACATTGACCCGATCCCTATAGAAGCCTAACTTCCATGGACTCTGGCTCAATGTCTATCCAGGACTCTCAAATAGATAAAGATAAATTCCCCAAGAGCTTTATCCTTACCCAGGCTGAAGTCATTCCTCATTCTAGGACTTTTGTAACTTATCCGCTCATCTCGGATTCCGGTATCTCCGTAGATAACCTCGACGTCAAGTCAAGGACATATGGCACCTCAGCTGGCATTTCGGTGCTGCCTTGCTCACGTGTTGCTATCCAAAAAATATGTCCCCACATAACTCTTTATTTTTTGAGAGATACCTATGTTAACATGATATGGGTATGGGTGGGAGATACGATCAAAATATGGCTTTTTAAAAATGGATACAGCAGAAGAAATGAAAGAGAAGAGAGTAAGGAGAGAATCTGGTCGTCCAATTCAAAAGGGTGAAGACGTCGATCTCTCTGGTCGTCGGCTTCGATGACTCTGATCTCGCACCAATCGAGCTCTATCCCTTTGACTTCCTCTTTGACTTCGATAAGCACTTTTCGACTTCGACTTATTCTTCATCTTCAACAAGCACCACCGTAAGCCCCCTCTCTCTCTCTCTCTCTCTCTCTCCCTCCCTCCCTCCCTCCCTCCCTCTTTCTCTTCCATCCCATCGACTTTGATTTGCCTCTCTCTTTTCTTTTTTCTTTTTTATTCTTTTTATTCCATCTGTATTTTATTCTTTTTATAAAATTATTTATGTAAAAAAAATTGGGTTGAACCCAATAAATAAAATAAAAATTTAGACTACTAAAATTTTAGCCAACAAATCTTTTAATATCATGGGCTATTATGTGACTAATTTATATGTTTGGTCCATAAATTATATATAAAAAGGTTATTTGATAAACTTTTTAACTCATGTTTATGTAAAATATATATATTTAAGATATAATTATTTGATGTATCCCAATATTATCTAAATTTGAATCCATATCCATGTATCTTCCATTTTTAATTTTGAGGTGTCTGACTCTTAGATATGTATTGCACCCGAGTCCGTGTAATATAGACTTAAAGAATAAAAAAATTAAAAGGATCACAAAAAAAATTCTTATAAAAATTCTAATAATTTAATCACAAGATCTAAAATATATACATAAAAAAATAACCTAAGACGGATGTTGCTAATAAGGCAAGTTTTGTCTTTTTAAACTTCTGTTGCACCTTGATTATGCATTGGATATTTTGTTTTAGGATTAGGCTTCCACAAGCTTAAATCTAAACTTAACTGTGATGTTCGGGTTTGTAAGATTTATCATGAGTTTTGTTTTGATGATCTAAATTATTTATTTTGTAAGACTTTTTGTATATATTATTTTTGAAAAAAAATTAAGTGAATTTGATAATCGTAATATTTTCATTTGACCTTATTTATTTTAGAAAAAATGAACAAGAAGTATGTTTTAAAAAATAAAACATTCATTTTTTGGACAAAAATGTGATAAAATGAAAATATTACAATTATCAAATTTATTTATTTATTTTTCATGGATAATATATACGGAGAATCCAACGAAATAAATGGTTCAAATTATCAAAATAGAATCCGTGTTGAGTCTCACCAGTCTAAACATGATGATAAAATTTAAAATTTAAAATTGAGAAAATTCAATCTTTTATTTTAAATAATTATTATAGGCCATCGATAATATTGAAGGAGTTAATAGTGACTTTATATGAATAGCCAACAAAGCTCCTTCCTCCTCGACAACATCCATAACAATAATAAAAATGGCTCATCAGATTCTCAACATATTTTTAGTCTCATTAGTCTGGGCAAGCGCAATTATCGGCATAATTAGCGGCACTGCCTTCATCCTAATTTTCTCCAGCTGCCTACTATCTTTACTATGTCGCAGGAGGAGGACAGAGACGATGACTTTGCCCTCTTCCATTCGCATGGTTTCAGAAACACAGCTCATTGTTCTTCCTTCATACAATTACACCAAAGACATTATTGACTTGGTTTCAAAAACCCATGATAAAACTTGTGCTGTCTGCTTGTCTGAGTTCCTCGATGGCGAACAGGTTCGGGTCCTGCCTGACTGTTTGCACCCCTTTCATGTACCGTGCATCGACATGTGGCTGTACTCTCACTCAAACTGTCCGATTTGCCGCACCGATGTAAAACCTCCGGCTGAAAATATATGCCTTGAGGTTGCCCCTGGTTGAAGCAGAGTATGATCGGTAAGTTTTACTATCATTTTAGTTACTGGGCGGGTGATTTAGCTTAGGATTCACCGTACAAAGTTTTTCCAATAAATTGGATTACTTAAATCATAGATCGCTTACAAACGGTTACAATTATAGACGCAGTCATTTGTAAGGTATCAGTGATTTCGGTGATTTTAGTAACGTTGTGTTGGAGTTTGTCGCACCACGTTAAATTTGGTCTGTTGTCGTGAGTAAGTCGGTATTTATTTCTGTCTAATATTTATTTTCTGGTGGTAATGATCTAGTTGACTTTACTTTTTTTCAAAAAAAAAAAAAAAATTGCAATTTTTTAGAGACAACTACAAAGAGGACCCGGAGCCCCTCCACTTATTATTTGAATTCGATGGTGTTGTCCAAAATTACGAGGCTCGTCACAGATTTTATTTTAATAATTTTAATTATTCATTTTGTCGGGTCTCATATATATAGATTATTCAAAAAAAAAATTTGGTCAATACGATATTCATAACTTATTCAATTTATTATGTTTATTTACAAAAAAATGAACTACAAATGTATTTTTAAAAATAAACCATCTATTCTTAGTGAAAAACTCAACAAATTAAATAAGTTAACCTAATTTTTTTTATGTGGGTGATATAAATAAAAAGCCCAACAAAATCTTTCAATGGAATTTCACAATCTCTTCAAGCCTCTCCTCAAAAGAGACTGTTAAAGAGAGAACTTTTTATCAAAATTTTATATGTAAGTTCAAGTTTTGATATTATGTACATATAAGAAAGAAAGAAAGGAAGGAAAGAAAAATGAAAAAGGAATAAATTAGAGTACCTAGCCGGCCTTCTAAATTGGGATCAATTTAATTGTTGGTTATGACACTTAAAGGTTCATCTAGACTAGTTGACGAATTGACCGATTCAATTGCCCAATCTAGTCCAAATTTTAGAACATTGTAATTTAAAAAGCATAGATATGAATGCAAACACGTTAATTTCAAAAAATTGGAGACATGAATGCAGTAACAAAATAAGTTTTTTCATAAACTTTTATTTACTATGTAGATTAATATTACATCTACAAGCAATCAAAATTTACAAAAACTAGCACTAATTCAATATTTTTAAAAAATTATTTTTAAATTAACACTTATTGTTCATATTTTTTTTATGAATGATCTATTAAGTATTTAAATTTAAGCAAAAATGAACAAATATTCAATATCTATCAAAAGCACTAAAAAAATGGAGGAGGAAAACTAGTTGACGTGTCCCCAAAATGTCCTGAGGTAATAAAGGAACATGTCACGTGGTGTGTCCCATACATATCCTCGTGTTCAACACGATTATAGCACTTAACGTGTCCCTGTGTCACACAGTTATGGAACTTTCTTTTTTTTTGAAGTGTTGGTGCTTCATAGATTGTAATGTCATCAGAGAATATAAAATAAAGCAAATGCAATATAGGAAGAGAGAAATTGAGGCCTTTCCCTTGAAGAAGTTCCAACTTTTAACTGCTAATAATAATTGATTAATATTCAAAAGTGCTGCATTCATTCATTGAAAAAGGAAGAACAAATTGAATTTTGCTACTTTTTTCTTCTTTTTTTGGGAAAATGTAAGAGATGAAACCACCATGAAAAACTCTTTAAAATCCTACAGAATAAAATGTATCAGAAGAAAATTCAAAACATTGTTCAATATTTTTAGTGTACTTTCAAAAGACACCGATTTAGAGTAAACTGTCAATAAGCATATGTCAAAAACCATAGAGCCTGAAACTATATATCAATAACCATAAAACCTTCAAGAAAGCCGATTCCTTTGATTAGTTGCACGCTGGAGTTGATATGGAACTAGACTCTATAGCTGGAAATGCAGTTGAGACGTTGCATAGTGATTTCTCACCCCATTCGCCATCTGATTCAAGCAATTTGCGCACACAAACAGTGCCATCAGTTAACTCCAATGCAAACTGGTTCGGTTTGTTTGGATTCGAAGCAACCACTAGTGGGTATAAGCCATGACTTTAGGAAAGAACTGTCATGACCTGAACCAGCCCCTAGAGGTTTGGATCATAACCGGCCAGTAATCATAAAATTACCTACGACCTTAGACAGAAATCAAATCATATTTAAACATATGGGGCTAGAAGCGGAAGCAAAAATAAAAAATTTTGTCTAATGAGCTATGTATAAATGGCATAAATAGAAATTTTTTATGTATTAATAACTCACACTCATAGATAGACATGAAAAGATGACATATGTTCAAGATCTTTCAAACATCAATGTCATACAAACCAAAACTTATTAGTGGTGGTCGCAGGTCGGTTGCGGCCACGGAATCTCCAATTCGCTATCCGTCTGCCAGATTGGCAAATTGAAGAAAATTAATCCACATCCGTCCACCAATCCAGCAGATGCGGATTAAGCAGATTAGCAGATTGGCAGATGGATGCGAATCAGTTTGATAGTTTAAAATTTTACAAATTTTTCGATTCCATTCTGCATTAAAAAGTGAACCACTTGGAAAACTAATTTTGTATCTCAAGTTGGGAAAAGGCCACTGATAAATGGCAGCAAATGTTTGGAAAATTTGAAAATAGAAGGAACTATGCAATTACTAGGCAGTAGAAAATACAGCTTTCCATAATACGTCCATATATTCATATATTAACATATATATAAGCAAAATGAAAAATAGAAATCAAAAGCAGTAATTCCAGTGGGATTGAGCTACAATTATCAATTATGCACATTTTTCTGAAGATAAAATGCAGAAATATTACATTTAAGAAACAAAATTCACCAAAGCAATGAAAGCCAACTCCATCAGAACAATTTTTTCTCCTTGTGAAAAATCATTAAGACAATTTAAATGGTCAAAAGTTCAGAAAAGATGCACCTCCGAAAGCAGCTCATCTAGCAAGAACTGATGTATAAGTGCTAGATCAACAAATGTTTACTACTTGCACTCCCAAAAGAAGGGACTGGTCTTACATGAACTCCATAAAGATCTGGGATTTAAAAGTAAATAAACATAAAAGACAATGAAAATTCAAAAGTATTTACTTTCTCAAAGAATAACTAAGCCTATAACAAAGAAAATCCTCATTGCATTAGCTAAATGAGAACATTAAAAAGAGGGCTTGATATAGAACCTTTACCAAGCCATGGCATTTGTGTTACAAAGAACTGTGCAGTCCTCAGCTGTGAAGCTGCTTCAAGCTCCGCTGGAATTTTCAAAGCAAAATCTGAAAGGGCCATAAACATTGATTCAATATGAATTAAATTAACACATACCACATAAAAATAAATAAATAAATAAATAAAAACCTATAAAATTGAATGAATTTGACTTTAGGAAATTAAAAAAAACCCAAATCGAATTACCACAAATATTGACCATTTGGTCAATGCCCAGATGGTAAAATCCAAAGAATTGATCGAGTTCGTAGAAATAATAAAAGGAAAATCATAATTTCGATAAATATTTGCATTGAAACAAAGGTGTATGTGAGGGGAATTACGGTAATTATAGGAACTCGAAAACCTACCTGAAGTCGAGGGTATCATGATGGTGGTTCTTTCTCAAAGAAGAACTGGCACAAATCTTCATTTCTTGAACATTTTCCCGAGAAAATTAGGGAAATAGAAATGCGAGGTACGAAAATAGAAACCAGTTTAATCAAGCCCATTGCAGAACACAGAACATAGGTTAAGAAGAAAAAAAGAGAAGAAGAAGAGGAGAAGATAAGAAAAGAGAAGAGAAGAATACTTTCCAATCGAGACATCGATCGTTGCTCACTGCTACTATCGTTGATCGTCGCTTGTTGTCACTGTCGCCAATCTCCGAACGTCGCTCGCCATTGTTCAAGTAAGAGAGAGAGAGAGAGAGAGAGAGAGAGAGAGAGTCGAATGAAGAACCTAGGGCAACAAAAACGTGAAATGAAAAATGAGGGCAAGACAAAGGGGGAAAGGGGAAAATATGGCGGTCGGGCAGGTCGGGTACAAGAATAAAAGTGGAGGATAATTCGCCACCCGACCTGAATCTGCAAAACTAAAAATTTTAGGACCGCATCCGTCCGCCACCTGTCACGCATCCACCCAAAACATGTCACATCGGGTCGGGTTGGATGGATTTGGCAGGTCGAGCCATTCGCTGCCCAGCCCCCTAGAACTTATACACAAAAGTGGTCGAGCATGACCAACAAAAAGAAACAGAAAAATCAAAAGACAAGAGAAACAAAAGTTCTGCTCGTGAGGCGTTCATAACAGACTTCACAAACTTGATATCCTTCACAAGTTCACTAGGGCTGGGGTTGGATATCCTGCTACTCACCTACATACATATATATAATGAAGTGAGCAAAAGCCCAGTAAATAACATCAGAGTAAGGGTGTGTTTGTTTGGACGGATTGGATAAGGGGGGATTGGAATCCACTATATTGTTAGTCCTGGGATACATTATTCCCGGACTATTTGGTTAGACTGGATTTGTATCCCATGTTTATTTAGTCATGGGATTAGATATCAGGAAATGACTATTTGGTTAGATACGATATAAATCCTATGTTTGTTTAGGATATTATGGAAAAGGATAAATTTTCAAATGACTATTTTACCCTTTTCAATTATTTACTAAGTAATAGCAATATTAAACATATCTTTAATATTTTAATTATTTTTAACTAGATTAAATAAAAATTTATTTTATTTTATTTTTTACACAATTAAATAATTTTATTTTTTAAAAATTAAATAAATAAAATATCAATAAAAATGTGTTATTTTTTTAATTAAAAATTTAAATAAAATTATTTTAAAAATAATAATAATTAAATAATGAAATTAAATAAAATATAAACAAAATTTTAAAATGAAACATCAATAAAATATCTATAAAAAATTATTTTAAAAAATTAAATAAATAAAACATCAATAAAAATTAAATAAAATTGTTTTATTTTCAAATTAAGATATTTTATTTTATTGAATTTTACTAAATATAATATATAATTAAATAGTAGAGGGTCAAAATGGTCATTTCACCACCTAATCCCATATCTCCCCTTATCCCTCCATTTGTGTCCCACCCCTTTCCCTCACCCACCCACCCACCCACCCACCCAATGGGACATAATAGTCCAATGGATTTGGAACTATTAGTCCGGAGGGACTAATAGTCTAGTGCCAAAATTTTGAACCAAACAATGGACTATTAATCCGGACGGACTAATAGTCCAATCCCACCTCTCAATCCCTCAAAACAAACACCACCTAAAAGGGTTACGTAAATGAGTTATATTAATGACATAAGCAATTCCATATCATAAACAATTCGTAATGGAACGACCTTAGGTCCATTGTCAGATATTCGGAACGACCTTGGGTTTAATTCAATTATACAGAACGACCTTAGGTCCATCATACACATTCGTGTCATATCAATTGCATTTACAAATATAATGTTGATCAGACAGATAGGAACTCATTCATACTTACAAAATCATCAGTTTGGAAAACATACCACAGTAGGATATACAAAAAATATAGTAATTAAGAAAATATTTTTACCAAGATATTACTCATAGTGATTCGGTTGTTAACTTGTCCTTGTAGATGATCCTACACAATCATAACATAGACACGTTGAATCACATCGCTTAACCGAATTGTTCTTTAACTTATTCAATTCTCTTAGGCTTCATTCTAATTCATTTAGGATGTTCAATTCATGCCTAAGAATGCTCATAAAGGAATGAGAATGCACAATTGATCAGAATATGTCTTTTCAAACTATGTTAAAACAAAGCACTTTGATCGAGCGCAACATTAGTCGCTTGAGTGGACCACTTGGTCTACAAAAGCAATGGATGGTCCGAATCTAGATTCGATGTTCGTTCAAGCCAAGGTGCAAAATAAAAGGCGATCACTCGAGTAGTGACCTGGTCACTCGAGCGACGGATTGTTCACTCAAGCGGTGAGATAGAATTCTGGAAATTCCAAAACAGAGTTGAGCTTCAAAGCTTACATTTCAACACAAACTCTTGCATAGCTTGTAATCCACTTCTCAAAGACTTAAAACTCTTTGAAAAACATGAATACAAAACCAATTTTCAAAAATCAAAGCTCAAGGCTTAAAGAATTCTTCAAAATGAAACCCAAATCTTCATGCATGTTGATTCTAATTTCAAATTCTATTCCAAAGCTTCAAAAACATGCAATTCACTTTCAAAACCTTGTAATTCATGCATGCATGTACACTTCATTTTCCAAATTCAGCATGGATGAGATAATTATGCTAAAAAATTGGTGAAACCCAACTAAACTATGCATGCATGTATGAATTGCCTTTAAATTCCACAATCTTAGCTTAATTCTTGTACTCAATCACATAATTCTCTTGAATTCACATATGAAATAACTTAGCTTCATAAATTAGGGTTCAAAAGCTTACCTAGGGTCTTCAATTGAGCTCAATTTAGCTAGTTCTTGAGTTGTCTTCCTTAGTTCTTCAATCCTTAAGCAAAATTCTTCAAATTCAAGCTCTTTCTTTCTCTATAATTGAATTCTCTCTCTTTAAAGCTCTCTATCTCAGAATTTTTGAGCTCAGATTTATGATTAATGCTTTAAGTTCTCAATTACAACATATTTATACTTGAGGATTAGATTAGGGTGTTAATCAAGGCTTAAGATTAACTAATTACACTTAGTTCTAATTAATTTAGACTGAATCAAATTTTAATCAAACTTTCTAATAGGCTCTAAAAATTATGTTGATCACAATAAATTAACCAATTTCGGTTTTTGAAACTATTAAAACCTTCAATTTTCAAATCAAAGCAAAAATCATAACATATTTTCCTACGATCAATAGATATAAAGCCAAAAACATAGTAATGACATATTTATCACTCAAATTCACACTTAGCACATAAGCACATGCACAATTAAGGAATTAAAAATATAATACAGAACGCGGTTGTCATAAGAGCAATAAGAAGAAAGAATTAAAAATGAATATTAGCACAAAACTTAGATATGAAACTCAATGCATATGTACGAAAAATGTCTTGATTATCATTTTTTTTCCCTTTAAATTTAATGACTAAAATATCGTTTCCTGTCAATTTTACTTAACAGACATAGGTGGATGGTTTAAATTGAAAATTGGAAAGTTAGTAATACCTGGAGCTGGATGGAAGAAAAGTAGCAGGATTAATCAGGCATCGTGGCCGGAGATCTGAAGCATGAAATAGGCACATAGTTCCATCCAAAAAGGCAATGTAAACCAACTGGCTATTGCATGAAAATGTTGCATGTGAGATTGGAGCCGACATCTCCAGAATCAGCCACCAGGAATACAAAACATATTTTATTTAAATATAAAAAACAAAAACAAAACAAAAACAAAAAGTGTCAAATTATGGTATGTGCAAAATAAAGTTACCTGGACAACACATTCAAACTTGATACAACTTTCAACTCGTGCAAGGCAAGGAAGTGTTTCTGATCTTGGTGAAACTGAACCTCTGTTTCTCACAGTTTCCTGGTTGATCTTCTAGGTGGAAGCTGCAATAAGCAGCTCTTCTTACTTATCCATTTGTTGCACTGCCACACAATTAGCTGCCAAATAAATAAATAAACCGCTAGAGAATTATGCCTTTGGCGAGGGCTTAGAAAATTAAATTGTCGAAGTTGACAAAATGTTAACCTAGTCATGTGTTCCAGCAGAAACAAGTAAATTACGCAGAGAGGAAAAGGCAAGGCCGGTGATCAGTTTAGAGTGACTCTCCTGCTTGGATTTAACCTTCAACACGAAGAGGTTAAAAAATTTACTTATCGTTTGAATTATCCATTTATAAAGAACCATTGAATCTACACATAAACAAACTAAGAAAATTGTACCTCATTTGCACGGGCATCATATATTAGAACTGTCGAATCATCCATGCCAATGGCAATTATGTTGTTATTATAAGGATAGAAGGAAAGTTACGTTGGCATAGACGGTGGATGCATAAAAGTCGCCATTGTCTGTGATGTTCCAACATTTAGGAAAGATCAATCTACTCTAAATAAAATAAGGTTGTTTTTACAAGAAGCTTGAGAACGTCTTTTAAAAAAGCCCATGTAGAAAAATAGAATACTTAAAACCATATAAAAGCACTTGAAAGTCATACGATACCTCAAATGTTACTATGTTGAATAAGGAAACTTGACCCCCAGATGTTGAAATGATTTTAGAATCATTTTTGGACAAGGCAAAATACATTAGTTAAGTCATTTGTCATTAATATCCTCAATATTGGATGCCATAATTGATGGGGATTCTTTGTCGTTGCTTGCATCAAGACAGACCTCAATTCTCAACATAACAATCATGAATTAATATTTGAATTCAAAGAGAAGCGTGCATGCATACAAATGAATGATGTAAATTTTATTACCTTGGCATCATGTGTTCACCTCCAACGAAAATGGATTGCATTTGATTCTAATGCTAAAATGGCATCACTGGAGGAACTGGTATATGTCAACTTCAAGATCTGAATTAGTCAGTAAAGAAATAGATGAGAAGTACTAGTCTTTATTTCTCAAAAACTAAGAAGCACGTACACGACACTGATACAACACGGACATGCCACCTTCTTAGAAGTGTCCGTGTATCTGATATTCCAATATAGAATGTTGTTGAAACAAAGGTGCAATTAAGGTAATCAAAATGTAACATTTATAGGATCATTTTGTATCTAAAATGGATGAACAATGATTGACCATATCTACACTACAATAATTAGTGAATCGCACCTTGGCCTTTTTGACAAAACTAGGAAGTAACAAGGACTGAAGTCGAGCATGTTCACTAATTTCTTTGATCTTCGACGTCTTTCTTGGTTTGACAACTTCAATTGTTTTAGGAACATCCACTGAGCTCCTTTCATCCCCATTCTATAGTAAGTCCAAGTTTTATATTACTTCAGAAGTGATATCAAATATAGATATAAAGACATGGAATACATGTAAAATGAATGAAATATGACAGATTGTGAGAACAAAGAATACATTTAATATGAAAATATACCAAATGGAGAAACATTATGTGCACAATATAAATATATATTTATATAACCACATCTTTAATTTTGACAAGAAATTTTGTTTAGTGATATAATGAACTAACCTTAGTCGCAATAATGGATACATGCATTTCATAAGCTTGCAATGACTGAATTCCATTGAGCGTTCCTAACACTGCAAGAAATTTGACTTCTAGCGGCGTTTCAAAAACGCTGCTATAGGCTTGAAAAATGCCACAATAGAATTTTGCGACGTTTAATATTTTCGTCGAAGATACGGCCGTCACAATAGCTTAGCAGCGTTTCAAAAGCGTCGCTAAAAACATATGACGGCGTTTTTTAAAGCGTCCCAAAAACTTTAACAGCCACTTACTTTTCTGTTAATGATGTAATGGTGACATCATTCAGCGACATTTTTTAAAAAAACGCCATCTATTTTCATTTTTAATCCTTGCCACTGATGCGATGTCATGATGACATCATTTAGTGTGATTTCAAAAAGAAGTCTCTTTTATTTTTTTATTTTTTTAAGAACACAACCCAATTAATTGAGAATTTCACTAGGAATAGAAATTGAAAATTAACTGAGAATTTATATAAATTTAACCTGGAACGGAGATTGAGAATTAACTAATAATTAACATAAAAAAACATAGATTGGCTCAAATTTGAATTACAATGCCAAATTAAAGATCATAAAAATTCTAGTTCATCTCCTTGGAGATTTAACCCTACAACTTTCCAAATCTCAATCATATACTGTCAAACAGTTTGAATTTTCTTCAAATCAGCCCCCCATGGTTGCCATGTTGTTGTTTAGTGCAAACCTAAGGTCAGAATCTCCATTTTCTCCATGAGAATACTGATCAAGTCTGCTTGTACCTACACCACATACAATCTTCATAAAATTAAACAAGGAAGAAATTGGTTACCAATAGGAAGCATCTGAAATGAACAAGTAACACGCTTGAAATACTCCAAGAAATACCCACAAGGCAACTTCCCCGTAGCATCTATATCACCCTTTGATATATTCCGTTCCCAAAAATGGCGCACCACCTGCATTCATTAGAATTTTACATTATCTGCATCCTTACATAAAACAAGATGCTTGAATGCAATTCACATAAGAGAAATAGAATTTTATTCAAAATGGAAAATCAAAGGCAAAAGTTTGTCAATTATTACAAACATCCAGTAATTTTCCATGCAGGAAAACTGCTTAATAGATGACATAATTTCAGCAATCAGCAATCAGCTATAATGCCAAAATAGTAATAAATCAGATCCACAGACTTGTAATTTTGTCAAGTGAGACTGAAGGGTACTTAAGAATACATCACGATTCTATATCAGATCTTCAGCAACATTACCATCATTTGCGGATGTCAACTCCTTTTCAGTTATTTGTGGATGCCCATTCTGTAAGTTTCCAAGTAGCATGATAAATATTCAAAAGATTACTTGACAATTTGGGAGAAAGCAATGTTCAGAAACAAAATGATTTTGCAAGTTTCTGGCTGATTTCCCTATTTACCTATTTGAATAACTGTCCAAAAAAACCTAGTTTACATACAGATACAACACACTTCTCTTTTATGAGAAGTAAGAAGAAAAAGGAAAGAAAATAAAAGAAGACAAATACAGTAAAAAAATGTGCACAGTGAAAAAAAATGAATCTTAGCAAGAAACAACAAACTTTTCAAGATTATTTACATAGGCTTAGCACTGAAATGTAAGAATTGATCAACCATCATCTAAGGTGAATTCAAATGTCAATTTTCTCTCCGCACTACAAATATGAACATGATGGGAAAAGAAAACCCATCCATCAAAGACAAACTTGAAAACAAAAAGGACAGACAAAAAAAGATAATGCATTCTGAAGCCACTTTGTGAGATCCTAGTGCTGATTCAATAGTGTCAACTCTATAATCGCTTCTATAAAAGACGAAGCCATTTAACCAAGCAAAATATCTTCTGATGTAATGTTGGCAACAGGGAAAGTCTTTTGACAGGGTAACGATACACAAACATAATTTACATGTATTCATTTATTTGAAATTAAAAAGCCTGTCACTACAAATCAAAATTGCAACTCTGCATGACTTTTCTGCATAAAAAATTTGTATGTTTAGCATTTCCTTTTTGACAGGACAAGACTAGGAATCATACATAGCACACAGGAGGCCTAAAGTTTAACAAGGGTCTATATCAATTATCATATTCAACTAAATATAAGCATAGTTCACTTGGCTATACACAAATTACCCAACCCCTGTACATAAGAGATAAATAAAAGTGACTGGTTCTATATCCGGTGGTTCAAACAATCACAAAGAGTGAATCAACACAAGGAACTGACTTGGCCTGATAAAATTCCATCCAGTTAAGGTCTCCATGATCCCAAGAAGTAAATTCATGTTTACACAGAACGTCAATTTTTATTTTATTTTATTTTTTTTATAGTCAAACAGAACAACACTTAAAACAATTCATTTATAAGTCATAATCAGATAACTGATAATTAAATAAATAGTTTGTCCAGCCTGTAGAAAGAAGCATTTATAATGCAAATGCATTCACTAGCTCTAGCAAATATGACCAGTCTTGCAAAATCATTGATTTGTTGAGCAATACTTGTCGTCCAGGCATTAAACTGTTTACAATAGACTCCACTAAAGGCTTCTGCAAAGCCCTTCTTTTATGATACCTTTTCTTGAAATGAGGGTCTGGACACTGCAAAAATAACATACCAACAATTATAAGTTTTAATTTAAACAACAACCATACAATCTAACCATTAAAGAAAATCCTTCCTACAAGAAAATGTGAAAAGCATTTCTCATAGAATATTCCAGTACAAGAAGGGGACTCACCAGGATGGAAACTAACATCAAGGGTCCTGGGTATGAACATAAATGAATTGTTTATACCATGCAATTATACATTAACTCAATCAGAAGAATTCTCAATAGGATTTGATAACCAAGGAATATGTCCCCATACTTTCTTCCGTATTTCAAGTCCCAAATAATTCTTCGAATCCAGATTTCTTTTTGCAAGCCATATAAGAAATCTGCCACTACCTGGAATTTTTTATGTCATTAGAGCAATTCAAGAAACAAGTTTGCATACTTCTCAGTCCATAAATTAAATCTAACCTCAGGAAATGAGGATTAACAATAATTTGAGCATGAATTAGATGCTGGTCATCACATGTAATAATATAGACATCAAAAATATATTTTCTCAGCTGCAACACAAGAAAATAATCATTTGTATCTGTATACATTAATTATATGGTTTAACATTATCGAGAGAATTTAAGCCAACTCCTGAACTGACAAGAAGGCTGTTCTTAATTTCCTCTCCTCAAAGATGTCATTGTATTATATGGTTTAACATGACAAGCAATAGTAAAGGTTAGGTTAGTTACAACATGCATTGGCAAGATCATTGTTAGGTACACCACAAGATATCATCCTCTCTTTAAATATCTACTATTGTTTGTACTCTTCTTTTGCCATTACTTGCCCATTCTGCAGACCCTAGGAGCATGCCATTGATCCGAATCAAACCAACTCTTCATATAACAATTGATTTAAAAAGATGAAGCCATAAAAGCAAGCTTGGCTCAGAAGCTCTCACAGAATATATGAAGGATTTAAAAATTCAGAGAAAATAAATTGATAATTGTTAGTGGACAGGAAGGTCAAATAATGTGAATCTTACAAATAAATTGATAATTTTCTTGATTAAAAGCCAAAAAAACTTTGAGTTCATTCACAAGGATTGCAGTGGTTGCAACATAATCACGCCTAAAAAATTCTAACAAATTCAAGTTGATGCAAAGATTAAAGCCATACATAAAGGGAAAAGGGAGAGCAACAACTCAAGAAAATGTAACCATATACCCATCCAAGGCCTCAAGGTATTTCTGTTTTCTCAATTTGAAAAAGATCTTCCTAGAATATTCATTATCCTCCAATTTGGTGAAACCAGAAAGGTATTTTTATGTCTCATCCCAATTACCATCAAGTATCAGTTCCTTAAAACAGTTCATGTTAAATATGCAACTTGATTCACGCTCAAGCCTATCCAAGAAAATAGAACAAACTTTGATATAAACGGGACATTTTAAACAAGCAATATATGAAATTGGAAAGGAAAAGATTAGGATTGTGAAGAGATGCATTGTACTTCTCCTCATTGAAAACTGCAAGATTAGGAAGATGAGATCCTTTTTGAGCCCTAATTTTTTGGTTTCTTGCTCTGACTTCATCATGTTCACCTCTTCAGAACCTCTATAAAAAAATAAAAAAAATAAAAAAAAGTCAGTAACATCAACAATAACAATCTATTAAATGAGAAAAAGGGGAAAGTTGATCTGTTTGGTTTGACAGAAAATGTTTCCTTGGAAATCTTGTTGAGAAAGAAAATGAAATTTTTGCATAATTCTCAATTAAGAACAAGATCTAATATCAATGGGCAAAAACAGAGATATATTCAAGACAATACAAGAACATTAAAATTAAATGACATTATTAATCAAACAAGAGCATCAAGAATTTAGAATAAAATTAAAAGAGGCAAGCAAATAATTACTAGTAAGATCAAACAAGAACTACTATAATCAACTGGTCTGAACTAAGCATCACAAACACAGTTAATTCTCAGAAACTAACAAAAAATTAGGGTTAATAGATCAAGAAATAGTATAACAAAAAATAATTAAATAAAAAAAAGAAACCTTTTTGGAGTGGAGATTCTAGAAATGGCAAAAAATAAAGAGAGAGAAAATTTGGGAAAGCTCGAGTGGAACCAAACTAACCTATTTGGAAGTTAAAGATACAACAAAGAAATCCATAGCTTCAATGGCAGAGAAGAACAAAAAAAGAAGTTAACAGAACACAATTCTCTTCTCTACAGTCTCTCTCTGTCTCTCTCCCATCCCCCTTTCTGGGCAAGGAAATGGGTTTACAGAGTACCAGACTCTCTCTCTCGCTTTGGCTTATCCTTCTCTCTCTCTCTCTCTCTCTCTGTGTGTTAGTGTATCTCTTTTTAGGACTATAGTTTTGGTGAGTGACTTGGTGGACTCCGATTTATAAAGGGTTACCAGATGATACGCCAACGTGCTTATCATTTAGTTGAATCTGGTAAGCACGTCGCACTTTCCACTATGACGTGTGTGCAACAAATCCGAAAAACGGATCACAAATAAATTTTTTTTACTAACCGTGTAAAATGGTTTGAAAATGACGTTTTTGAAGTTATAAGTGACAATAATAAATATTAAATAATGTTAGAGATCTTAAATAAATCTGTGAGTGTGAAAAGTTATGTAGATCTCAAATAATGTGAATCTTACACTTATCTATTCAATTTGTAAAATGTTTTAACATTTTTATATAAAAAATAATTCATACATACAATTTCTCTCCCCACAAACTCCTCAAATGACGTAACAAACAAAATTTGAAAATTTGTCCCATACTCTAATATTTTCTTAAAACTCTTTTTACATGCATCCTGTCTTATCACCTCATTTGAGAAATTTTGAGTAGGAAAAATTGTACGAATATTGTATACAAATAGATTATTTAAAATAAAATAATCACAAGAGACTACACGTCACGTTGTATGAAAATAAAATAAAATAATCCATTTGTAAGGTATTACAATTATCTATTTGATAACACCACCAAGAGAAGCATTACGTAATTAAAAAAAAAAAAAAACTTTTATGTTACCCATTTATTTTATTTATAAAATTTAAACTTATTACAAATCAATGGAATATTCCCCAAAATGGCCATGGAGTTTAAAGGGAAAAAATTACTAAAACATGGTATAATGACTTGACAAAGACCAAAATACCTTTTACTCTCATCTTTTTCTTCTCCTCTCTTTGCAACTTCAGCAGCCATAATCCATTACTGGTCAACCCTCAATTTTCCCTTCCTTGTTACTCCTAGCCCCTCATCCACACTTCTTCTACTACTGCAACTCCTCTCCTAGCCCTCTTGCCACTACAAATTCTTTCTTCTACGTCTAGCCCTTCCTCATTCGTCTCCCGTTACTGCAACTTCTCTATCCCACCCCCTGTCTCTTTTCCATGCCTCCACTGTCGTCACCACCCATTCTCCACCCTAATTAATCGTAGATGACCTGCCTCTTACCTTCCTTCACCCTACTTAAATCTTCCACACCTTAATCCCCTTAGATCTAAATCAAATTTACAAAAAAAAAAAAAAAAAGCCCCAAAATCAAACCTTAAAAGAACAAAGACAATCCTCTCAGATCTAGATAAGATCCCAAACAAACCCTTAAAATAAAAACTTTGAAAGAAGAGTCCCCTTAGATCTAGATCATATCTATAAAAAAATAAAAATAAAAAATCCCAAATCGAAACCTTAAAAGAAGAGAGAGAGAGAGAGAGAGAGAGAGAGAGAAAGAGAGAGATATTATCAAATTAGATTTGGATGGCCCTCTTTCTTATTTGGTTGGTGATGAACTAGATCTAAATGAACCAAATCAAACTAGAGAAAGTGGTGTGCAGTGAACGTCAATGTTGTTGTCGTGAATGGTAGTAAAGAAAGAGAAAGGCGGTAGAGCGAGATTGGGGTCACAAAGAGGGGAGATGTAATAGTTGGTGGTAGCCCTTTTCTTGATTTGGAGGAAAAAAAAAATGTTAGCGGTAAGGGTGTGATAACCTAACCCGCACTATGTTTAATCATGCATGTGATTATATGTTTGATATGAATTTTCAAGTTTAAGTATATGAATTATGTGAATTTGGAATAATATCTGTTGAATGTATGAAAATTTGTTACAATTACAACTTTGAATTGAAATTAAAAGCCTTAGAGGCGCGATAAGCCAAAACTGACTTCATATTTGTACTTAGCATGATTTTTAGAGACTCCAGTAAAATTTTGAAAAGTTACAATTCGTAATGTTTTAATTAAGTTTTATGAGTTAAGTTATATCTATGTATTTGGCTCTTGAGTCCATCATTTGGTTGAGAGCTTGCTAGAGTGAGTTAGAGAGAGAGGAAGAGGAAGAGTTAGGGTTTTTGAAGAGAATCAAAGGGTAAACCCTAGACTTGAGTTAAGATATGATAATCTACTTATAATCTTTGTCTCTAACTCATCTTTGGCATGAAATCAAGAAGAAATTGGGAATTTTGAGTTAGGGTTTTGAGTTGTGTAAGGGTTTGAAATAAAATTATGAAATTTCTTCATTTTTGTTTAAATTGAGTTCATTCTTGTGATTGACCCATGAAGCAAACTCTAGATGGTTTATACAACCAAGATTTATTGGAAGATTCACCATGTTTGTATGTATTTTGAGCTTGTGTATGACATTTATGATTGTATGAAAAAGATGAGTCAATGAATTTGATATTGAAGCAAGATTGATATGTTTAAAGTGAAATTACACCAATATCATGCTACTATATCATTTTTTAAATGAGTTTTGCTTTGATTTAAACTTGGAAATGAGTTTAGAAAGTTTGCATCTTTGAATCATTTTCGAACTATCTGATTTTGCTCAGACCGCACGAGCAGAGCATGAACAAAAAACGAGGTTTTATTTTGCTCTCTGGGTGCTCGAGCAGCCATTGTTTCCGTTCGAGCGGATTTGGACCGCACGAGCGGTGAAGACTTCCGCACGTGCAGAACCCCTATTTCAGCCCAACTTCAAAAAGGCATATCTCCTTCATCTGAACTCCGTTTTAAGCGATTTGTGAGCCTAAACTCAAGCCCTGGAAGTCTAATTTCTAATAGTGGTGGTCTTACAACCAAATTCTAAGTACACAAATAGATATGCTCAAATTAGTGAAGGCTGTTTATTTTCTTTTAACCATTTCATGACATTTCCTACCCTAACTTAGTTTCCTTTCGCTTCTTGTTATTTCCTTAAACCTTAAATATGTAAATATGATAATTTCAATGAAAAACATCTGAAATTATTGTAGCAAACATCAATTTAAGTCATGAACATTTAGGGTTGTTTAAAGTACATCTTTGGCACATACTTTGTACGTGATTCACATGTAGAAAAGATTAGCATTAAATACTTGAGAGAAATTAAAGAATGGGAAATGATTGAACGGATATGTAACGAATAAATCGATTGTGTGAATTGAAGGCAATGTGTTTTGAAATGTTATGTTTGGTTATGTTTTTGCAAGCTGAGTTGTTAAAGAGTATTATCCAACCAAGCACTGTGAGTAATTTCTTTGTAACGGTATTTTCATATGAAATACTTTTGAATTATGAAACTTATTCTTTGTATAAATTATGTACCTTGACGAGTGTTTTCGAAATGATAAAATATGCTTGAAATCTTCGTAGTAATCATGCTATGGCAAGTTTCTGAAAGAATTTTTGACAAGAATGAATGAGTTTCCCTTCTAGCAGCGATTATGATAAATTGGGCAAATGTACTTTGACCCTCGGTAATAGTTATTTGTCCATGATCCGTCTTGTACATTTTGTATAAGCTAATGATTCACTATAAATGTTTTGTATGATGTTAATCCTTGACGATTGTCATGTATGGTAATTCAACAAGTTAATTAAGGCCTAAATTATGGTGAGTAATAGTAATGTAAAGACACGTTCTTAAATAATCATTGATCCAGGTACGGTGACTTATTCTGAAATTGTGTTTGAATCGAAATGAATGAGTTTTATGAATGTTATACGACATGTGCAATATGGACCTAAGGTCGTTTCGTTTATGCTACGATGTGCTTGGGCCCAAGGCCATTTTGATATATTGGACCCAAGGTCATTTTCTTATATGTGGGCTTGAGGCCTTTTGATATATTGGACCTGAGGTCATTTTGTCATATGTAGGCCCGAGGCCGTTTTGATATATGATTGGGCCTGAGACCATTTTGATATATTAGACCTGAGGTTGTTGTCATATGTGGGCTCGATGCTGTTTTGATATATTAGACCTGAGGTCATTTTGTCATATGTGGGCCCGAGGCCGTTTTGATACATGATTGGGCCCAAGGACGTTTTGATATATTAGACCCGAGGTCGTTTTGTCATATGTGGGCCTGAGGCCGTTTTGATACATGATTGGGCCCGATGCTGTTTTGATGTATGATGAGCCCAAGGCCATTCTGTTTATTTGATGGGCCTAAGGTTGTTCTGTTTAGGTGATGGGCCCAAGGTCGTTCTGTAAATGTGATTAAAAGAAAAGTATGAACTTCGCTATTTGGTAAGCTACGAAAGGATCAATGAACGGTATTTAATACTATGTGCTTTAGAAACGAGTTTAAATATGTCAAGATCTTCATATTGATTAAATAAGACATGAGGCTCATTCATTTAACCCCTTACGTGGAGATTACTCATTGGGCTTCTAGCTCTCTCTGTTTATTTATATGTATGTAGGTGAGCATTAGAGAGTTCTACATTAGAGACAGCATCGGAGTCAGCCTTTTGTAAAGCCACCCAAGTTACACCTCTACGTCGGGGCCCTAGTTTTGTTTTGGCCAAGCTTGAGAAGCTTGGGTTTTGTATAGTCTATGATGTTATAAGTTTTGCTTCTGGGTTAATTATATATAATAAATGTGTGTAAATGTTATGACATATAATATGAAGTGTGATGTAAGATATAATATGTATGTTTCTGATCATGGCATGTATGCATAGCTCAGTGGACACATTTCATAATTGCTTCTGTTACAGGCCCTATATATTTAAATATATTTTTATAGTTCTGTTTGAGGCCGTAGGTAATTTCATGATTACTAGTTGGTTACGTCCTAAACCTTTAGGGGCAGGTTTGGGTTGTAACAGAGTAGTATCAGAGCGTGAGTTATATCTCACACACATGTCTATTTGAGCAATAAGAGTTGTAGAATGGAATTGAGGATTGCATTCATCTGTTAAATGTTCATTTATTTGATAAGTATTCAGTGTGCAATATCTGACAAGTATGCAATCATCTGTTATGTATGCATTTATTTGATGCGTGTTCTGTATGTTTCCATCTATCAAGTATATGATCAATTGTGCACCCAAAATATGTGAAATCTGAATATAAGAGTATGTGTTTATGTGTAAATATACCTATGTGTATGTGTAACTTTCTGTATCTATTAGAAAATAATGAGAATAAGAGGGGATAAACTAAAAGAGTCAACTTTCTCAAAACTAGACAGAATATAAAGAATGATACATGAGATGGCGAAAAGTTTGGGATGACAACAAAAATGGCAACAACAACGACAACAACTGTGTCACGACCCAAACCCGCCCCTATGGGTTTAGCACCGTAACCGGCCAGTAATCCAAGATTATCGAAGGCCTGTTAACAGTAATACAGTAAAACAGAGTACAGGGGCATGGCGGAAGCCAAAATAGTAAATAAACAATGTCCAATGAGCTGTGACAGTCTGTATGCAAAAAGACTTTTCATGCATATATACATACAGTATAGAACAGTACGCATAATATTTACAGTCATTCAGAACAGGGACCAAATCCCTATTAAACAGTATAGTACAGTGCTATCAGTTTATACAGTTATACAAAACAGACACAGAGACAGACATGGGAAATTAAAACACCCCTAAGCCATAGCTTGACAGGCTCGGAACCTCGTAGTGAGGCACAGTAGTTGGCTTGACAAAAAGGGGAGTCTAACCCGCGCTCTTAGCTCCAGTCTGGTGCCTGAACACCTACATATATATATATATATATATAAACAATGAGCTAAAGTCCAGTGAATAACATAATGCGTAAAGAGATTTAGAATGAATGTCCTTACAGTATGAAAACAATTCATTAATTCAGTATATCAGTCATTCAGTCATAACAGTCATATGTGGAACATCCATTAGCATAGTAGTACAGTAAACAGTGGGTCTTAAAAGACCGAACAGTAAATGATGGCCATCAATCAGTAAACAGTAGTGGTTCCAACAAGGGAACCAACAGAGATCTCTATGTGAATAGCGATCGATGTGATGAGTTGCTAAGGATGCCACAATACAGTTCAGAATATAGGACATACATTTTTTCAATTAACAGTATCAGTTCAGAAAACAGTACAGTTCAATTGTTCATGAGGTAATCATTTTGAACATATCGTTACACAGTTATTACTCACAAAGTTCTGGGCTACAATTAGGCTAAAGCGCGTCTCCCGATGCCAACCCTACACAGTTTACAGAACGAACACACACTTAGCTACACAGTTAGAAAAGATAATAACTTAATCCCTAATTGCCTTGGTGTGTTCTACATCTATATCCTCACTAAAATGCCTTAAACTAGGCCTAAGAATGCCTAGAATGAAATGAGGATGCAAAGATGCACTTTTAAAAGCATTTTCAAAATTTTCAAAAAAACAGGGTCCCGTTCGAGCGTGGATTTCCCTGCTCGAGCGGACATGCAGACAAAGGTTCCCGCTCGAGCGTCACTTCCCACGCTCGAGTATTGTGAAACATGGCAAAAGTACTGGATGTGCAAAAATCACGCTCGATTGGGCGCTTGACACCCGCTCGAGCGTCAATTCTTCCGCTCGAGCGGACTTTAAAACAGTGCAAAGTATTGGGAGCATGAATTTCCCACTCGAGCGCCACTTTCCCCACTCGAGCGGGAGTCCAAAATCTGAAATTTCCATATTTGAACTTCCAAGCTCAAATCAAGTTCTAATGTATCAAAATCAATTCTCTTGGGCTAATTTTCCAAAAAACTCTTCAAAACTCATAGTTTAACATGATTCAAAGCTCAATTATAAAATCAAAGCCCCAAAGGAAGATTAATTTAACATGATTCCAAACAATATTTGAAGAACATGGTGAATGTGTAACATGCAAGAGTTTAAATCAATTCAAAGCTTCATTTACTTGCTCAAATGAGTCAATCTTTTCAAAAACATGGTGAATCCATGGTTCATTATAAAAATGTGAACATGCATGTACACTTTCATAAAGGACAACATGAAAACTTAAGGATGTAAACATGCATGCATGAATTAAGCCCCAATTCAACATAATTTGACTAAATCTTGACTTAGATCACTAGAGGCTCATGGATCATGCAAGAGTCAACACAAAACATGAACAAGATGGCAAGAAATCTACCTTAAGTCTTGAATTAAAGGTATGGAGGCTCAATTAGACAATTATCCTTCAATTTCTTTAATTCCCCAAGCAAATCAACAAGTTGAACTCAATTCTCTCACTTTCTCTTCCTCTTGGTCGGTTTGTGCAAGAAAAGGGGCTGATGAAATTGTGTTGTTTATGTTTAAGGCTCAAATATGTGTTGCCTAGGTGGTCCACTCACATAGCAATATGGTAATTAAGGCCAACTCTTGAAATTAGCTTATTTTAATCTAATTTAATCATACCAAATCACTTTTCAGATAATTACACTATAAAATCACATAAAACCTAATTAACACAGAACATCAATCAATTTCAGATTCGACCGCCGATAAGGCCTTCAATTTGCAGTTTAAACATAAAACACAAACAGATAATCAAACAGGCAACAGATAGAAATGCAATTTAACTAACATACTCAATCAATTGATTTGATTTGATCGATCGATTCAAGATTTCAATCGGTTCAATTACCCATCATCGATCTCGCCATTCTGAATCAGTAATCAATCGGTAAGCAGTGATGAGGGTTGTTACAAACCGCCACTTCTACCCCCAATGCCAATACCGCCTATGCAAGAACATCGAGTGGATGACCAAATTATCGTGTTGACAAAAGTGGTCAAGAAAATGAAACCACCACTGTTCCATGGAAAACCCCGAAACTCAATCCACGAGAAAGCTAATGTGCTGAAATTAACAAAATACGTTGATGTGTTAGATCGGGCATTGATGTCTGAAGTTAATATCAACTGATCTTCTGTATGGAAGGGAAAAAGAAAAAGTACTGATGAGAATGAGGAATTTTCAAAGACTAGGAAATTGAAGTCAGGAACATTGAGCCAAGATGAACTCGCCCAAAGGAATGGTTTAGCACCGATTTGTTCTAAATGCGGGAAAAAGCACTAGGGAATCTGTTATTGAATTTCTGGAGCTTGTTATAGGTGTGGTAAGATGGGCCATATAGTGCGAAATTGTCCTCAAGCTGGACAGACTATGAATAGACCTACCGTTAACTCAGCTGGATTAGTACCAATAACGAGACTTGTTACTACAAGAGTGAATGCTAATCAAGGTACCTTTATTGATGTGAATGGTTACCTAAGTGTTACTTAATTTTGGACTAATATATATATATACCTTTGCTAAGAATGATTGTTATGTTACTTATTCCTATTGACTAGACTATTGCAACTATAATTCTATAATGATTATGTGACTTGGTTTAATATCTTGGATAGTAAACTCTATGCCATACATAATTGTGAACCTGCACACCTACGTATGGAATTATTTGAGAACTGTTATATTGAATACGATATTATACCCATTGATATGACTTTGAGATGATATGAACCATCACAATATGATTATGATATAACTGTGAGAACTAATGAACTTAAAACAAATTGTGAGACTACCCATTCGTCTATCTGGATGATTTGATTATGACCTTTAGGACAAAACTTTGTTTGAAAATGATGGTATAGAACTGCATTTGATTTTATTTCGTTACGGGGGGACTATGACTTGTTTATAAATGAATAACTAGGTTATGTCTACTAAGAGAAATGATAAACCGAGAACTAGAATCTGTTTTGAAGACTTTATTTGGATTGCCAATAATAGACTATCCGATGTGAACAATATATAAACTCATACCTCCGATTAATAGGGAACATATTTTGATACCATGGGTTTGATAGTTTTAGAGAATGGTTGTATCCATGTCACTGTATTTTAAATATGATGCTGGAGGAATTGTTAACAACGGATTATATTGAATGTGAACATTATTTGGGATCAAAAACCTCAACTACGTGGCAATATATGGATTTAATACGTTTTACAAACGATTGCTCTAGTATTATCGTACTATACAATTGATTCTATGGGATATAGGGATATATGAATTATGAACATCATGTGACTAACTACTTCAACGTTGCATCTGTTATCATGGGATTGATCTATGAAGTTGCATTCCATTTCTGAAGACTTCTAATTAACCTTGGATGATTGTGATGGATCATTGAATTGTGAACCGTTAAACGATTAAGATTTGAATTGAACTTCTATAGCAAAGTTGAATATGGGAGAAACCCTTTGGAAAAATGAGAATGATATAAGACTGAAATGTCTGCTTTGTACCCGACGTAAGGTAAACAAGTTTAGAGGACTAAACTTCTTAAATGAGGGAAGACTAGGATAACCCAACCTATACTATGCTTAATTATGCATGTGATTATGTGTTTGATATGAATTTTCAAGTTTAAGTATATGAATTATGTGAATTTGGAATAATATCTGTTGAATGTATGAAAATTTGTTACAATTACAACTTTGAATTGAAATTAAAAGCCTTAGAGGCGCGATAAGCCAAAACTGACTTCATATTTGTACTTAGCATGATTTTTAGAGACTCCAGTAAAATTTTGAAAAGTTACAATTCGTAATGTTTTAATTAAGTTTTATGAGTTAAGTTATATCTATGTATTTGGCTCTTGAGTTCATCATTTGGTTGAGAGCTTGCTAGAGTGAGTTAGAGAGAGAGGAAGAGGAAGAGTTAGGGTTTTTGAAGAGAATCAAAGGGTAAACCCTAGACTTGAGTTAAGATATGATAATCTACTTATAATCTTTGTCTCTAACTCATCTTTGGCATGAAATCAAGAAGAAATTGGGAATTTTGAGTTAGGGTTTTGAGTTGTGTAAAGGTTTGAAATAAAATCATGAAATCTCTTCATTTTTGTTTGATTTAAGTTCATTCTTGTGATTGATCCATGAAGCAACCTCTAGATGGTTTATACAACCAAGATTTGTTAGAAGATTCACAATGTTTGTATGTATTTTGAGCTTGTGTATGACATTCATGATTGTATGAAAAAGATGAGCCAATGAATTTGATGTTGACGCAAGATTGATATGTTTAAAGTGAAATTACACCTATATCATGCTAGTATATCATGTTTTTTAGTGAGTTTTGCTTTGATTTGGACTTGGAAATGAGTTTAAGAAGTTTGCATCTTTGAACCATTTTCGGATTGTCTAATATTGCCCAGACCACACGAGCGGAGCATGAAGAAAAACAGAGGTTTTCATTTTGCTCTTTGGGTACTCGAGCGGCCAGTGTTTCCGTTCGAGCGGATTTGGGCCGCACGAGAAATGAAGACTTCCGCACGTGCGGAACCCTTATTTCAGCCCAACTTCAAAAAGGCATATCTCATTTATCCAAACTCCGTTTTAAGCGTTGTAATGACTCAAAAAAAATATATATACATGTAAGAAAATAAAGGTAAGGAAAATATTCTGATGATGGTTGTTGTGGTGGAGAATTTGTTTTTTTTATAAAAGGGAAGTGATTGTTGGAGTAGGGTTCAAGCATGGAAAATAAATAAACAAATAAATAAATATAATTTTTGTGTGTAAAGAGAGGCAACCACATGGGGTGGCTGCCCCTCCACTCCTTTTCCCTCATTTTTTTTCTCTTTTCTTATCTTCTTGTTTGAAGCATCCATAATGATCTGGTTTTTCCCAGATTTATATCACCACCGACTGAAGTCTAATTGCCAAACCATTGACCTAATACTTTCAGCTTCAAAGGTTTGAGCAGTCGAAATCAGGTGTTCACATTTCCAAACCGAATTAGTTGGTTCGAATGATGGGTTGATGACAAAACGGACTTGACTTGACCCTTGAATAGCTCTATCATCTTCACTCGTAGCAAGGCTCAGATCTACATCCATCGCACCCGATCTGGCCAAGCTTGATCTGACGCCATTCGAAAGCGCCACCACCATCTCGACCTCCATTCCTTATAAGCACCCACAAAAAATGCAGAGCACAGAGCGAACAGCACGAGGCTTCTGATATCGACAATATATCTCAAATCTCCATCAAGGATCTTCGAGGGAGGAGGGTTTTCTCCCCTGTTTCGATAGTCAATAACGAGTGTTGTTCAAATGGGAGTTTCGAAGATTTGAAGGATTTGAATATTAATGACTCTAATTCGGGTGAGATAAAGTTGTCTCAGATGAAAGCGCAGGTTGAGAAATCCGTGGACTCAAAGTAAGACAAAATGGCGAGCATGGAAAGGGTGTCTATGCTGATGTGGACTTCGAAGAAGGGGACTTTGTTTTGAAGGACCAAATGCTTGCTGGTTCTCAACATTCTTCAAATAAGATTGACTGTTTAGTATGTAGTTTCTGTTTCTGCTTTATTGGCTCCATTGAACTTCAAATTGGGAGGAAACTCCATTTGCAAGATTTGGGTGTTTCCATAAATAATGAATGTGAGAGGAAACCATTTTCACATATCCCAAAAGAGACATGTCAAATTGATTCATCTGACGATGAGGACAATTCTTATGTAGTAGATCATAGAAGCTCGAAAGAATGTGGTTCCAGCAGTTCTGAATATAGAAACTCCTCTTCCTAAAGAGATTGTGGAATCATTGATGAATGGTGAATTGGTTTTGCCTTATTCAAAACAGTTCCCATTGCCTTTAGTTATTTCTTGTCCAAGTGGATGTAGAGAATCTTACTACTGCAGCAAATTATGTGCAGAGGCTGATTGGGACTTGTTTCATTCTCTACTTTGTACGGGGGCAAGATCAAAATCGGACAAAATCAAAATTTTGGAGTTTTGCGCGTTTCCTCGTCAAACTTGAGGTAGGGAATTTTTACACTCTAATATGGTTTTTAGCTTAGTTATTTGCTATTGTGTATAGATGATGAGATATGGTTGTAATTTGGACAAAATCTAGGATTTGGGTGTGAATGAAAAGAGGGGTTTTGATGAATATGAGGTAAATGAGTATGAGGCTTGAATATAAGATCATGTTGTGCCAAAATAGTTGATTTTGGTGTTTGGGTTGATATTTGGAAAGAGTGAGATTTTGCCCTAATTTTGATTAAATTATTATTTTGTATAAATAATTGGGATTAACATTGAAAATGTGAAATTGGAAGGTTGTGGTTATAAATGGTGATATTGGATATGTAATATCTCACCTATGGAAGTTTTGAATAAACTATTTATTTTGGGATTGAACATCTCTTAGAAATAATTGTATTGGGCTATCGGTGGAGGATAGCTATGATTGTTGTAGAAATTGCATGAGGATTAGGCGATTTAATGCTAATTCATTGTTGGTGTCATTGAATATGACCATGTTATAAATATATTGTATATGTATGTTTATTAGGAGGAGAAAGGGGATGTACTCCATAGATGACTATATTTATAAATACATTGTATATGTATGTTTATTAAGAGGAGAAAGGGGATGCACTCCATATGTGATTATGTTTATAAATACATTGCATATGTATATTTGTTTGGGAGAAGAAAGGGGATGGACTCCATTTAAAGCAAGTTAGCCAGAGTGTCCTGGGTGAAAGACCCGAAATTTAATATATAAATGGGTGCCGAGTCCTTCGGATGAAATATTCGTAAAATGGCATGTTTGATGTGTTTATGTGTATTTTGCATAGTTGGAAAACCATTGAGTTGTAGTCTCATTTTGGTTGTTGAATGATAATAAATTTGACTCATGAATTGAGTACCATGTGAATTGGAAATGAATTGAAGGAAAATGGAAAGAGGTTAGGTATTGATGGCATATAAATATGCAGGCCTTGTGGATATTTTAATATCAGTATTATTTAAGCACATTGTATGTATACCTTTGCTAAACCCCATATATTGTGTTAGATTATCTCTACCGGGTTGTTGGCTCACCCTATATGGGAATATCATTTTCAGGTGCAGGTGAGGTGTTACCTCCAAGACAATAGCATGGATGGACTCTCGAGAAGCAAGAGCTTCTTATTTATGCTTTATGTATGTATGCTTGTTATTTGTAAAGCCAATGGCTTAAGTTGTAATAAGTGAGACTCAATTTGTATACCCAAGCAATGACTCGGAAAGATGTAAGCCTACATGGCATTTAACTGGTTGTTAAACAGTGAACTCTGATATGTGAAAGTATGTTGTTTTTCATATTTATACCGCATATGAGTTATCTTTGTTGTATTATTTTGGGGGCGTTACACGACTCGTGAGCATAAATTCAAGCCTTGAAAGTCTAGTTTCTAATGGTGGTGGTCTTACATCCAAATTGTAAGTACACACATAGATATGCTCAAATTAGTGAATGATGTTTATTTTCTTTTAACCGTTTCATGCCATTTCCTACCGTAACTTAGTTTCCTTTCACTTCTTGCTATTTCCTTAATCCTTAAATATGTAAACATGATATTTTCAATGAAAAACATATGAAATTATTATAGGAAACATTAATTTAAGTCATGAACATTTAGGACCGTTTAAAATACATCTTTGTCATATGCTTTGTACGTGATTCACATGTAGAGAAGATTAGCATTAATCACTTGCGAGAAATTAAAGAATGGGGAACAATTGAACGGATATATAACGAATAAATTGATTATGTGAATTGAAGGCAATGTGTTTTGAAATGTTATGCTTGGTTATGTTTCTGCAGGCTAAGTCATTAAGGAGTATCATTCGACCAAGCACTGTGAGTAATTTCTTTATAATGGTATTTTCATATGAAATACTTTGGAATTGTGAAACTTATGCTTCGTATAAATTATGTGCCTTGATGAGTGTTTTCGAAATGATAAAATATGCTTGAAATCTTCGGAGTAATTATGCTATAGCAAGTTTCTGAAAGAATGTTTTGACGAGAATGAATAAGTTTCTTTTGAGCAACGATTATGATAAATTGGAAAAATGTACTTTGACCCTCAGTAACTGTTATTTGTCTATGATCTGTCTTGGACATTTTGTATAAGCTAATGATTCGCTATAAACGTTTTGTATGATGTCAATCCTTGGCAATTGTCCTGTATAGTAATTCAGCAAGTTAATTAAGGCCTAAATCACGGTGAGTAATAGTAATATAAAGATACATTCTTAAATAATCATTTTGATCCAGGTACTGTGACTTAGTTTGAAATTGTGTTTGAATCGAAATGAATGAGTTTTATGAATATTATACGACATGTACAATATGGACCTAAAGTCATTCCGTTTATGCTATGATGTGCTTGGGCCCGAGGTTGTTTTGATATATTGGACCCGAGGCCATTTTGTCATATGTGGACTCGAGGCCATTTTGATATATGATTGGGCTCGAGGCCGTTTTGATATATTAGACCTGAAGTCGTTTTGTCATATGTGGGCCTGGGGCCGTTTTGATACATGATTGGGCCTGAGGCCATTTTGATATATTGGACCTGAGGTTGTTTTGTCATATGTGGGCTTGAGGCCATTTTGATACATGACATGATTGGGCCCAAGGCAGTTTTGATATATGAGTGGGCCCAAGGCCATTTTGATGTATGATGGGCCTAAGGTCGTTCTGTTTATTTGATGGGCCCAAAGCCGTTCTGTTTACGTGATGGGCCAAAGGTCGTTCTGTAAATGTGATTAAAAGAAAAGTGTGAACTTCGCTATTTGGTAAGCTACGAAAAGATCAATGAACGGTATTTGATACTATGTACTTTAGAAACGAGTTCAAATATGTCAAGATCTTTATATTGATTAAATAAGACATGAGGCTCATTCATTTAATCCCTTACGGGGAGATTACTCATTAGGCTTCCAGCTCTCTCTGTTTATTTATATGTATGTGGGTGAGCATTAGGGAGTTCCACATTAGAGACCACATCGGAATCAGCCTTTTGTAAAGCCACCCAAGTTGCACCTCTACGTCGGGGCCCTAGTATTGTTTTGGCCAAGCTTGAGAAGCTTGGGTTTTGTATAGTCTATGATGTTATAAGCTTTGCTTCTGGGTTATGTATATATAATGAATGTGTGTAAATGTTATGACATATAATATGAAGTGTGATGTAAGATATAATATGTATGTTTCTGATCATGGCATATATGCATAACTCAATGGACACATTTCATAATTGCTTCCGCTATAGGCCCCGTATATTTAAATATATTTTTATAGTTTTGTTTGAGACCATAAGTAATTTCATGATTACTAGCCAGTTACGTCCTAAACCTCTAGAGGTGGGTTTGGGTCGTGATAGAGGGTGGTCAACAATGGCGGTAGCTATTGCTGACACCATTGCGATGAAAGGAGTATGCTGAAATAGGATGGTTTCAAAGATTGGGAGAGAGGCTACAATGATGGAGGGAAGTAAATAAGTGATTGCTGATGACTAAGGTAATGGAGTTTGGGTTTGCGACGGGTTTGGGTTACAAGGGAGAGAGAAGAGAAAAAAGAAAAAGAAAAAAAAAGAATGAATTTGTATTGATAAATTTATTATTTTTTTGTGTATTTATAATTTATTTTGAATTTCCATATATGTTGCAAATTTCTTTTAATACTCCCACTAAATGGCAATATTTTTGTCTTGTTTCCATTTTATTGTAATTTCTAAAAATAAAAAATAAAATCACTCATTACAAGTAAAAGCCATATTCAAAATCTTTTTTTTAAATAAAAGTATATTTTACATCTTTAGTAAAAATAATATTATATTTAAAATTTAGATTTTGCAAACAAATGTTCGGCAGCACAATAAAAAAGACAAACAAATTTCAAATCCAATACACTTCTTATTAATTTCATATAGTATTTTTTACTTATTTAAAAAAAAATCACTATTTTCAAAACACCTCTACATCTTTCTCAATATTAAACAATATTCATGAAATAGTTGTTAGCATTTGTCTAGTTTAAAACATATAAAAATTAAAATTGAAAATAATAATTAAAAGGATTGCCAAACAAGGAGGCGCGTGAAAGCACAACAACATAGGTGGATGGAAGAAGAAGATGAACCTTAAAGCTCGTTTTATTTTTTTTTATAAAAAAATAAAAAATTGATATGATAATTTATTGAGTCGTACTACAGGCCTGGAATATTGAGGAGCGAATTTGCCTCGAATTTATTTAACTGGTTGTCTGGCCGATCGTCCGGCAAAGAGGCTGATAGCTACAGTCGACAAGGTGACAACCGCGATAGACAAGTGTTTCACTCAATCGTCCGAGTAATCATCCGGCTAGTCGACCGGTGACTACAAATTCGAGCCATTTGCGCCTGAAGCTCTCGAGGCTTGAAGCATTAGTCTAATTTAATTTGATTTTTTTAACTATTTTAATTAAAAAAAATACTCCCCAAATAAATATCCAAAGTTGCATGATATATGGCAAAACTACAAAAATGATGGGATTTGTTATCTAGTGGTTCCAACTGTTAACGTCTGCCACGTAGCCACTATTTTTTGAAAAAAATATTACATATTAATATAATTAAAATTATAAAATTTTAATTATTTTTTAAAAAATACACTAAATTACAATTGTATTTTTTTTTTCATTCTTCCCCTAGAATTTTATGTTACATTATTTTTATATTTTTCATAGATTTACATTTTGTTATAAATGTAAAATTGATTATATTTTTTTAATATCAAAATAAATAAATATAATTTACCTAATTTTTTATGAGGTAATAATTACTATCAAATTAATTCACAATAATATTTAATATTTATTTTAAAAAAAAAGCGTATTTTATTTTGTTTTTTTATGTCATTTTGGTTCATATATTTTCAATTGGCTCAATTTTGATCCTTAATTTTAGATTGTATCAATTTGATCTAGTTGGTAACACCTTTAGTGTTTTTGGTGAAAAATTATCACTAAATTAGTTTAGGTTAACACATTAAGTTGAATAGGTTCATAATTTTACACTTATCATGACACATGCCATTTTTGTGTGTATTTTCAATTAAAAATGCTAACAATGATAAATAATTGGACTAAATTGCAATAAATTAAGTCATAAATTTACGGTTGAAATGGAGCCAATTAAAATTATATGGACTAAAATGACACAATGGCGTCGTTTGTTTGGCGGATTAAGTTAGATGGGATTATGAGTACGGTGAGATTGAGTGAGGAGATTATTAGTGTGATAATATTATGTCGGAGATGTAAGATAAACTATGTTTGTTTATATACTAATATGGTGGCATTAGTTAAGACTAAATCTATAAAATTATTTAAAAAACTCTTCTCACATATAATATAATTTTATTGATTTTGTAAAGTGGATGGCAACATGGTATTTTAATCATCAATTTGTGTGCGGGGATTAGCTATCCTAACCTTCCCATGGGAATGCTAATCCCACCATGAGAGAGGATTCATATACCAAATAGTTATTTCCTGACATCTAATCCCATGACTAAACAAATATGGAATACAAATTCAGTCCAACCAAATAATCCAAGAACAATGTGTCTCACGACTAACAGTCTGGTGGATTCCAATCCTCACTTATCTAGTTCGTTCAAACAAACACACCCTCATGGGATTGTTAATCACGTGACATTTTGTTGCACACAAACATAGGTTAGGTGTAATGACCCTTTTTTTTTAATAGCCAGTGCATAATTTAATTGAACAAATTTTCGAATTTGATTGCTGTATAAATTCTGTGCGAAAATAGTTTGGTTTTGTTTTTTTAAAAATAATTCCCGATCTCAGAACATTATGAAGTTTTTATATGTTGTTTCCATATGAGTCTAGCACATTGGATAAAAATTTCAGAATTTATTGATGAGTATTTATTTTATGAAAATTCGTGGACTGATCGGTGTTCGGTCTAGTATACAACAGAATTTGTTATTAAGTTTTGGGTGTTTAGGCCATTACTCGAGATTAGTTTGTTGGGTCTACTTTGATGTATAATTGGGTGATGTTTAACTTATGGGTGAGATCCATGATTTAGATTTAATTTAATTTAAGTTTGTTTAGTAACTCATGTTTAACTGTTTGACCCTTTTTAATTATGTGATTGGTAGTAACCACCTTGAGAGTTGTTATTATTTGTTATATATGGGTTATAATAAATATTTGATAGTTAATTTTATGGTGTGTATCATATGGTGAAAAATTATATATTTTATAAAGAATGAAAATGTGTATATTTCGTAGTGAGTGAAATATTATATTTTGTGGTTTACAAAAATGATATATTTTGTGGTGTACAAAAATGTTATATTTTATGGTGAGAAAAATTATATCATTTTATAATTTATATTATAAAATTTTGAGGTATTATTATAAAAAAATATATTTTGGAGAAATCAATTTTTTTTCCTCTTGGAAAGCCGAACCCACCTGGGGTTGTCCCCCCTATGCCTCTCTCATTTTCCCCTCCATTTTGCTTTTCTCTTTGTTGTGCAGAGAGCTTGGCTCTCTCATTCTTTCTCCCAGTGTGTATCTCTCTCTCTCTCTCTCTCTCTCTCTCTCTATTCTCCATTGTTGCTCAATCTTTGAGCTTCAAATGGGAGTCCTTAGAGTGAGATTTTGTTAAAGTGTTGTAAGTGAAAGTCGGAGAACTCGTCGTGATCTTCGCAATGGTAGTCTCAGATTCATGATCGGGCAAGATTTGCCTTCTAGATCTGCTCTTCTTCATTATTTGAGGTAGAGACTTTCTTCATATTTTTACATTAAAGCTATGTTAGGGTTATTTTGAGAAAATATGTCATTTTAAGAGGTATTGCATATATATATATAATTTTTAGATTTTTGTTTGGTAATTTTTGAAAGAAAAATTATGATGAAATGTTAAGAATGTTGGCATTTTGAGATTGATTTTGGGAAAATCATTTTGTGTTGTTAATTTTGTAAAAAAAAAAAAAAATCCAAAAATAAAATTTAAAGGTTATATGATTGTATTTACATCATATTATGATTAGATGGTTTATTTTGAGAAATATATAGTTGAAAATTTTTTTATTTTTATCTTTGATTTGGAATTTATTTTTGAAAAAAATAAATTGATGTTGAGGAATATTATGTAGATTGTTAAGTTGGGATTATAAAGTTGTTTTGGGATTAAAAACTTTAAAAGTATTATATTCATGTAACTTTATGGAAGATGATATGTTGATGATTAAGTTGTATTCATTTTTTTTGTGAAAATGAAAAATGTGAAATATGGACTTTTGAACTCATAACCTTGAAAATGTTACTCTTGGACATATTTCATAATTTTTGATGTAAATATCATGTTAATTAGTTAATTTTATAAAAGTTGTGGAAATTGTTATTTGTAGAGATTTGAGAGAGAAATGAACTATTTAAGTAGCTTAGCATGAAATATGATTATGTTTAAAAGATAAGACATGTTAAGTTAGGTTTGATATAATTTATTTTGAAAAATTGTGAATATGATAAACTTACTAATTTGATGGATTAAATTAGTTTGGTTAACATTTTGTATCCTTTATGATTAAAAGTGTGTTATTGAGATTATATCATAACTTTTAATATAGTAGGATGGAAATGGTAATATTCAACAAGTATGGGATTTGGTGAAAAATCATTTTGGTTATTTTGGTTGAGGTGAAACAAAAATTGATTGAAGGTTTTGTGTAAGTCCAAACAATGGGAAGTTTGATATATAGTTTGTTATAGAATTGTCTTGAAATAACTAAATTGAGAATGTTGATTAACTTGTGGAGACTATATGAATGTGGATATTATTGGATTATCTCTTGGAATTGTATTATGATATTACATTGATAGAGATATGGAATTTGATCACAATGGAGCATTGTGTGGTGGAATTGAAATTGGAACTGTTCTAATGCATTGTTACATATTGCATTGCCATTCCATTTCATTGTTATCATGTATTTCGAATTGCAATTGAAAGCTATTGTTTTAAGAAAGAAATTATTTTTGGTGAAACAAGATCATTTTGAATTGTTTTTGGTAAATACGTTGGTAAGTCCGGCTAGGAGGTGTAGTTTGATATTAGTTAAGTTGGCCTCAGTGTCCATGGTAAAAGACCAGAAACCACGCGGATAGGTGTTGAGCCTTCCAGTTATTATTGGTAAAAATGACAGATTACAACTGTCCAGCCTTCCAGTTAATACTGGTAAAAATGACAAATTGGTAGGACTTGTATAATCTACTTGCAGACACCAGCCTAGGGATTACCTATGTCGTATTTACCATCTTAGAATTTTATTGAAATTGTTGGATTAATGTGTTTTCAAATCGGCATTGTGCGTAAGATTTTCAAAAGATGAGAAAAATATTTTGAACATGACATGGCATATGCATTCATTTCATAAGACTGTATAAAACGTATTTGATAAATTGTTTAATTATTTGATTCAATTGATAATGAAATAACTGAATGAATTGAAAAGGATGTCGTGTTACTATTGGAACATGTTTATTTATATAAGTTAACTTATTGTGGTTAATTAAATAAATTAAATTTAAGATATTATATAATAAAATCATATGGTTTCGACATGATATGATTTCACCTATATGTACGAGTATTTTGGTACCCGCATATTTTCTAATGTTTTAATATGAGATTGCTTGGTGAGCTAGTGGTTGCTCACCTCCTGCCTGTACATGTATACAAGGAATGCTTTTCGAATTTGAAGATCAAACAATGGGTTTTACCATTTCATAAGTGTAATGTTGTGATAGATTGTACTACTTCATTTGTTGTTTGGCTAAGTGTTTTTTTATTTTATTTTATTTATAAAGAGTAGTATCCTCTCTTTCATTGTTGTATAACGAGAGCGAATATGTATATTTAATCATTCATCATTTCATCCAATAATGAAATGTTATATGTAAATGAACTTAATTAATGAATATTGGTAATGTTATCTGAGTGATAAAATACGGGGCGTGACATTAGGTAAGTCTCACGGATTGGTAATCTAATCCTCCCTCCCAAAATCCTTAATCAAACATGGTCAATAATCAAAATACAAGGATTACCAGCATAATTTATCCAAAAACATATAGAAAACACTTTCTATTTTAAATATAAAAAAAAATTGTGTTGAAAGTAACGGTAAGAAAATGCTAAAAGTGTGTGTGTGTGTTTTTTTTTTAAACATGATAATATAAAAATAAAAAATAAAAAATAATAAAACAAACAAACAAACAAAACTTATGTTGAAAGCATGTTTTGTTAAAAAGTTTAATTTTATTTATTTATTTTTAAATTTGTGAGGAACGACAATAAAATAAATGCTGAAAGTGTTAAAAAAATTAAACTAAAAACTTTACAAAACACGCTTTCAATATGAAAACTACCCTTTCTATTTTTTTTAAATGTATTTTTCTTAATTAATTTTTGTTTTAAATAATTTCAACAAAAATCATGTTTATAAAATGCACTTGCATAAAAACGTATTTTCTCAATGCATATTTTCTAAAGCAAATGATATAAAATTTGATTTATTAATTGGTGATGCTAACACAGTCCAATAGACTGTTAACGAAAAATAAAATGTTAAAAAATTAAGAATCTCAATGCAACTTTTACTCTAACTCAAAATATTTACATATATATATATATGTTAATATTTTTATAAATTTCAACATTCTTTTAATACATAAACCCTATGGCCTATAGCGATCTCGGTTTTCCCTTCATTGGTTGTTGTATTCTGGACTCGGTTTCGTGGATGTCGGTTGTTGCATATGTTTCATTTCCGTCCTTTAATTTTTTATATTTGAGTTTTAGGATGTGTTGGGCAAGTTTGTAACAGGTTGGTTGAGTTTTAGTCTCTAATCTTGTTGCCCATATTTTTGATGATCCGCTCGAACGAGTCTTGTTGCGCTCGAGCGGAGTTTGCATCCTTTCAGCATTTTGTGCGTCTGCAAGTATACTGCAGAAGTGTTTTTCGCGTTCGAGCGGAGTTCCTTACGCTCGAGCGGGTCTGAGCTCCAGCGGGTATCTTTGCGCTCGAGCAAGTATTCGAAGTCTGTAAAAGTACTGGAGGAGTGTATTTTACGCTCGAGCAGGTCTCTTTGCGCTTGAGCGGGTAGTGCTTTGCTGTTGTGCCTTGGCGTTCGAGCGGGTATTTTTGCGCTCGAGCGGGTGAAGTTTTTGTGTCTTGCGCTCGAGCGTACTATTCTCCGCTCGAGCAGACTATACGTATATCAAATCGCGACTGTGTCATTTTAAATCACTTTTTCGACTCTTTCTCTCTCTCTCTAACTTTCCAAAACCCTAATTTGAGAGCTTCTCTCACTACAATACACATTCTCTCTACAAATCCTTCTAGTCCTAGTGATCTTCCACCCTAGTCCCTTTGTAAAAAGTGTGGAGCTTGGTGTGGGCTTCATTTCTATCCGAAAAAGTTGGTGTTTGGAGCATCTTGGGTTTCCACCTTCATCTCCTTTGAGTCTCTTCACTTGAGGTAGGGATAACTGCTCATATTTATGGCCTTTGACATAAACTTGTGGCCATTTTGATTTAATGTTGAAGTTAGGAAATTTTGGGTGTTAGGGTTTCAAAACTTGAAATATATAAAGAGGGGTTTTGTTCCTTTTGAACTATACATGTGTATATGGGTCTTAAAATGAGGTTATTGAAGTTCATTGATAATATTTGGACCTTTGGGTCAATGTTGAGAAAATGGGAAAAATGCCCTAGTTGGGTTTAATCGGGTCATTGGTGTAATTAATGAAATTAATCATGAGAATATGAAATTGAGTTATAAACCATGAAATTGGGAAGTTATGAGATTGAATGGTGTAGTTGTATTAGTTAATCACTCACCTATGAAATTGTTAATAATTTATTTGTCTAAATGAATTTATTACCTGTTTAGAAATAACTGCTTTGGGCTATTGGTGGAGGATAGTCTTGGTTGTTGTAGACACTGTATGTTGATTAGGAAAAACTGAAACTAATCACATTGAATATGTCATTAAATATGACGGTTGGAATAATACATCGAATATGTGTATTGATTGATCATTGTATATGATAAGTGTTTAAATACATTGTATATGTATGTTGTTTGGGAGAAGATAGGGGATGTACTCCAAGGTTTGAGAGGAGATAGGGGATGTACTCTCAAACCTATTTGGGAGGAGATAGGGGATGGACTCCATTGATAATTAAGTTGGCCGGAGTGTCCAGGGTGAAAGTCCCAAAATCTTGATTTCGTTTGCATAACGTAGATGAATTGAAGTGTTAAAGTATTATTGATATGAGTTGTAATCTCATATTAAGTGATTATGAATGGAAGTATTGAAATGTTAATGATGTGAGTAGTAATCTCATTATAAATTGTCTGGATGAATAGAGAACCATATCTATGAATTGGTTTGGATAATTGTCACGCCCCGAAATATTTCAATAAAGATAACTTATATGCGGAATAAATATAAGAAACAACATAAATTCATATATCAAAGTTCACTGTTTGGCAAGCAATTAAATGCCATATAGGCTTTCATCTTTCCAAGACATTGCTTGGTTACACAAATAGAGTCTTGCTCATTACACATTAAGCCCTTGGCTTTACAAATAACACTCATGCACACATAAAGCATAACTAGGAAACTCTTTCTTCCCGAGAGTCCATCCATGCTATTGCCTTGGAGGTAACATCTCACCTGCACTTGAAAATGATATTCCCGTATAGGGTGAGCTAACAGCCCAGTAGAGATATGCTAAATATAATATGAGCAATAACTAAAACGTGAGCATTCGATAAATGTTTGATTCACATATATCCTTTCATAATCGTTTTCAATTACATGACAAATGTATCCATGTTACATAATAATTTCCATTTCTTAATTCATAATCCTGGCTCAGAACCTGGCCATACTCTTTAAGTGAGATTACATCTTATATCAACAGTACTTCCATTTCAATTGAGATAAAGACTCAAATTAAACATTTCGTACTTCACAATAGATACACATATTTGCTGTATCAATCTCAAACAAAACACTTCTATACTTCATATATAATATACTAGTGTTGTATCAACATAACATAAAAACACTTATACATTTCACAATTGATAAAGATATACATTTTTGTGCTATATCAAATCAATTCAACACTTCATAATCAACACTTGATACACATTGTAGTGATGTATCAATGTCACACAAAATCCGGTTTAAGAGTCCATCCCCTATCTTTTCTTAAACCGTGGAGTATATCTCCTATCTCCTTCCACACAACACAATGTATATAAACATCATCATATATATGTTCATTTAATACACAAATTCGATGTATTATTACAACCGTCATATTCGATGACATTTCAATTGATTAGTTTTAGTTTGCCTAAGTATCATGCATTGTCTACAACAATCACGACTATCCTCCACCGATAGCCCAAAGCAGTTATTTCTAAACAGAAAATAAATGCTACAACAGATATATATAATCTCAACATTTTCAAAGTGAGTGATTAATGAATCCAACTCCACCATTCTACCTCATATTGAGTCGATTTTATTATTTCCAGCTCAATTTTATATTTCCGTATTAATTGCCATTAATTACAGTAATGACCTAAATATACCCAAACATGACATTTTCCCATTTTTTTAAATATTGACCCAAAGGCTCAAATATTATCAAAAACATCAATAATCTCCATTTTTAAACCCAAAACACACAGGTGTGAGTTAATTGAACAAAACCCCTGTTTTCAACATTACACATCTCCAACCTTAAGTTCTCAAATCAAACCATCTATACAAATAACTCAACATTTATGTTAAAACACATAAGAAAGAGTAGGAATCCCTACCTCAAATTCGGAGCTGAAATGGAGAAAATGAAAAGAGTTGAAACCCCAAAATCAACGACGATGAAATTCGATCTGCACCACACACAACAAAGCCCTCGAGAAATTACACAACTTTAGCGAAGGAACTATGGCCAAAATCCCAATGGAACTATGGCCAAAATCCAGCTCGGCACAACTAAAATTTATATAACTCGAGCTCGGCTCGTAATGGCTCATTAAACCAAGAAAAAATCATAGAAGCTGATAAGCTAACCCTTTGCACTTGCACTTATATAGAAGTTTGTCCACCTTAAAATGTATTTTGTAATCGATGTGGGACTTCCAACAAACGCACCAAACGACGTCATTTGGCACAACATTTTCATCCACTCTTTGAGTCCCACATCGCTGAGAGAGGAAACATTTTGTGTCCAAATGCTTATAAAGTGGTGAATTGTTGGCTCAGTAGTCAACGAAAGAAAAGCAAAGGTAAACCTTTCAACACAAAATGTGAAACCCTATGCTCGAGCGTGAAATACGTTCTCCCAGTATTTTTGCGGACATAGGTCAAGCAACTTCGAATGCATTTTGAATTTTTGTTTTGAGGGCGCACCTCAACCCTCGATATGCCGCCTTGAACCCGCGAGTTGACCGGGCAGCTCGAGCCAGAGACGCCCTTGATTCCGCCAAGGCACGCCTCGACCTGGCGGGCATCGCCCCTAGACCCCATGAGGGCGCCTCCTCGACTAATCGCCCACCAAGTGGCAAAACATAAAAGAATGATTGAAACCAGGATTGCTACAATAATGAAAGTGAAAAGGATTGACATATATATATATATCTGTGAATGTGGATTGGTTATGAAAGAGATGTACGTCTATTTATATGAGTTAAAAATTTATCAAATGCCAATGTTTTAGTTATCGCTCATATTATGTTTAGCATATCTCTACTGGGCATTGGCTCACCCTATATGGGACATCATTTTCAGGTTCAGGTGATATGCCACCTCCAAGGATGTAGCTTGAGAGACTTTGAGGCTAATAGATCTTTTTGTTATTCTCTTTTGATATTACATGTAAATTCAAGCCAAGGGCTTAATGTCTATTTGAGTTAGTACTCTCTTTTTGCAACCAAGTGTTGGCTTAGAAAGTTGTAAGCCTGTGGGGCATTTACTTTTGTTGTCAACATGTAATACTTTTGTAATGAATACTCTGATAAATAGAAATATGCTTTATTCTCTCATGTCTATGGATGTCTTGAATGTTGGGTTTATATGTATTATTTTGAGGGCGTTACAACTTGGTATCAAAGTGTACTGGGTTTGAATACTTTGGGTACGTGGGAAGTGGTTAGTACCGCAGTGGGTTTGTTTCGCTTGTTAGAGACTTAGATGTAATGTTATGTACTTATGTGATAACATGCTTATGTGACTATATGGGTATGGGATTTAATTTCTTGGATGTTGATTGGATCCTTGGGTTTCTGGGAGTCCTGTTGGAAAAGCACTTGATCAATGATGTTTCTAACCAAAACTCTAGCAACGCCACGGCACTGTCATTATCCGGAAATGAAATTCGTAAGTGCTTATGTGATTAAGTGCTTACGTGGAGTGAATTACAGTTGTCCATTGCATTAGGACGTGAGTGATATAGTTTCGGCACATTTGTGAATGTGCTAATGTCTTCGTTACTTTTATTAGGATGTCAGGACGAGGACGTGGTGGTAGGTGTGGTAGGCCTAGGAGGTAGGAGATGCCTATACTGGATGAGATTCTGGCGCAACAGGAGGGGTTTGGTCAGGCCAATGTGGCCGAGCCAGTAGGTCAGCAAGCCATGGGCGCCTTAGCCCACGAGATGGCAGGAGTATTGAGGGAATCCATGGGCATTCTCAGAGTTGAGAATCAAGCCCATGCCCATGTTGCTGAGGCAGGGCCTTCTTTTCTAAAGAGGGAGTTTTTTCGGTCGAATTCGGATGAGTTCTTGGGTGATCCAAAAGAGCCACTGAAGGCTGATGAGTGGCTTGAGCAAATGATGAAGACGTTGGAGATGCTAGGCATCAAAGACGGAGCCTTGAGGGTGACCTTGGCGTCCTTCTAGCTGAAGGGAGACGCAGGTTAGTGATGGAAGTTTGCTCGAGGTCGTATTGGTGGGACTTGGGAGGCTTTCGTTGATGCCTTCTAGGATAAGTTTTTGCCTTCCGCTGTTAGGGAGAAGTTGAGGGATTAGTTCTGTCAGCTCAAGCAGCTGAATACCCCAATGGCCGAGTTTAAGGCTGCATTTACCAATTTATCGAGGTTTGAACATAAGCTAGTGGGGTCTGAGGAACGTCGTTGTCTTGAGTTCAAAAAAAAGGTAAGGACTGGGCTTAAGCTTAGGGTTGTTAGGTCCATGACTCGGGAGTATGGGCGCCTTGTGGATGCTGCAGCCTATCTTGAGATTATTATGCATGAGGAGGAGGAGAGGATGAGGGGCTCCAAGAGGAGTCAGGATGGTCAGGGGAATGGTAGGAGGCAGAGGGGTTCTAACCCTCAGCAGTCCTAGGGTGCATTTGCGAGATCTACCTTTCCAGTACCGAGTGCAGGCTCTGAAAGAGGTAGTTAGGGAGACTTTACCTGTTACAAGTATGGTTAGCTAGGCTACAAGTCTCTAGCTTGCCTGCAGAGGGGAGGAGGGCAGACAGCAGCTTCATCTTCGGTTCGTCCTCAGAGCCAGAGTCAGGGCAGAGGCCAGTTGTTCTCTTGTTACCATTGTGGTCAAGCGGGGCACTTGAAGAGGTTTTGCCCATAGTTGAGTGGTACATCGATCGATTCGGGCCTCGAGGGCCAATCAGGGAGCCTCTTGGGCTCAGTCTGTGCAGCAGTCTTTTGCTCCAAGAGGTGAGCAGGTAGATCAGAGGCCTTTAGGGCGCGTGTATGCTGTTATAGCGCAGGATCTTGTATCGGCTCCATCTGTTGTGGGAGGTACCTTTCTATTTTGCAACTCGGTTGCTAATGTGTTGATTGATACAGGTGCATCACATTCCTTTATATCTGCTGCATTTGCATTTGTTTTGGGTTTGGAGTTGGCACAGTTAACATCTCCTATTTGTGTTGTATCACCTATTGAGAGTGAGTTGATTTTGAAACAAGGGTGTAGAGGTTGCGATATAGAGGTCGCTGACCGCTGGCTTCCATTTTCTTTTGTAGTAATGGTATGTTGGGTTTTGATGTAATTTTGGGTATGGACTGGTTATCGTCATACCGGGCTGTTATTGATTGCTACCGCCAGAGGGTTACTGTATGTACCTTGAGCGGGGATTATTTTCATTTCTTGGGGGATAGGGTTGGTAGTGTTTTGACACCAGTGTATGATCCGCGAGGGCGGAGCAAGCTTAGTTGCCTTATCGCTAGCTGTATGAGTAGTGAGTGTGATGAGATCCAGGCTAAGTGGCCGAGAGTGGTTTATGAGTATTCGGATGTTTTTCCCGAGGACTTTGTTAGTTTACCACCTCATCGAGAGATCGAGTTCTCTATTGATTTAGTGCCTGGCACGACACCGATTTCTATAGCACTGTATCGTTTTGCCCCAGCTGAATTGAGTGAGTTGAAGATTCAACTCTAGGAGTTGCTAGATAAGGGCTTTATTCGCCCTAGTGCTTCGCCGTGGGGAGCACCAGCTCTCTTTGCTAAAAAGAAAGATGGGGTTTTGAGACTTTGTATTGATTACTGAAAATTGAATTGGGCTACGGTTAAGAGCAAGTACCCCATGCCCCGTATAGATGATTTGTTTGACTAGTTGAAAGGGTCCCGTTGTTTCTCTAAGATAGATTTGAGATCGGGTTACCATCAGTTAAGGGTCAGGGAGGAGGACATCCCGAAGACGGCATTTCGTACGCGGTATGGCCATTATGAGTTTCTGGTGATGCCTTTTGGGCTCACTAATGCACCGGCACTGTTTATGGACTTGATGAACTGGATTTTCCGAGAGTTCTTAGATCGTTTTGTGGTCGTCTTCGTAGACGACATTCTGATTTATTCACCATCTGAGGAGGAGCACGAGGAACACTTGAGAGTGGTCCTTGAGTTGCTTAGAGCCCATCAACTGTATGCCAAGTTCGGGAAGTGTGAGTTTTGGCTAAGAGAGGTTAAGTTCTTAGGCCATGTGGTCTCTGGGGAAGGGGTGTTAGTTGATACATCCAACATAGAGGCAGTGCAAGATTGGGCACAGCCTAAGAGTGTTTTTGAGATCCGCAGTTTTCTGGGATTGACCGGTTATTATCGTCAGTTTATGAAAGATTTCTCCAGGCTAGCTTTGCCATTGACTAGATTGACATGGAAAGGGGTCAAGTTTGTATGGAGTGAGACTTGTGAAAAGTCGTTCTAAGAGCTTAAAATTAGACTTACCATCGCTCTAGTTTTGATTATTCTGGATAAGGGTTTGGCTTATGCAGTGTATTGGAGAGGGTTTGGGTTGTGTGTTGATGCAAGAGGGGAAAGTGGTAGCCTATGGCTCACGGCAATTGAAAACACATGAGAGGAATTACCCTACACATAACCTAGAGTTAGCAGCTGTGATTTTTGCCTTGAAGATTTAGAGGCACTACCTGTATGGTGAGAAGTTCGAGATGTTTTCGGATCATAAGAGTCTGAAATATCTGTTTACACAGAAAGACTTGAATTTGAGGCAGAGACGGTGGATGGAGTTTATCAAGGATTACGACTTTGAGTTACATTACCACCCGGGAAAGGCCAATGTTGTGGCCGATGCCCTTAGTAGGAAATCCATTAGTGATATAGCTTGTATAGCCATCCGGGAGTGGGACATATTGGGTGCACTTGGCGAGTTTGATTTACTTATGGGTGAATCTTTTGAGTCTGCAGCCTTGTTTTCTGTAGTTGCGCAGCCTACACTTGTGAATCGGGTGTTAGAGGCACAGAGTAGTGACCTTGAGGTAGAATCCCTCCGGGAGAATATCTCTAGTGGGAAGGTTGAGAAGGGTTTGACTGTGTATCCTGACCTGAGTGTGAGCTACCGAGACTGTTTGTTTGTGCCAAAGTCTTGCCGAGAGGAAGTACTCTGAGAGTTTCACCATTCACGCCTTGCGGTGCATCCGGGAGGCACTAAGATGTATCGTGATTTGGGTCGCCAGTTTTGGTGGTAGGGTATGAAGAAGGATGTGGCAGTTTTTGTATCTAAGTGCCTTACTTGTCAGCAAGTGAAGGCCGAACATCAGAGGCTAGCGGGTTTGTTACAACCCTTGCCTATAGCCGAGTGGAAGTGGGAGCATGTCACGATGGACTTCGTTGTAGGTCTTTCGAGGACTCAGCGGGGTAGTGATGCTATTTGGGTGGTCGTGGACCGGTTAACTATGTCGGTGCACTTTATCCCTATGCGCGTGAAAGATTCGGTAGATCATCTTGCCGACCTATATATTCGGGATATAGTGAGGTTGCACGTGGTCCTAGTGTTGATCGTCTCAGATAAAGATCCACGTTTTACTGCTAGGTTGTGGCAGAGTTTGCAGAGTGCTTTGGACACTAGATTAACCTTTAGTAGGGCTTATCATCCTTAGACTGACGGGCAGTCTGAGTGTACTATTCAGATCCTTGAGGATATGCTTCGAGGCTATGCCCTTGACTTTAGTGGGTCATGGGAGAGGCACTTGCCCTTGGTGGAGTTCGCCTATAACAACAGTTTCCAATCGAGTATTGGCATGGCACCATTTGAGGCCTTGTATGGCGGACCGTGTAGGTCTCCAATGTGTTGGGCCGAGGTGGGTGATGTACCTTTGTTGGGTCCGGAACTGATTCGGGAGACGACGGAGAAAGTTAAGCTTATCCGTAAGAGGCTTGTTACAGCCTAGAGTCGCCAAAAGAGTTATGCCGACCGTAGGAGGAAGCTTTTGGCATTTGAGGTGTGTGATCACGTCTTTTTGAAAATATCACCTAGGCGGGGTTTGATGAGGTTTGGGAAGAGTGGGAAGTTGTCCCCTCAATTTACTGGTCCCTTTGAGATCCTTGAGCGGATTGGGGAGGTTGCATACCGTTTAGCTTTACCGCCACAGTTGTCCAGAGTGCATGACGTGTTTCATGTAAGTATGCTTTGGAAATACGAGCCGGATCCGTCACATGTATTGGACTGGACCGACTTACAGGTTGATAAGGATGCCTCGTATGAGGAGAGACCGGTGCGGGTCTTGGATAGGCGGGACCAAGTCTTGCGAGGCAAAACGATACCCTTGGTAAAAGTTTTGTGGAAACATCACGGGGTGGAGGAAGCCACTTGGGAACGCGAGTTGGAGGTCTGTGAGAAATATCTGGACTTGTTTGTTAATGTTTAGCCATGTATTGGAAACTTTGTTTGTTGATAAACTCTAAGAACATTGTATATATTTTGGCTCATGGAAATATTGTAATGGTTGAGTATGCCTTGGAAATGGAAGTTTAATTTAACATTGTATATGTTAAATGTGTTGTAGAAATCCAATGTATCATTAACACTGAATATGTTGTTGAATTATGGAATATGTGTGTTGAAATTGGTGAATTTCAAAGGAAGGCATGATTGATGATGCATGTTAAGAAAATATATTGTAAATTGCCTCTTGAAAAGAGATGGGGTGACTGGTAATGGGTCAGGATGTTGAATATTGAATTATAATATTGTTGAGAATTGAAAAATCACAATGTTGAAACTTATAATTAATTTCAGGGACGAAATTCTTTAAGGGGGGGAGGTTATAGCGATCCCAGTTTTCCCTCTAATGGTTGTTGTATTCCGGACTCGGTTCCATGGATGTCGGTTGTTGCATATATTTCATTTCCGTCCTTTAATTCTTTGTATTTGAGTTTTAGGATGTGGTGGGCAGGTTTGTAATAGGTTGGTTAAGTTTTAGTCTCTAATCTTTTTGCCCAGATTTTTGATGATCCGCTTGAGCGGGTCTTGTTGCGCTCGAGCGGAGTTTGTATCCTTTTAGCATTTTGTGCGTCTGCAAGTATACTGCAGAAGTGTTTTTCGCGCTCGAGCGGAGTTCCTTGCGCTCGAGCGGGTATTCGAAGTCTATAAAAGTATTGGAGGAGTGTATTCTACGCTCGAGCAGGTCTCTTTGCGCTTGAGTGAGTAGTGCTTTGCTGTTGTGCCTTGGCGTTCGAGCGGGTATTTTTACGCTTGAGCGGGTGAAGTTTTTGTGTCTTGCGCTCAAGCGGACTATACGTATATCAGATCGCGACTGTGTCATTTTAAATCACTTTTTCGACTCTCTCTCTCTCTCTCTCTAACTTTCCAAAACCCTAATTTGAGAGCTTCTCTTACTACAATACACATTCTCTCTACAAATCCTTCTAGTCCTAGTGATCTTCCACCCTAATCCCTTTGTAAAAAGTGTGGAGCTTGGTGTGGACTTCATTTCTATTCGAAAAAGTTGGTGTTTGGAGCATCTTGGATTTCCACCTTCATCTCCTTTGAGTCTCTTCACTTGAGGTAGGGATAACTACTCATATTTATGGCCTTTGACGTAAACTTGTGGCCATTTTGATTTAATGTTGAAGTTGGAAAATTTTGGGTGTTAGGGTTTCAAAACTTGAAATATATAAAGAGGGGTTTTGTTCCTTTTGAACTATACATGTGTATATGGATCTTAAAATGAGACTATTGAAGTTCATTGATAATATTTGGACCTTTGGGTCAATGTTGAGAAAATGGGGAAAATGCCCTAGTTGGGTTTAATCGGGTCATTGGTGTAATTAATGAAATTAATCATGAGAATATGAAATTGAGTTATAAACCATGAAATTGGGAAGTTATGAGATTGAATGGTGTAGTTGTATTAGTTAATCACTCACCTATGAAATTGTTGATAATTTATTTGTCTAAATGAATTTATTACCTGTTTAGAAATAACTGCTTTGGGCTATTGGTGGAGGATAGTCTTGGTTGTTGTAGACACTGTATGTTGATTAGGAAAAACTGAAACTAATCACATTGAATATGTCATTAAATATGACGGTTGGAATAATACATCGAATATGTGTATTGATTGATCATTGTATATGATAACTGTTTAAATACATTGTATATGTATGTTGTTTGGGAGAAGATAGGGGATGTACTCCAAGGTTTGAGAGGAGATAGGGGATGTACTCTCAAACCTATTTGGGAGGAGATAGGGGATGGACTCCATTGATAATTAAGTTGGCCGGAGTGTCCAGGGTGAAAGTCCCAAAATCTTGATTTCGTTTGCATAACGTAGATGAATTGAAGTGTTAAAGTATTATTGATATGAGTTGTAATCTCATATTAAGTGATTATGAATGGAAGTATTGAAATGTTAATGATGTGAGTAGTAATCTCATTATAAATTGTCTGGATGAATAGAGAACCATATCTATGAATTGGTTTGGATAATGAAAGTGAAAAGGATTGACATATATATATATATATATCTGTGAATGTGGATTGGTTATAAAAGAGATGTACGTCTATTTATATGAGTTAAACATTTATCAAATGCCAATGTTTTAGTTATCGCTCATATTATGTTTAGCATATCTCTACTGGGCGTTGGCTCACCCTATATGAGACATCATTTTCAAGTTCAGGTGATATGCCACCTCCAAGGACGTAGCTTGGGAAGCTTTTGAGGCTGATAGATCTTTTTGTTATTCTCTTTTGATATTACATGTAAATTCAAGCCAATGGCTTAATGTGTATTTGAGTTAGTACTCTCTTTTTGCAACCAAGTGTTGGCTTGGAAAGTTGTAAGCCCGTGGGGCATTTACTTTTGTTGTCAACATGTAATACTTTTATATTGAATACTTTGATAAATAGAAATATGTTTTATTCTCTCATGTCTATGGATGTCTTGAATGTTGGGTTTATATGTATTATTTTGAGGGCGTTACATGGCCACCTTTGTTTGGCAAATTAGGTTGAATGGGATTTTTAGTGAGGGGGTGGTTAGTGAAAAGATTGTTAATGTGTTGATTATTAGTGAAGGGATTAAGTAAAAGTATGTTTATTTTAAGAATAGTGTGGGAGATGATTAATGATGGATTGTTAAATTATTTTTAAATTAAATAAATTAAAAAATTATTTCTATGTTAAAAAATTAAAATAAATATTAAAACCAAATGTGCACTTGGGATTGTTAAAAAGAAAAAAAATTGCACTGTACTGGACATCTAGGTAGACATCTGGGTAGACGACCAGACACATTGTGTAGTGACCCTAATTTTCTTAAGTCATTTATTTATTATTATGATTATTATTATCTTATTTTATTTTGGGTGATGCACCGATAAATCTCAAATCTTTATCTTATGACCCATTTGATCCTATGTTTTATCTTATGATCCAATTAGTCCCAAGCTAATGTTAATGCCAAAATAACCAGTGTTACACTATGTTTTACGCTTTTTAGTAAGGGTAAATGAGGAAAACCCCAACATGATATTGACTGAAATGCCCAAAACTCTATAGATATTTGTTTCCCCTCCAAACAAACATTAACAGAACATAATAAAAAATATCAACAACATCAAACATTAAAACATCAACAAACATAAACAAAACATCATGAAACACATCAACAACATCAAATATTAACAAAACATCATCAAACATCATCAAAAAATTGTAAACATCATCAACATTATCAAAAAAAATTGTGAACATCATCGACATCAACAAACATCATCAAACATTCAAACATCATCACCAATATATTCGAACATCATCAAACATATGTGGTAACATCATCACCAATATATTATGTCGTCAAACATATGTCGTAACTACCAACATATGTGGTAACATCATCACCGATCTTTATAATTTCCCAGGAAATCATTCCACTTTCTATTGGTAACTATCAATATAAATTATATTCGAACATCATCAATCATTCCACTTTCCAGGAAATCACAGCGAGGCCACACGGCAGCAGCCTTTTCCACAATCGCGCCTCTGCCGCTGCGGCCACCGAGGCCTCGCTCGAACTGCTCTCTCCGCCTCTCTCTCTCTCTTTCTCTCTCTGCGTCGCTCCTCTGCCGTTACTCCTCCGCCCTTCTCCGTTGCTCCAATCGCACCCTCATCCGCTCCTCCAACCGCAAGATCCAGATCCACCACCACCACCGCCGCCAGATCTCAGTTTTACTCTGTCGAAGTCACTGCCAATGTAGATCGGCTCATCTTTTGAGAACTTGAAGCCGAACACATGTGTGTATGCCGAAAGGAATTGGAATTCATGGTGTAGTGTTATGCGGAACTTCATTTACCCATTTCATAGGGCTTTTTTTGCAAACAACACACTGTGATTCCGTGGCTATATGGCTCTCAACAATCTCAAGATAATTTTTTTATTAGACCCAGAAATTAGTTCATCTAGATCTGATGTTTATTTAATGATGTCATTCAAATTATGGTTTGTAAATTTTACGTGTTTATTTTGCTTGTTCGACTTAACTCTGATGATGAAACAAACATACGGCAAAGAAGCTATTCAATGAATCTATCTAGTTGCAGAGAGAGAGAGTAATATTAAATGGAATCAAATCACACCTTCAAAAATCTGACAATACATTAGGACTAAATAGTATACAACAAAACTTAAAGGACTAAATGGTTTAACTTTTTTAAGGATAGTATTTATGGGTAATTTTTCCTTTTATTTTTGGCTTTATTGATTGTGTGGGTCACATGAGAATTTAATGTGGTAATTAATTAATTTAATGTGTTATTTAATTATATATAATTAATCTAAAAATTTTAATATTTATATTTATATAAAAAAAGACATTATTGATATAGATTTTATATAAGATATTTATATTTATATATGTTATATTTGTGATTTATTTGTAAAAAAAAAATATTAATAGGTTATTATATATTTAGACCTAGGTTTATTAGGTTCTAATCTTAATAGAGTGTAAAAGAATTGGCACCCTAGCAGCAGCTGTGAAGAAGAAAAGTCGAGAGAGAGAGAGAGAGAGAATTAGTGCCAAGAGAAAGAGAGGGACAGCAGGAGGAGAGGAAAGAAAAAAAAAATATTAGGGTTTTGTTTTGCTGGTTCTATTAGTTCTTCAAATATTTCATAGATTTTCAAAATAATATTGTGAGTACAAAACCCACTTTCATTGATTTATGTTTAATTCATTAATTTTATTTTATTTATTTGATGTTAGTTCGATTTTGTGTTTATATAAAGATGATTGATTAATTTTAATTATTTTGTTTAATTATGTATGTAAGGTTTATGGTTTTTAGTTGATTGATTGATTTTGATTATTTTGATTAGTTGTGTATGTCAGATTTAGGGTTTTTATATGGATTTATTTTATGGTTGTAATAACCCTCATTATTATATGAAACTAAAATTAATATGGTTATATGAAATTAAAATTAATTAAGAACCTACAGATAAATTCTTTATACTCCACCATGACTCCATAGATTGTTATTTTATTTGAGTAATGGTGAGAAACAGTGTATATATATAAAAAAAAAAAAAGTGAAGATTGTGAGATTTATTTGAATACCTTAGACTTGGCATTGTTATGTTTATTCTCATGTGTGAGATGTTGTGTATATATATATTGTTTCCTCGTTCTCATGAGTAGACGAGTGCTTTGATTTACGCGCGTACGTATATGCTAACCATCCGGAGAGTGTGAGTCAAACTCGGGACAATATCCCGGTGCAAGTTTGGCTTTGGAGTGGTGTTAGGTATACGGAAGGCACATGGGATATATGTGTAGGTCGGAAGGGGAGGGCCAAAGTGGCGGAGTTAAGGTACAAAAATTTAATTATGAGTTTATTGATTTGTATATCTTGAAAAATAGTAATCGACCTCAATAAATTATGAAATTTGAGCAGAGGCCTGTATACGTGATTTTGGACAACTTTTGTGTTGTAGCTTTTTATTAAAAAGATCGATTAGAACTTATAATCGGATTACCTTGGTTATTGTCGGTTTGATTCATTTTGGTAATGTAGATTTTATAGGCTGTTTTAACCCACGAAACGAGCTCATTTTTATTGGTTTCGCGTAAACTGAAGTAAAACATTATTCTGCACACTTTTCATGTTTTGAAATTTTTCGAAAAAAATCATCTTAGGGCAATTTTTGTTCGTTTTCAGCTTCAGATTTCTCGATTGAATTTCGTCTAGATTTTTAGATCAAGTTTTTCTCTTAACTTGTTCAGTTTCTATTAAATTCATTTGCATTGTCTTTTAGGAAATTTGATTCTGTACAACTTTTATTCTTTGAGTTTTGGTCAATTCAAATTATTTAAGAAGGAAACGGTGCATTTTTATACGTATTTAGCAAGTTACTTATGATTAATTTATACTAACATTATTTAATTTTTTTTTTTTGCAGGATGGTGGGTCTTGCTAACTTTTTATGCAAGGCTGACCCACCATATTTCTATTTCTATTTTTTTTATTTTATAATAAATTTATATCTCGTTGTATACGGACAAGAAACTAAATGCCACCGTATCTCGAGAAACTACCCATTCGTCTCCGTGCGGTTGGAACTACTTGTCTTGTCCTATAATAAGAATTAAATGTATTTTTGTCTGTATCTGGTGGACACGTGGGTGTTAGATCTTGTACTCATACCAGTATACTTGTATACTGACCCGTTTTGTCTCTTGACAACTTGAGTGTGTTCTGTTTGAGCGCAGCCGAGCTTTTTTTGCAAGATTAGTAGAGGCTTTGGGGGTGACAAGAAATAACTATGATCGTAGGACATGTCGTTTGGAGTTCTTTTATATTTCTTGAGCTTAGGGTTGATACTAATTTATGTATTTATTATTTTTTTTAATGACTTTAGGATTGAAATAATTTGGCATGGTTTGTAACCGTACTTTATTTAAGTTGTTTTGACTATTTATTGTTACCTTGATATTGAGGTATTGGTCAGTTATGAATTTATGGTGGATGGTTTGGTTTGCGTTTAGTTTTTTTGTTTCACCCCTAAGATTTGGATGACGGAATATTATTGGGGTTAGTCCTAATTTAATATTTAATTGTCTAAATTTTGGGGCGTGACAGAATGAAGCCCCTCATTGTTTTATTAATCCTACTCGTTTCCCAGTCAAACTAATCCCCCTACTAAGGAGGATCACTAAGCCATCCAGACTGTGAAGCCAACCTCTTCAACCAACACCAAGCTTGCTATGAGTAGTACTCAAGTAATCCTACTCCAATCTAGCCATTGAAGTGGCCAAACAAACGGGACCTATGGTCTCATCTTGGCTCGAACTAATCTTGGCCCCCAAGATTAAGACTTATGGATGAGATATTGGTTTAGATTTTATAAGGGAAAATAATACCACAATGGTGTTAAGTAAAAACAATTATGAATTCATAGAAAAATAAAATATTTTAATTATTAAAATGAATAAATTTCAACATTGTTTTTTCTTCCACCATTGTGGTGGTGTTATTTTTTCATTTTATAAGAAGTCTGGATCGTACTGAGCTGTTAATTGGTCAAAGCCCATCCAAGTCTTGTACTTAGGCAACTAGGTAGGTATGACCCGACCTGAAGGGACTAAATATAAAATGGGTTGGATCCAAGCCTTGGGTCGGCCTAATCCATTAGACTCAAGGCCTGAGAAGCAGGATAAGCAAGTGGGCCAGTCAAATTAGCCCAATTACATCGTTAACAATCCACCCAAGTTCTCAAGCACTTGGGCCCAACCTGTAGTGGAAAAGTCAGCCCAGCCACGATGTTGGGTTGGGCCGAGCCGCAGGATCTTATCCTTGGACCGAACCCAAAAGGTGCTGCTCCCATAGAAAGATATCTTACTGGGCTAGCCCATCTCTACAAACAATCTCGTAGAGGGCCGAGCCGAGGCACGATGGTACCGAACCAAAGGGGCCTAACAGAGAAATATGGAAGCTGTGAATGCATACACATGGAGGGTGCCACCTCAGCTGGTCCTCTCCTCCTAGAATCATGGAAACAGTTGATCAAAGGAATGTGATCTATTACAAGCATGGTTACAATGAGTATATACACCCCTGGTCAACTACCAGATGGTCCCCCACCTTGGGCAATGCTAAAAGGAAACTTTGCAGCACCAGAGCTCCATGAAACCATCATGGGCAACAAGCAAAGAGTTCTATATAAACTACACTGACTTCACACTGAATGTAACTGATCTAAGCTGAACTATACTCACCAAAACACAACTCGCAACACTGAGAGAGTATCCCTCATCTTCTCCGATCTCTCACACCCACACCAGAGGGGTTATCCGGCCACTCCGGCCGGGCAGCTCTAACGTTGTTTACTGTTGTAGGGTCTCGATTCCTGAATAGTCTAATCAAGTGCGGAGCTTTGATCCACAATCATCTAGTGCGGTATTCGGTACGCACAATTGGTGTGGTGAATGTGGACGGCTTTGTCTCTAAGTTCTATGCTTGATTCCAGTGATGGGGATTAAGGACATCCCACCTTCGGCACTGACTCCACAAACAGAGAAGACAAAGGATAAAGGCTTGGCACTCCTGACAGTCCTGGAAGAACAAACTGGAAACAACAGCCGAATTCCCGAATTTGTTGAGCATTGATTGCTCTTCGTTGGAGGTTCTTCTCATCATTTTCTACTAGAGAAGGATTACAGGGATCGAATCATTGACTCCATGGGAATGGAGATATAGAAACTGAAAGCATAACTAAAAAGGGTGATGGGTGACCCGACAGAGAAGAGGACTGATGCAGAGCCCTTTCGCTTGCGACAGAGAAGCCCATCCCGAGAACCACTAGTAAAGAAGGTTCCCAGAAATGAGTTTGGGCAGCAAAGCCAACTGATCCTGGTACAAAGTGAGACGGCGAGCAGCCACACCCGTGGCTCACGCTGGAGAAAGGCTAAGAGGTAGAAAATAGCTAGCCAGTAGACAGAGTACCCTCCTCAGGATCTTCGTACTTGGCTGATTGGCAACAAACAAGATGAGCAACGACGAGATCACCTTGACTGTATTATCCATCAGAGAGAGCACCGAGCATTGGATCGGCTCGTCTTATCCCCATTCTTCCTAAAAATCGAGGCTATTTGACCTCCCAAGAAATTCACTCCACCAAAGTTCACGTCATATGATGGGAAGTTAGACCCATTGACGCACATCAGCCATTATCGGTAGATGATGTCCTTATGGAATCGAGACGAGGCACTGATGTGCAAAGTCTTCCCGTCCAGTTTGGGAGAATCTAGACTTCGATGGTTCGATTGTCTACTCACTGGCTTGGCCAGGTTCGTTTCCAACACTAAGATCCCGAAAGAGCCAGATACATTGTTCTGTCTCTGAAAGGAACAAGAAGAAACGCTGCGCAATTATGCTAGGAGGTATTGGGAGAGGTATAATGACCAGGAGGAAAACATTTGCAGCGAACAGATGGCCATGATGTCTTTTAAACACGGTCTGCACCTGGAAAGTAAGTTGAGACAGTCACTTACTAAGCATTCGGCCACAGCACTGAAAGATTTGCGTGCCAAGATTAAGCAGTACGTTCACCTTGAAGACAATCAGATCCCCATCGAGGTAGCATCAACTGAACAAACAGCTCGGCACAAAAAAGAGTGGACTGAGGGGAACACTGAGGACTCATAGTGAATGAAGTAGACAAGTGCAAATCCCATGAAGCAGTTGTCACCGTATTTAAGGAACCAATCTATCGTATTTTGGAAAAGATCAAGAGAGAGCCATTCTTTATTTGGCCGCCAAAAATGTTGAGAGATCCAGCTTGGCACAATCAGAAGCTCAGATGCACCTATCACCAAGACATGGGGCATATGACTCAGAATTGCAGAGCATTGAAGTAACACCTAGAAGACTTGGTAGCTGCTGGATACCTCTGAGACTACATTGATTAGGATGAAATGGTGGTCGAACAAGGGAACCCTTTACCAGAACCAAACATTGAGCATCCTCTTCGATTGGTAATAAATGTAATCTATAGAACAACTAGCCACAAGCATGAAGAGGCACTTCAAGAAGAAATTGCCAAAGCAGTGCAGATTTAGTAGGTCATGTCAGTAGGGCCTACGTCGAAAAAGATACGCACAGTACCTAAGCCCCTTTGTGCACTGTTTCATTTACTAGAAAGGATTTAGAAGGTATTCAGCACCCACATACTGATGCACTGATTATAACTGTGGGAATTAGGAAACGATTTGACGTAAAACGAGTCCTGGTAGATCAGGGTAATGCAGCAGATATATTGTATTACAACTTGTTCAGAAAGCTTGGTCTCTCTGAGCAACATCTCACCCCGGCGGCAGCTCCATTGGTCGGCTTCAATTCATAGCCTGAATAGCCACTTGGCAAGATAGTGTTGCCAGTTGTGGTTAGGACAAAGACCTTGCAAATAGAATTTCTTGTTATTAATACACCTTCTCCTTACAATGCCATACTCGTTCGTTCTTAGATTCACCAAATAGAGGTGGTCCCCTCAACCTACCACCAGCTCATCCGCTTCCCAACGGAATACGAAGTAGAGAAGATCTCGAGGGACTAAGTTGCGTCTAAACATTGCTTCATGGCAGCTATGAAGGCTAAACAACTTTGTAATCGGGTACAGACAGTTGAAGTAGCCGAACAGCCAGTCTTGGAGGATGTAGGAGGAACCCTAGCGAAAAAGATAGTAGAGGATTTAGAGAAAGTCCTAGTAAAGGAGGATGACCCAGAAAAGTACTTCCTTATCGGTACCTCACGGGCATTGATGAAAAACTTCAGCTGCTGGATTTGCTGAGGGAAAATATGGAGGTATTCGCATGGTCATCGTATGATACTCTAGGGTTGAATCCAGATTTCGCTTGCCATAAACTCAACATCAACCCTTCTGCTCTGCCCATTGTGCAGAAAAGTCGAAGATCTTCAGTTGAGCACACTGAAGCAGTAATTGCCGAGGTTGAAAAACTCCTAGCATCGGGGGTGATTAGAGAAGTTCAGTACCCACAATGGCTGTCCAATACAATTGTAGTAAAAAAGAAGAACGGAAAATGGAGAGTCTACGTTGACTTCACCTGCCTAAATAGAGCTTGTCCCATGGACAGTTTTCCTCTACCTCGCATTGATCAACTGGTAAACTCAACAACGGGACATGAGCGTATGAGCTTTCTGGACGCTTATAGCGGCTATCACCAGATATCACTATTCGACCCAGATCAAGAGAACACAACATTCATTACTCTAAGAGGCATCTATTGCTACAAAGTAATGCCGTTCGGCATCAAGAATGCCGGGGCAACCTACCAGCGAATGGTCACTCGAATTTTCAAGGACCAGCTCGAAAGAACCATGGAAGCTTACATAGATGATATAGTAGTGAAAAGCAAGCTCGCTACAAACCACCTTACAGACCTCAGAGAAGTTTTTGGTATCTTGAAAAGCCATCAGCTTCGCCTTAATACCTCTAAATGCACTTTCGGGGTAGGAACAGAGAAGTTCTTGGGGTACATGGTGGTTCACAAAGAGATCGAGGTAAATCCGGATCAAATTAAAGAAATACAAGAGCTTGAAGTGCTAACAAAGGCTAAAGAGCTACAGAAGCTGGCCAGAATGGCAGCCGCCCAGAATCGATTCATCAACAAGTCTTCAAATTGAATGAAGCCCTTCTTTTAGCTACTGAGAAAAAAGGCTGGATTTGAATAGGGTCTTGAATGTACCGAAGCATTGCAAAGCCTCAAAAAATATCTTAGTACACCACCTCTCCTGTCCACTCCAGAACCCGGGAAAGAATTGTACTTGCATCTAGCAGTCTCATATCACGCCATAAGTGTGGTATTGATTCGAGAGGTTAAAAAGGAACAGAGGCCAATATACTACGTTAGCAAGACTCTACTAGATGTCGAGACACAGTACCTACCCTAGAAAAAGCTAGTTTACGCACTTCTCATCGCCTCAAGAAAGCTGCAACATTACTTTCAGGGTCACACCATCAATGTCCTCACTGAATTCCCCCTTAGATCTGTCTTCAGCCGAACAACGAAATGGGCGGTTGAACTTGGTGAGTGTGACATTCAATATCAACCGAAGCGATAATCAAGGCCAGTGTCTCAGAATAACGCCTCGCTGATTCGGACTCGGTTTTGTTGCGGTTCTCAATCTCGAACCAAAGAGTCCAAATCCGGCAAATCGTTTTTGAGAAAACAGATTTTTTGAAAAGAAGTGTCAAACATGGTGCTTTGCGGATAATGAGTCGCCACCTAAATATTTTAAAATGGGAAATTTAGGAAACCACGACTCGGTGCGAAAGGCCACGTGTCCTTCATCACCAAAGTTGGCTCGGGAACTTGGGTACGATTAGGAAGGTCACATCGTGAGCACCCTCTCGCCGGTCAAAGACCGGCCTCTACTAACCATGATATCTGTTTTGAAAACATTGTGAGTTCTTATTAGATTATTGGCCTAGGTTACTATGTGATGCTCGCATGACAAACAAGTATAGATGGGCGTCTGATTGGAACGAAACATTTCATGTTTGTTTGTTTGAAAATGATGTGATGGTGCTTGCCCAGCAAAGCTAAAATCTTGGTTGCCACCCTCGGGTGGGCTTAGAAAACATGGTTTTGCCACAATCTAGTGGGCTTAAAACAAACAGTCAATGCATTGTCCCAATTCAAATGACTCAACCTCCACCCACAGGCATTCAAGGCAGTTATATCACATAAGCAGTTAGCCTCATGGTAAGCATGCTATCATGGCAACACTCACACGCATGCAAGGATGCTAAAGCATAAAACTCACCGAGTACTCCAAGCCAAAACAGAAAACTGATTAGAAATCATGCATGATCCTAAGTATACTGCAATGCCTAATGCAACACATGCAAAGATGCAACTATAGCAGGCTCGGCTATTCTAAAGATGGCATATGAAATGCTACAACTATCAAGTACTCAACTTGGAATTGAAATACAGATGCAGTTTGTATGATGTGCCGAGCCCGATGCATGCAATACAGATGAATGACGCAAACATGCTGTCATACTGTATGCTAATTGAAATATGCCCTATATCTAACCATCCAAAGCGGGTAAATAAAAGGGAGAAAGAAATGGGGGTTGGAAGACATACATCACACTCACACACCCTTATTACATTTATGCCCTCGCGCAGAGGGTCCGAATAAATATACAGTCCGAAATAAAACAATATACAGTCCGAATAAACAGATTCTAATTAATTAACAAATTAATTATAAAAGAAGTAAAACTGGCATGCAAGCCAAGGACTGCCTCGCTTCTGATAGATGATGTATGCTGGGCTGCTTGGCGCGGAAATCCACTGGGATGCCTTGATTAGCCTCTGTTTGCACTTTTCTCGAAATGCGCGCCGGATTTCGAAAAGTCGTTGGTCCTCGATTTTGCTGTAACAGAGAGCAGGAAAAGGGCATAGCAATGTATTTCACAAATATATGCATGCCTCGATCCTCGTGCCACCAATCACGCATATCAATGCATGATGGCCGAGGAATCGGATTGCACAACTCAATATCAGATGAATGCAGATGAATGCTACAACAAAAACCTAACTCCATCATGGGTAATCCGGAGTGTCGGTAACTGGGGAATTGAGACACACTCCGTCACTCGGAGTACGGAATGTACCTCGTTTCCCGTGCGATATGCATGATATGCATGAAATGCAACTAATATGCAACCTAGCATGCGCAATGCCATGAAAAAGAGATGAAAATAAGATGCCTCGAAAAGCGTGCGCGCGGGCACGCAAACCGAGGTGATGACAAAATGAGAAAACCGGATAAAATCGAAGTGCCTCGAAATGTGTGCCCACAGGTGCGCAAATCGAGGCGATGATGAAAGAATGAAAATCGGATAAAACCGAAGTGCCTCGAAACGCGTGCCTACAGGCGCGCAAATCGAGGCGATGATGAAAGAATGAAAATTGGATAAAACCGAAGTGCCTTGAAACGCGTGCCCACAGGCGCGCAAATCGAGGCGATGATGAAAGAATGAAAATCGGATAAAACCGAAGTGCCTGGAAACGCGTGCCCACAGGCGCGCAAATCGAGGCGATGATGAAATAAAAATCGGATAAGGCAGTGCCTCAAAGCAGCGTGCCTAAAGCGCCAAATCGAGCGATGATGAAAGAATGAAAATCGGATAAACCGAAGTGCCTCAAACGCGTGCCCATAGGCGCGCAAATCGAGGCGATGATGAAATGAAAATCGAGATAAAACCAAAGTGCCTCAAACGCAGCGTGTCCACGCGCCAAATCGAGGCGATGATGGAATGAAAATCGGATAAAATTGAAGTGCCTCAAAATGCGTGCCTGGTAGCGCCGTCAGCGATGATGAAATGAAAATCGGATAAAACCGAAGTGCCTCGAAACGCGTGCCCACAGGCGCGCAAATCGAGGCGATGATGAAATGAAATGAAATGACACACGGAATGCCGCGATGGACTTACACCAACATGGGAGAGCCTCAGCTCACTCACATAGGAGGCCGTCGGATAAAACGGAGGTGCCTCGAAGTGCGTGCCAGCGCCAAATCGAGGCGATGATGAAATGCAATGAAATGACACGGAATGCGATGGACTTACACCAACATGGGAGAGCCTCAGCTCACCCACATAGGAGGCCGTCGGATAAAAACGAAGGTGCCTCGAAATGCGTACCCGCGGGCACGCAAACCGAGGCAAAGCATTAAGGCACAAAATGACATGCAAACATGCAACATGGAATTTCAGCAGCTACAAGAGGGGAAAACAGCCGAAACACAACCAAAGCACACCCAAAGCGAAAACGGTCCCGAAATGCGATAATATGCACGAAATGGCCTATAGCCATACTATACATGCAAAATATGATCATGGCAGCAAGAACAGTAGCAAGGCAGTCCCAAATACAGCATATTTCAGTAACAATCATGGCCAAAAGGGAGACATAGATATGGCAACAAAATCATACAAGATTAATGGCCAAAAGAGCATTACAATGGGAAGTGGTATATACAAACACCAAATGGACAAACTTTCTTCTACAACATGAAAGAGGGCCAAAAAATAAGCATATATGAAGAATATGGAAGCCTCTAAATCATAAGACAAACATGCTAGAAATGGAAGGCAAAATGGAGCCACAAAAGGGGTATAACATAAGACATGCAATCTATACATCAAATGACCAAACCTTCTTCATGAAACATGTAAAGGGGGTCAAAATAAGACTAAAGTCAGTAGGGGTCGAAGTCCCAAAAACAAACACAAATAGGTCAAAAATTGCATACAAAATATGGCACACTTGATGAAATTTGAAGGGGGTGGTATATACAATGGCCAAATGAAGTTGAGCTCCTCTACAATGTTGTAGAGGGGCTCAAAATAAGCAATAAAGCAGTAGGGGTCGGACCCCTAAAAAATAACACAAATAGGTCAATTTTAGCATGCAAAAATGTGACAAACTTGGTGAATATTGAAGGAACTAGTATATAGAAATACCAAATGAAGTTGAGCCCTTCTACAATGTTGTAGAGGGGCTCAATATGAGCACAAAAGCAGTAGGGGTCGGACCCCTAATTCTCAACCAATTAGAGTATATAAAAAGATCAAGAAAAAACCCTAAAAGTTGGTTTTGAATGCTTACCCTTGAAGACTTGTCTTTCTTTGCTTCTTGGCTTTGATTTGTAGCTTCTCAACCTCTGAAATTCACTTCCTAGCTGCTGGAATCAAAGTTGGAATGGTGAGGCTAGGTGTTGGTGAAGGAATCAAGCAAGACTTGGAGCTTTTTTGAAGGTTTTGGCTATGGAGATTAGGGTTTTTGTCTAAGTGTTCTTGAAGACAAATTTTTTAACCTTGAGGAAGGAGCTCTTGGTTCCTTTAAATAGGCACAAAAGGGGTGTAAAAGGGGAGGAAAAAGCACCCAAGCTTTCCCTCCCAAAATATCCCCCGGATGGGGAGATATTTTGACAAAAATATCCGGACAGCTGGAACAGGCTGGAAAGCAAGAATCTGGCCGGCCAGGTAGTTTTCTGGGAGGTGGCCGGCCAGCCCCCAGTCGGCCCGCCACTCACCATGGCCGGCCGGCCACCCCAAGAAAATGAACAGAAGATTTTCTGGCCGACCAGTATACCAAAGTGCCCTCCCATGTGTGTAGAACAAGGCCCCAAGGTTGGAATTTGGCAACACTGAACCATGAGTCACAACATAGAGTTTGAAGGAGAGGCCCAAAAATGAAACCCACAGTTTCTGGCCGACCACCATACCAAAGTGTCCTCCCAGATGTGTAGAACAAGGATCCAAGATTGAAATTTGGCAACAGGGCAGAGCCACAACATAGAGCTTGAAGGAGGCCCAAAATGAAACCCACAGTTTCTGGCCGACCACCATACCAAAGTGTCCTCCCATGTCCTCTGATCTCAGATATGTAACTTTGGTTGGAAGAAAATACCCCCAAGGTGTTCAACATTGGCCCGGAAGTGAGAAAAACGGGCTCCGGAGGAGCGAAACTGGCTATCTGGGATAATTGCTGGCCTCCCACCCCCCAGTGATCTTCCTGGTGTTGAAACAGAGGTACCTGCCAAGTTTGAACAAAAACCAATGAGAAATGAACGCTCGGGGCCAAAACCGAGCAATTCGGGATCCCGAAAATGAAGTGGCATCTGGCATACGGCAGCGAAGTGGATATCTGCAACTCCAGTGTCCCTCGGAATGACAAAACAGAGGTTCCTGCCAAAAATCAGAGAAAACTGATGCAAAATGAATGCTCGGGGCCCAAACCGCGTGATTCGGGGTCCCGAAAACCGGCTACAGGCACCGAAAGTGGCATACGGCCACGAAGTGGGCATCAGGGGCCCCAGTGTTCCTCGGAACTGTAAAACAGAGGTGCAAGCCAAAAACCGGAGAACTCGGAGATGGTTGGGCGGTCCCGAACCGAGGCACACGGCACAGACGATCCAGCAAGGGGCTCCGAAATGGGCAAAATGGCCTCTGACCACGAAAAAGTAGCTCACGGCCGGGAGATAGTCTCTGAGACCACTCCCTTCCTCGGGAAAGAAAGCAGAGAAAACCGAGTCGGTTGCAAAACCGAGACAAGGTAGAGAAAAGGGTTCGGGAGTCCGGAGGCAGGGCGCACGGCCGCGACTCTGAAACTCTTGAACGAGCACATGATGCAACATCACCGAGCGCTCAACCGGTGACGTCTGAGTCTTAAGGTCGGTCAAAATTGGGGTGTCTACAGTTGCCCCTCTTTGACAGAACTCGGAAGTCATAACAATGACGGGAGTGAATGTCAAAGCCTAGAGACGACCCATTTTTGACAAGGCCGAAGACTTAGACAAACATACAAGATGAATAGGTATGTGTGCCCGTAGGCAGGGGGGCAAGAATGCAAATGATATGCAAGAAGCCAGATGATCATGCAAGTGCAGCAAGCTGTAATGAAGCAAGTATTCGCAAATAGATGCAACAGTTTTAAGCAAGAATGCAAAGCAGCAAAGTAACGACTACATTTCATGCAGTTAGGAATGCGGAGAATCATTCAATTCTCGTCGCGTCTCACACGGAGAAGATACGATACCTGCGCGATTAAATGCAGTCGACCTCAAATGAACCGTTCATACAATATCGTGCTCGCAAAATAGAAATTCAACAAGAACAATATGCTAACAACATATATTCAATGCGATTCTGTGATTAGAAAGTTCGACACACGCAGTGTCGGCGAGTGAATGCATCGCAATGTGATACAGGTAAGGTGCGCAGGATAGCGCGATGTAATGCACTAACAAGTGCAGGTGAGGTGCGCAAGATGCAAAATGACATGCAGGAAGATTTTGATAATTAGACTTACACACTACGCGAAGCCTGTTCCAAAATTGGACTTTCATGCAATGCATTGTAATGTAGTGGCTAAAATGCAATGTGAGATAAATTCCGAACACGCTGAAATCGCGTAAGGAAAGAAACACTCTAACCGCGCTGAAATCGTGAGAAGAGAAACGGGACACTGAAACCACGCTGAAATCGTGAGAGGAGGTCCAAACAACAACCGCCCAGCGCGTCCACAACGCAACCTGGGATAGAGGTTATAACCGAGGAGAAAAACAAATGGTGTAACCAACAGACGTATCTCAACGTATTTCATACGGAGAGAGGGAAGGTTTTAACCGGGGAACAAAGGTGTAACCAACAAGCATATCTCAACGTATTTCATACGGAGAGAGGGAAGGTTTTAACCGGGGAACAAAGGTGTGACCAACAAGCATATCTCAACGTATTTCATACGGAGAGAGGGAAGGTTTTAACCGGGGAACAAAGGTGTAACCAACAAGCATATCTCAACGTATTTCATACGGAGAGAGGGAAGGTTTTAACCGGGTGAACAATGGTGTAACCAACAAGCGTATCTCAACGTATTTCATACGGAGAGAGGGAAGGTTTTAGGGTGAACAATGGTGTAACCAACAAGCGTATCTCAACGTATTTCATACGGAGAGAGGGAAGGTTTTAACCGGGTGAACAATGGTGTAACCAACAAGCATATCTCAACGTATTTCATACGGAGAGAGGGAAGGTTTTAACCGGGTGAACAATGGTGTAACCAACAAGCGTATCTCAACGTATTTCATACGGAGAGATGGAAGGTTTTAACCGGGGAACAAAGGTGTAACCAACAAGCATATCTCAACGTATTTCATACGGAGAGAGGGAAGGTTTTAACCGGGTGAACAATGGTGTAACCAACAAGCGTATCTCAACGTATTTCATACGAAGAGAGGGAAGGTTTTAACCGGGTGAACAATGGTGTAACCAACAAGCGTATCTCAACGTATTTCATACGGAGAGAGGGAAGGTTTTAACCGGGTGAACAAAGGTGTAACCAACAAGCATATCTCAATGTATTTCATACGGAGAGAGGGAAGGTTTTAACCGGGGAACAAAGGTGTAACCAACAAGCATATCTCAACGTATTTCATATGGAGAGAGGGAAGGTTTTAACCGGGGAACAAAGGTGTGACCAACAAGCATATCTCAACGTATTTCATACGGAGAGAGGAAGGTTTTAACCGGGGAACAAAGGTGTGACCAACAAGCATATCTCAACGTATTTCATACGGAGAGAGGAAGGTTTTAACCGGGGAACAAAGGTGTAACCAACAAGCATATCTCAACGTATTTCATACGAGAGAGGGAAGGTTTTAACGGGGAACAAAGGTGTAACCAACAAGCATATCTCAACCTATTTCATAGAGAGAGAGGAAGGTTTTAACAGGGAACAAAGGTGTAACCAACAAGCATATCTCAACGTATTTCATACGGAGAGAGGGAAGGTTTTAACCGGGAACAAAGGTGTAACCAACAAGCATATCTCAACGTATTTCATACGAGAGAGGGAAGGTTTTAACCGGGGAACAAAGGTGTAACCAACAAGCATATCTCAACGTATTTCATACGGAGAGAGGAATGTTTTAACCGGGGAACAAAGGTGTAACCAACAAGCATATCTCAACGTATTTCATACGGAGAGAGGAAGGTTTTAACCGGGGAACAAAGGTGTAACCAACAAGCATATCTCAACGTATTTCATACGGAGAGAGGAAGGTTTAACCGGGGAACAAAGGTGTGACCAACAAGCATATCTCAACGTATTTCATACGGAGAGAGGAAGGTTTTAACCGGGGAACAAAGGTGTAACCAACAAGCATATCTCAACGTATTTCATACGGAGAGAGGGAAGGTTTTAACCGGGGAACAAAGGTGTGAGTGTGTGTGATTGATCATAAAATAGACAAAGCGAGTGTGTGATAGATACACTATGTGAACAAGTATGATAGATATACTAAAGGCAAACACGAAGTGTGACAGATGCACTTAGTGAACAAGTATGATTGATATATTGGGTGAAATGAGAAAGAAACTTGATAGGTACAATGCAATACAATGCATGATGCTTACGGAAAGCAATAAATAGACAAAGCGGCGCTTTAGAAAGCACCTTATGAGGTGAGTGGCGGTGAACCGCTCTACTCTGATGGGGATCTCCCCTCGTGCTCTTGAACACTTACCTTCAACTCACAAAGACAAAGGTTACGAAATCTTGACAAGTAACAATATCTCGCATGTAGAGCCACGGTGCGCTTGTCTTCTGATCATACTCACAACTTTCCTATTCTCCAACGGGTGACAGACTAGGTTGGTTCAAGATCGTAATCGAGGCGCATACACATGCTATCTCAATCTATGGGGCTGCCATACAGATTTCAAGCCGAGGGCGCGCCTCTGGGTATTTAAACCAGACTTTAGTCTCGGAAATCCCGAACCTTTGCGTTCTAGGCCACGGCCATTCGAACTCTAATTTCCACCATCGCAGTTGGTCTCCTAGGAACTCATCGCAAACACGGCCAAGATGCCTCTGGTAGGGAATGGTACTCAGGGAGAGCACTCCTGATCGCCATTCTGGCTTGAAGTAGACTTGATTTTGAGCTTGAGGTAGAGGCACACTCATACTTCGGAACATTGGCAAGACCTGAAGAGGTACACACGGAGTATAGTCTCGGAACTTACTGAAGTTGGAACCAACTCAGATGCTCGACATTTTCCTCTTTTGCTTTTGCTTTGCAGCCCGAAACTCATAGCTTCAGATAGGTCCTGGTTTCACTGTTCTCACATGACCTGGGTTGAACCCTGCGGTTTTATGAAAGAACAAATTCTGTTTTGCACAAATGTGGAGAACGGCACGGCACTCGGAGCACAAAATGATTTTTTGAAATTGAGAGTGAGCATAAGTTCTCAACTGGGTATTGAGCCTCTGTTGAATCTGACACACTACGACTCAACAAGAAAACAAAAGGCACATAACCTAGACACATCGAGTAACACTCGAGACGACTCAAAACAAGGATCGAGATAAAACAAAAAGACACGACACTCAGACGTGCACAGGGAGCCTGTTTCACCGGGTAGTGTTTCCCACCCTTTCTCATTTGTGGTTCTCACATCACTCGGCCCTCAAGCTCTGTTTTTCTGAAAAAGCCCTTTTCTCACTTTTTCTCTCATCGCACATCTCTCTATTCTTCAATCTCTCATTTTTCAATCCCTCCCCTGGGTGGTTGATGGATAAACAGCAAGTTGTGGGCTCGTGCCCTAGCATTGACTAGATTCTTCTTTCTTCGCTCCTGACTAGTGAAGTCCTCCCACAGAGGGTTGTGCTACAAATGGGTATGTAAATCTGCGGTGACATCGATCGATGATGCCTCATTGGGAGTTTGGGCGTGGCAGATCTGTCGAGATGAGGAGTGTAATGTCGGCCCCATTCCGATTCGTGACTTGGCTTGATACCTCATTGCGTGGAGGATGTGAGAGCCTTCAGCCCTTTGTTGTGCCCTTTCCTGGTGAATACGGTGCCCTTTCCGGCGAGTAGAGTGCCCTTCTTGGCGAGTATGTTGATAAAGGGGGAAAGACAGAACTCCTGACCCAACTGTGCCCCTAGTTCATCATTTTGACCATTTTTTTATTTTTGAGCTTTCTCCTAAAAAATTTTGACCAAAATGAGAGTTAGATTAACATGTTTGTTCGATTTTTGATTTGAAATCATGCAGTTCAGGCTATGAGCACTGAAAATTTTCCTTTTTTGAGTCCAGGGAAAAGGTCCAGTTTTGGAAAATGAAACAATTTTCGAGAAAATTAGTCAACCTCAGTAAAAATTCTCAAAATCTATTTTTGCAAACGGCCAATGCTCAACAAGCGCGGAACCTACTCTTAAGATGCACAACCTCGAATCTGGAGGAAAACTGCCCCTTGCTTGAGGAGGGTTGCGTGGCAACGGAAAGTTGCCCTTGTTTGAACGGCACCGCGGCGCGTTGAATGGCAACGGAAAGTTGCCCCTTGTTTGGATGGCGCCGCAGCACACTATAATCAGTCCTCAGAGTAATGATGACAACCGAACTCTCAGATACAGAGAAGGCAAAGATGATCAAAACCATTACATGGACACAATCGAATTTGAATCGTTTTGCGGCTGGACTTCAGAGTGAAGTTGCCTACGTATCCCAAACATGGGAATCAAGCCTTACGTAGTTCGGGGTTAAGGTACACTCGGGTATTCAACCTCTCATTTTTATGCTCTAACTTTTGCCAAGGCGCCTGTTGCAGGTTTTCAACCTTGCGAGCTTTGTTTTTCTTTCTTTTTCTTTTTTTTTTCTATTCTTTTCATTCCTTTTTCTTCTTCTTTTTTTTTTCTTTTTCTCTTTTTTGAATTTTTTTGTATCTTTTCCTTTTTTCTTTTCTTGTTCTTTTTTGCATTTTTCTTTTTGCATTTTTCTTGCTCTAACTTTTGCCTGGGTCGCCCTTCTGGGTTTTCGGCCCAGCGAGCCTCTCAAAGGGTAAAAGTGTAACAGGTTCATGCCAAATGGTTTTGAGATCCTGAAGTCATCTGAATCCCGGAAAATGACTGCTGTATTGATTCGTAAGGTCCATCTTGACTCTTCGAGTATATCGGACATTTTTGCCCCTAGTTCGAGGGGTGCTTTTGATCTAGCTCTGCAAGCTTCTTTTGACGACTTCTGATCTTCTTGATCTGACTTTGGTGCCTCTTGTTCGAGGGCTGCTTCAAATCTGGCCACACAGGCCTCACATTGTGGTTGACCGTTGAACCTTCTGAATTCAAGTTCAAGGTTTAGAAGCAAAGGGGTTGAGTCAAGTCTCGAGGCTGAGAGCGATCCTAAGCTGCCCAATCTCAAGAGCGATTCCACACATGTCTTTGCAGATCAAGAAAATATTTTTTGAAAGTTTTTAAGAAAGCGACAAATCGCTCGCGCTGAAGACAGTGTAGGATCAATCTGGATCAAAGCCAGGGTCCTTCTCAGTACTCACACTAACAAGCATGATTTCATTCATTAAGGGCTTAGCACGCCTCTCTTTTTCTCATATGATCAAAGTTTTGCAAATCCTGAGGAATTCCTCCCTCTTTGTTTTCACCGCAGTGTTCAAAAAGGTTTTGAAAAACTTAGGTCAATACAATGACTTCAAGGCACAAGAGAGCAGGTGGAATGCACTGCCATTTCATTCGAATCCCGGCACAACTAGCACACGGCAGAAACAAATGCGAGAGTATGGAAATCACTGCTGTTTCATTCAAAATCTGTTGGCATAACTGGCTCCCTGGCAGAAACAGACTCAAAACAAAACAAAAAGACAAACACGAAACAAAATAGTGACACCCGAGGTAACACCCCCGAAATCACCCGACTCCTATACAACAGGACCAACTCGATACAACAAGACAGACCCAAAACAAAAGAGACTGACTCAAAGCAAAAAGACAGACTCAAAACAAAACAACAAAACTGACCCAATACCCAAGTCAGAACGCAAAATTAACAGCACTTGTACATTGCTCAAAACGGTGCATGCTATTCACCACAGCTGGAGTAATCCGAGCGCCATCCGCAGGTGGTTCCTCCCCCGATCACATAATCACATTATCCCCCCAAGTTCACTGATCAAGTGCCGATAGACTTTGCAAGACTGGTACGGCGATGATCTTGTGGTCGATCAGATTTTGTATTTCGTGACAAAGACGAAGGCACATGTCAGTGTCATGGCCAGCTCGTTGATGGAAGGCACAGTAGGCAGCTGGGTTATGTGAGGGAGGGGGTTTCTTTGGTAATGGTTGTGGCTCGGGGCTTCAGATACCCTTTGCATATCAGTACCCTCAAGTCTGCTGATAGAGACATGTACAGTGGGGTGAATACCCTCTGCCCCCGAGGTAGATAGTCCGAAGTTCGGGGGTTTGAAGAAGATGCGCCAACAAAGAGGTCGGCAGGCGCTGGCCGGGTTTGCTGATCTCTTCCGAGCACGGGATTAGAGTTGAAAGGAACATTCCTGGTATAACGGCCCTTCTCCTTGCCCTTGATTGACCGCCTAACTTGAGTAGCGAAAGTGTCATCCACAGTTTTTGCAACAACTGCGAGGACTTGCTCTTTGTTCAGTCCTTCGGCTTTCAAAGCCTCAATAGCCAACAGAAGATGCTCATGGAGATCCATGTCTGCCCCTATCTTGTTCTTTCCACTCGCCTCCACTTTGCCAAGGGATTGGCCTTCCTCAAATGCAGCCCGCCCCAAGACTAGGGAGCCTTTTGACAAGAAATTCCCAGTATGTGGTATGGTCGATGATGGAGGCAAAACTCCAAAGGTTAAATCTGCCACAGTTCTCTGAAGATCTTCGATCATCCTCATCATCTCAGAAGTAGTGGGTTCATGGGTTTGGGATGACTGGGGTCCAGATGCACCCATCATGCATATGTCCATGCTTTCCGGGATAAACATCTCGGGCTTGAGTATATGGGTCGGGGGGTATATACTGGGGTTGTAGGTGGGTAGCAGTGTATGGCTGAGGTTGGGATGTGGATGAGGTACTTGGTCCTTGGGATTTCGAAATGGAGCTATTGTCCGGTTGTCAATGAGATTCTGGATCTCATGACGAAGGCGGTAGCAATCATTGGTGCCATGACCACGCTGCTGATGATATACACAGTATTTGCTGGGGTTATGTCTGGCAGGGAATGGGTTTGGCAAAGGTTGAGGATTAAGGGGTTTGAGATGCCCTCTTTCCATCAGGACTTTGAATGCGCTGGTTAGGCTCATATGGAGGGGGGGTGAAAAATCTACCCTGAGCTCGGGCTGGGCTGGCTATTTGTAGGCTGGCCTTGGAAAAAGGGTCGGCTATGGCGACTGTGTTGACTTTAGCAGGTTTGGAAAGGCCCTGCGAATCTTCAGCTGGCAAAAGTGGGTCAAAGTTCGGTTGGGGTCCCGAAGTTGGGTGTGAGGCAGATGCCCTAGATGGGCGTTGCGTTTCAGCACTGGTCTCATCCTGCATTGCAGTTCCCTGATTTAACACTGCTACCATAGCCACAAAGCCTTCCGAACCTTGTGCCATCATGGTCTGTTGAGTCCGAACAAAGGTGATGTGACTGGTGACTGACGGATCAGATGAACCGGAGAGCCCTGACTGGCCTTTCTTTGCCTTGCCTCAGCGAAAGAACACTGGTTTCCCCTGAATTGAATTTCTGACCTAATCCAGTCTATCAGCACTAGTCCAATGTACCTGGGGAATAGTGGAGCCTTCTGAAGCTATGGTTCCAGGACTACCCTGGCAAAAGAGAAAACATGTAGCATCTCAGCCTGATTTCACCAGAACAGAATCTGAACAAAGTTTGAATGAGTGTGCCCTCTCTTGAATTCGCCCCAAAATTTCGCCTCAAATCGATACCCTCGTGTAAAACCGATTCCACCAAATCACCGATGCCCGCAGTTCTGATACCCAAAAATCTTGAATTGGTGCATGAACTGATGCTCAAACTTGTAAACCGATACATGCATTCCTCAGAGAGGCGACTCTAACAAGCACATAACAGATAAGTGAGAGCCAAAACACCCTGTGTTGGGGTAGGGTTTTCTGTCCTATTTTGTCGAGCTAGGGTTTCACCACGCACGCAATGCTTCAAACAACCTATAAACGGGTAAGCAACCTGTCCTAGTTTGGAATGGTCACTATGGATCCGAATATGCACTAGGTTGAATGGTCAAAAAGGGTGCCCCGGTAAAACCGGGGTTTGTGTTCCCATGCTGTCAGAGCCCAGAGCCGATCAGCCTTATGGACATGACTTGACAAGACAAGCCTCCGGCAAATCGTTCGGGAATGGCATATGGCAAACACGGTGTCCTAGGCGCACCAATGCAAATGCAATGCAAAGAAACACACAAGTGTAGTCAAAACTAGATATCATGAGTTCGAGTCAAGTTCTCTAAATCCCCAGCAGAGTCGCCAGAAACTGTAACAACGCCCGCGGGGGGCCTCGCTACAGTTCGGACTCGGTTTTGTTGCGGTTCTCAATCTCGAACCAAAGAGTCCAAATCCGGCAAATCGTTTTTGAGAAAACAGATTTTTTGAAAAGAAGTGTCAAACATGGACTGCTTTGCCAGATAACAGAGTCGCCACCTAAATATTTTAAAATGGGAAATTTAGGAAACCCTGACTCGGTGCCGAAAGGCCACGTGTCCTTCATCACCAAAGTTGGCTCGGGAACTTGGGTACGATTAGGGAAGGTCACATCGTGAGCACCCTCTCGCCGTCAAAAGACCGCCTCTACTAACCATGATATCTGCTTTTGAAAACATTGTGAGTTCTTATTAGATTATTGGCCTAGGTTACTATGTGATGCTCATGAAGAAACAAGTATAGACGGGCCGTTCGAATTGGAACAAAATATTTCATGTTTGTTTGTTTGAAAATGATGTGATGGTGCTGCCCGCAGGCAGGCTAAAATGCGGATTTGCCACCCTCGGGTGGGCTTAGAAAACATGGTTTTGCCACAATCTAGTGGGCTTAAAACAAACAGTCAATGCATTGTCCCAATTCAAATGACTCAACCTCCACCCACAGGCATTCAAGGCAGTTATATCACATAAGCAGTTAGCCTCATGGTAAGCATGCTATCATGGCAACACTCACACGCATGCAAGGATGCTAAAGCATAAAACTCACCGAGTACTCCAAGCCAAAACAGAAAACTGATTAGAAATCATGCATGATCCTAAGTATACTGCAATGCCTAATGCAACACATGCAAAGATGCAACTATAGCAGGCTCGGCTATTCTAAAGATGGCATATGAAATGCTACAACTATCAAGTACTCAACTTGGAATTGAAATACAGATGCAGTTTGTATGATGTGCCGAGCCCGATGCATGCAATACAGATGAATGACGCAAACATGCTGTCATACTGTATGCTAATTGAAATATGCCCTATATCTAACCATCCAAAGCGGGTAAATAAAAGGGAGAAAGAAATGGGGTTGGAAGACATACATCACACTCACACACCCTTATTACATTTATGCCCTCGCGCAGAGGGTCCGAATAAATATACAGTCCGAAATAAAACAATATACAGTCCGAATAAACAGATTCTAATTAATTAACAAATTAATTATAAAAGAAGTAAAACTGGCATGCAAGCCAAGGACTGCCTCGCTTCTGATAGATGATGTATGCTGGGCTGCTTGGCGCGGAAATCCACTGGGATGCCTTGATTAGCCTCTGTTTGCACTTTTCTCGAAATGTGCGCCGGATTTCGAAAAGTCGTTGGTCCTCGATTTTGCTGTAACAGAGAGCAGGAAAAGGGCATAGCAATGTATTTCACAAATATATGCATGCCTCGATCCTCGTGCCACCAATCACGCATATCAATGCATGATGGCCGAGGAATCGGATTGCACAACTCAATATCAGATGAATGCAGATGAATGCTACAACAAAAACCTAACTCCATCATGGGTAATCCGGAGTGTCGAATGGCGGGAATTGAGACACACTCCGTCACTCGGAGTACGGAATGTACCTCGTTTCCCGTGCGATATGCATGATATGCATGAAATGCAACTAATATGCAACCTAGCATGCGCAATGCCATGAAAAAGAGATGAAAATAAGATGCCTCGAAAAGCGTGCGCGCGGGCACGCAAACCGAGGTGATGACAAAATGAGAAAACCGGATAAATCGAAGTGCCTCGAAATGTGTGCCCACAAAGCGCAAATCGAGGCGATGATGAAAGAATGAAAATCGGATAAAACCGGCAGTGCCAAACGCTGCGTTTACAGCGCGCAAATCGAGGCGATGATGAAAGAATGAAAATTGATAAAACCGGCGTTTTGAAACGCGTGCTCACAGCGCGCAAATCGAGGCGATGATGAAAGAATGAAAATCGGATAAAACCAAGTGCACGGAAACGCGTGCCACAGCGCCGCAAATCGAGGCGATGATGAAATAAAAATCGGATAAGATCGGCAGCCAAACGCGTGCCCACAGGCGCGCAAATCGAGGCGATGATGAAAGAATGAAAATCGGATAAAACCGAAGTGCCTCGAAACGCGTGCCCATAGGCGCGCAAATCGAGGCGATGATGAAATGAAAATCAGATAAAACCAAAGTGCCTCGAAACGCGTGTCCACAGGCGCGCAAATCGAGGCGATGATGGAATGAAAATCGGATAAAATTGAAGTGCCTCAAAATGCGTGCCCACAGGCGCGCAAATCGAGGCGATGATGAAATGAAAATCGGATAAAACCGAAGTGCCTCGAAACGCGTGCCCACAGGCGCGCAAATCGAGGCGATGATGAAATGAAATGAAATGACACACGGAATGCCGCGATGGACTTACACCAACATGGGAGAGCCTCAGCTCACTCACATAGGAGGCCGTCGGATAAAAACGAAGGTGCCTCGAAATGCGTACCCGCAGGCGCGCAAATCGAGGCGATGATGAAATGCAATGAAATGACACACGGAATGCCGCGATGGACTTACACCAACATGGGAGAGCCTCAGCTCACTCACATAGGAGGCCGTCGGATAAAAACGAAGGTGCCTCGAAATGCGTACCATGGGCACGCAAAACCGAGGCAAAGCATTAAGGCACAAAATGACATGCAAACATGCAACATGGAATTTCAGCAGCTACAAGAGGGGGAAAACAGCCCCGAAACACAACCAAAGCACACCCAAAGCGAGAAACGGTCCCGAAATGCGATAATATGCACCCGAAATGGCCTATAGCCATGCTATACATGCAAAAAATGATCATGGCAGCAAGGACAGTAGCAAGGCAGTCCCAAATACAGCATATTTCAGTAACGATCATGGCCAAAAAGGAGACATAGATATGGCAACAAAATCATACAAGATTAATGGCCAAAAGAGCATTACAATGGGAGGTGGTATATACAAACATCGAATGGACAAACTTTCTTCTACAACATGAAAGGGGGCCCAAAAATAAGCATATATGCAGTTTATGAAAGCCTCTAAATCATAAGACAAACATGCTAGAAATGGAAGGCAAAATGGAGCCACAAAAGGGTATAACATAAGACATGCAATCTATACATCAAATGACCAAACCTTCTTCATGAAACATGTAAAGGGGGTCAAAATAAGACTAAAGTCAGTAGGGGTCGAAGTCCCAAAAACAAACACAAATAGGTCAAAAATTGCATACAAAATATGGCACACTTGATGAAATTTGAAGGGGGTGGTATATACAATGGCCAAATGAAGTTGAGCTCCTCTACAATGTTGTAGAGGGGCTCAAAATAAGCAATAAAGCAGTAGGGGTCGGACCCCTAAAAAATAACACAAATAGGTCAATTTTAGCATGCAAAAATGTGACAAACTTGGTGAATATTGAAGGAACTAGTATATAGAAATACCAAATGAAGTTGAGCCCTTCTACAATGTTGTAGAGGGGCTCAATATGAGCACAAAAGCAGTAGGGGTCGGACCCCTAATTCTCAACCAATTAGAGTATATAAAAGATCAAGAAAAACCCTAAAAGTTGGTTTTGAATGCTTACCCTTGAAGACTTGTCTTTCTTTGCTTCTTGGCTTTGATTTGTAGCTTCTCAACCTCTGAAATTCACTTCCTAGCTGCTGGAATCAAAGTTGGAATGGTGAGGCTAGGTGTTGGTGAAGGAATCAAGCAAGACTTGGAGCTTTTTTGAAGGTTTTGGCTATGGAGATTAGGGTTTTTGTCTAAGTGTTCTTGAAGACAAATTTTTTAACCTTGAGGAAGGAGCTCTTGGTTCCTTTAAATAGGCACAAAAGGGGTGTAAAAGGGGAGGAAAAAGCACCCAAGCTTTCCCTCCCAAAATATCCCCCGGATGGGGAGATATTTTGACAAAAATATCCGGACAGCTGGAACAGGCTGGAAAGCAAGAATCTGGCCGGCCAGGTAGTTTTCTGGGAGGTGGCCGGCCACCCACCCCACCTGGTCGGCCAGCCACTCACCATGGCCGGCCGGCCACCCCAAGAAAATGAATGAAGATTTTCCGCCGACCAAGATACCAAAGTGCCCTCCCATGTGTGTAGAACAAGGCCCCAAGGTTGGAATTTGGCAACACCGAACCATGAGTCACAACATAGAGTTTGAAGGAGAGGCCCAAAATGAAACCCACAGCCGCCGACCACCATACCAAAGTGTCCTCCCAGATGTGTAGAACAAGGATCCAAGATTGAAATTTGGCAACACCAAGCAGAGCCACAACATAGAGCTTGAAGGAGAGGCCCAAAATGAAACCCACAGTTTCGGCCGACCACCATACCAAAGTGTCCTCCCATGTCCTCTCGATCTCAGATATGTAACTTTGGTTGGAAGAAAATACCCCAAGGTGTTCAACATTGGCGGAAGTGAGAAAACGGGCTCGAGGAGCGAAATCAGCTATCTGGGATAATTGCTAGCCTCCCACCCCCAAAGTGATCTTCCCGGTGTTGAAACAGAGGTACCGCCAAGTTTGAACAAAACCAATGAGAAATGAACGCCGGGCCAAAAACCGAGCAATTCGGGATCCCAAAATGGTATGGTGCCGGAAGTGGCATACGGCAGCGAAGTGGATATCTGCAACTCCAGTGTCCCTCGGAATGACAAAACAGAGGTTCCTGCCAAAAATCAGAGAAAACTGATGCAAAATGAATGCTTCGGGCCCAAACCGCGTGATTGCGGGACCCGAAAACCCACAGCACCGAAGTGGCATACGCCACGAAGTGGGCATCAGGGCCCAGTGTTCCTGAATCAGAAACAGAGGTGCAAGCCAAAAACTGGAGAACTCGGAGATGGTCGGGCGGTCCCGAACCGAGGCACACGGCCTGACGGTCCCGAAAACCGGGAACCGGGCTCCGAAATGGGCAAAATGGCCTACGGCCACGAAAAGTAGCTCACGGCCACCGGGAGATAGTCTACAGGACCACTCCCTTCCCTCAGGAAAGAAAACAGAAAAAAAACCGAGTCTGGTTCGCAAACCGAGACAAGGTAGAGAAGAGGGTTCGGAAGTCCGGAGGCAGGGCGCGCGGCCACGACTCAAACTCTTGAACGAGCACATGATGCAACATCACCGAAGCGCCAACCGGTGACGCCCGAGTCTTAAGGTCGGTCAAAATTGGGGTGTCTCTGATTGCCCCTCTTGATGTAACTCGGAAGTCGTAAGAATGACGGGAGTGAATGTCAAAGCTCAGAGACGACCCATTTTTGACAAGGTCAAGACTTAGACAAACATACAAGATGAATAGGTATGTGTGCCGTAGAGGCGGGGGGCAAGAATGCAAATGATATGCAAGAAGCCGATGATCATGCAAGTGCAAAGAAGTCAGAATGAAGCAAGTATTCGCAAATAGATGCAACTTTTAAGCAAGAATGCAAAGCAAAGAAAGTAACGACTACATTTCATGCAAGGAGAATGCGGAGAATCATTCAATTCTCGCCGCGTCTCACACGGAGAAGATACGATACTGCGCGATTCGTGCGGTCGCACCAAATTTCAAATGAACCGCTCATACAATATCGTGGCTCGCAAAATAGAGAAATTCAACAAGAACAATATGCTAACAACATATATTCAATGCGATTCCTGTGATTCCGAAAGTTCGACACACGCAGTGTCGGCGAGTGAATGCATCGCAATGTGATACAGGTAAGGTGCGCAGGATAGCGCGATGTAATGCACTAACAAGTGCAGGTGAGGTGCGCAAGATGCAAAATGACATGCAGGAAGATTTTGATAATTAGACTTACACGCTACGCGAAGCCTGTTCCAAAATTGGACTTTCATGCAATGCATTGTAATGTAGTGGCTAAAATGCAATGTGAGATAAATTCCGAACACGCTGAAATCGCGTAAGGAAAGAAACACTCTAACCGCGCTGAAATCGTGAGAAGAGAAACGGGACATCGAAACCACGCCGAAATCGTGAGAGGAGGTCCAAACAACAACCGCCAGTAAGGCCCACAACGCAACTCGATAGAGGTTATAACCGAGGAGAAAAACAAATGGTGTAACCAACAGACGTATCTCAACGTATTTCATACGGAGAGAGGGAAGGTTTTAACCGGGGAACAAAGGTGTAACCAACAAGCATATCTCAACGTATTTCATACGGAGAGAGGGAAGGTTTTAACCGGGGAACAAAGGTGTGACCAACAAGCATATCTCAACGTATTTCATACGGAGAGAGGGAAGGTTTTAACCGGGGAACAAAGGTGTAACCAACAAGCATATCTCAACGTATTTCATACGGAGAGAGGGAAGGTTTTAACCGGGTGAACAATGGTGTAACCAACAAGCGTATCTCAACGTATTTCATACGGAGAGAGGGAAGGTTTTAACCGGGTGAACAATGGTGTAACCAACAAGCGTATCTCAACGTATTTCATACGGAGAGAGGGAAGGTTTTAACCGGGTGAACAATGGTGTAACCAACAAGCATATCTCAACGTATTTCATACGGAGAGAGGGAAGGTTTTAACCGGGTGAACAATGGTGTAACCAACAAGCGTATCTCAACGTATTTCATACGGAGAGATGGAAGGTTTTAACCGGGGAACAAAGGTGTAACCAACAAGCATATCTCAACGTATTTCATACGGAGAGAGGGAAGGTTTTAACCGGGTGAACAATGGTGTAACCAACAAGCGTATCTCAACGTATTTCATACGGAGAGAGGGAAGGTTTTAACCGGGTGAACAATGGTGTAACCAACAAGCATATCTCAACGTATTTCATACGAAGAGAGGGAAGGTTTTAACCGGGTGAACAATGGTGTAACCAACAAGCGTATCTCAACGTATTTCATACGGAGAGAGGGAAGGTTTTAACCGGGTGAACAAAGGTGTAACCAACAAGCATATCTCAATGTATTTCATACGGAGAGAGGGAAGGTTTTAACCGGGGAACAAAGGTGTAACCAACAAGCATATCTCAACGTATTTCATATGGAGAGAGGGAAGGTTTTAACCGGGGAACAAAGGTGTGACCAACAAGCATATCTCAACGTATTTCATACGGAGAGAGGGAAGGTTTTAACCGGGGAACAAAGGTGTGACCAACAAGCATATCTCAACGTATTTCATACGGAGAGAGGGAAGGTTTTAACCGGGGAACAAAGGTGTAACCAACAAGCATATCTCAACGTATTTCATACGGAGAGAGGGAAGGTTTTATCCGGGGCACAAAGGTGTAACCAACAAGCAAATCTCTACGCATTTCATACAGTTCGAGGGAAGGTTTTAACCGGGGAACAAAGGTGTAACCAACAAGCATATCTCAACGTATTTCATACGGAGAGAGGGAAGGTTTTAACCGGGGAACAAAGGTGTAACCAACAAGCATATCTCAACGTATTTCATACAGAGAGAGGGAAGGTTTTAACCGGGGAACAAAGGTGTAACCAACAAGCATATCTCAACGTATTTCATACGGAGAGAGGGAAGGTTTTAACCGGGGAACAAAGGTGTAACCAACAAGCATATCTCAACGTATTTCATACGGAGAGAGGGAAGGTTTTAACCGGGGAACAAAGGTGTAACCAACAAGCATATCTCAACGTATTTCATACGGAGAGAGGGAAGGTTTTAACCGGGGAACAAAGGTGTGACCAACAAGCATATCTCAACGTATTTCATACGGAGAGAGGGAAGGTTTTAACCGGGGAACAAAGGTGTAACCAACAAGCATATCTCAACGTATTTCATACGGAGAGAGGGAAGGTTTTAACCGGGGAACAAAGGTGTGAGTGTGTGTGATTGATACGCAAAATAGACAAAGCGAGTGTGTGATAGATACACTATGTGAACAAGTATGATAGATATACTAAAGGCAAACACGAAGTGTGACAGATGCACTTAGTGAACAAGTATGATTGATATATTGGGTGAAATGAGAAAGAAACTTGATAGGTACAATGCAATACAATGCATGATGCTTACGGAAAGCAATAAATAGACAAAGCGGCGCTTTAGAAAGCACCTTATGAGGTGAGTGGCGGTGAACCGCTCTACTCTGATGGGGATCTCCCCTCGTGCTCTTCGAACACTTACCTTCAACTCACAGCACAAAGGTTCTGAAATGCTGACAAGTAACAATATCTGCATGTGGGAGCCACGGCTGCCGCTTGTCTTCTGATCATACTCACAACTTTCCCTATTCTCCAACGGTGACAGACTAGGTTGGTTCAAGATCCGTAATCGAGGCGCATACACATGCTATCTCAATCTATGGGGTCGCCATACAGATTTCAAGCCGAGGCGCGCCTGGTATTTAAACCAGACTTTAGTCTCGAAATCGAACCTTTGCGTTCTAGGCCACGGCCATTCGAACTCTAATTTCCACCATCGCAGTTGGTCTCCTAGGAACTCATCGCAAACACGGCCAAGATGCCTCTGGTAGGGAATGGTACTCAGGGAGAGCACTCTTGATCGCCATTCTGGCTTGAAGTAGACTTGATTTTGAGCTTGAGGTAGAGGCACACTCATACTTCGGAACATTGGCAAGACCTGAAGAGGTACACACGGAGTATAGTCTCGGAACTTACTGAAGTTGGAACCAACTCAGATGCTCGACATTTTCCTCTTTTGCTTTTGCTTTGCAGCCCGAAACTCATAGCTTCAGATAGGTCCTGGTTTCACTGTTCTCACATGACCTGGGTTGAACCCTGCGGTTTTATGAAAGAACAAATTGCTTTTGCACAAATGTGGAGAACGACGCAAGACTCGGAGCACAAAATGATTTTTTGAAATTGAGAGTGAGCATAAGTTCTCAACTGGGTATTGAGCCTACGACTGAATACAGCACACTACGACTCAACAAGAAAACAAAAGGCACATAACCTAGACACATCGAGTAACACTCGAGACGACTCAAAACAAGGATCGAGATAAAACAAAAAGACGCGACACTCAGACGTGCACAGGGAGCCTGTTTCACCGGGTAGTGTTTCCCACCCTTTCTCATTTGTGGTTCTCACATCACTCGGCCCTCAAGCTCTGTTTTTCTGAAAAAGCCCTTTTCTCACTTTTTCTCTCATCGCACATCTCTCTATTCTTCAATCTCTCATTTTTCAATCCCTCCCCTGGGTGGTTGATGGATAAACAGCAAGTTGTGGGCTCGTGCCCCTAGCATTCAGCTAGATTCTTCTTTCTTCCGCTCACAGCTAGTGAAGTCCTCCCACAGAGGGGTTGTGCTACAAATGGGTATGTAGCAAATCTGCAGCTGACATCGATCGATGATGCCCTGCTGGGGAGTTTGGACGTGAGCAGATCTGTCCAGATGAGGGAGTGTAATGTCTGGCCCCATTCCAGTTCGTGCTTCGCACTTGGCTTGATACCTCGTTGCGTGGAGGATGTGAGAGCCTTCAGCCCTTTGTTGTGCCCTTTCCTGGCGAATACGGTGCCCTTTCCGGCGAGTAGAGTGCCCTTCTTGGCGAGTATGTTGATAAAGGGGGAAAGAAACTCCCGAACTCTGACCCAACTGTGCCCCTAGTTCATCATTTTGACCATTTTTATTTTTGAGCTTTCTCTAAAAAAATTTTGACCAAAATGAGAGTTAGATTAACATGTTTGTTCGATTTTGATTTGAAATCATGCGATTCAAAGCTATGAGCACTTGAAAATTTTCCTTTTTGAGTCCAGGAAAAGGTCCAGCTTTTGGAAAATGAAACAATTTTCGAGAAAATTAGTCAACCTCAAGAAAATTCTCAAAATCTATTTTTGCAAACGGCCAATGCTCAACAAGCGAACCTACTCTTAAGATGCACAACCTCGAACTGGAGGAAAACCGCCTTGCTTGAGGAGGGTTGCGGGCAACGAAAGTTGCCCTTGTTTGAACGCAGCACATGGCGCGTTGAATGGCAACGGAAAGTTGCCCTTGTTTGGATGGCGCCAAGAAGACACTATATCGATCACCCTCGAGTAATGATGACAACCGAACTCTCAGATACAGAGAAGGCAAAGATGATCAAAACCATTACATGGACACAATCGAATTTGAATCGTTTTGCGGCTGGACTTCAGAGTGAAGTTGCCTACGTATCCCAAACATGGGAATCAAGCCTTACGTAGTTCGGGGTTAAGGTACACTCGGGTATTCAACCTCTCATTTTTATGCTCTAACTTTTGCCATATACGCTGCGGTGTTTTCAACCTTGCGAGCTTTGTTTTTCTTTCTTTTTCTTTTTTTTTTCTATTCTTTTCATTCCTTTTTCTTCTTCTTTTTTTTTTCTTTTTCTCTTTTTTGAATTTTTTTGTATCTTTTCCTTTTTTCTTTTCTTGTTCTTTTTTGCATTTTTCTTTTTGCATTTTTCTTTCTCTAACTTTTGCCCGGTCGCCTATACGGGTTTTCGCCCAAATGAGCCTCTCAAAGGGTAAAAGTGTAATGTTCATGCCAAATGGTTTTGAGATCTGAAGTCATCCGAATCCGGAAAATGATCACAGTATTGATTCGCAGAAGGGTCCATCTTCGGCTCTTCGAGTATATCGGACATTTTTGCCCCTAGTTCGAGGGGTGCTTTTGATCTAGCTCTGCAAGCTTCTTTTGACGACTTCTGATCTTCTTGATCTGACTTTGGTGCCTCTTGTTCGAGGGCTGCTTCAAATCTGGCCACACAGGCCTCACATTGTGGTTGACCGTTGAACCTTCTGAATTCAAGTTCAAGGTTTAGAAGCAAAGGGGTTGAGTCAAGTCTCGAGGCTGAGAGCGATCCTAAGCTGCCCAATCTCAAGAGCGATTCCACACATGTCTTTGCAGGACCGCGCAAAATATTTTTTGAAAGTTTTTAAGAAAACGACAAATCGCTCGCGCTGAAGACAGTGTAGGATCAATCTGGATCAAAGCCAGGGTCCTTCTCAGTACTCACACTAACAAGCATGATTTCATTCATTAAGGGCTTAGCACGCCTCTCTTTTTCTCATATGATCAAAGTTTTGCAAATCCTGAGGAATTCCTCCCTCTTTGTTTTCACCGCAGTGTTCAAAAAGGTTTTGAAAAACTTAGGTCAATACAATGACTTCAAGGCACAAGAGAGCAGGTGGAATGCACTGCCATTTCATTCGAATCCCGGCACAACTAGCACACGGCAGAAACAAATGCGAGAGTATGGAAATCACTGCTGTTTCATTCAAAATCTGGCATATAACGGCTCCTGGCGTAAGCAGACTCAAAACAAAACAAAAAGACAAACACGAAACAAAATAGTGACACCCGAGGTAACACCAAAATCACCCGACTCTATACAACAGACCAACTCGATACAACAAGATGACCCAAAACAAAAGAGATCGACTCAAAGCAAAAAGACAGACTCAAAACAAAACAACAAAACTGACCCAATACCCAAGTCAGAACGCAAAATTAACAGCACTTGTACATTGCTCAAAACGGTGCATGCTATTCACCACAGCTGGAGTAATCCGAGCGCCATCCGCAGGTGGTTCCTCCCCCGATCACATAATCACATTATCCCCCCAAGTTCACTGATCAAGTGCCGATAGACTTTGCAAGACTGGTACGGCGATGATCTTGTGGTCGATCAGATTTTGTATTTCGTGACAAAGACGAAGGCACATGTCAGTGTCATGGCCAGCTCGTTGATGGAAGGCACAGTAGGCAGCTGGGTTATGTGAGGGAGGGGGTTTCTTTGGTAATGGTTGTGGCTCCAGGGGCTTCAGATACCCCTTTCTAATCAGGACCCTCAAGGCCGCTGATAGAGACATGTACAGTGGGGTGAATACCCTCTGCCCCCGAGGTAGATAGTCCGAAGTTCGGGGGTTTGAAGAAGATGCGCCAACAAAGAGGTCGGCAGGCGCTGGCCGGGTTTGCTGATCTCTTCCGAGCACGGGATTAGAGTTGAAAGGAACATTCCTGGTATAACGGCCCTTCTCCCGGCTTGCCCCTTGATTCAGACTCCCCCTAACTTGAGTAGCGAAAGTGTCATCCACAGTTTTTGCAACAACTGCGAGGACTTGCTCTTTGTTCAGTCCTTCGGCTTTCAAAGCCTCAATAGCCAACAGAAGATGCTCATGGGGATCCATGTCTGCCCCTATCTTGTTCTTTCCACTCGCCTCCACTTTGCCAAGGGATTGGCCTTCCTCAAATGCAGCCCGCCCCAAGACTAGGGAGCCTTTTGACAAGAAATTCCCAGTATGTGGTGTGGTCGATGATGGAGGCAAAACTCCAAAGGTTAAATCTGCCACAGTTCTCTGAAGATCTTCAATCATCCTCATCAGCTCAGAAGTAGTGGGTTCATGGGTTTGGGATGACCGGGGTCCAGATGCACCCATCATGCATAAGTCCATGTCTTCCGGGATAAACGTCTCGGGCTCGAGTATATGGGTCGGGGGGTATATACTGGTGTTATAGGTGGGTAGCAGCAGGCGGTCGAGGTTGGGATGTGGATGAGGTACTTGGTCCTTGGGATTTTGAAATGGAGCTATTGTCCGGTTGTCAATGAGATTCTGGATCTCATGACGAAGGCGGTAGCAATCATTGGTGCCATGACCACGCTGCTGATGATATACACAGTATTTGCTGGGGTTATGTCTGGCAGGGAGTGGGTTTGGCAAAGGTTGAGGATTAAGGGGTTTGAGATGCCCTCTTTCCCTCAGGACTTTGAATGTGCTGGTTAGGCTAATATGGAGGGGGGTGAAAAATCTACCCAGAGCTCGGGCTGGGCTGGCTATTTGTAGGCTGGCCTTGGAAAAAAGGGCGCTATGGCGATTGTGTTGACTTTAGCAGTTTGGAAAGGCCTGCGAATCTTCACCGCAAAAGTGGGTCAAAGTTCGGTTGGGGTCCCGGTTGGGTGTGAGGCAGATGCCCTAGATGGGCGCTATGCCAAAGATGGTCTCATCTGCATTGCGCCTCGATTTAACATCGCTACCATAGCCACAAAGCCTTCGAACCTTGTGCCATCATGGTCTGTTGAGTCGAACAAAGGTGATGTGATTGGTGACCGACGGATCGATGAACCGGAGAGCCCCGACCGCCTTTCTTTGCCTTGCCTCAGCGAAAGAACACTGGTTTCCCCTGAATTGAATTTCTGACCTAATCCAGTCTATCAGCACTAGTCCAATGTACCTGGGGAATAGTGGAGCCTTCTGAAGCTATGGTTCGGGACTACCTGCAAAAGAGAAAACATGTAGCATCTCGGCTGATTTCACGAGCAGAATCTGAACAAAGCTGAATGAGTGTGCCCTCTCTTGACCGCCCAAAAATTCGCCTCAAATCGATACCCTCGTAAAACCGATTCCACCAAATACCGATGCCCGCAGTTCGATACCCAAAATCTTGAATTGGTGCTCATGAACTGATGCTCAAACTTGTAAACTGATACATGCATTCCCTGTAGAGGCGCACTCTAACAAGCACATAACAGATAAGTGAGAGCCAAAACACCCCTGTGTTGGGGTAGGGTTTTCCTGTCCTATTTTGTCAGGAGCTAGGGTTTCACTACGCACGCAGCGGCTTCAAACAACCTATAAACGGGTAAGCAACCTGTCCTAGTTTGGAATGGTCACTATGGATCCGAATATGCACTAGGTTGAATGGTCAAAAAGGGTGCCGGTAAACCGGGTTTGTGTTCCCATCTTGTCGAGCCGGGAGCCGATCAGCCTTATGGACATGACTTGACAAGACAAGCCTCCGGGAAATCGTTCGGGAATGGCATATGGCAAACACGGTGTCCTAGGCGCACCAATGCAAATGCAATGCAAAGAAACACACAAGTGTAGTCAAAACTAGATATCATGAGTTCGAGTCAAGTTCTCTAAATCCCCAGCAGAGTCGCCAGAAACTGTAACAACGCCCGCGGGGGGCCTCGCTACAGTTCGGACTCGGTTTTGTTGCGGTTCTCAATCTCGAACCAAAGAGTCCAAATCCGGCAAATCGTTTTTGAGAAAACAGATTTTTTGAAAAGAAGTGTCAAACATGGACTGCTTTGCCAGATAACAGAGTCGCCACCTAAATATTTTAAAATGGGAAATTTAGGAAACCCTGACTCGGTGCCGAAAGGCCACGTGTCCTTCATCACCAAAGTTGGCTCGGGAACTTGGGTACGATTAGGGAAGGTCACATCGTGAGCACCCCCTCTCGCCCGGTCAAAGACCGGCCTCTACTAACCATGATATCTGTTTTTGAAAACATTGTGAGTTCTTATTCCGATTATTGGCCTAGGTTACTATGTGATGCTCGCAGCAAACAAGTATAGACTGGGCCGTCTGAATTGGAACGAAACATTTCATGTTTGTTTGTTTGAAAATGATGTGATGGTGCTGCCCGCAGGCAGGCTAAAATGCGGATTTGCCACCCTCGGGTGGGCTTAGAAAACATGGTTTTGCCACAATCTAGTGGGCTTAAAACAAACAGTCAATGCATTGTCCCAATTCAAATGACTCAACCTCCACCCACAGGCATTCAAGGCAGTTATATCACATAAGCAGTTAGCCTCATGGTAAGCATGCTATCATGGCAACACTCACACGCATGCAAGGATGCTAAAGCATAAAACTCACCGAGTACTCCAAGCCAAAACAGAAAACTGATTAGAAATCATGCATGATCCTAAGTATACTGCAATGCCTAATGCAACACATGCAAAGATGCAACTATAGCAGGCTCGGCTATTCTAAAGATGGCATATGAAATGCTACAACTATCAAGTACTCAACTTGGAATTGAAATCTGATGCGGTTTGTATGATGTGCCGAGTTCGATGCATGCAATCTGAGATGAATGACGCAAACATGTCATTACATCAGTATGCTAATTGAAATATGCCCTATATCTAACCATCCAAAGCGGTAAATAAAAGGGAGAAAGAAATGGGGGTTGGAAGACATACATCACACTCACACACCCTTATTACATTTATGCCCTCACAGAGGGTCCGAATAAATATCTGATCAAATAAAACAATATACGATCCGAATAAATGATTCTAATTAATTAACAAATTAATTATAAAAGAAGTAAAAGCGGCATGCAAGCCAAGGACGCCGCTTCGATAGATGATGTATCTTTGAACATGGCGCTGAAATCCAATCGGGATGCCTTGATTAGCCTCTGTTGCACTTTTCTCGAAATGCGCCGGATTCGAAAAGTCGTTGGTCCTCGATTTTCTCAGAACAGAGAGCAGGAAAAGGGCATAGCAATGTATTTCACAAATATATGCATGCCTCGATCCTCGTGCCACCAATCACACATATCGATGCATGATGGCCGAGGGATCGGATTGCACAACTCAATATCAGATGAATGCAGATGAATGCTACAACAAAAACCTAACTCCATCATGGGTAATCCGGAGTGTCGGTAACTGGGGAATTGAGACACACTCCGTCACTCGGAGTACGGAATGTACCTCGTTTCCCGTGCGATATGCATGATATGCATGAAATGCAACTAATATGCAACCTAGCATGCGCAATGCCATGAAAAAGAGATGAAAATAAGATGCCTCGAAAAGCGTGCGCGCGGGCACGCAAACCGAGGTGATGACAAAATGAGAAAACCGGATAAAATCGAAGTGCCTCGAAATGTGTGCCCACAGGTGCGCAAATCGAGGCGATGATGAAAGAATGAAAATCGGATAAAACCGAAGTGCCCAAACGCAGCGTGCCTCTGGTAGCGCAAATCGAGGCGATGATGAAAGAATGAAAATCGGATAAAACCGAAGTGCCTTGAAACGCGTGCCCACAGGCGCGCAAATCGAGGCGATGATGAAAGAATGAAAATCGGATAAAACCGAAGTGCCTCGAAACGCGTGCCCACAGGCGCGCAAATCGAGGCGATGATGAAATGAAAATCGGATAAGACCGAAGTGCCTCGAAACGCGTGCCCACAGGCGCGCAAATCGAGGCGATGATGAAAGAATGAAAATCGGATAAAACCGAAGTGCCTCGAAACGCGTGCCCACAGGCGCGCAAATCGAGGCGATGATGAAATGAAAATCGGATAAAACCGAAGTGCCTCGAAACGCGTGCCCACAGGCGCGCAAATCGAGGCGATGATGAAATGAAAATCGGATAAAACCGAAGTGCCTCGAAACGCGTGCCCACAGGCGCGCAAATCGAGGCGATGATGAAATCAATTGAAATGACACACGGAATGCCGCGATGGACTTACACCAACATGGGAGAGCCTCAGCTCACTCACATAGGAGGCCGTCGGATAAAAACGAAGGTGCCTCGAAATGCGTACCCGCGGGCGCGCAAATCGAGGCGATGATGAAATGCAATGAAATGACACACGGAATGTCGCGATGGACTTACACCAACATGGGAGAGCCTCAGCTCACTCACATAGGAGGCCGTCGGATAAAAACGAAGGTGCCTCGAAATGCGTACCAGCGGGCACGTAAACCGAGGCAAAGCATTAAGGCACAAAATGACATGCAAACATGCAACATGGAATTTCAGCAGCTACAAGAGGGGGAAACCAGCCCCGAAACACAACCAAAGCACACCCAAAGCGAGAAACGGTCCCGAAATGCGATAATATGCACCCGAAATGGCCTATAGCCATGCTATACATGCAAAAAATGATCATGGCAGCAAGGACAGTAGCAAGGCAGTCCCAAATACAGCATATTTCAGTAACGATCATGGCCAAAAAGGAGACATAGATATGGCAACAAAATCATACAAGATTAATGGCCAAAAGAGCATTACAATGGGAGGTGGTATATACAAACATCGAATGGACAAAATTTCTTCTACAACATGAAAGGGAGCCCAAAAATAAGCATATATGCAGTTTATGGAAGCCTCTAAATCATAAGACAAACATGCTAGAAATGGAAGGCAAAATGGAGCCACAAAAGGGTATAACATAAGACATGCAATATATACATCAAATGACCAAACCTTCTTCATAAAACATGTAAAGGGGGTCAAAATAAGACTAAAGTCAGTAGGGGTCGAAGTCCCAAAAACAAACACAAATAGGTCAAAAATTGCATACAAAATATGGCACACTTGATGAAATTTGAAGGGGGTGGTATATACAATGGCCAAATGAAGTTGAGCTCCTCTACAATGTTGTAGAGGGGCTCAAAATAAGCAAGAAAGCAGTAGGGGTCGGACCCCTAAAAAATAACACAATTAGGTCAATTTTAGCATGCAAAAATGTGACAAACTTGGTGAATATTGAAGGAACTAGTATATAGAAATACCAAATGAAGTTGAGCCCTTCTACAATGTTGTAGAGGGGCTCAATATGAGCACAAAAGAAGTAGGGGTCGGACCCCTAATTCTCAACCAATTAGAGTATATAAAAAGATCAAGAAAAAGCCCTAAAAGTTGGTTTTGAATGCTTACCCTTGAAGACTTGTCTTTCTTTGCTTCTTGGCTTTGATTTGTAGCTTCTCAACCTCTGAAATTCACTTCCTAGCTGCTGGAATCAAAGTTGGAATGGTGAGGCTAGGTGTTGGTGAAGGAATCAAGCAAGACTTGGAGCTTTTTTGAAGGTTTTGGCTATGGAGATTAGGGTTTTTTCCTAAGTGTTCTTGAAGACAAATTTTTTAACCTTGAGGAAGGAGCTCTTGGTTCCTTTAAATAGGCACAAAAGGGGTGTAAAAGGGGAGGGAAAAGCACCCAAGCTTTCCCTCCCAAAATATCCCCCGGATGGGGAGATATTTTGACAAAAATATCCGGACATTTGGAGCAATCGGAAAGCAAGAATCTGGCCGGCCAGGTAGTTTTCTGGGAGGTGGCCGGCCAGCCACCCCACCTGGTCGGCCAGCCACTCACCATGGCCGGCCGGCCACCCCAAGAAAATGAACAGAAGATTTTCTGGCCGACCAGTATACCAAAGTGCCCTCCCATGTGTGTAGAACAAGGCCCCAAGGTTGGAATTTGGCAACACTGAACCATGAGTCACAACATAGAGTTTGAAGGAGAGGCCCAAAAATGAAACCCACAGTTTCTGGCCGACCACCATACCAAAGTGTCCTCCCAGATGTGTAGAACAAGGATCCAAGATTGAAATTTGGCAACACTGAAGCAGGAGCCACAACATAGAGCTTGAAGGAGAGGCCCAAAAATGAAACCCACAGTTCCTGGCCGACCACCATACCAAAGTGTCCTCCCATGTCCTCTGATCTCAGATATGTAACTTTGGTTGGAAGAAAATACCCCCAAGGTGTTCAACATTGGCCCGGAAGTGAGAAAAACGGGCTCCGGAGGAGCGAAACTGGCTATCTGGGATAATTGCTGGCCTCCCACCCCCCAGTGATCTTCCTGGTGTTGAAACAGAGGTACCTGCCAAGTTTGAACAAAAACCAATGAGAAATGAACGCTCGGGGCCAAAACCGAGCAATTCGGGATCCCGAAATGGGTCATGGTGCGGAAGTGGCATCTGGCGAAGTGGATATCTGCAACTCGGTGTCCTCGGAATGACAAAACAGAGGTTCTGCCAAAAATCGAGAAAATCGATGCAAAATGAATGCTCAGGGGGCCCAAACCGCGTGATTGATTCGGTCCCGAAAAACCTCTGAGCACCGAAGTGGCATCTGACCACGAAGTGGGCATCAGGCCCAGTGTTCCTGAATCAGTAAAACAGAGGTGCAAGCCAAAACCGGAGAACTTCCGGAGATGGTTGGGCGGTCCCGAACCGAGGCACACGGCGACGATCCGCAAAACCGGAACTCGAAATGGGCAAAATGGCCTCTGACCGAAAAAGTAGCTCACGGCCACGGAGATAGTCTCTGACCACTCCTTCCTCAGGAAAGAAAACAGAGAAAACCGAGTCTGGTTCGCAAACCGAGACAAGGTAGAGAAAAGGGTTCGGGAGTCCGGAGGCAGGGCGCACGGCCACGACTCTGAAACTCTTGAACGAGCACATGATGCAACATCACCGAGCGCTCAACCGGTGACGTCTGAGTCTTAAGGTCGGTCAAAATTGGGGTGTCTACAAGGTCTTGGCGGATTTTGTAACCGAATTCGCTCCCACCCAAAGCATCGAGCTCGAGAACTTTAGCTCAATACAGGTGCCACACACCACCGAACTGGGAAAGTAATGCAGATCATCCAATAACTGAGGCTCGGGAGCAGGGGTAGTACTTATGTCACCAAAAGGATTTATCTAGAAGCAAGCTCTTAGGCTTGGTTGGAAGGCTTCTAACAATGAGGCAAAGTACGAAACACTATTAGCTGGTTTACGCAGTGCCGAACACTTCAGTGCAGAGAAACTTCTGGTTTTCATCAATTCTAAGTTGGTTATTAACCAGCTTACTGGATCTACGAAACACGAGATGAAAGAATGGCCATGTATGCAAACAAGGCTAATAATCTACTCAAAAAATTTTGATCCATACGAGTGGAACGAATCAATCGGGACAGAAACAACCATGTTGATGCTCTGGCCTACCTCGGCTCATCAGTAGATGCCAAAGGCACTAGAAAAGTTTGGGTTGAGTTCGTGCTGAAACCAAGCATTGCATCTCCAATCCTTTGTAGTAACCTAGAGCCAAGCTGGATGGATCTAATACTTGTTTTTCTAAAATCTGGCACTCTCCCCAAAGACAAGAAGGAAGCCAACAAAATCCGACATAGATCAACTCAGTTCTGGGTCTCACTATCTGACAAGCTATACAAATGCTTCTATCTCGGTCCTTATCTGTTATGTGTGCATCCAAATCTAGTCAAAAATGTTCTTTATGAAATTCATGATGGCATTTGTGGATGCCACGTTGGTGGAAGGTCACTAGCACACCAAGCCTTCATTTATGGGTACTGGTGGCCACGGATGCAACAAGATGCACAACAGTGCGTTCAGAAGTGTGATAAATGTCAGAGGTTTGTTTCACTAATTCATCAGCCAGCCAAAACTCTCACTCCACTCACCAACCGATGGCCCTTTGCCCAATGGGGTCTCGATATTGTTGGACCTTTGGCACGAGGCACTGGGAATAGACGATTCTTCATCGCTGCAACCGACTATTTCACTAAGTGGGTTGAAGTTGAAGCATTGGCAGGTATCAAAGAAGTAGACACAAAGCGGTTTGTCATGAGGAATGTCGTGGTCCATTTTGGTGTCCCGTGGGTACTGATTGCAGACAATGGAACACAGTTCGACGGAAAGATCTTTAGAAAATTTTGTGTCGACCTTAGGATCGAATGTCGAAACTCTTCTCCGGACTACCCACAAAGTAATGGGCAAGCAGAGGCATCGAACAAAACCATCATCAATGGAGTAAAGAAGCGGCTCGATCATGCAAAAGGAAAGTGGGTTGAAGAGTAACCCCACATGTTATGGGCTTACCGAATCGCGACACGATACTCAACGGGAGAAACACTGTACTCCCTAACTTATGGAATGGAGGCTATTATCCCACTTGAAGTTGGTCTCCCAACCCTCCGATCAGAGTTGTTTGAAAGCACAAGTAATGAGGAAGTTATTGTACAAGTGCTGGATATGGCAGAAGGCCGAGGAGAAGCAGTACTGATCAGACTTGTAGCATATCAGCAGCAGCTCATCAAGAGTTTCAACCGAAAAGTTTTTCCAAGGCGATTCACACCTGGAGAATTGGTTTTGAGGAAAGTTATGGATCACAAAAGGGTGCCTGGCGAAGGAAAACTAGGACCTAACTAGGAAGGTCCATACAAGGTCACAGTCGTTGTTGGAAATAAAGCTTACTACCTAGAGGATCTCAAAGGCAGAGCCATACCTCTGCCCTAGAATATAGCAAATCTCAAGAAATACTATCAATTATCCCCTAACTTCTCTATCAGAGTGTAAAGACACATATCTTTTGATCAATGCAAATGCCTCCCCATTTCTCTCATTTTTTTTTTTTGGTTAATATCTGACCAACTTCATTGCAAGAGATTTTCATAATCAACTGTGGTGTTCACCAAACGGACTTAGCTTTGGTGTTTACCAAACGAATTTAGCTTTGGTATTCACCAAACGAACTTAGCTTTGGTGTTTGCCAAACGGATTTAGCTTTGGTATTTACCAAACGGAATTAGCTTTGATGTTTATCAAGTGGATTTAGCTTTGGTATTTACCAAACGGAATTAGCTTTGATGTTTATCAAACGAACTTAGCTTTGGTCTAACCCAAATGGACTTAGTTTCAGAACGATTGAACGAGATTTAATTTTAGTTAGCACTCAAACATGCCAAGTGGAATTGCTTGGTGGAATTATGTTTGGCAACTAAATTGGACCTTAGCCAAGTGGAATTGCTTGGTAGAAACCGCACTAACGTATTTTAAATAATCATCTCTGAGTCCAAAAAATTTCTTAAGTATCGTCACATCAACATTTCAGTACCGCTTCATCTAAATAAAACTGGGACAGATTTGGATAAATCTTTCAATGATCAAACTTTCAATAAGTAGTCCTACTCAGCTCCAGATGGGGGCAACCAATTGTTTTTTGGGTACCAACCTTGACCTGAGTATGACATCTTTTTATCCCATTCAATGGCACTTATGCTATCAATATTAACACCACCTTAAGCAGCTCCTCTAGAGAGCAGGTTTTTCAGTACCAATCTTACTTAGCTCCAGGTGGGGGCAAACAACATCAACCAGGACCTAAGTAAGCTACTCTCATTCAAAGTACAACGATCAATGCAGCCATAAAAACCGAGCATCTATTCGGCCTCAGGGACCAATAGTGCTCGGCCGGGGGCAAACAGTATGAACAAATGCAAGCATGAAAACAAAACACATCAGCATAGCTGGCCCCACGAAATAGTACCAGGAAGAAAGAAAAATTGTCTTGACAACCTTAAGGGGACAACTCGTCAGGAAGACCAAGCCCTAGTACAGTAGAAAAATAAAAACAAGAGAGAGAGAGAAAGTAAAAACTTTGAATCATCCCAAAGACGACTTCAACTTTCATCAATAGAAGGAACTTCAGGAGCAGCGTCCACAATCTTATCCATGCCATCTTGGAGAGGAAAAATAGAGGCAGCTCCAACTTCTTGAGAAGTAGAAGTTTCCTTAACCACATCTCTCATAGCTTCAGTTTCCAGGGTTCCACTCTCTTTAACGTTCACTGTTTCATTGGCAACATCGTTTTCTTGAGTCTTGGTTACAGAATCAGTTCATGGGGAAATCTTAGCTGGAAGAATTGTAGGGCTAGCAGTAGTTTTTAGACCCAAAGACCTTGAGGGAACATGAACATGCTGAAACAAGGGAGACCCTTTAGGAACCTGAGCAGTGGTCAAAGCACTTGACCAACCCTTCAGAAAGAGCTTGTCCCGCAACACCAGCACCTCTTCTTTGTAAGCAGCCCCAGCTTCATCCCAACCTTGCTGCCAATACTTAGCCTCCAACGCAAAACGTTCAGTGGCCATCACCGCAATAACAGCCTCCAGCTCTGCCACATTCCCTTCAAGTTGGGTCTGTACCCCAATGGCAGCTTCCTTAGACTTTTCAATCGAGGTAACAACCTTGCTTAGACGGAACACCTCCCTCTCAACAGTCTTGCGTCCTTCTTTCTCAGCTTCCAAGTTCACTGTTAGTCTCTCAGCATTCATGGCGGCCTCCAGTATGGCCTTTTCCAGTTCCTCAACTCTAGTGATTGACAGGTCAATCATCTGAATACACTACAATAGATAGCAAGATATTAAAAGAAAGAAAATAGTAAAATAACACCAAGCGAATCCCAAAAAAAAAACACTTACAATAGTCATCATTTGAAGGGTCCCTTTCAGAACTAGAATATCGCGGGGCCCGTTGTGATCAGCCATGTCCACTGGCATTAACAAGGTCTTGGTCAAGTCAAAAGTAAAGTCTCTGGAAGGAATAACTGAATCTGAAGTAGAAATGGGTCTGTCTTGATGCAACATTGGCGGCTTCCACTTCTCAAACAACTCATCCTCAACAGGATCTTTAGAAGCCTCTCCAACTACCACCTTGCCGGTCTCCTTCCTCATCTTCTTCACCCTTGCAGCAACCGAAGCAGAGGGTTTAGCAGCAACTGCATAAGGGCCAGAGGCTCCTATCTTTAATTTCATATCCATAAGGCTCTTCGGTTCGGCCTTCACTGAAGAAGTCCCCAAAGCGTCAGAGGAGCCAAAAGCCTCTGCTTCCAAATCCACCAGCATTCTCCTTTTTTACATAAACCCATCCCATGTGAACTGGGGGCATGGGAAGGTGTCCTTTCAGATGGCAAACCTTGGCTTCGGCGGCGATTCGTAGCTAGAGGGGTAATGGACGTATCAATCTCAGTGTTAGAATCTAGAAGAGACACAACGAGCCTTGCTTTCTTTGGGATGGTAGAACGATAAGTCGCCTGGTAATCCAACAGCTCGGGCGTGGACCTCTTCTTGTACCTCAAAACTGTAACAACCCCGACCAATGATTAACGTTAATCCGTACTTAATTATACCTAACAGTAATTTAGGAGAGATTTGGAATTAATTTTCATGTGTATTGTGTTATTTTTGTGTCTCTATCTGTTCGGTATAGAAAGAACTGTTCTAGCTTGAGCTTTGATTTACGAATTGAAAGCCCTATCGGCATCCGAATAAAAAATTGACTTGATTTATGTGCTAAATAGGATTTATAGAATTTTATGGTAGGTTTAATTAAAATTCGGTTCGGAGCGATTAAATTTGATTAAAATAATGCCATTTGATTAGTTTTGTTAATTTACTACCTACAAGGCCATTTTGACCCCACTAAGGTTATGTTTTCATTTCACTCTTCCATTTCCTTGATGCCCAACGTGAGGGAGAGAGAGAGAGTTGGAAGGAAAAAATTGAATTCATCTAGAGGTTAGCTTGGAGAGTTAGAGGGATTGAAGGAGAATTGCATGTTTAAGCTCCCACACATGGAATTCAAGACTTAAGGTAGGAAAGTCATTCTTTTAATTGTGGATTTAAGTTGTTCATGCATGAATTCAAGTAAATTGAGCTATAAGATGTGAGAATCAAGCTTAAGGAGTAGGGAAGTAGATCAATCCATGCATGCATGCATGTTTCATAGCATTTTGAAGATTGATTTTCAAGAATTCCTTCATGCATGTGTTGGGTTCACTTTAATTTTGGAAACACAATGGGTTTCATGTTACTTAGTAGCATTTGATCATGTTTTGGAGAGCCTTAGCTCAAAAATGTACATGCATGTTATGTTCATGAATTAATTTTGGGTTTAAAGTTGAATTCTTGTATAATTGACAAGCCTTTGGGCCATGATTTCTTGTTATAATTCTTTAAACATGTTGTATTATGAGTTTTCATGTATTTCCTCAAGTTTTGGCCCAGAAAAATGAGTTTTGGATGCTTTAAAGTGGAGTTTGAGCTTGGTGATTGAATATGGAATTTCTAGAAATTTGATCCATGCTCGAGTGGGGAACTTTACGCTCGAGCGTACATTCTGAGTACATGCACTTCCGCTCGAGCGACGATTGTTACGCTCGAGCGTGAAATGCATATACCCAGAAGTTCTTGTGTTTTGCAATCCGCTTGAGCGAGGGAATCTACGCTTGAGCGAAGGTCTGAGTCTCACGCTCGAGCATACGTCGAGCGTGAAAAATGTGCAACCAGTACTTTTTCAAGAGTTTGCAGTCCGCTCGAGCGAGGAAAGTCACACTCGAGCGGAGCTTCATTGTCTCCATGTCCACTCGAGCGTGGACCTTTTTTTCAGCAAATTTTATAAAATGTTTTCCAATGCATTATCGCATCCTCATTCCATCCTAGGCATTCCTAGGCCATGTTTAAGACTCCATAACGAGGATTAAAGGTTAGAAACACACTAAAGCAAACAACATAAGTTATGTACAATTCGAACGTGTGTTTCAAGTGTGTATCTATTATGTGTCATGTAGGTCACGTGCCGCGTACCGTTTGACCAGTCTGCTCTGTCTGTCTGTCTCAAGGCCAACTGTGAGTAATAACATAATAAAGCTATGTTCAACCTTATTTATTTTCTGTATGATGGAATAAGAATTATTTTCTAAAATGTTACGTTCTGTACAATGAATGATTGTCCAATTTCTGATATGTATTCATGACATCCTTAGTATCATGTGATATGTGTTGGCTGTTACCTGGTATCGGAGGTTCCATCATGGAACTTAATCTGTCTACATTCTGTTACCTGTACTGGAGGCTCCATCATGAGGTTCAACGTGTTTATTCTCTGTTACATGGGTCCGGCGGTTCCTTTATGGAACTGGTTATTCGTAACCCTCACGTGTCTGCATCTGTTCTGTATCTGCTCTGTTAGCGCTTATGGATGTATCACGTATACTTACGCATGAATTATGATTTCTGTATATGATCTGGACAAATTATGAATTCGATACAAAACTGAATTGTGAATTCTAAATCTGTACGGACTTATTCATTGAAACCCCTTTACTCTGTTATTATTTATTGAGCTTTCGCTCACAGTTTATATTATGTATGTAGGTGAGCCGGCGCGTGATCAGGGCCAGAGTTGATGGCCTTCATTTCTGTTTTTGTCAGCCAACCGTAGTGCCTCCCGAGGAGGTTTCGATTGAAGTCTAGTTACATGGCTATTTTTGTACTTATGTTAGTTTCTGTCTGTTTTTGTACAGTTGGGTCCTGGATATTGCACTCTTGTAAATGTTTTGTAATTATGATATCCTTTGGCCGACACGCTTATGTATATACAAGTTTTGAAATATTCTGTCCCATGTTTATCGACACAGCTCATTGGACTATTTATGTTTTGTACATTTGCTTCCGTAGCCCCTTATTATGTGCTTATCTGTTAAAAGGCCTTTGGTAATCCACGGATTACTGACCGGTTACGATGCTAAACTTACAGGGGTGGGTTTAGGTCATGACAAAAACAGCCTTGATGGCCTCGGTATTCTCTCAGTTCGGCCTACTTTGAAAACAAGAAGCCTCTGCAAAAAAGAAGAACAGCATTAGAACAACATTCAAAACAAGACAAAAAACACAGAAATACTAGGAGGAAGGACTCGGACCTGGATAGCCATCCTTTTGGGGCATCCGTTTAGATTGGAACTCAATCCCAGCAGGAAACTCCCAATTACCATCGACTTGTAGAAAATCTTCATTATGTTTGTCCGAATCAGGTAAGCCAGTTACAAAATGGCAATCGACTGAACGAGTACGGAAATAATAAGTGCTGTGATCCTTGTTGTGTGAAAGGGTATAGCAACCCAAAATGTTCCATATGTCCATATTCAAACCCAACTGCCTGTTAAGAGCGGAGATGCCACAGACGACTTGGATCAAATTGACAGACACCTGCATAGGGGTAAGTTGAACTTGGTGCCAGAATCGGCACACCAAAGGATCAAGGGGAAATCGGATCCCTTTTTTAACAATGGCTACGACTGGGAAAGCAAAAGTACTCCTAATACCCATGCGCTTGGCGTCAACCTTCGCCAACGAAAGGGTCACATCGTCAAAGATACCATGGTCTTGGCGAAACATGGCCATAGCCTCAGGGATATCAACTAACGACCAAAATTTCCCCATTAACCAGACCTAATGGGACGAAGACAAGACTTAAACTAAGCAAAGAATATAACCAGACGTCGGAAACAATGGTGCAAGGGCCAAAGAGGGCAATCAAGATAGAAAAGAGCAAGAAAAGAAAAATTTCAGGGGGACTTACAGAGATTGAAACAGCAGCGACAAGTAGGTGGCCTCAAAATGAGAACGAAAATAGCAATGGAACGTCTGGGCAGAGCACCGACGAGACCAACTCAGAGGAACGGAAATGGTTTTGGACTCTCTAAAAGTTTGAAAACAGATGAAGGGGTTGGGATTGATAACCCAGAGCATTTATTGCACCAGCTGGCGTGAAGGTACATAAATCATGACCATCAGTATGGAATCGACGCACTATCTCTGTGCATTGGTACTATGCCGCCACGTGTCACCATAAAAGGACACATGCAGGGGGCGTGTGTCAGGATTGAACCATCACCAAGGCCGAATTGGGACGGATCCGAAGTGACGCAACATTTGGAGTACAAACCAATAGCTCCCCCCAAGGGGAACCTTAGTGCGAGCTAAGGGGCATTTGAAGGGACTAAATATAAAATGGATTGAATCCAAGCCTTGGGCCGGCCCAATCCATTAGACTCAAGACCTGAGAAGTAGGATAAGCAAGTAGGTCAATCAAATTAGCCTAATTACATCGTCAATAATCCACCCAAGTCCTCAAGCACTTAAGCCCAGCCTGTAGTGGAAAGGTCAGCCCAACCACGATGTTGGGCTGGGTTGAACCGTGATCCTTGGACCGAACCCAAAAGAGGCCGAGCCCATACAAAGATATCCTATTGGGCCAGCCTATTTCTACAAACAATCTCGTAAAGGGCTGAGCCGAGGCATGACGGTACCGAGCCAAAAGAACCCAACAGAGAAACGAGGAAGCTGTGAATGCATACACATGGGGAGTGCCACCTCAGTTGGTCCTCTCTCTCAAGAATCACGGAAATAGTTGATCAAAGGAATGTGATTTGTTACAAGCATGGTTACAATGAGTATATACACTCCTGGTCAGTTACCAGATGGTCCCCCACCTTGGGCAATGCTAAAAGGAAACTTTGTAGTATTAGAGCTCCATGAAACCATCTTGGGCAACAAGTAAGGAGTTTTGTATAAACTACACTGACTTCACACTGAAGGTAACTGATCTAAGCTGAAATATACTCACCAAAACACGATTCTTAACACTGAGAGAGTATCCCTCATCTTCTCCGATCTCTCACTCCCACACCGAAGGGGTTATCCGGCCACTCGCGGCCGGGCAGCTCTAATGGTGCTTATTGTTGCAGGGTCTCAATTCCTGAATAGTCCAATCAAGTGCGGAGCTCCGATCCACAATTATCTAGTGCAGTATTCAGTATGCACACTGACCGGTTTGATGACTCCTAAAAATCACATAGTATACCGAGTAAATAGTTATTTTTAAAAGTGAAAAAGATAAAATGTTCTGAGACTATCACAAAATGTATAAAGAATTTTGCCTTAGATTTTATTAGAGGCATTTATATTCTATTTAGTTTATTAGAATGAGATAAAATGGAATTGATTGATGATTCATTGAGATCTCATATGGAATGAAAATTTCTTTGAAATGGTAAATGATGATTCTATTTATAATATATTTTGTCATTATTTTTTTAATCAACCAAATATGAGAATGAATATTTTAATAGAATAATCATTCTATTATATTTCATTCAAGTGAATCAAACACTACCCTAATTCAAAATCAATTAGCCATAGGGGCAGGGGTCCGTTGGATAAATTAGAAAAATGTTGTGATACAAAGACTAACAAAATGAATTAAACTATGGGAAACTTACGTATAAATCTTAATATGTGAATTTATTATTTAATAAGTCTTATGATAATTAATGAAATTTTTCATTAAACACTATTAAAATATGTCACTAATTGTTAATTTTCATCGACATAAAATTTTGTCACAAAAAATATTACTAATTATAAGTTTTAACAACAGTTTAAAAAGATCGTCACAAAAAAACGTCACTAATTTTCAATTTTCAAGGACAATTTGAAAAATTCGTTACAGGAAAACGTCACTAATTGTAAGTTTTAACGACAATTGTCAATTTTTAGCGACAATTCGTTACAAAAAAGTCATGACAAAAAAAGTCGTTAATTGTCAATTTTTAACGACATATGTAAAAAATCGTCACAAAAAATTATTTTTAAGAACGATTTTAGTTTGACTTTTTTTCAATAAAAATTAATGAGAATTATGTTCAATTATTAGGATATACTAATAGTTTACCCTGAAACTATTAGGTCAGTATATTCCAAGATTTTTACAGTTACCTACTAAAAAAATGGTGAATTATATATACATCTTTTGAGGTTTTTTTTTTTTTTTTTAAATACAAATTATCCTATGTGGTTTAAAAAATTATAAATATTTTCTTGTCAAAAAATTTTATTTATCAGAATTAGCAAAAAAATAAAATTCCTAATTGTTCCCCTATACAACAATAAAAGTAAATGAATTGTTAATTGAAATATACTTTTGACATCATTAAAAACTATTAATTGACTTGCTGATTTATTAATAAAAAAATGCTATTTATTATGCAATTAAAAATTTGAAGGGATAAAATGTAATTTCTTAAATTATAAAAAAACAATTTGTATTTTAAGCAAATATTAGAGTGCATTTGTAATTTACCAAAAAAAAAAATTTTAGAGTGCAAATATTAGTGACGTTTTCCTGTAATGAATTTTTCAAATTGTCCTTGAAAATTGAAAATTAGTGACTTTTTTTGTGACGATCTTTTTAAACTGTTGTTAAAACTTATAATTAGTAATATTTTTTGTGACAAAATTTTATGTCGATGAAAATTAACAATTAGTAACATATTTTAATAGTCCCACCCAGCTGCCACGGCCACTGCCACTGCCATCGACAACCCATTCTGACCTTGAAATGCCATCCAGGAGGATAGAGATGACTTCGCTCTCTTCCATTCGCATAGTTTCAGAAACACAGCTCATTGCTCTTCCTTCATACAATTACACCACCAAAGACATTATTGGTTTGGTTTCTAAAACCTATGACCAAACTTGCGTTGTCTGCTTGTCTGATTTTGTCGATGGCGAACCGGTTCGGGTCCTGCCAGAGTGTTTGCACCCGTTTCATGTACCGTGCATCGATATTTGGCTATACTCTCACTCAAATTGTCCTGTCTGTCGCACCGATGTAACACCCGCCGAAACCAGATTTGCCTTGATGAGGGGCTTGCCACTGGGTGGTGAGGCAGTATGATCCCATAAGTATAGTACGGTTTCAATATTACCCAACTTTTTCATATTTATGATTCGTTTGAAAATTGAATTTTTAATTTTTTTTATATTAATATATTCAGTAAAAAAAAAATTCAAATGTTTAAAAGTTACTTTTTGTATTTTTTTTTTCCGAAAAAAACGTGCAAAATATAGAGAAAATGAATATTTGGGTCATGTTTAGTTTGGTTTTCAGAATTTTGTTTCAGAATTTTTTTTATATAAAAAAAAACTAAAAGTTTATTTGTTGAAAGAAATAAAAAAATTAAAAAAAAAAACTTATCAATTTTATATTATTTCATCTTTTAGAGCATTTCTAATCATTGTTGCTATAATGCCATTGCTATTATTATAATTTGGCAATAAATAGTGTTATTTTGCCAAATTATAGTAATATAGTGTTCCAATGGTCATTTATTATTTTAACAAATTTCAACTAACTTTTCCTTCAAGTTTGTAGATGTTATTTGGATATAAGTTTTTTTATGATTTTATTTTTGTTTATTTTTTGTCTTTTGTGACTTTTTTTTAACTGTTTGTAAAAAAAATATGTATTTATATTATTCTCGACTAGACAAATATAAAAAATGAAAAAAAAAATTGAAAAATTGGAAAAAAAAATAATAAATATATTTTATCTTTTTATTACATTCTTTTGTAGAAAATACTCAAAAATAAAAACAAATATGAAATTTCATTACAAAATAAAAATATGACATTACAAATAAAAACTAACAATTACATTAAAAAATAAATGATATTACAAAATTTAAAAATGCATTATCCCGTAATTATTCATTAGGAGGCAGGGGAAAATAGTAATTTGGACTGCTAACATTTGAGGACCACTTGGCGAAAATCTCATTTTTTCGCATTGTGTAATACGCTTTCATCTGAGGATCCAAATGAGAAATGTCCGTAGTCATTATCATATGTTCTTCATTTTTTATCTCATGTTCTTGTCTTTTGATCTCAAAGTCATGTTTTTTCATTTCAAGTTCTTTCATCTCCTGCAGTGCTTAAATCATTTTTTTTTTCTCTTTCATCTTTTTTCTTTTTCTTCTCAGCAAGGTATTGGTTAAATGTGTCCAATTATGTGCTCATTTTTTGAACGTCAGCTTGAATGACTTGATTTTTCCGAAATAATTCTTTTGCAGCTTTTCTACCCATAGGCCTTTTACCTTTTACAGAGACACTGCCCTCACCAATAGTTGGATTGTTACCAACACTTAGACTAGTGTCATCTTCAAGAGAAATGTAGTTATCTCTAGGGGAATCAGGGGCTGAATTAGGGGAAAATGGTGTATGTATTCTTAACTTCACCGTATTTGTAGGAGTTACATCTTGCCACCTGATATTGTTTTGCAAGATTGGCCAACAATGTTCAAAAATAAAATGTTTGTTTTCATCTTGATGGTATAACAGTTTGGCTTGAAGTATCTATATCGATAAAATATTAAATTAATCAATTAGTTAATTTTTATGTAAGACAAAATAAAAAAAACTAACATAATAAATGAAAATGAAATCTTACTATATCAACTTGTGACGCCCCACTTGGATGTAGATTTTCGACTTGTGCTAGACACCCACGAAATTTATTGCAACATTTCATGATTACACCCCATCGAGATGAGATAGACACTTGTGTTCTTGAGTGATCATTCTACAGCGAGCAATAATTTTAAAAAATTCTTCCCCAAAAATGAGCATGTGATTGCGAATTTCCAACAATTGGGTCTTCAGTAATGTGACACCAAGCTTTACAAATTGCCACATCTTCTTCAGTAGTGAATGATTTTCCTCTCTTTGTTTTTGATGAACCTTCCATAGTGATTGGCCGAAAAAATTAAAATATGACCGTTTGGAAAAAGAGACGAAAAAAGAAATGTGTTGTGAATGAAATTAAGATTGAGGTTTCTATTTATAAAAATGCAAAATATGACCGTTTGGAAAAAAAAACAAAAAAAACATTACCGTTAATTTATAACTATTTTTTTTTTTGGGGGGGGGGGGGGTTTAGGCTAAAAGAGCACAACGACTCTTTTGCCTTCCCAAGGTAAATCACCACCATCCGCGTAAATGATTTCCAATGGATGAGATAGATATCCAGAATGATCCAACCCTCTCTATCTTACTCTCACTCTCACTCTCACTCTGTCTCTCACTCCCTCTCTTTATCATTAAGATAGACACTTTAATCTCTGTTCTTCGTTTCTATCTACCCCTCACCCCTCTCTTGATCTCGCTCATCTCTCTCTCTCTCTCTCTCTCTCTCTCTCTCTCACACTCCTACAACCCAGATTTTTGTCTCCAAATCTCACAAACCTACCTCAATCGATCATCCATGTCTCCAAATCTCATAAACCCACCTCAATCGATCATCCATGTCTCGGACTCGTTGGTTAAAGAGGAGTCTCTGAATATGATCGACCTTAGTTCTGAAGAATTTGGGCAATTAGTCTTTGGATTTGATCTATTTCTGTGCTTGTTTTTGTGATTTAAAGTTGTTTTTGTTTTGTTCTTAGTTTTTTTGTTGGTGGGTTTTCAGTGGTAGGTGTTCTCATTACAAGAGGAGATGCAAAATCAGAGCCCCGTCTTGTGATGAAATCTTTGATTGCAGACATTGCCATAATGAAGCCAAGGTCTCTTTCTCTCCCTTAATTTAGGTGGGCCCAACTCCACAATTTGATCCACAAAATTAAGAATTTGACACCCAAATGATGAACACAAACTAGATCATCCAAAGAACAAAGAAGATTCAGGTATTTTTTTTTTCTCACCGTTTTGATTTTCTTTTTTTTTTTTTTTTTAAGTTTCTATGAAATTGATGGTGAAATTGGTGAAATTGATGAAATTGTTTTGATTGGTGAAATTGTTGGTGAAATTGTTGGTGAAATTGTTGGTGAAATTGGTGAAATTGATGAAATTGATTTTAATTAATTTTTTGTGTTGATGAAATTAATTGTTTGGAAATTGCTTCAAATTGGTGAATTTTTTTAAAATTAATTTTTTTTGAATTTTCGAAATTGTTGGGTGAATATTGTTTGGAAATTTGGAAAGAATGATGAAACTATGTAGTATGAATATTGAAACTGTGTTTGGAAAGGATGATAAAAAAGGGAGGGAGGGAAGGAGGAGGTTGGTTGAAGCTGACTTGGCAGCTTTGGCAGCTGCCAAAGCTTGTGCCATATTTGACACAGGTTTTGGCATTTGCCAAAGATTGCAGCTGTTAAAAGTTACTATTAGAGCTGACTTTCTATCCACTGCTGCCATAATTTGGCAATAGCAGCTCTAATGGCACACCATTGGAGATGCTCTTAAGAGGCCAAAAATAATTTTTAAAAGTTTAAATAATATTTTTCACATTTATTTTTATCAAACTAGTTTCTATTTTTCAAAAAAATTTCTAAAACACAAATCAAACAAGGCCCAAGGCACAATTTTTATATTTTTTAATTTTTTTTGAAAAATTTACAGTCAAGTCCTATTTTGACAAATAATGGTAGCTTAGATCCTACTTACAATTTTAAATCCATAAGTCATCTGTTAATTTTATATGACCAATTTATCCTTATAAATTCAAAAACACAAAACACTCCATGTCTATTATTTTTGTTCTCTCTCTCTCTCTCTCTCTCTCTCTCTCTCTCTCTCTCCACAATTTTCACAACAACAAATTTAGAAAGATCTGAGAATTAAAAATAATTTTAATTCAGAAAGAAGAATACCTCATGCCATGATGTTCAAGCCTTTGAATCTTTATCCTTGAATCAAATCTTGAATGCATAACAAGCCCACTCACAGAAACACTTTTACAGAACCATATGGGAAAAGTGAAAGGGATAGAGTTTCAAGCCTATTCTATTCACAAAATAACGTCTGTGTTTGATGGCTATCATAGGCATATATATAGATAGGCTTGGACCCATATCCAAGTGTAACTCCTTATGACTTCCCACCATCAGGGAAATTGTAAAGTCCCATTAAACCACCATATGGGATAGTGAACAGACATCAGTTACCCATTAGTCATTAAACCAATTAAATATATATAATAAATATATAAATAAATGAAACAAACATGTGGCATATGGGCCACTTTATGGATATTCTTACATTCTCCCACTTGGCACATATAACACATGTTGTTGACTGTCGGGTAACTAACAAATTGATGTGGCCATTAAATAAAAATACCCAAACCTTAGAGGTATAATACACGAATCATGGCAGTTATACTCTATCAATTAAGTATTTCCTTCCATGTATTACATTGCATCACACTCTCAACTTTATGTGGTGTCATTCTTTATGAATAACTTCTAATAAGTTATTCTGGGTCCAATGATCCCTATGGATCAATAGTCCTAATGGACTGCATAGCATCACAAATACTTTAGGTGCACAAAATGATGCTTTTCACTAATAATAATCAAAATGTCATGAAAAAACAAAATAAAACAACAACTAGAAAAATTATTGAGCTAACCAATCAGTCCCATGCCCTCAACGTGTTTTGAAAACACCTTTACAGAAAGACCTTTGGTCATGGGATCTGCAATCATTACATCGGTACTAATATGCTCAATGCTGACTTGTTGCTTCTTCACACGGTCTCGAATAGCAAGATACTTTATGTCAGTATGCTTGCTTCGGCTACCACTTTTGTTATTGTTAGAGAAGAAAACCACAGCCGAATTATCACAGTAAACCTTCAATGGCCTAGAAATTGAATCCACAATTCGAAGCCCTGTGATAAAATTCCTTAACCAAATAGCCTGTGAGGTTGCTTCAAAATAGGCTATAAACTTTGCTTCCATTATTGACGATGCAATTATCGTCTCTTTGGCACTTTTCCACGAAACAGCACTGCCTGCTAGCAGATAGACATATCCTAAAGTGGATTTTCTACAATCTTGACAACCCGCAAAATCCGAATTTGAATATCCAACCACCTCAAGATAGTTAACATGCTTGTAAGTAAGCATGTAGTCATTGGTTCCCTTTAAGTATCTCATGATTTTCTTTGTAGCCTTCCAATGTTCCATTCTTGGATTACTTTGGTATCTTCCAAGCATCCCAACTGCAAATGCAATGTCAGGTCGGGTACAAACCAAAGCATGCATTAAACTGCCTACGGTAGACGCATAGGAAATGTTAACCATTTGTTCCTTTTCCAAATCATTCTTCGAACATTGACTTAAACTAAATTTGTCACCCCTTAAAAGGGGCACTGCATTAGGAGTGCAATCACTCATCTTGAATTTCTCCAAAACTCTTTCAATGTAGGCTTTATGAGATAGTCCTAATGTCCTTTTGGACCTATCCTTGTGAATCTCTATGCCAATGACATAAGAAGCTTCACCCATATCCTTCATTTCAAAATTGTGAGAAAGAAATTGTTTAGTATCATGCAACAATCCCAAATCATTAGATGTAAGTAAAATGTCATCCACATATAAAACCAGAAAAATGTATTTGCTTCCACTAACCTTAAGGTATATACAGTTGTCCACAACATTCTCCGTAAAACCATATGAAGTAATAACATTGTGGAACTTTAAATACCACTGTCGGGAAGCTTGTTTTAGTCCATATATGGATTTCTTGAGCTTGCAAACTAAGTGACTATCTTTATCAGAACAAAAACCTTCAGGTTGGTTCATGTATACTTCTTTCTCAAGATCCCCATTTAAAAATGCCGTTTTCACATCCATTTGATGTAGCTCTAAATCAAAATAAGCTACTAATGCCATGATAATTCGAAATGAATCATTCTTAGAAACCGAATAAAATGTATTATGATAATCGATGCCTTTTCTTTAAGTGAAACCTTTAGCTACGAGTCTGGCTTTCTATCGTTCGACATTGCCATTTGAGTCTTTTTTGGTCTTATAGACCCATTTACAGCCAACCGCTTTAACTCCTTTAGGCAAACTCGACAATTTCCCAAACTTGATTCTTAACCATAGATTCCAACTCTTCCTTCATGGCATCATACCATAATTTAGAATCATCCCTATTCATGGCATTGGAAAATGAAATAGGATCATCTTTACGTCTGATGTCAAAATCAGACTCCATTGAGTATACAAAATAATCACCAGAAATTGCTGACTTTCTAGTTCGTGAGGATCTCCTTAATTCTGTAGTCTCAATTGGGACTTGAGCTACAGGCTCTATGTTGACTTGTTCCTCTTGTGGTGAAAGTTCTTGAATTTGTTGATTTTCAAGAATATCGGGTTGGTTATCTTGAAAGACAACCAATTCACCTATATTCATGGGTGTTGTATCAGGATCTCGTGATTCCTTCCACTCTATCTTTCGAGGGTAACTCCCACTAGGGTCAACTTTCTCAATAAACTTAGCATTTCTAGCTTCAACAATTCTAAGTGAATTTGAAGGACAATAAAATTTGTAACCCTTGGAGTTTTCCGCATAGCCTATGAAAAAACCACTTACTGTTCTGGGGTCCAATTTCTTTAAATGTGGGTTATACACCCTCACTTCAACTGGACAACCCCAAACGTGTAAGTGTCTTAAACTTGGCTTCCATCCTTTCCATAACTCAAACGGTGCTTTGGGAACAACCTTGGATGGAACCCTGTTTAAGATATACACAGCAGTTTTCAAAGCTTCACTCCATAAATTTATAGACACATTAGAATAACTAAGCATGCTCCTTACCATGTCCATAACTGTTCGGTTCCTTCTTTCAGCAACACCATTTTGTTGTGGTGTGCCAGGCATTGAATATTGTGCAATAATGCCTTCTTCCTTAAGAAACTTAGCAAATGGACCTGGTAATTGTCCCAATTCTCTGTACCTCCCATAATATTCTCCACCCCTGTCTGAACTCACAATTTTAATTTTCTTTTCTATTTGTTTCTCTACCTCTGCTTTATAAACTTTAAAGGCATCAAGTGCCTCGGCCTTATCAAACAAGAGGTAGAGATACATGTATCGTGTGAAGTCATCAATAAATGAGATAAAATATCTCTGACCATTCAGACAAGGTGGAGTAAATGGTCCACAAATATCAGTGTGTATGATTCCAAGAATTTCCTCACTCCTTTTGGCACCTTTACTGGTCTTGTTGGTCTACTTTCCCTTTATGCAGTCCACACAAATACCAAAGTTGGTAAAATCAAGATTCGGAAGGACTTCATCATTAACCCACCTCTTTATTCTCTCAATAGAGATATGTCCCAATCTCCTATGCCAAAGAATAGAGGAGGACTCATTAACAATATTACGCTTAATGCCAATATCACCATGCAAGGTTAAAAATTTTGTTCAAAAACAGGATCCAGATTTAATTAGTACAAACCATTAATTAAAGTACCAAATCCTACAGAAATAGAGTCTTTAAACAAACTAAAATTTGCACCAATAAACTGAAATTCAAATCCAAACGGTACTAGTCTAGAAACAGAAATTAAGTTTTTTGAAAAAGATAGAATGTAAAATGCGTTTTCAAGATCCAAAGCAAAGCCATTTTTTAAACAAGTCTGAAAGTTCCAACAGCTTCGACGTGCGAATGCATTCCATTGCCCGAATAGATGCCTTGTTCACTTTCCGTCGGTTTCCTTAGGTTGAGAAAGCCCTGCATGGTATTAGCAATGTGAATTGTAGAACCCGAATCAATCCACCAATCATATTGATGAGTATTAACAAAATTAGATTCATAACACACAAGAGATATGAGATTACCTTTCTTTTCAAGCCATTTCTTATACATGGGGCCACTTTTCTGTCACGACCCAAACCCGCCCCTATGGGTTTAGCATCGTAACCGGCCAGTAATCCGAGATTATCGAAGGCCTGCTTAACAGTAAGACAGTATAATAGAGTACAGGGGCATGGCGGAAGCCAATACAGTAAATAAACAATGTCCAATGAGCTGTGACAGTCTGTATGCCAAAATTTTTTTCATACATTTACACAGAACAGTATGCATATCATATACAAACATTCAGTACAGGGATCAAGTCCCTATAACTAGTACAGTGCAGTCTACACAGTCTATACAGTAAACAAAACAGTACAGGAGGGGGAACACTAAACCCTCTAAGCCATAGCTTGACAGGTTCGGAACCTCGCGGTGAGGCACATTGGTTGGCTTGACAAAACTGGAAATACCCCGACGCCTCTAGCTTTGATCCGGTGCCTGTACACCTACATATATATATGAGCAGTGAGCTAAAGCCCAGTGAATAACATAATGCGTAAAGGGTTAAGGAAGAATGTCCTTTCAGTATTTTAAACAGGCGTTTGCCTCGGTACATCAGTTATATAGTCGGTGGCTTATACTTCATGTCATATCAGTCGTTTATAAATCATAGTAATCATACGTGGCACATCCGATAGCAAAAGCGATGCGGTGGTAGTAGCGATGTCGATCGGTGTTAGCACAAGATAGTAATGCTTGATAAAGATAAGAATAGCGATACTTGATATGATAACGATAGCGATGTAAGATGCTGATAAAGAATAAAGAATAACAATATGATAATAGTACAGTTCTTATGGACTCAAGAGGTGTCTCGCACAGATTCTAGAGGTGGCTCACACTGTAGCACTTAGGTCCGTACAGCACTTTGCTTCAGATTTCACAGATTGGCTTAAAGCCCAGTATGGACTCAAGAGGTGTCTCTCACAGATTCTAGAGGTGGCTCACACTGTAGCACTTAGGTCTGTGCAACACTTTGCTCCAGATATCATCACAAGAGTAATACAAGAAACAAGAGGTCTTAAAAGACCAATAAACGATCGATTGATGGCCATCAATCAGTAAACGGTAGTGGTTCCAACGAGGGAATCGACAGAAATCTTTGTAACAGTAACGGTAATAGTAAACAGTAGTTGCTAAAGATGCCACAATACAGTTCAGAATATAGGACATACATTCATTCAAGCATTAGTAAAACAAAGATGCAGTTCAGTTGTTCAGAAGATAATCATTTTGAACATATCTTTACACAATTGTTACTCACAGAGTTCTGGGCTACAGTGAGCTAGAGCATCTCCTCGGAAAGCCAACCCTACACAGTTAACAGATTGAACACACAGTAAGCTACACAGTTGGGAAAGATAATAACTTAATCCCTAAATTGCCTCGATGTGGTTCTACATCTATATTCTCAATAAGATGCCTTAAACTAGGCCTAAGAATGCCTAGGATGAAATGAGGATGCAAAGATGCACTTAGAAAACATTTTCAGAAGTTTCAGAAAACATAGCTCCCGCTCGAGCGTAGGTTTCTCCGCTCGAGTAGACAAGCAAACAAAGATATCCGCTCGGTAGCGAGTTCCTTTCGAGCGGTATCAGAAACGATCAAAAGTCTTTGGATGCTCAAAAATCAGGCTCGATGGGCGCCCGATGGATGCTCGAGCATAATACACAAGGTCCCGCTCGAGCGCCAATTTCCCAGCTCGAGCGGACTTCAAAACAGTGTAAACTGCTGGGAGCATAAATTCTCCGCTCGAGCGCCACTTTTCCCGCTCGAGCGGAAGTCAAAAATCTGGAAAACCCAGATTGCACAATCAAGCTCAAATCAAGTTTCAATGTACCAAATTCGATCCTTTTGGGCTAATTTTCTGGAAAACACTTCAAAACTCATAATATGACATGTTTCAAAGATCAATTTGAGAAATCAAAGTCCAAAGGTAGTTCAATTACACATGATTTCAAACCAAATTTCAAGAACATGATGAACATGCAATATCCATGAATTCAATCAACTTCAAAGCTTCAAACACTTGCTCAAATGAGCCAATTCTCCTTAAAACATGGTGAAATCATGGACTTGAACATAAACATGTACATGCATGCAACATTTCTACGAAATCAAACCTCCAAACTCAACACTGTATACATACATGCATGCTAGGAGCTACAATTCAACATTTTGAACCAAAGGTTGGCTTTAAACCTCAATATAACATGAATCATGTAAGAACTAACTTAAATGTAAGTTCAAGAAGACGGTTCCTCTACCTTATGCTTTCAATTTGAGGTATAAAGGCTCAAGTTTGCAATTCTTCTATGATTCTTCAAATCTCCAAGCAATTCAAGATGAAATGTTGATATCAATATTTCTCCTAATTCTCTCTCTTTCTCTAATCGGCTATGAGCTCAAGAATGAGCTAATGAAATGTTATCTCTAGAGGCTTAACATGTTATAATGAAGCTCAAGTGACGTGTAAAGTAGGCCATTAACATGGCAAAGTTGTAATTAAGGCCAAAATCTTGTAATTACATTGTTTGATCTAATTTAACCATACCAAATAACATTTTAATTAAATATACCATTAAATCCTATTAGTTCCAATTGGCATAAAACTTTAATCGATTTCAAATTCGGCCGCCGATAAGGCCTTCAATTTGCAATTTAATGCATATAACATAAACAGATAATTTGGCAGTCAAACAGATAGACAATGCATTTAAACAGACATCAATCGATCGATTCTGGATTTGATCAATCACCCGATTTCAATCAGTTCAATTATCGATCATAATCAGTCTCATTTTAGCAGTAATCAGTGTTTAATCAGTAATCAGTGGTGAGGGTTATTACAGTCTCCCCTCCTTATAAAGAGTATGGTCCTCCAAACTCGAATCTCCTTCATTCCAGAAGAAAACAGGATGTATGACCCAATCTCAATCTTAGCAATGCACAGAAACAGAATCATAAATCGTATACAGAGATTAGGGTCCGTATTAAAATAGAGTCTTATACATATTCGGGTTTTAAAGTTAGGGACAGATTCAAATACATATTCATTTTCATATTCTCGTCCGCAGCATACGTAGATGCACAATCCTTGCTTATGCATACATGGTGCATTCATTAGCACTACTAGAGTAGATACAGAACAGATACAGACATGGCAGATACAGAACAGATACAGTACAGGACAGTTATAGTTACGTGTTGGTTATGAATAACCAGTTCCATAAAGGAATCCCGAAAACAGGTAACAGAATAGAACATAACAGATGTTGAGCCCCTCGTGACGAGGCCTCCGGTACAGATAACAGAGTACAGACAGATATACGTTCCATAAAGGAACTTCCGATACCGGACAGCTAACATGTATCACGAATACCTATCAGAGGTTGAATAGTCACTCAGTGCACAGTATATAGCATTTTAGAAAACATAACTTAATTCGTGACATAGAACGTGAATACATTTGCACAGTAGTAGTATAGTAGTATTCACACTACTTATATCAAGTACTTATCGGGGTTATAGATTTGCGCTGGTCTCAGTTTCATAAGTAATTTCCCCTGTTAAGTTACAGAGTTTCGATTCATTCTCTTCTGAGTTGTTCACCCGGTCTTAGTTCAATTTGGTTCTCAATTCGGTAAGCCATCACAGTCAGTCCAGTTCATTTGGGAGTTATCGGAAACATAAGGCGAATTTGTACATTACTTCCATAGCAGTAGGCGGAGTTCTGAAGCAATCACTCATATACGATTCATCAGTTTTAGTCCTCACAGATTCGACCATATTGTGTCAATACGGAAACAGTCATACAGATTACATATACTTCCAGACAGTCAGAGTTTATGATCAAACTAGTCTATTGTCAACAGATCCCGTCAATTCTGAAGTACAGTAATCACCAAACAATCATTCCCTAGTCAATCAAGTTCATGGTCATAACGGTAGTACCGGGTAAGTAATCACGTGTCATGTACCCAGTTTCCCCACATTGTAAGCAATCTGATAATAGCTTTCTCAATAAGGGTTCTCTCAAGTCAATTCGATGAAAGTTCGACCCGGTCATGTCAGATGCAAGTTCTGCCCAATCATTTCAAGTAAAAGTTCAAAGCACAAGCATCCAACAGAAATTCTATCAGTTACACAAAGGGTTTCATCAACCTACCGTTCCATCAGATTAGATCGGATAACAGTTCCATTCTTATCATTTCCAGATGAGGTACATGAGTTCATCAATTGTCAAACTTACATCAGAGTCCGGTACCATTACAATTCATATTAAAGTAGTACAGGTCATATACAATGTGTTCCTCCCAATAAGTTTACAGGCAAATGCACAGACATGCAGTTAATCATATCGAGAGGTAAGCATCACAGTTAATATAGCAATTTCCAAATAAATCCTTCTTATAGGCATATGGTACACAGTAATACATCACACGGGGTTCTCGGTGACCCATAATAGTGAGTTGTCATACGAGGGTTCCCAATCAGTCTTACAGTTACTAAAGCATAGGCTCGTAGATTCAATTAAATAGTCATGTTAATTTTCCACAGTCACGATTCACAGTCAAGAGTTTATTGGTCGGGATCTTTATTCAGTCACACGATCCCAAGGTAATAGTTCCAACGGTGACATTATCAAACAAATAACTTACCAATCATTCCGAGTGAAGGTATCATCATATGTGTGCATGTTCAGAGTCTACTAACATTTCCAATACGAATTCACGAGTTTGATGTACAGTACAAAATAGTTTCTCATCAACAGTAGATTTCAAGAGATTCATTATTCACAGTCCATTCCTCTCAGTCTTAACAGTATTACAAGCATGGGAACATATATACAGGTGTAAGTTCAAAATCAGTTTTCATGTAGGCATTCGTTCACAAATTCATAAGCAGAAGTTCATCTTTACAAACCAATATGGGTTCTTAGTTTCAGTAGTTTCACACACAAACAGTTCACGTGTATAATTCGAGTTCAAGGGTCCGTTCATTCAATAATGTCCGTCAATACATAACAGTGCAGTACAAATCAGAGTCGTACAAATTTCTCGAATTACAGTCGATCATAAGATATTCCGATGTTCAACAGTTCTAGTACAGTTCAAAAGGTCATTTTCACTTTCTGTTACTTCTGTTTCATTCTTTCTGATTCAGTTGACGATGTTGATTTGGATATTTCAATGCTGCTACATTATCTCAGGCATTATACTCTATCCAGGACATCTACACACTTTGACGGTTTTAAAACGTCGATTCAGTCAAACACATCTAGGTCACACCCACCTTCAGTTCTTTTCTAGTCTTTTGTAGTCAGTATCTATCATGTGGGGTACCTATCAAACTAGCTAGGTAAATTTTACCTCATATTCGACCACAGTCTTATCACCTTACTCAAGTTGTTCAAACTCAGGTACTTTCTTATCTCGGATGCATTGGGGAAAGTATTTTTCGAAGAAAACTTCACATATTTCTCAGTTTCTAAACCCAAGTCTCAGTTTTTGGTGATTCAGTACCTCCCAGAAATTCTGGTGGTTTCAGTTTATTTGGGTTTCCGTATCAGCATCATCAGATCATAATCAGTTGATTCAGGCATGTATGTCTGCCTTTATTGTCTCAGATTTTCGGTTAAGGCTTCAACTATTCCTTCTAGCCTGTTAACTCTAGCATCAGAAGATTCGGTTTTGCCTACGTTCCTTGTCCTTTCCCTTATTTACATACAAATAGGGTGATTAGCAATATAGGAGAGGTTCTTACTGATTTCACATTTCATTCCATAACAGACGTGTGTATGCTTTCATTTCAACTCGGGTACGGTCACATGACCCCTTTACTTTCACACGTTCATTTTCTTTTACATAGATTCCGCATTCGGTAATCACATTCGCATTACGTGTTATTCCACTTAACTTCGTCAGTTATGTATATAAGTTTCGTTTCATTTCACATAGGCAGTACGGTATTCATAAGCATAGACAGTTGCATACTTAAACACATTAATCACATTAGCATATTTATTCAAGTCATCGCCACACACTTATCATGCTCATGTAATGCCCTAATTGCTTTTCTAGGACATCCTATAGCTTATTTGGACACGTGTGTGCGGTATAACTCGTGGTTAAGTATCGCTCTGATACCACTCTATCACGACCCAAACCTGCCCCTATGGGTTTAGCACCATAACCGGCCAGTAATCCAAGATTACCGAAGGCTTGCTTAACAGTAAGACAGTATAACAGAGTACAGGGGCATGGCGGAAGCCAATACAGTAAATAAACAATGTCCAATGAGCTGTGACAGTCTGTATGCCAAAAGATTTTTCATACATTTACACAGAACAATATGCATATCATATACAAACATTCAGTACAGGGATCAAGTCCCTATAACGATGCAGTCACGGTCTACAGATGTCACGAAACAAAAGCAAGATGAGGGGGAACACTAAACCCCCTAAGCCATAGCTTGGCAGGTTCGGAACCTCGCGGTGAGGCACATTGGTTGGCTTGACAAAACTGGAAATACCCCGACGCCTCTAGCTTTGATCTGGTGCCTATACACCTACATATATATATGAGCAGTGAACTAAAGCCCAGTGAATAACATAATGCGTAAAGGGTTAAGGAAGAATGTCCTTTTAGTATTTTAAACAGTCGTTTGCCTCGGTACATCAGTTATATAGTCAGTGGCTTATACTTCATGTCATATCAGCCGTTTAGAAATCATAGTAATCGTACGTGGCACATCCGATAGCAAAACAGTACGGTGGTAGTAGCAGTGTCAGTACAGTGTTAGTACAGTAGTAGTAATAGTAATAAAGACAAATAATAGTAATGAAAGAATATGATACTTGATATGATAACGAATAGCGAATAAAGAATAAAGACAAGAATAATAATAGTACAGTTCTTATGAACTCAAGAGGTGCCTCGCACAGATTCTAGAGGTGGCTCACACTGTAGCACTTAGGTCCATGCAGCACTTTGCTCCAGATTTCACAGATTGGCTTAAAGCCCAGTATGGACTCAAGAGGTGTCTTGCACAGATTCTAGAGGTGGCTCACACTGTAGCACTTAGGTGCATGCGACACTTTGCTCGAGATATACGTGCGATATGATCTGATAAAGAATAGGTCTTAAAAGACCGAATAGTCAGTTAATGGCCATCAATCAGTAAACGGTAGTGGTTCCAACGAGGGAACCGACAGAGATCTATGTTACAGTAGCAGTAATAGTAAACAGTAGTTGCTAAAGATGCCACAATACAGTTCAGAATATAGGACATACATTCATTCAGTTAACAGTAAACAGTTCAGAAAACAGTATAGTTCAGTTGTTCAGAAGATAATCATTTTGAACATATCTTTACGCAATTGTTACTCACAGAGTTCTGGGCTACAATGAGCTAGAGCGTCTCCTCGGAAAGCCAACCCTACACAGTTAACAGATTGAACACACAGTAAGCTACACAGTTGGGAAAGATAATAACTTAATCCCTAAATTGCCTCGATGTGGATCTACATCTATATCCTTATTAAGATGCCTTAAACTAGGCCTAAGAATGCCTAGGATGAAATGAGGATACAAAGATGCACTTAGAAAACATTTTCAGAAGTTTCAGAAAACATAGCTCCCGCTCGAGTGCAGGTTTCTCCGCTCGAGTGGACAAGCAAACAAAGATATTCGCTCGAGCGCGAGTTCTTATGCTCGAGCGGACTGTAAAAACAGTCAAAAGTGCTGGATGCTCAAAAATCAAGCTCGATGGGCGCCCGATGTATGCTCGAGCATAATACACAAGGTCCCGCTTGGGCACCAATTTCCCAGCTCGAGCGGACTTCAAAACAGTGTAAAGTGCTGGGAGCATGAATTCTCCGCTCGAGTGCCACTTTTCCCGCTTGAGCGGAAGTCAAAAATCTGGAAAACCCAGATTGCACAATCAAGCTCAAATCAAGTTTCAATGTACCAAATTCGATCCTTTTGGGCTAATTTTCTGGAAAACACTTCAAAACTCATAATATAACATGTTTCAAAGATCAATTTGAGAAATCAAAGTCCAAAGGTAGTTCAATTACACATGATTTCAAACCAAATTTCAAGAACATGATGAACATGCAATATCCATGAATTCAATCAACTTCAAAGCTTCAAACACTTGCTCAAATGAGCCAATTCTCCTTAAAACATGGTGAAATCATGGACTTGAACATAAACATGTACATGCATGCAACATTTCTATGAAATCAAATCTCCAAACTCAACATTGTATACATATATGCATGCTAGGAGCTACAATTCAACATTTTGAACCAAAGCTTGGCTTTAAACCTCAATATAACATGAATCATGTAAGAACTAACTTAAATGTAAGTTCAAGAAGATGGTTCCTCTACCTTATGCTTTCAATTTGAGGTATAAAGGCTCAAGTTTGCAATTCTTCTATGATTCTTCAAATCTCCAAGCATTTCAAGATGAAATGTTGATATCAATAGTTCTTCTAATTCTCTCTTTTTCTCTAATCGGCTATGAGCTCAAGAATGGGCTGATGAAATGTTATCTCTAGAGGCTCAACATGTTATAATGAAGCTCAAGTGATGTGTAAAGTAGGCCACTAACATGGCAAAGTTGTAATTAAGGCCAAAATCTTGTAATTACATTGTTTGATCTAATTTAACCATACCAAATAACATTTTAATTAAATATACCATTAAATCCTATTAGTTCCAATTGGCATAAAACTTTAATCGATTTCAAATTCGGCCGCCGATAAGGCCTTCAATTTGCAATTTAATGCATATAACATAAACAGATAATTTGGCAGTCAAACAGATAGACAATGCATTTAAACTGATCGATCGATCGATTCTGGATTTGATCAATCGATCAAAGATTTCAATCAGTTCAATTATCGATCATAATCAGTCTCATTTTAGCAGTAATCAGTGTTTAATCAGTAATCAGTGGTGAGGGTTATTACATTTTCCATGCTTCAATCTCTCTTCCTCTTGAACACACATGGTCAAAAGTTCATTGATAGACCATTTTTCCTTCTGTGTGTTGTAAGAAATTTGGAATGCTCCATATTCCACAAGAAGAGAATTGAGTATGAAATTGACAAGGAATGACTTAGAAATCTCAATCTCTAAGGACTTAAGATGAGCTACAATGTCCCTCATTTCCATAATGTGCTCACGCACACTCCTAGAATTGTTATGCTTCATTCTTGATAGTTTGTACATTAGGGTACTTGCCAATGCTTTGTCAGAACTAACAAATTGCTCTTCAATAGCCCTCATGTAGTTCTTGACCTTATCAGATGGTGTGATTGAGCCCCTAATGCTCTTGCTAATATGTGACTTTATGAGCATTAGGCTTAAGTGATTGGATTGCTCCCACTTATCATAAGCACTCTTTTTTGCAGCGGAACTCTCATCCGTGGGTTCAGGAGGTTTATCCACACTGAGTGCCAGATCGAGGTCCATGCACCCTAATGTTAGAAGGATTTTGTCCTTTCAGTCCGAAAAATTGTCACCGTTCAAGAATGGAATACGAGAAGACTCATTAGATAGTACAGAGGTAGAAATCGCTGCAATTACCAAGAACATTATTAATGCTTTGAAACAATAGTTATAGTCTGAATCAACCAATGTCAAATTCAGTAACAAATCTAAACCTTCCTGTGGGTAGAGGTCACTAAACTGTATTAGATTTGCTATTACTCTATAATAAGACTAATGGGTTCCGAAATATGTAAGGAAAAGAAAAGTCATACCTGTGGGTTTAGAGTGTTCAATCCCTTTAATACCCAATCCATTATCTTATTCCAATTAAATTTCATAAATAATTACTTTCCTGTGGGACCAAAAAATTATTTATAAAACATAATTGCAATGTAAAAATGCCAAATTAATTTTTAACTTTATGTGATCAAAATACTAAGGATCACATCTTTATGTCTTAAGATGTTGTGGCTACTCTTAAAACAAAATAAAATTTTTAAATATGGCATAATTTATTAATGTGAGCAAATCCTTATAGTCGCAACAAATACATAATCTTTCAATGCACATAATGTATGATACATACAATTAGAGTAATATCACATGAAAAATCCTAAGACCAAACACATGTAATTCAACCTTATACTAGAATTTGCTTAAAAATTGGACCAAAATAAATTTCATAAGCCGAACACATAGTGTATTCATACTCTTATTTCACATGAATTTTCAATGCATAAATAATTACTCTAATGCATGTAATATAATATTACATTATTTTAGATAATATGCCAATGAATCTCAAAAATTATAAAAACTAAAAGAACATGTTATAATTCACTGTATGTGATTCAATTGAATTTTCTTACTATTTAAACATGCAACGATAATAAACAAAACATCCTTAACAGCATGTTAAAATTTCTTTATGAAAATTCTAGAAATAAATTCAAGTCTTTCATGCCTTTTTTAAATAAACCAAATAAATCCAAATAAAAGTATGAGAATTTCTAGATTTTATACAGAATCAGATTAAATATTTTGCTGAGAATTTCTAGATTTTATACAGAATTAGATTAAATATTTTGCTGAGAATTTCTAGATTTTATACAGAATCAGATTAAATATTTTGCTCTTTAATGTGTGTGTCAAAAATAATAGTTAACGACACACAACAAGTCTCTTAAATAAAATAGATTCAGAGTAGGAGAAAATTCTAAATAAATGTAAATACCACTAGTACAAATCACGATGGACTCTACTATTGCAACAGTGCTTCCTTTTTCTTTAATAGTGATATTCAAAAGTTATGCAATATAAATTACTCATTTTGATTCTACAATGATTCTGAATTTATAAATTTATGGAGTGAATTAGATTCAATATACGACTGTACGCATCAAAACATTCAGTAAATTGTTGAATAAAACGTTCTACACTGTAAGATGCGGAAGTTTGATTTTATGTAGATAAAACAAATACTAAACAACATAACAGAAGGTTGGCTTTGATACCAATTGTGAGAATTAAAAATAATTTTAATTCAGAAAGAAGAATATCTCCTGCCATGATGTTCAAGCCTTTGAATCTTTATTCTTGAATGATCAAATCTTGAATGTATAAAAAGCCCACTCACAGAAACACTTTTACAGAACCATATGAGAAAAGTGAAAGGGACAGAGTTTCAAGCCTATTCTATTCACAAAACAACGTCTGTGTTTGATGGCAATCACAGGCATATATATAGATAGGCTTGGACCCATATCCAAGTGTAACTCCTTATAACTTCCCACCATCAGGGAAGTTGTAAAGTCTCATGAAACTACCATATGGGATAGTGAACAGACATCAGTTACTCATTAGTCATTAAATCAATTAAATATATATATATATAATAAATATATAAATAAATAAAACAAACATGTGGTATATGGGCCACTTTATAGACATTCTTACAAGATCATCTACTATCATCGAACATCTATTCAATTGGAACATTTTTAGATTAGAAGAACCGAAATGGTGAAAACAAGCAAGACTTGTTGCAAGTGGTCTTCAAAGAGCTCTTGAAGATCACTTTGTTTCCTGATACCCTGAGGTTTGCAAAACTGTGATCAACAACGTTGTAAATCGGCTTAATGATTCAATCTCTTCTATAGATGCAAACCAAGGAGAGTAGATCTTAACAATTTCAAACATCGACGGTCTAAAAACGTTAATGAGTGCCATCATTACAGATCAAGAGAGACCTATTTCAATGCTTTGATGGAAGTGAATTTGACTTTTCAAATTTGAAGAAACGAAATGGTGAAAACAAGAACTATTCAAATATCTTAAACCTTAATTTTTGAGGGAATCTTTTCAATTCCGAAACTCTTATTTTTTTTTTATTCTGATTTTAATTTCAACGTTGACTTTGGTATTATCGTTGCGAGTCTTCTTAGATTTAGAATTCATGAGAATGAAATCACCTACCTCATGCTATGTTTTTCTTTTTTTCTCAGGTAGCGAAACAATTATTTGGAACGTTGTTGTGCAAAATTGATAATGTTCTTAGTTTTATAATTGAGAAAAAAAAACTAATAATATTATCCGTTTTACTGGATAGTTGAATCAAACCAAAGAGCAAAAGAAAAGAGTTTGATACCCTTTGTTATTTTATTCTCTTGATAAAATTATAAATTATATTATGAGAAATAAGTTATACCATTAAATAAATAGATGAGATTAATGACATCTCTAATAGCGTCCCGACCAAACCTTCAAATCTAGACAAGACAATTTTGTTTTTCGTTTTTTTTTTTTATTTTTTGTTTTATAAAAAAAGCTTAGGGACAATTTGACATTTCTATAATTTGTCAACCCTATTTGCTTCTTTCATACATATAAGACATATGGCATTTTGTGAGCAAATAAAATAAATATATACCATTGCTCAATACAAGCATTTTGATGGTATGCATTATTAAAATATAACAATAGTTAGCTAGCTATTTAACTTTTTGAATCATTCTAGATTCTTAGCAATGAACAGTATCAAATGCAATATTTTAGCGAAGGATTACGGGGACGGGGGTGCAATATTTTTATGTGGGTCGATCGGCAAACAAAAGTTTTAAAAAAGGGGACGTAAACGAGACGTTTATATTTCCATTCACCTGCAGAGTTCAAATATTGGGCCCATTTGTACATTGACTAATTTGGCCCTCTCCACTTGTGTCATATATACATGCAAAGATAAATGATAGAGAAATTATTAGACGGTGAGATTGATGAGGTAGTATCACTATTGCATTGAAGTCTTTTACCACACGGTGATGTTATACATTTGTATGCCTTTTAATTGAATTTAATGGTAACTTTGTGCACAAATACAATTACGTGCACAAAAATAATATTGTCACATACCTGTTGGATTATGAAAAGGTAAAATTTACTTAATATAAGATAGTTATATCTAATTCTGTAATTAATTTTTGTCTTTTTTTTTTCTTTTTTTTTTTTTTTTTGTTTAAGATAGGGTTTTGGTGTTCTTAGACTTAAAAAATAATAATAATAAATAAAACAAGAAGAAGAAAAAGGGAAAATTGAATGATTTAGCTCGGCCTAATCTAATCTTGGCCCCAAGGCTAAGGCTTGTGAATGAGATATTGGTTACGATGTTAGAACATGTCTGGTTTCTCTTAACATGTTAATTGGTCAAAACTCAGGAAGCCTGATCTAAATCTTATATTTGGGAAATCAAATTGCAAGCTAGGTAGGCATGACCTGACCGGTTGATGACCACTATAAAACCACATAGGGAGTAAATAGTTGTTTTTAAAAGTGAAGGAAGTAAAATATTACCATAAGAAGTAAAATAAATTTTGCCTAAGATTTTATTAGAGGCAACTAATCTAAAATCAATTAGCAATATGTAGAGGATCCTTTTTTTTTTTTTTTTGATCAGCCAAAAAACTTCATTGATGAAAAACAAAATGTACAAACATAAGGATTACATCAACAAAGATGAAGGACTGCAAAGAGCATCACACAAGACCTTCGCCATCCCAACTAAGTTGGCACCGCGAGGCCTAACCAATCATATGCTAGCACAGCCCCAAGTTGGTGAGAGACCAACCAACAAACAGAACAACACCCAAAAAACAGAAGCATAACAGAGTTGCTCTACCTCAAGCCAACTGGGCTCATCCCAACTCAATGCATCATTGCTCCTCCAAAGCACAACCTGATCTGGCTTGTATTACAAATGAAATCATTGATTGTGAAATTAAAATCCTTCAGGTGTGGATTCAACCACAGACCAATCCTAGTCTTGATTAATTCACACAACTCAAACCAGTTTAGGTTAGCTGCTTGGAAAACGTACTCATTCCTAAGTTTCCAAATTGATTATAGCACATCCAATAGGACTAGCACTCCAAATCTTCTTTTCCAACCTCTTCATCTTCCCACCTGCCCACCACAACAATAGCTAATCCACAAATCCTAGTAAAGCCCCTTGAGTCCCCCACCAATTCAGCATATCAGCCCATACACTCCAAACAAGAGGACAGCATATTAAGACATGATTCACATATTCAGTGGCAGCCTTACAAAACACACAAAGAGAAGACGCAATCGCTTAAGGAACACCAACTCTTTGTAAAAACTCAACTGTCTTGATTCTCTTCTTCCAAGCTAATCACCCAAACACTTGAACCTTAGGAGGGAGAAATTTTAGCCACACTAATTTACTAATTCTGTGAGTTAGGCCTAGATTATGCACAACAAACTTATAAATTGCAGCTACAGAGAACTGACCTGAATTAGATGCTGTCCAAACAGGTCTATCCACTTGGTCAAGACTCACTGCAGGTCCTGCTGCTAACTGGTTTAGGAGATTCTGTAGCTCCACCTCCTCCCACATATACAACACTCTTCTGAATGACAGATTCCAAACACCTACTGCATCTTTCCTATTATAGATATCTCTTAGAGTATCATTTTTCTCTATAAACAACCTATATAGGCTTGGAAACTCATCTTTCAAACACAATTGCTAACACCATCTATCAATCCAAAAGCTAATCTTTCTGCCATTCCCAACCTTCAATTGAAAATTGTTCAAAAAGGCCTCTTGAAGAGTGTTTCTCTGATCAACAATAGCCATTTTTTCTTTCCATATAACTGAAGAGTTACTGTTAGAAGTAAAGGATGGCAGCCAGCTATCAACCTTTAACTTATACTTGCTGCAAATGACCCTCTTCCACAAAGCTTCATTCTCACATCCAAACCTCCACCATGATTTCAGTAGTAAGCAAATATTAACCTCTCTTACCTTTCTAATGCCCAATCCTCCTTGTTCCATACTTTTACACAAATCCTCTCATCTAACCATATGGATTTTTCTCTTTAGTTCTGACCCACCCTACAAAAAAGTAGCTTACAACCTTTCAACTTCTTTGGCAACTCCTTCAGATATCCTAAACAAAGACAGATAATACACTAGTAGTGCAGATATCACAACTTTAACAAGTGTTAATCTCCTAACAAAAGACAACAGCCTCATCTTCGAACTAGCCAGCCTATATCTGACTTTATCCAAGACAGGCTTCCAAGTAGCTTTCTTCCCTGGGTTAGCCCCTAGAGGTAACCCAAGGTAACTGAGAGGCAAGGACTTCACATTGCAATTCAAAACTGATGCAAAACAATCCATGGTATCATCTGAGACCCCTACCCCACGCACAATACTTTTATGATAATTAATTCTCAATCCAGACATTAACTCAAAGCATCTTAATACCCTTTTCAAATTCCTCACCTTTTCTACCTCTGCTGCACAGAATAATAGGGAATCATCTGCAAACTAAAGATGAGATAGTACAACACCATTTGAACCAACCTTGACCCCTTGGATTAGACCTAAATCCTAAGCTCTGGACAACAATATATGTAATCCTTCAGCAACTAAGTTAAACAAAAAGGGGACAAAGGGTCTCCATGACGTAATCTCCTTTGTGGACTGAATTCCTCTGTTGGTGACCCAATAACAAGTACTGATATCCTCTCAAATGTTAAACATTCCTTGATCCACCTAGTCCATTTAACCCCAAACCCAAACCCAAACTTTGAAATCATAGAGAATAAAAAGCCACAATTAATAGAATCATATGCCTTCTCAAAATCCAACTTTATAATAAGACCCATCCTCTTTGTCTTCTTCCAACCATCAACCACCTCATTAGTAATTAATACCCCATCTAAGATGTTCCTTCCACTTAGAAACGTTGTCTGTGTTTCACTAATTATATGTGATATCACAACTTTCAACCTATGAGACAATAACTTTACTATGATCTTGTATATTGATCCCACCAGGCTTATAGGCCTATAATCGTTTAACCCCTTAGGATTCTCCTTCTTAGGTACAAGGGTTACGAAGCAACTATTAATTCCTTTAACTAGCCTGCCATTCTTATGAAATTCAGTCACAAAAGTTATCACTTCACTCCTTATCACTTTTCAAAATTTTTGAAAACACCCCATATTAAAGCCATCTGGCCTTAGTGCTTTATTTCTATCACAATCCATCACTGCAGCTTTGATCTTAGTTTTTGAAAACACTTCCAGCCTTTCAAAATCACAACTCCCTTGTACTGACTTCAAGGTTCCTCCTAATTCAAGTCTTCACCCCAGTCTTCAAAAAAATGACTCTTGAAGTGTTGAAACACTTTTCTCTTCACATGACTAGGATCCTCATATACCACATCTCCCTCTGTAATAGAGTTGATTTCATTCCTTGATTGCCTACACTTTGTCATAACATGGAAGAATCTCGTATTCCTATCTCCCTTCAATGCCCAATTCATCCTTGACTTTTGTAGCCAAATTCTCTCCACTATCTTGCTCAATCTCCACACCTCTCCTCTAGCCTCTCTCCTCGTTCTTATTTCAGCCTCAACAAGCTCTCTGTCCTCAACAACAAGCTATAAATTGTGTAGATCAACTTCTGATGCTTTCAGTTTATTGATGATATTCCCAAACACCTCCACATTCCATTTCTTAAGGCCAACCTTTAGGGATTTTAATTTTTTTAGTAGAATATACCCAGCCCACCCCATTACAGTAGTCTCTTTCCAGCTACTCTCCCAGAATGACTGGAAATTTTTGTAAGAAATTTTTGTGGAGGATCCTTTAGCTTGTACAAAGCAAACTTGAATGAATTAGAAAAATGTATAAATATTATAGATTAGTGAAAAAAATTATTAATTTAATTATTAATAGTTATATGTTTGAACAATTACACTGAGCTGTAATTGTCCCTAAATAAATTGCTAAGGCGAGTTTTGCCTTGTTAGACTTTGTTGCAACTTGATTATGCATTTGACATTTTAATTAAATTAATTAATTATTATAGGCCATCGATAATATTCTAAGAGTTAACAATGACATTTATATAATTAACCAAGCTCTCCTTCCTCCTCCGCCCCTCCTTCTATGTATTTATCCAGGTGGCCTGCCGCCACCAATTCTTCCAGATGTTGCCTCAATCTGATGCAGGTGCCCCTTTTCTTTGTGGAAGGTGCATCCGGATCTGTCATCATAATCCTTCGGCCTCGCCTAACTTGGTGCCACTTGACAAAGGCTCGTCTCGAATCTCACTGAGTATACGGTAGATCGGTTTCTTGCACACCGTGGTTATGGCAGTTCGGACTCTCAACCACCTCTTGTCCTGGTCTTCATCATTGTCTCGTCTGCCCTGTTTGTTTTGGTTTCGGCGATCTACCGTATTGACCTTTGCTGAGGTCTTCTTCTTCCGTGTGTCCGGTCGCATCCGCTTTTTGTTTTGCACGAGCGCCATCCTCTTCCACCCTGGTGTGCTGATGCACTCTCTCCATCAGGGCCTCCATGGTAAGGGGCGGTGTCATGGTGATAGAGTCCTCACCGTTCTCGATCGAAGGCCTCTTTGTATCTTGTAATGGCGAGGTTGGTTGGGCAGTCTCCAATCTGGTTGAATGTCTCCCAGTAGCGATTGTTATAAGACCTCAGGGTCTCCTTGTCGCCCATGTCGATGGAGAGCAACTGGTCGATCTCCACCGGAGTTTTTGTGTTTGTTCTGAACCGAGTTACAAACGCCTCTGCCAATTGCGTCCAGGAGGCTATGCTGCCCTCTGGAAGCTTCTCAAACCAAGTTAAGCCTAGGTCGCCGAGGCTTGAGGGGAATAGGATACACATCAACGCCTCATTCCGTCGATATCTGCCCATAACTCGCGAAAGTGGCTCAAGTGGGTGTAAGGGTCTGCGTTTTTCCTTCATACGCCGTGAACTTGGGTTGTAGGAAGCTCGACGGAAGGGGCGCGTTCTCAATCTCGGGACGAATGGTGAGGTCTGCAGCCTCGCCAATGCCTTATCCGCCGGGTTCAGATGCCAAGTGCGGCCTTGGCATTCCAACCTCGACGCTTCCATGCGTCCGAGGAGCCAATCGCCGCAAGGCAGAACCTGTGGGGATCGCGCTCAAGGCGTCCTCCTTCCATCGCGCTTTTCTTCCAACATGGACCTTAGGTCGACGACCTAGGTAATTCCGTCTGTCGGACCTCGTATGATGCGTATGTGAGGGCCAATAGGTACTCCCTCGGTATGACCTCTCAGCCTCGGCCCTCTCGCACTGGAGGACGAGTCCCGAAGATACGGATCGCGTGTCGCCTGTCCTGAGGCTTCTGTCCTCTGGTTGAGAGGGTGTAGAATTCCTACCACGACCTTCTGAGTGGCGAGGGGGCGTCTTATTACTACGCCCCTCTCCTGTCGCCACTTCTTTTCCTTTCATCTGGCGCTTCAGAGACTCCATGTCCGCCGCCATCTTACGGATCAGTTCGTTTGTTTCTCGACGCGATCCTCCGTAATTTGAGGATCAACTCGCCTTTGTCTTTCGGGCTTTATGAACGAGAGGGATGAGGGTCGCTATTCCTCCTTCGCCCCTCGCATCCCTCCCGGAATTTCGCTTTGTGGTTCCAGTGCTCGCCATGGAGGGACCAAAGGTAGGCTTCGCGCTTGCACCTCCTTCGAGTTAGTCCGTCAATGGCGATCGAGGCGCTTCGTTGTTCGCCATTGATGTTCGAAAAAACTTGATCAAGAGGTTGTTCTTGTTCCGTTCTTCCCACAGACGGCGCCAATTGTACGGAAAGAAATTTCACCTTCTCGATAATCCTGTTGATCAAGTCTGCTCTCAATACGTCGTCGTTCCACCACCTGAAAACACAAACGTGAGCTGGCCGGCGGGTGTGTGCCGGAAACCTCTCCGATGCCTAAGTCAGTAAGTAAGACAAGAAGGCAAAAGCTCAATGTATTCAGGGAGCAAAATTGTGTTACCTCTCCAAAGGTGTTATTGATGAGCTTATATAGATTTCACGTGGCACAATCCTGGTAGGATTCTTACTCCTCCAAGTGTAGAGTCCTTCTAGAATTACTCCTCCTTGCATAGAGTCCTCCTAGAACTCATACTCTTGGAAGATAATGCTTATCCTCCAACACCCTCCTCACTGCTTAAACCAAGTGAGATGGTCCCTCTACAGCCGAACTCCCCCTGGCCGGAGTAACAACCAGTTCGGTCCTTTCTTCTATCCCTTACCTCGGCACTCCATGTTAAGGCCGAGCTAAACATAAGGGAGTCAAGCTGAAAGACATTCTGAGTCAAAGTTCACCTCGGTTTAACACATGTTACGACCGAAGTAACCAAGCATCTACAGCCGAACTGTTATTAGTTCGGCTCTCCATTTCTTCACTTCTACACCGGGCTCGTACGTCAAGACCGGACTAAGAAGAAACCGAGCTACACCACTCAAGCTCAGAACCGGACTATCAAGAACACTCCGGCCGACGTACAAGCTACCCTTTCACTTGGGCTTACTTCGGCCCATCCACCAGCTCGGCCCAATTCAGTATTTATTGCCCTCTCAATTGTCCCTTAATTCCATCTGCAAAGCATGATTGGGATTACCTGTCTACCAACCGGGCTAGTCTTAACCTTTCCAGCCGAGCTAAAACACCCATTAGCCTCTCCAGCCGAGCTAAGACCCTTTAATTTTTCCAACCGAGCTAAACTTAGGTCAGATCAGAACGTCCGTCAAAAACGCTCTTCACCAAATCAATCGATTGTCCTTCCAATGACACGTGGCAAACCCCGACACACCCCACCAGAACGCCGCCCCTTGTGTTTCACGCTTTTGAATACTTCCTCCAAAAACACCTTTTACACAAAACCAACCCTTCATTTCGTAATCACTTCTCACTGCTCATCTCCTCTCTCTTGCCGCTCAAGCTCGTGCCTCCTCTTGTCAGCCGCCTCCAATCCTCCGCTTTACCTCATCTTCTTCTGGTAAGTGCACGAATCCATTCTTGTTTTTATGTTTTTTACTTTCATTTTAATCCTTAGTAGTACACGTGTGTTTTTGCAAAACATTTCGTTTTCTTCATTCATATCTGTATTTCTTGAAGAACTCCACAAGAACACATTGAATACATCGATTTAGTTAGTAGAACACCCCTTTCGATCTTTGTCCATGCCTCAACCGAACTAGAATTTCGCTGTCATTGCCCAGGCTAATCGAAACCTAACTAGAACCGAACATGCCTCGAGTAATTTTAATAAGTTTCCATCTAATATACCTCACCAAGTAAAAATACACTTGAATTTTGAAATTCGGTCTCGACCGAGCTAAGCCCTAGTCAATTGGGCCTTTCGAAGTTCTAAACCGAACTCAAAAGTCGCCTCGAGGCATAACCAAGTAAGAAAACCTTCTTGAAACCGAGATAATGTAACTTTCGTGGAACCGAGATAACGAGCACTTATAAGAAACCGATGTAAACACCATAGCACCTCAGAGAGCCGAAATAAAACCAGTCTTTTTCTTGCTTTGTTTTCATAGCACGGTCTAGGATCTGTGCTTAACTCCTTGTTTTTTCACTTTGCAGACTTAGGTTGTCAGGCACGCCACTACGCTCAGCCGAGCTACTGAACACATTCTTTTCAACCGAAGTAACTTATTTATAATTTATACAATAAAATGGGAAAGTATAGGTGTCTAGTAGAAACCCCAGGTGGCCTAGCCGAATTCAGGAAGGACTACCAAATCCCAGCCGATGTAAATCTCATACTAGCCGAACCAGACATAGAGCCGTGGGACAATGAAGGCTTTGTCCCCTTCACCATTCAATCCATAGTAGAGACTGGACTCAGATTCCCAGTCCAGCCCCTTATATGTGAATTTTTAAGACAAACCAGACTATGCCCCACCCAACTGTCCACCAATACATACAGAATAATAATGGGTATAGCCGCTTTAAACCAACAAACCGGTCTCAACCTCGGTTTAGCCGAAATACTACACCAATATTCAATAGGCTCCAAGAATGACGGCTGGTGCTATTACTTGAGAATACGCCGGGTAGAAAAAATAATAAAACACACACCGGACAAGGATTTAAACGATGATGACTTCTTTTGGGTTTCTGGAAATTTTGAAGACTTTCAGGCCCAGATCCCTGGCCGAAGAATAAACTGGAAGAAAGGAGAGCCCGGTATTCATACTTCGGTTGCATTCCTTAACTTTGTTTATTTCGATTTTCCTCTCTCTAACCGAACTAACACTTAATCTATTTTTGCAGATTCAAATTTTCCTCCATTCCCAAAGACGGTCATCCCAACCTTGTCAGACACACAAGACCGGTGAGAGAAAGAAGTTGGGCAAAACTTCTTGACTTTGAGCCGACCACAGATATCTCCGATTTAAAAGCAAGAGTAATGACTTTCTCCTCGAAGACCCACCGTAACCGACCTAAGCTTGCTGTGAATCGCCTCGTACACTCACAAATTAACAAGAGATGACGAAGAAGAACAAAATGAAAGCCATGCTCACCGCAACCACAAGGGCCGAAGTGCCATCAACCCAGCCGACCGCCGAAACCATCATAGCTCTTCCCTCGCAATAACCATCATCCTCACGCCGAGCTAAGCGCGCCCGGACTACTGAGACCGAGCAGCGCTTGGTTGACGAGGTTGACCCCATCCTTCCACCTAGCCCCGAACCCAACCCTCAACCGGAATCGTCTAACCGAGCTGCGCCTACCAACAAATGGACTCCACCCTTCGTCTTCAACAACCGAGATATCGATGAAGATGACTCCGTTGTTGCTGACAAGGATCACCTTCTAGCCTTCAACCTGGCTAGGGGTGTTTGTCTGCCCAAAGACATGGAGCACCACAAAGAAGCAACAACACCGAGCTGAAGGCCATCCGGTCATCTACTAAGTCGATGATTTTGGTAAGCAGTACTGTTTTGTCTTTGATCAGTCTAATTTTGCCAAACCCCTAGCTCGGCTAACAAGGAACACTTATTCGGCAGGCCATCCAGAAGAACACCATCGCCCACAAACAAATAATGGAACTTCGCAAAACAACCAGGCATGCAATAAAGGACGCCGAAGCCAGGGCGGCCGAGCTGGCCCTGTCGAAGCAAAGGTTGGCCGAACTAGAGGCCGAGATTGCGCGCCTAACCGGACTGGTCACCTCGGCTGAAAGCGACAAGCAGCGCGCCGTGACCGAGGTGAAAGACAAGTATTTATGGGAGATGGCGGAGCTTGAAAACAAGAAGAACACCGAAATAGCAGTGTTGGAAAAAAAGGTTGAAGACGAGTACAAGGCAGGGTTCAAGGAAGCCGGTGGCTACTTTTGCAAAGGCGGTTGCCAAACAATCGTTTCTTCAAGTGCGGCTGGAGAGGTGCAGTAGAAAAGGTTGGTTGTGGACCTGAAACCGAGGTCTACAATGCTCCTGAGCACTTCATTCCGGCCTCACTGCAAGAGTATGCCGATGAACTCCAAAAACAATTTCTCGGTTCTTCTGACGACGACGATGATGATGAAGAAGAAACAACTGAGACTCCGGCTAACCAAGATCAAACCGGTGACCAATCAACTCGGTTGGAGGCATCAACTGAAAATGCAGTGTCGGAATTCCCAACCGAGACGACTCTAGTGGCAGATACCGGAGTACATGCTGACTCCGGGGCCGATCTGGATGCCGAAATAGATGATTTGTTTGATTGATCTTGTACTTTTTCTTTCTCTTGTGTCTGAATTTTTGTAACCGGGCTATGGCCCCACGGTTGTACTTTCTTTGTTTTGAATGAAAAATCCCCAACTCTCGTTTCGGTTCTGTACTTGCATGCTTGAGTTTGTAGTGAATTTTTTCATTCATGAGCTTATTTGTGCAACTGTGATCTCGGTTAGCTGTCTAACTTACTAGCCAACCACTCTTCAGCCGATATAACTTACTTCGGCTGAAGAGTACAAAGAGTTGGTTTAATTCAGCCAACCACTCTTCAGCCATGCCCATACTTCGGCTGAAGAGTACAAAGTGTTGGTTTAATCAGTCAACCACTCTTCAGCCGATATAACTTACTTCGGCTGAAGAGTACAAAGAGTTGGTTTTAATCCAGCCAACCACTCTTCAGCCATACACTTACTTCGGCTGAAGAGTACAAAGAGTTGGTTTAATCCAGCCAACCACTCTTCAGCCATACACTTACTTCGGCTGAAGAGTACAAAGAGTTGGTTTAATCCAGCCAACCACTCTTCAGCCATGCCCATACTTCGGCTGAAGAGTACAAAGTGTTGGTTTAATCCAGCCAACCACTCTTCAGCCGATATAACTTACTTCGGCCGAAGAGTACAAAGAGTTGGTTTAATCCAGCCAACCTCTAAGTTGGTTTTTCCACAATTTTAGAATAGAATGTTTGGTTATTCGACCAACGCCCCGCACTGGATCCCGATCACGGGCTTAGGAGGGTTAATAGTTGGTTATTCCGGCCAACTATGTTTACAATGCTACTAACTTGCTAAAACTACTTTCTATGGAAACAAATATACTGAAAAGAATCGACTTGTTTTATTGAGAAAGTAGAAAATTACACATACTCAAAAAAGAAAAAAAACTAAAAGTAAAATATCTTGAGATTGGCCGTGTTCCATGGCCTAGGAATTGCTTTTGTCGTTCTTATCTTCCAAGTGGTATGCCCCCTTGCCCGCTAATCCGACCACTTTGTAAGGACCTTCCCAGTTGGGCCCTAACTTGCCATCTCCTAGGACCAATGTGTTGCCCATAACTTTGCGAAGTACCCAATCGCCGATCTTGAATTGTCTTGGATGTACTGTTTTGTTGTATTTCCTGGATAATTCTTGTTGGTAGGCGGCGATGTGGACCAATGCCCTTTCTCTTCTTTCTTCCGCGAGATCAAGTTCTAATGCAATGGCTTCCGCATTGAGGTCTGGATCAAAGTTTTCGCTCCGAATTGTGGGGAGCCCGACTTCTAATGGGATTACTGCTTCCATGCCATAGGCTAAGGAGAAAGGAGTTTCTCCTGTTGACCGCCGTGGTGTGGTGCGATAAGCCCATAAAACATGAGGGAGCTCTTCTGCCCACTTGCCTTTGGCTTTTTCCAACCTTTTCTTCAATCCGTCCAAGACTACCTTGTTTGACGCTTCTGCCTGTCCATTTGCTTGGGGATATGCCGGTGTGGAGTTGTAGAACTCTATCTTGTACTCTTCACAAAAGCTTCTGAAAATTCTGCCATCAAATTGAGTGCCGTTGTCTGAAATAAGTGCTTTTGGTATGCCAAAGCGAGTAATGATGTTCTGCCAGACAAACTTCTTCACATCTTTTTCCTTGATTGACGCCAAGGCTTCTGCTTCCACCCACTTTGTGAAGTAGTCTGTTGCCGCAAGAAAGAACTTCCTGTTGCCTGGTGCTGTTGGGAGTGGTCCCACTATGTCCAAGCCCCACATTGCGAAAGGCCATGGACTAGTGAGAGGTAGGAGTTCTCTTGCAGGTTGGTGAATTTGATGCGCAAACTTCTGACACTTTTCGCACTTTTTGACATACTTCTCTGAATCCGCTTGCATGTAGGGCCACCAATATCCTTGTGAAATAGCTCGGTATGCCAATGACCTTCCTCCTTGATGGCTACCACAAACCCCTTCGTGTATTTCAAACAAGAATGCCTCTACCTTGCTGGGGTGGACACATTTTAAGTAAGGTCCTGAGAACGACTTCTTGTATAATGCCAAGGATGGAGAGAGCCAAAATCGTTGCGACTTGGCTCTTATTCTGTTGGCTTCTTTCTTATCTTCTGGTAGAGTGCCGTCTTTCAGGAACAGTATGATGGGATCCATCCAAGAAGGACCTAACTCCGCACAACATACCTCTTCAGCTTCTGGGTCTTCAATACTTGGTCTGGGCAGATAGTCGATCAATAGAGGATGTGGGATGGAGGTATCTGCCATTGAGGCGGAGCCTGCTAGTTCGTCTGCTCTACTATTCTCCTCTCTGCCAATCTGTTCTATTCTGACGACTTCAAACTTCTTGATCTCTGTCCTAACTAAGTCTTGGTACTTAGCCATTCTTTCATCCTTTGCTTCGTAGTCACCGGAAATTTGATTTACCACCAACTGTGAGTCACTGTAGACCATGAGTTCGGTGGCCTTCATGTAGGCCGCTGACTTGAGTCCTGCAAGAAGCGCCAGACTCGCTTCATTGTTTGATGCTGGGAAAGCCAAGTTGATCGCGTGTTCCACTACTAGACCGTCTGGAGAGATGAGGGACTATGCCAGTCCTGCGCCATGTCGGTTAGATGCTCCATCCACAAAGAGCTTCCACATCTCCCCAACAAACAACTTCCAAAGATGGAGGATCGATGATGTTGTGGGGTCTGGAATGTCATTGGGGCTTCCTTCATGATCCATAGTTGCAGTCGGCCCCTTGTCTTCCGATGGGACCAAGTCATTGGTTGTAGGCGAGTTCTGACTTGGTGTAGCAAGGTCTGCTTTCTCCTTGCATTCTCTACTATGGTTCCGCCTCGGCTCGGCCGAGTAACTGGACTAGGGGTTGCGCTATTCGGCCAATCTCCATCCCTAGTTCGGTTGTGCTACCAGATCGATTAGGCGGACTTGGTGGCTTCAGAGTGAACTCATGACGAAGTCTCGCCAAAGATTGGGCCTTTATCATGTTCGGGTTGGAACTTCACATCATATTGTCCCAACTTCACTACCCACTTCAAAATCCGCCCAGAAAAGTTTGCCCTCTCAAACAAAGCTTTTAGTGGAAAGGCTGTGAGGACGACAATGGTGTGGGCGTGAAAGTAGTCGCCAATTTCTGGAGGCCATCATTAAGGCGATGCTAGCTTCTAGAGGCAAGTACCTTGTTTCGCTCCCAAAGAATGTCTTCTTGACATAGAAGATAGGTAGATATTGGATTCCTTCGCCGAACCAACACCGTGACTTACTGCAAGGCCGAGATCGCTAAGTAGAGGAAGAGTTCTTCTCCAGGTACTGGGGTGACAAGTAGTGGTGGAGAAGACATGTATTCCTTCAAACTCTCCAGAGCTTGGTCGCATTCTTCGTCCCACTCAAACTTAGCTTTTAATGACTGAAAGAATGGACGAATGTCCAAGACCGGTGATGAATCGGTTAAGTCTTTAGCCGCCATGCCGTGAGGTGTCAGACTTCTTTCACCGAGTTAGGTCTCTCTAACTCTTGAATTGCTTTGATTTGGGAGGGGTCTTCCTCGATACCCCGATTGGTCACCAGGAAACCCAGAAATTTGCCAGACCCTACACCGAATGCGCACTTAGAAGCGTATATGCGCGACTTGAGTTGCTTCAGGATCTGGAACATTTCATCTAGGTCCCTTAGATGGTCTTCCGCATCCTTGCTTTTGACCACCATGTCGTCGATGTAAGCCTCCATTGTTCTGCCTAACAATGGCTCAAACATCTTGGTAACCATTCTCTGAAACGTCGCCCCTGCGTTCTTTAGGCCAAAGGGCATGACCTTGTAACAATATAGTCCTCTTGGAGTGGTGAAGGACGCATTACTCGGTCTGGTTCGTGCATGGCTATCCGATGGTAGCCTCTCAGATGCGTCAAGGAAGCTAAGCCCTGTGGTCCCGTCATAGGTCCACCAATTGATCTATCCTAGGCAGGGGGAAACTGTCATTTGGACATGCTTTGTTGACAGTTTTATAGTCGACGCAGACGCGCCACTTCCCATTTTTCTTTGGCACTACTACTGTGTTAGAGATCCACCTGGGGTAGTGCACCTCTCTAATCGCCCCTGCTTCTAACAAGTTACCCACCTCTTCTGCCACTATCTCGGCGTGGTGGAGTGCCGATCTGCGTGTGCGTTGGATGATCGGTCTAGCAGAAGGGTGGACATTGAGTTGATGGCAAATGAAGTTGGGATCAATGCCTGGCATGTCGTATGGGGTCCAGGCGAACACTTCGATGTTGGAGGTCAGAAACTCCAAGACTTCCAATCTCTCAGTGCTGGACAACGACGATCCAAGTAGGAAGAACTTTTCCGGGTTCTTCTCATCTATTCTGACTTCTACCAAGTCCTCCACTGCTTTTTGATCAGCCGCTTTGCCAACATCCGCGAATAGTTCATTATTCTCCGGTTCTTCAACCGAATGAACATATCCTTTGGCAACATGCTACCATTCGCTATGCACGAAGCACCGCTTGGACATAATCTGTCCCCATAAACCTCTTCTATTACTCCTGTCGTTGGGAACCTCATCACTTGGTGGTAGGAGGATGCCACCGAGCGCATGGCGCTTGACCATGTTACGCCTAGGATGATGTTGTAGGTGGAGGAACCTTTAACACCTGTAATTCCACTTGCTTGCCACACTCGCTCCGACCGGGAGAATGATTTTGCCGACCGCCACTCGGCATAGAATTGAATCCAATCAAAGGAGATACTGGCAGAGCTAAGTCTTTGTCTTGCAACTTGAGTTGCTTGAAAGTTTCAGAGTACATGATTTCGGACGAGCTACCTTGGTCAATCGAATCCGCAGACGTCAAAATCCTTGACTCGAGAGTGACAACCAAGGCATCGTTGTGGGCAATATATTCTCCAAGTCTTTATCCGAAAAGGACATGATGTTCGTGGCTTCGCTTCCCCTTTGACGATCGGTTGGGCACTTAGCACCTCTCTCAAGTGTTTCGCTTTTTGATTGAACCTCTGAGCTCGCATACTCGCTCTGGTTCAAAGACTCCATGGATTACGTTGATGGTGCCTTGTGGCGGGGCGTCGATCGGCATTCCATTGGGGAGGTTGTGGTCTTGGGGGGCTGGCTGCGCCCCTCCTTCTATGTATTTATCCAGGTGGCCTGCCGCCACCAATTCTTCCAGATGTTGCCTCAACGGCGTGCAGTTTTCAGTTCGGTGCCCCTTTTCTTTGTGGAAGGTGCATCTGGATCTGTCATCATAATCCTTCTGGGCCTCGCCTAACTTGGCAGGCCACTTGACGAAAGGCTCGTCTCGAATCTCACTGAGTATACGGTAGATCGGTTTCTTGAACACCGTGGTTATGGCAGTTCGGACTCTCAACCACCTCTTGTCCTGGTCTTCATCATTGTCTCGTCTGCCCTGTTTGTTTTGGTTTCGGCGACCTACCGTATTGACCTTTGCTGAGGTCTTCTTCTCTGGTGTTGCGGTCGCACCAGTTTTTGCCTTGGCACGAGCGCCATCCTCTTCCACCCGGATGTCGATGCACCCTCTCCATCAGGGCCTCCATGGTAAGTGGTGGAGTCATGGTGATAGAGTCCCTCACATTCCTCGACCGAAGGCCTCTTTTGTACTGCGCAATGGCGAGGTTGGTTGGGCAGTCTCCAATCTGGTTGAATGTCTCCCAGTAGCGACTGTTGTAAGACCTCAGGGTCTCCTTGTCGCCCATGTCGATGGAGAACAACTGGTCGATCTCCACCGGAGTTTTTGTGTTTGTTCTGAACCGAGTTACAAACGCCTCTGCCAATTGCACCCAGGAGGCTATGCTGCCCTCTGGAAGCTTCTCAAACCAAGTTAAGCCTAGGTCGCCGAGGCTTGAGGGGAATAGGATACACATCAACGCCTCATTCCGTCGATATCTGACCATAACTCGGCGAAAGTGGCTCAAGTGGGTGTAAGGGTCTGCTTTTCCTTCATACGCCGTGAACTTGGGTTGTAGGAAGCTTGGCGGGCGCGTTCTCAATCTCGGGGACGAATGGTGAGGTCTGCGGCCGCCAATGCCTTATCCGCCGGTTCAGTATGCCAAGTGCGGCCTTGGCATTCCAACCTCGACGCTTCCATGCGTCCGAGGAGCCAATCGCCGCAAGGTAGGAACCTGTGGGGATCGCGGCTGGCGTCCTCCTTCCATCGCGCTTTTCTTCCAACATGGACCTTAGGTCGGACGACCTAGGTAATTCCGTCTGTCTCGACCTCAGATGATGCGTATGTGAGGGCCAATAGGTACTCCCTCGGTGTATGACCTCTCGGGCCTCGTCCTCTCGGACTGGAGTGATGAGTCCCGAAGATACGGATCGCGTGTCGCTGTCCCCGAGGCTTCGTCCTCTGGTTGAGAGGGTGTAGAATTCCTACCACGACCTTCGAGTGGCGAGGGCGTCTTATTACTACGCCTCTGCCGCCACTTCTTTCCTTTCATCTGGCGCTCAGAGACTCCATGTCCGCCGCCATCTTACGGATCGATTCGTTTGCTCTCGACGCGATCCTCCGTAATTTGAGGATCAACTCTGCGCTTTTGTCTTTCCGGGCTTTATGAACGAGAGGGATGAGGGCTGCTATTCCTCCTTCGTCCCCTCGCATCCCTCCTGGAATTCTGCCTTTGTGGTTCCAGGCTCGCCATGGGAGGGACCAAAGGTAGGCCTTCGCGCCTTGCACCTCCTTCTGGAGTTAGTCCGTCAATGGCGGACTGAGACAGTTCTTCGTTGTTCGCCATTGATGTTCGAAAAAAAACTTGATCAAGAGGTTGTTCTTGTCTGTTCTTCCCACAGACGGCGCCAATTGTACGGGAAAGAAATTTCACCTTCTCGTATAATCCTGTTGATCAAGTCTGCGTTCCTCAATACGTCGTCGTTCCACCACCTGAAAACACAAACGTGAGCTGGCCGGCGGGTGTGTGCCGGAAACCTCTCCGATGCCTAAGTCAGTAAGTAAGACAAGAAGGCAAAAGCTCAATGTATTCAGGGAGCAAAATTGTATTACCTCTCCAAAGGTGTTATTGATGAGCTTATATAGATTTCACGTGGCACAATCCTGGTAGGATTCTTACTCCTCCAAGTGTAGAGTCCTTCTAGAATTACTCCTCCTTTCATAGAGTCCTCCTAGAACTCATACTCTTGGAAGATGATGCTTATCCTCCAACACCCTCCTCACTGCTTAAACCAAGTGAGATGGTCCCTCTACAGCCGAACTCCCACTGGCCGGAGTAACAACCAGTTCGGTCCTTTCTTCTATCCCTTACCTCGGCGTACCCATGCTAAGGCCGAGCTAAACATAAGGGAGTCAAGATGAAAGACATTCTGAGTCAAAGTTCACCTCGGCTTAACACATGTTGCGACCGAAGTAACCAAGCATCTACAGCCGAACTGTTATTAGTTCGGCTCTCCATTTCTTCACTTCTACACCGGGCTCGTACGTCAAGACCGGACTAAGAAGAAACCGAGCTACACCACTCAAGCCTGTAAACCGGACTACCGCAACACTCCGGCCGACGTACAAGCTACCCTTTCACTTGGGCTTACTTCGGCCCATCCACCAGCTCGGCCCAATTCAGTATTTATTGCCCTCTCAATTAGTGAAAAAAATTATTAATTTAATTATTAATAGTTATATGTTTGAACAATTACACTGAGCTGTAATTGTCCCTAAATAAATTGCTAAGGCGAGTTTTGCCTTGTTAGACTTTGTTGCAACTTGATTATGCATTTGACATTTTAATTAAATTAATTAATTATTATAGGCCATCGATAATATTCTAAGAGTTAACAATGACATTTATATAATTAACCAAGCTCTCCTTCCTCCTCCGCATCCATGACAACGTCAATGCTAATAAGAAGATTCTCTAACATATTTCTTCTCTCAGTAGCCTGGTTATGCTCAATGATCGTGATAATCAGCCTCGTTATTTTTCTGCTTAATATGTTGGTACTATGGCACAAAGTTCCTACTCTTCCCCAGCCGCCACCTCTACCATCATCGCCGTCATCGAGGAGGAGGAGGACCTATTTTGACCTTGAAATGGCACGCATGAGAAGGATAGAGATTGAGACTTCTTCCATTCGCATGGTTTCACAACCATATCTTATTATTGTTCTTCCTCCTTCACACAATTACATCAAAGACATTATTGGCTTGGTTTCTAAAACCCATGACCAAACTTGTACGGTCTGTTTGTCTGAGTTCCTCTATGGCAAACTAGTTCGAATCCGGCCTGAGTGCTTGCATTCGTTTCACGTACCCTGTATCGACATGTGACTCTACTCTCACTCAAATTGTCCCGTCTTCCGCACAAAAGTAATTAGGGCGGTACAAAATACAGTCTAATTTGCACCAATCCTCCCACTAATGGTGTGTTGGTTTGATCCGCGGTTTGATGTATAAAATCTACTCTACTATAATTAATATATATATTTTTTTTAACTCTAATAAAATATCAATGAAAAATTAGTTTGAGGGAACTTTAAGATATGAAATTTGTTACAAATTAGTATTATACATATGAAAAATATTACGTAAAATTAGCTAATGTTGTATATATGAAAAATATTATGTAAATTAGTGTTATATATTATGTAAATGTTTGATAATTGTTTAAGATTATTTTTCAATTAACTAACAAATTAAAATTACCCAAACGACGGTTTAATTATTTGTCAATCCACTATTCACAGTTTGATTTATAATTTTATCTTCAAACCGTATCGAACCACACTATGCACACCTCTAAATGTAACACCTGCCAAAAACAGTCTGATCCGATAAGCAGTTTGCTTTCAATATTACAAAAAAAATCATATTTAATATTTAACATAAATTTATCTGTCTCTTTTCTCTCATTTTTTTAAAAAAAATTTATTTAGTTCTCTCTTTTTTTAATATTTTTTTTTTTGTCTCACAATTGTAAACAATGTATAAACATTAGTAGAAACAGTCGTGCAAGGCACGGACTATTAATTTGACTTTGGTATAGTTATTATTATTGGTCATATAGGCTAATTAAATGAAATAAATAGATTAAAAATTAATCAGTTAACTTACATAACATGAACCATGATTAACCAAAATACAAATGGAATTGAAATATTGAAAACAAGGAAGCAAACCAAATTATGTGTGATACCACAGTGTCTTTAAAACAAATTAGCCACCTCGCCGTGGGTGCTGGAGGAACGTCGACTTTTGTCTCCCAGGATAAAATGGCTTAAACCGGCTAACTCATAAGCACATTTTGTTGACTTTGGCAAACCAACAATGGCAGCACTCTCTTATACAGGAAGAAAATTGTGGACACAAGCAGACTGACTATATAATTCTAGAAGGGAAAAGTTGTATCTAAACCAAGGGAGATGGGTCTCCTTTTATACACCATGGGGGAGAGAGGAAAAGCCTTTAGCCATGAAGGCTATCATCTAATGCCCATGAAGGTTGGCCACTAATGGCCATTACTCTTGCAAAATTGCTGGAGTAATGGACTAAAATTGATGGGAGAAAATATCTGATATATATATTTTTTCTGTATACACAAGTGTGTATTTCTACCACAATCAATGTGGGATTGGTAGCTATACACAATTCTCAAAACCTCATTCATGAGGTCATTTTTATAAGACAATTTTCCATTCAATTCTCAATGGTTTTTGGTTGTTCTTTATGTGGTGTAAAGACCTTGTTATAAAGAATCTAAACCCATTTAATCCCACATTAACCAATGGTTGGGATTTGCTTTAATTTCACATTAAAGTTTACCAAAAATCTATTTTTTTCAACAATCCCCTACATGAATAAAAATTGACCGAATAAGAAAAATAAACAACGTTTACAACAAAGACTCGGAGAGAGAGTGCACAGACTAACCCTGCATCAGAAAATGTAGTTGTTGGCCTTGAACCTTTTGTAGTGAAAACCTATCGGATTTACTAGCTGACCAGTGAACGTGATATCTTGAACTGTTTTGCTGTTTGTGTAAATTGAGACAATAGACCTCACACAGGAGTTAGTCCAACCATTGTTCTTGTTTTCACTTGTGTGTCCAGTATGGCCCTAGAACACTAGCCTGGTTCAGTAAGTGGTTTTAAAGAATTCGGCCTTACCAATTCTTAAAAAAGCGGCCCCACTTTGCACTCACATAGGTGACCTATATAAGGTATCTCATTATACCACGGTTGACTATCATATCACTTAGGTCATTAAAAGCATTAGCTTAACCTTTTACCCCTCTCGAGTATCACTGTACAAAGGAATGGGCAAGAGGATTTACCTCTTTAGTAACTCATCCATTACACGAAATTAGGTTGTCCCTTTGAACCTAGATCTAGGGATCTCCAATCAACTAGGTTGGGTTTTCTGTTCCGGTAACATTACTAAAGGCCTTAACCCCATTCCTCTTAATGACGTTTCTACTAACCCTCGAGTTAACCCTTTAGTTAGTGGATCCGCAATGTTGTCCTTAGACTTTACATAGTCTAGAGAGACAATTCCGTTAGAGAGTAGTTGTCGTATGGAATTATGTCTACGATGGATATGTCTAGACTTTCCATTATACATATGACTCTATGCTCGTCCAAGCGTCGATTGGTTATCGCAATGAATACAGATAGCAGGCACAGGTTTCGGCCAATGTGGAATATCCTTAACGAACTGGCGAAGCCATTCAGCCTTTTCAATTGTTTTATTCAATGCAATAAACTCAAATTCTATCGTTGATCTCGATATACACATTTGCTTGGAAGATTTCTAAGACACGACTGCCCCTCCGAAGGTAAACACCTAACCACTAGTGGATTTGGAGTCTTTCATATTAGATATCTAGTTAGCGTCACGATACCCTTCTAGTATCGTTGGGTATCTGGTATAATGTAGCCCGTAATCCCGGGTGTAGCATAGATAACCTAACACCCGCATAATGCCTCTCTAATGAGTGGCATTAGGATTACTCATGTTTCTACTAAGCCTGCTAATAGAGTAGGCTATATCTGGCCTTATACAACTCATCAGATACATCAAACTTCTAATGACCCGAGAATATTCTAGCTGAGAGACACTCTCACCATTATTCTTGGTCAAATGTAGACTCATGTCTACCGGTGTCCTAGACACACTTGTATCTGATTTACTAAATTTTTCAAGTACCTTCTCAATATAGTGAGACTGAGAAAGTACAATATCACTAGATGTTCTGGTAATCTTAATACCTAGAATGACATCTGCAAGACCCACATCTTTCATGTCAAACTTTGAGTTTAACAATCTCTTAGTAGTTCAAACCATTTCATCATTACTACCAACAATGAGTATGTCGTCTACACATAGACATGAAATGACATAACCTCTGTCAGTGTCTTTAACATATATGCACTTGTCACACTCATTGATCCTAAACCTATTTGATAACATAGCGTTGTCAAACTTCTCATGTAATTGCTTAGGCGCTTGTTTCAAACCATATAATGACTTGACAAGCTTACAAACTTTCTTATTTTTCCTTGGAGCTGAAAACCCCTTGGGTTGTTTTATGCAGATTTCTTTATCTAAATCTCTATAGAAAGCTATCTTTACATCCATCTGATGTATCTCTAGACCACGTAAAGTAACTATCGCAATCACCATGTGAATTGATGTAATTCTTGTCACAGATGAATACGTATCAAAATAATCCAAGCCTTCTCGCTGTCTGTATCCTTTGATAACTAGTCTAGCTTTATATTTATCAATTGACCCATCAGTCTTCAGCTTTCTTCTAAAGATCCACGTACTCCCCAATGCCTTACTGCCTGGGAGAAGATCAACCAACTTCCAAGTATGGTTCTATAAGATGGAGTCAATTTTACTTTTAATAGTTTCTTTCCACAAAGGACTTTCTGGTAAAGTCACCGCTTTGTAGAAATTTCGAGGTTCTCCCTCTAACATATAAGTCAAGAAGTCCGGGCCAAAGGACTTGGTAGTCCTAGCCCTCTTACTGCTTCTCGGGTCATCTACTTCTTTATCTTGATTATCATCTTGATCATTATCTTCAAGTTTTTTCTCAAAGCTTTGATCCTCTCCTCGGGTTTGGCGAGGAAATGTGTCTTCAAAGAAAGACGCATTCCTTGACTCCATTATGGTATTCTTGTGGATATCTGAAATATCAGACTTGTGCACAAGAAAACTATATGCACTACTATTCTGTGCATAACCAATGAATATACAATCCACGGTTTTCGGACCTATCCTAACCCACTTGGGTGTAGGTACCGCCACTTTTGCAAGACACCCCCACATTCGTAGGAAATTATAAAAAGGCTTTTGGTCTTTCCATAACTCATATAGAGTCTTGTCTACTTTCTTCTGAGGGATTCTATTTAGAATATAATTCGCGGAGAGAATTGCTTCCCCCCACAAGTTCTGTGGCAATCCAGAACTTAGCAACATTGCATTCATTATCTTCTTTAGCGTCTTATTCTTCCGTTCAGCAATCCCATTTGACTGAGGAGAATAAGGCGCCGTGGATTGGTGGATAATCCCGGATTGAGTATAAAGCTCAACAAATGATGAGTCATACTTACCACCACGATCACTTCTTAAACCCTTAATCTTGTGGCCTAATTGATTCTCAACTTCATTCTTATAAAGAACAAATTTGTCAATAGCCTCATCTTTGCTTTTGAGCAAATAGACATAACAATACTTAGTGCAATCATCAACAAAAGTGATAAAGTATTTATTGCCACCACAAGATTATATAAACTTTAAGTCACACACATCACTACGCACTAAGCCCAGCGGCTTTGAACTTCTTTCAATAGAATGAAATGAAGATCTTGTCAACTTCGCTTCAACACAAGTCTCACACTTGTGTTTTGGATTAATCTTAAAAGATGGTATGTGATCTAACTTGATTAATCTATGTAAAGATTCAAAGTTCACATGTCCTAGTCTATCATGCCATAAATTGGAAAACTCAAGCATGTAAGCAGAAGAAGATGCATCTTTATTCATCTTTGGGATAACAGTCATTACATTGAGTTTAAACATACCCCCCCTCCCATCATATAACCCTTACCCACATACACTCTGCTCTTGGTCAAAACAACGTTGTCGGACTCAAAAACCATTTGAAAACCATGTTTACTGAGAAGAGACCCTGAGACAAGATTTTTACAAATGTCTAGAACATATAGGACTTCGTTCAAGGTCAGCTCATTTCCTGAAGTCAACTTCAGGACCACCTTTCCTTTCCCCTCAACAATCGAGGCAGCAGAGTTTTGCATAAACAACTTCTCACCATTTGTAATCGGCTCGAAATTTGTAAACATCTTTTTCTCGGAGAAGATGTGGCGTGTAGCCCCAGTATCAATCCACCATTCTCTTGGGTTTGAACCCACCAGATTCACCTCAGAAACAATGGCAGACAAGTGCATATCATCCTCTTCATGGGAGTGCTCTTGTATATCTACCATATAAGCATGAGGTTTGTTCTTGTATGGCATCTTCTACCTGCGGCAGTCACTAGCCCGATGCCCTCGCTACCACAGTTGTGGCACTTCCCTAAGAACCGATAACCAGGTTTTCGCGACTTGTATACTGACTTCTTTGCAACACCACCCTTTGGCCCCAGCTTTGAGCCCTTGTTCACAAGAGGCTTCTTCCTCACCCCAAAAGATTTTCCATGCTCAATAACATTGCCCTTCACAGCGGAGGTACTCCCTCATTTTTTTCTATTATCCTCCTCAATTTGGAGTCAGACAATCAATTCTTCAACGGACATTTCCTTGCGCTTATGCTTCAAGTAGTTCTTGAAGTCCTTCCAACCATTGGAAAGTTTCTCAATGATCATAGCAACTTGGAATGACTCGTTTAACGGCATCCCCTCAACATAAATCTCATGCAAGATCACTTAAAACTCTTGAACTTGGCTTATCACAGTTTTCGAATCGATCATTTTAAAGTCCAGGAACCGACCAACTATAAATTTCTTTGCCCCGACATCCTCAGTCCTGTCTTTCTTGTCCAGAGATTCCTATAACTCCTTTGCTGAGCTCTTGGCACAAAACACACTGTATAGTGAGTCTGCCAAGCTGTTGAACACATGGTTCTAGCAGAGATAGTTTGTCTGCTTCCATGTGTCAAGCGCCATGACTTTCTGCCTATCTGGCTCATTCTCTGCCATAACTAGAGGATCCTCGCTCAAAACCTTTGCAAGGGTCAGCGTGGTCAAGTAGAATAGCATCTTTTGCTGTCATCTCTTGAAGTTCATCCTAGCAAATTTCTCTGGGCACTCATAATGACTGAGCAGTCCTCCCAGAACAGCCAGAGTAACACCAGGGTTGACCACAAAGGTTACAGCAGTAGGGGTTGGCAACCTAGTTGCCCTAGGGTTCAGATCCCCACCAACGTTAGTAGTAGCAATAGCAGCAGCATCAGTGATAGTGGCCATTTCTGAAAATTATACCAGAATATCACGTTCTGTGTTTTCATAAATTAAATTTAACACTAGAAAATCCCATAGTTAAAAAATTAATTCAAAATTAGTTTCACCACTAAACTTAGAATCGAACATGGTCAAGAATGTTCTCAGGAAGACTAGAGGGGTCACAACGGTCCCACTTAAAACCCAGTTAACCTTTTGACAAAATTTTCAAGAACATATTGACTCCTAGTCCGTGAGAAACAATTTTTAAAATTAAATTTTCCAAGGGATGAACTAGGTTAAAACAAACCAAGGTCCAACACTTACAAGCAATTTAAAAATTGCTAACCAAATTACAAGCAATATAAAACATTGCTACAAATCTAAACAAAAGTAAATCAATCCAATTGAGAATTATAAGTAGTCCATTCCAAAATTGTTTCGATGCTTAGGTATTTCTGCAAAGAAAGTTGGTAGAAATACAAAGCAGCGAATTGGAAAACCTTGTACTTAACCATTCAAACACTATATAATGAATAACAACATTAAGTAAACATTAAAATGCTATATAAGTTACACCAATTAAATAAAACTCCATAATTAAATTGACAATGTAATTTATACAATAAACAAGTACATACATAGACAAGTTACAAAACTTTTTAA